>CP126894.1:148105625-148785000 GCA_030440675.1 Furcifer pardalis | reverse complement strand
TAATGGTAATTACATGCTGTCAAGTAAATTCCAACATGACGACCCTTTCCGTAGTTTTCTAGGTACTCAGAAGGGGCTTTCTGTTCCCTTCTTCTGGAAATGTGCAACTTGTTTGAAGCTATATAGGCTGGTTCTTCTCCTGGGAAGCTCAGTGAGGAATTGAACTCCCAACTGCTGACTCTACAGCCAGATACAGTACCTAACTTGCACTGTTATGTGTTCATAACTGCCTATCCATGAATGCATTAAGGAACTGAGGATTCCTGTCATACTCTATCACATAAATCTTTAGAGACACAGCACATACCTCTAATGATAATCCTTCATTCCGTCTCCAAAGCTGGATAATGGTGCTATTTTTGGACAGCAATCGAGTTTCATAGATAAAATCTCATTCATTTCATTAAACACTATTTTCCATATTTCTTCCAAAGAAGACTGCAGGAAATGGTGGTAGTTCTCTCTCTCACTAACTGACTGACTGACTGACTGGGAATGTGTGAGAAGGAGCAGGTACATGCTTGCACCTAGGGCAATATATTAGATTGAGGGCTAAACTAGACAATGCAATTAGCACATCATTAAAATAAGACTGCCTTAAGAAATTGGATGGTGGAAGATAGGGGTGCCTGGTGTGTAATGGTCCATGGGGTAACAAAAGGTCAGATTCAACTATGTGACTGAACAACAACAAAATTTTACTCAAACTGAATTTTAAAAATAGTTTGCTTTTGGATTGTATTCTTAATTTGGAAACCTTTATTGGCATTACAACCAGCAGTACAGTGGACAGTTGATACAACAAGGTGTGGTACAATTACAATGATGAGGAACCTGGGATCAAATACTCCCACCACTAGGTAAGAGTCTGCTTTTGGACTGTAGTTAGGATAGATGGCTTCTTCTGGGGAAGGAGAGAGAATGTCCCCCTTTTGTGCTCAGTAGGAACTGGCCTTTGTAATTGATAAATGGAAACTAACATAGCCTTCTTTTGCATGCCTGGTTTCTCATTCATGTAGCTTTGCAAGATTTGCCTGACTAGAGGGAACATTTTGTAATACCAGGAGCATTCCCTTAAGATGTTATCTGCCCCTAAGGAAGAGGAAATTGCATGTTGAAGTTCCATCAGTGAGTGGGAATTTTAATCTGGAGTCCTCATATTTAAAACATCACCAGTTCATCACTCTATTGTATCAAACACTATTGTTGGTTCCAGAATATGGACTAGCAAAGGACTTCATTTATATTAAATAATTCAGCAATGACAAAGGATGGCCTCTTTATTTAAGGTAGCAGCACCTCTCCCATGGATCTGTCCATCAATGTCTATTATATAAAACTGGTAGAGCGGCACCAATAAGGCAACCTGTATAGTTTTAAGATGGTTAGTGCTGGAGGCAGAAGGTTTGATCTGGAATAGTCATGCTTAGAATGGTCCTTTGTAAAGTCAGTGGGATGTACTAGTTTGGACTAGTACACACACTCGAATATTGAGAGATGGAAATAACTAGTTTATTAATTCCAGTTCTTAAAGTCAGCTCAGCAAACTTGGGTTATAAAGTTACCAAACATGGCTGCACCCAGTGGAGAAAAGACTGTTATAAGAGTTGGCCTCACATTTACCTTGGCCTGCTGGAGCTGTGTTCAACTTATAGGAGAAGGTTTCTGTAGGAAGCCCATTCAGCACATAGAGGCCATGATCAGCGGATGGAATCCTATTCCTCTCTCCATTGTCCAACAGTTTCTTGTTATTCACACAGGCAATATTTTGTGTTCTCTTTAGAAATGGATTTTCATGTATTCTAAACCAAGGCATTTACTGTAGCATTCGTCTAGCAAGAGCAGGCAATGTGCGGCCTTCCAGATATCAGTGTACTACAACTTCTCTCAGTTTTAAGCAGCAAAGACAGCTATAAGGAAAGCTACAAGTTGCAATCTGTACGTCACCAACCCCAGCTCTAGAGCAGGTGTGCCCAAGTTTTTAGGGCTCTGGGCTGGTCACATTGTTCAGCTGGCCAGTCATGTGGTTCAGTGGGGCAGTCACATAGTTCCTCCCACTGGAAGCGGAAGTAAAACATGGCTTGAAATCCATTTCGCAACAGGATAAGATAGATTTTTAGGCTGCCATTTTCTCTGCTTAAACCAGGGGTGCCCAAACTACAACCCAGGGGCCAAATCCGGCCCCTGACAATAATTCATCTGGCTCAGTAAGATGCTTCCAGGAGTGGCAAGGGTGGTGTGGGCCAGATGAATTGGTGTTGGGGCTGGATCTGGCCCCTGGGCCGTAGTTTGGGCACCTCTACTCTATTACCATAGCAGGATAACCTGGCCAAGTTGGCATTTGTGAGGTTACCTTCCCACAATTCTTGATGTGCTGCACTCTTGGCTTTCATCATGAGAGCAAACTGCTGTGGAATGGTGGGAACTGTAGTTCAAAACATATTTAGTCAGCCAGGTTGGGAAAAAGATGTGTTAGGTCGCCAGTGTAGACAAGGTCTTTAAACCTGAAACTTGTGGATCAAAACAAAACAAAACAAATAAGTTTCAAAAATAATGGCAGATACTCATGCCAGGTCTTTTTCTTGAAAATGCAGGCTGCACACAAGCTAAGAGTGTAGGTTTCAAATTCCATCCCTGGTGGCTGTTTGCTTGGATTTGCTCTCCCAACTCACCAAAGACAAGGCTGCTTGTTTGCTTAGTCTTAAAACCTATACAGCAGGGAGATTGGATTCAGTGGCTTTACATAACCCTTTCAGCTCCATTATTCTATGCTTCTAGGATTCTGTACAAGTGTGAAATAATAATCAGCAAAGAAAAAGAACAGAGATGTAAAAAAGCAAAGCCACCCAAAGCATAATCAGAAGGAAAATTCTAACAAATCAGAGGCAAAGAAATGGCAAGACAAGAGAAAGAAGGTTGGCAGGTAGATTGACAGATAAGAAGTAGCCAAAGACTAAAGAGATTTACTGACAAAAAAGCAGTAGCCAAAAATGGCTCAGAAAAGAATGCAACAAAGACAAAAAAAGACAGGGTATATTTTATGTGTCTCTGTATTCTGAAATGCATCCTAACAAAAAAGTCCAAGAAAATGTTGCATGCCCATGTAGTTTAAGGTCAGTTAAACTAATAGTTAAAAGGGCAAAACTAATTAGCAAGACTGTTTAGGAAAACGTTCCACTGTTTCATTCCTAGTAAAACAGTTATAGGATGATGGTCTACATACATTGGTATTTCACATCCTTGGAGTTTCCCAAGGTTTTGAATGCTGACTCCTGTTGTAGTCAGAAGCCGTTGGCCATGCTGGATGGGGCTTCTGGGAAGTGAAGTCTAAAATAACTAGCTTACCTATGGCCAAGGGCCCTGTACTAAGAGATAGTCGTTCCTAGAGATGGGAAGAAACAAAAGAAAATGGATCTCACAATTTTCATCTTATTAAGTGAGGAGGAGCTGAGGAGTGGTGGTTTGAGTCTTTTCTTACTGGTGACACTAGGCATGGGAAACTCCAGTCAAGGAAAAAATCCACATAAGGGATGTTTTCAGTTTCATCTCTCCATGATTAGTGAGCAAGAAAAAGGGTGAGAAAGAGGATGAGACTTTGCATCTTATTTCAGTTCAAGATTAAGCCATTGGTCAAAGTAGCTTCTCTTTGCTGATAATATGAAATCTGTCTGCCCCATTAGCATTTCACATGTTATTAATTGGCTTGTTTCTGCCTTCTTTCTGCCTTTCCTTCAAGGATCTCAAACTAGTTTAACAGGATTTCATTCTTCCCAGTTCATTCTGACAACAACCTTATGAGTTGGTTATGCTGAAATAAGAGTTCTTCTTTTTCAGGTGCTGTATCTGTTCTGGATATTGGCTATCATCTTGGTGATAGTTTTCCTGTTCTTAACTCCTCAGAAAAAGTTCTTCCGAGGACATGCCACACCAGTCTCTCAGGTTCATCAGCCATGAAGTCTGTCTATATCCAGGGCCTCTCTTCCTAGAGACCTTTCCTTGCAAAGTGAGTTGGAGGATTCTATACTTTATGTACGGATAAGAGTCATTGAGTGAATTTCATGACTGAGTGGGGATCTGAATAAAAGTGCTTTGAGTCCTGGTCTGAAATATCAACCATTACACCATGGCTGGCTCTCTTTTGCGCCTGATGGGGGCAAACGTTTGGACTACAGTACAGTGGTACCTTGCTTAAAGAGCATAATGCATTCCACGGGATTGTTCTTCAAATGAGTTTGGTATTTAAACGAAACACCATTGTAAGTGACCAATTGTGACTTCTGGTGGGGAGAATTTCAAACCCCGATTTAGTTGTTAAGCAAGGTTTTGGTTGGTTTTAGTTGTTAAGCGAGGCAACCATTCAGAGAAAATTCTGCTCTTTAAGAAAGTTACTCTCTAAGTGAGGCACTCTTTATGTGAGGTTTTACTGTACTTGAATTTCTCAGATGCCTTAATTGAATTGCTATAATGGTACAATTCATCGAAAACTCATCACGCTCAGGTGGATCTCTTGGGTTTCACTGCTGGATATTTTACAATGGAGGCATTTCTGTGCAAGATGTCGGTCTGTATGGAATTCAGCATTAATTTACCCACTGCTTACATGAAATGGGCCTAGACTAAATCTAACTTCTGATTTCATCAAGATTCTAACTGTCGATAAAGACTTTAGCAGCAACATGTGAGATTCAATTAAAAGGTCATTAAGCAGGCTGTCAGTCCTCACACAGCTTCCACTGCTGTAATCCTAGTGATTTACATTGGAATAAGAGCTTGGAGGGTTCTGCCTATACTTGAATGAATAGCATTTCCTCCCCCCCCCCAAAGTTAACTACTGTACTACATTGCCAGGTCTTGAAAGTGTGTCTATGTGTGTTTGTGGGGGTGGAATCGGAAGGTATTACTGCTAAAAATAGTCCTTTGATTGGTTAGTTTCTTTGGTAGCCCTTCTAAAGCTGTGTTCAAATTCAAACCCTACCATTTTTCATTTATTGATGTTTGTATATTGATTGCTTCCTTTGAATGGAGATTGCTATGATGACAGGCTACAAGTGGTCATAGATATATCTGGATTGAGGAGAACTTCGAAGCTGTATTCAATATTTCAGCCATTCAAGCAATCTAATATTTTCTCTTTAAAGGGAGAAAAAGATGTCAGGTAAAGGAAATATTTTACTATCATCATCTTTCCAATTGCTATGGTATTTGCAGCCCCCTGCCTGCCCAAAAAAAGCTGGTGCAATTTTCTTCTATACCAAGAGTCACTGAAATGAAAGTTGCCATTGTTTTCTCTGATTATTTCCGGGCCTCTTAAAATCTCTGTGCTCAAAGGTCCTGATGGGTGACTGATGTTGCAGAGTCATGGGGGCCACTTTTGATTTAAAGTTGCAGCCCATTATCCTTGGTACTTTGCTTGAATAAAAAAGCAATGCAAAGTTTGTTTTGGGAATGCAGGGAAGTTTCATGTTTTTAGTTGAAGAATTCAGAGCTGTTCATTGTTATTATTCTTTTATCTTATACATCCTCCTTTCAGCCTAAGCAACTTCTGAATCTATTAGTCCAGTGGTTTTCCTTTGCTTGGGCATAACATGTTACAGTAATGCTGTTGCTGATATTTTTTTTTTAATTAACTAGTGGCAACATCATTACACTGCATCACGAAAAATAAATATTGTCTGCTACTTAGTCTAATCCATGTATCCTATACTAAATCAAGTGTGTTAAATTCAAATCTGAAGGCTGATTCTGCTTAGGACATCAGGATCTTAAGTAAATTATGCATGTAGACACAATTAGCTACTTTCTCTCATTTTGAAGTTACTATGTAATCTCTATACATAACTAACTTTTGCCTCATAGTTCCATGACACCCTTCGAGGCCAGCCGGCCTCGAAGGGAGCAACACCTGCGTGTCCCAGGCAGCGATAAGAAGACCTCGCTGCTGCCGCCGCTGCGCCAGATTCTCCCTCAGCCAGCCGGCCTCGAAGGGAGCAACACCTGTGTGTCCCGGGAGGTGATAAGAAGACCTTGCCGCTGCCGTGCCAGACTCTCCCTCGGCCAGCCGGCCTCAAAGGGAGCAACACCTGCGTGTCCCGGGCGGTGATAAGAAGACCTCACCGCCGCCGCGCCAGACTCTCCCTCGGCCAGCTGGCCTCGAAGGGAGCAACACCTGCGTGTCCCGGGCGGCAATAAGAAGACCTCGCCGCCACCGTGCCAGACTCTCCCTCGGCCAGCCGGCCTCGAAGGGAGCAACACCTGTGTGTCCCGGGAGGTGATAAGAAGACCTTGCCGCCACCGTGCCAGACTCTCCCTCGGCCAGCTGGCCTCGAAGGGAGTAACACCTGCATGTCCCGGGAGGTGATAAGAAGACCTCGCCGCCGCCGCTGCAACGCCAGACTCTCCCTCGGCCAGCCGGCCTCGAAGGGAGCAACACCTGCGTGTCCCGGGCAGCGATAAGAAGACCTTGCCGCCGCCGCGCCAGATTCTCCCTCGGCCAGCCGGCCTCGAAGGGAGCAACACCTGCGGGTCCCGGGCGGCGATAAGAAGACCTCGTTTTTAGGATTTTGCTTATGAGACTGTGACTGTTATGTTATTTTCTATGTCATGTACTGTATATGTAATTGGAATTATATTTTGTAACCTTATTTCGCAGTGTGGTTTTGTTTCATTGCACTGTATTTTGTAACTTTATTTCGCAGTGTGGTTTTGTTTTATTGCACTGCTGTATTGCATTGTTATATTTATTGTATTATGTTGTATGACCTTGATTATGTTATATTCTTTTGATTGTCTTATATGTATGGTCTCTGTAAACCGCCCTGAGTTGGTTGTACCGAGTTGGGCGGTATACAAATCGAATAAATGAAATGAAATGAAATTACAAAAATGTAGTTTTATTTTGCAACAACATATACAATTACACATAATTCACCTGAGTCCTTGTTCAACACACATGTACACTTCAGAAGTGTTTCAGGCACTTGCTTTCACATTTGTGGCTCTCTGCTGTCTCCAGTTGCAGAAACCAGCAGTAGTCTCCCATCATGTTGGGGTTGGACTGGCCTTGATATCTTGTTTCCATAACAGAAATGTCCTGGTGGAAACTCTTCCCTTGTTTATCACTCACATCACCCAAATGTCGTGGGAAGAAGTCCAGATGGGAATGTAAGAAATGAATTTTAAATGACATTTGGCAGCCAAGTTGATGCTAAGCTGTTAGCATGTTGTTCATGAGTTCATCAGGGTTTTCAGCTTGCTTGTTGCCCAGAAAGTTTTGTGTAACGATCACAAATGAATCCCAAGGAGCAAGTTCAAGTGGTTGAGTTTGTCTCTGAATGTGGCATCATGCATGTGGCATCATGCATCAAATTGTGGCATCATGCACCAAATTGTGGATTTGGGGACCAACAAAAATGTGGTGTTGGATGAGATTTAAAATAAATAAATAAATAAACTCCACTCTAGCATTAGACAACATGAAATTCTATACTAGGTCATTATACAGATAACGTTGTTCTTCAGTACCATAGATCCACTTACAGTGAACTAATTCCTGAGAGTATAGAGTAACCAGCATTGATCTTATTAGTCTGCTGCTTCTAAATTACTTGGTCAAGTTTAACTTCATATCTGCTTATTTGGCCAATATTTGTTGAGTTTCCACATAGGAGAAAGTCCCTACAGCATAGTAACATCAGATCATGTTGCTTCTACAAGCACTGCTGTTACACAAGGGCTGAAGGAAATTCATTTTCCATCTGGAGATTCTCATGCTTTCCCAGTGTGTCTTTGCTCCATCCAACCCCCTCCTAGGCCCCTGAAAGTAGTAAAGAAATATTCCATACTGTTTCAATGTGTTCTTCAAATATATTGTTAGCAACCCATTTTTACACAAGCAGCGAGCAGGACCAATGAATTTCATTAGTCAAATAAGTAACATGAATGTTAATGTGTTAGCTTTTCCAATAAGGTTTCGTTTAAAGATGAACATGACGGTAATAGAAGAAAAGGCCTCAGGTGGTAGCAGTGGGCAGGTACTACCAGCAGTGTCTTTCACCTCCACAGGAAGCACTACTTGCCACCCATGGAAAGTCTGAAGTCACGGGAAAAAACCCCCACAGTCTTTTATAAATTACTTCCCAAGCCTTCTCTTGTGTCCTTCCTGTTGCCTGTTTACTGTTGTACTGAGTGGCTTTTTCAGTTTTTTTGTTACCTCATGGTACAATCCATTCACTGTCTACTTGGAAGTAAATTCCATTCAGATCCCATTAAGATTGCACTCTTAATCTGCGTCTGTCTTGGTGTGTCACTGAGTTAATCCCCCTGCCTGCTTTCTTAACTCCCTTACTTGGTTCCATCTACTGTGATGCAATGAGTAATAGGGACTGACAATCCTTGACCAAGCCCTGATATTAGCTAGACCAAAGGATTTTCAATTTGCCGCTTTCCTTTTTTATGCTTGCAAAGAACCGGAGAAGTTGTAACTTCTGCAACTAAGGGCCAGACTAGACCATGATGGCAGCATCACAGTGTATTTTAACACTGAAAGTGTTTTAAACATGTAGGAAAAATGGGAGAGTTTTAAGGGAACATCAGGAGCTAATGCTAGGCTTGCAGGCAAAATTTGCTGGACTATATGCAGTACTGAACATTTCTAAGTAGGACTAGAAAATATCGCAGGACAGTGGAAGCTGTGATGTCAGTGAGGTAGTGAATTCTTGCCGAGTTTTAATTTGAACTTTAAAGGAGCTTGTGCTAGTGTCGATCCTATTTTGGAGCATCTTGGACACCACTTGCACAGTTTGGACTATAACCCAGAGTAGATTCACTGACCAACAGGATCCACCATTTTCCTAGGCCCCCTTGAAATCCTGGGAAATTCTGCACATTAGAATTAACAATGCTGAGCTGGATAAGCCAATAGTCTGAGTCAGTGTAAGGAATTACAGACATCACTAATAATCAACTTACCATTTAATGAACCTACTTACAGATCATTGCTTCAAAAATCCAGACGTTATCTCGAGCCACTGCTGGAGGAATGGCACAAATGACATCTATGCACTGAAACCTAGATCAGAGGTTAACACATGAGCAAACACACACATGAGCCAGCAGGGACAGAAACTCTCTTAACATGTTCTAGAAAGCACATGTGTTCTCAGAGAATTGCTGTTCTCCCCACCACCTGATCTATTTCATAGACTATCTTTAATGCCTGTAAAGGACTGAAGAAAGAGAGCTACGTGGAATACATTTGTTTTTCAACTATGGTTTGTGAACTGTATTTTCATGGCTCAGAGTGTAGGAGACAGACAGATTAAGTACTCTTGGATAGATTTCAGTATGTAAATTTTGAAGTATTATTTGCTTTCTGGTGTTATGACATTTGAAAAAAGTATTGATACGACATGTAACATGCACCAGTGATTCAATTCATTCTTTTCACCAAAAGATGGCACTAGAAATTGCTTTCTTGTTTATATATGGACAAGGGCTCAGTTGTTCACCAATCAGTTAAGTTGTGATGTTATGGGGCAGAATTAAAAGATGGAAATTTCTTTATGTGAATCCACAGTCTGCTAAAGAATTATGTTAGCCTTTTTTGACCTGCTGTCATTTATACTGAGAAAAGTTCTCAGCCAAAGATCACTCCTCTATAAAAGACCTCACTCTGTCAACAGCGACTTCCTATTCAATGTAAGGCTGTCTGAGATGTTGCTGAAGGAAAAGATGTTTGTGAGGTTTATTTGGAATCAAAAGCCAGAATATGTTACAGTTTCCAGACAGAGGAGTGAGGAGTGTCAAAATATTGCTCATGATGAGTACAGTTTAAATCGTACACTTTGATGCTTTATGTACTGTATTTGATAAACATGATTCACATCCTTTATTGCCTTAGTAGGATGACCGCAAGAACAGTTACTGTGATGACAACAACAACAATGTACATGCTATAAATATGATTCTGATTTATGGTAAATCTTTCCAGGGTTTTCTAGTTATAGATTACTCAGTACAGTACTGCTTTACCATCACTTCTGGCAGTGTCCTGGGATGGTACAGCACAGGCTGGCTGTTTTCATAGGAACATTACTCCTGAGGATTATACTTGTCTTTTCAGTAATAGCAATTTATTTATATTATAGTATATTTCTCCACAAGGCATAACAGAATGGAACTAACAAAAAAAAAAAAAGCACAAGTTGCTCTCTGAGGGGCTTATTGTTGCACAATTTTGATTCTCTGGTAAAATTCTCTTTAGCTGCCCAGTATAAGTACAGAGACCCACAGAGAAGAATAGATACAAGTCTGCCAGAGTCCACCCCTTTCTCATTAGATATCACTTAAAAGTCTCAATAACATACTTTTAGACATTTGTAGGAGAAAGAGTAAAAAATGTTTCTTTACTTACAGTGACTTAGAATTACAGATGTGTGCATGCTGCTTTCTTTACTGCATGCATACTAGTAACCAACTGAACAGCTGAACAGCAACAAAACACTGACACCAACTGATAAAAGAGAGGGAAATAACACAGAGCAGAGAGAGATGGGGCTCTCTTTGAATTCAGAGGTTGAAATGAATGATTGGCCATTGCCAGACAGATAGAAAATCACCTCAGCCCAGAAGAGTCATTCCGAGTCACTTCAACTACAGCTAGCATACAAGGTGGTAATAAAAAAAATCCAATACTTACCATGTAAAATTGTTTGAGAAATAGTGAAAGGATGGTAGGTAGGAAAGAGGCAAAATTAAGACAAATTTGGGGTTAACAAAAACATATATAGTACATGGATTTAAGATAATTTGAGATTTCTTTAGAAAGACCTACCATGGGATATTGTCTTTGTGAAACTGAGAGCTGCAATCTGGGCCATTATGCAGTGCTGTGCAAGTAAATCCCATTGGGCATAACATAACTTTCTTCTTAACAGACATGCATAGGATTGTACTGTTAGGGAAAACATTCACATAAGCAAAGTTAATATTGACAGACAACAACAACAACAACAACAACAACAACAACAATGTGGCAAGGGAAGTATTATATGCTTTTATTTTCTGTATTCTTGTGTGTTCTTGCTCAGGGCAATTATCAGAACTGGCCGCTGGAAAGAAGCAGAGAGCATTTTCCATTTTTTCTCTCTGGTCTGCTGGAAAAGACAATGGGATGTGTGAATAGCAGCATGTAATGCAACAGATTATTTGCCGGATTGGAGTAAAGCTAACTATAATGCTGAGAAGTAATGAGTAACACAAGCTCCTTCTGAGAAAAGAAATAACATTTTAAGCTTTACCAAAGAGTCATATTTCTCATAGTCTTTCAATTCAAGCCAGTGACTCCTGATTGAACCCTATTTCGAGCCTTTTCCAGGGATGTTTGACTCATGCAATTAGGCTGGCGGGTCTTTTCTGTTGTGGCATCACATTTATGAAATGGACTCTCCTTGGCTTAATTGCTGTTTTTCATTTGAAAGATTACAGAGACTTCCTTTATTCTGAAACGATCTGGTATGGTCTGAGGTTACTCTTACACAGTATTTTTCAAATAGGACTTTATTATTAGCTTTATAGTTTCATTTGTTTTAATTTGATTTTATCGATTTTTAACTGCCTTGGCTCTATGTATTAGTGTAAGATGAGTAAGAAATTGTGTTATTAATTTTTGTATTTACAGGAGCAGAAAAAGGAAAAGTATTACTGGTACATCAACAACAAAAAGAAAGAAAAGAAGGAAGGAAGGAAATTGCAAAGAAAGAGTTCCTCATTGTTTTTAGTCAGGGTCTGTAAGTCAGGACCTATTAAAATTAAAATCCAATCTCATATATTTTCAGGCTTCATAGATATATCTCAGTTTATCTCTCAGGAGACTGAAATGCAACAAAAGATGGTTATTTATTAATATTATGCAGCTGTGAGGAAAGTGCTGGGCCAAAAAGTAACAGATGTGTTTTCAGAGGGAAAACATCCTCTTCACCCTTCCATTTTAATCTTTTGGAATCAATACCAGGAGTGTTGTGTTCAGTTAAGAAGTGGCCAATGCCTTGCATGGCAAACTTTGTAAACTGTGGGAAAGCTGGACAGATGCCCTTCAAACAGGTCTGTGAGTGGACTCCGTAAATATCACCATCTGAGCAAATGAGTCATGATGGTATTGTGAGTGGTGGCATCTTCTCAGGGCCCTTTTCCCTTCCAGCATTAGGGTTCAGAAGCATGGCTGATATTTCTTTCAGAGAGAGAGAGAGAACGACAAGGCTCTTCTTGCTCTGTCAACCCTGAAACATGTCGCTCTTTTTAGTGCTTGTGTGCCTGTTATTTTTTTTTTAATGGGATACACCAAATATGAATAATGAATACTGTGTCAAGTGTTTCCTGTCATTTATCTTGGAGACATATGATTGAAAGCAGGACTTTCAAGTACCTGAATATGGTATGGACTGAAGACAAGGCCAGGGTTGTAACCTTGGCAGAGCTGAACTAAGAACTAGTTATGTCTGGCAGGCAGGGAGAAGCACATTTTCCCCCAATTACACTTATATAACATCCCATAGTGCTTAGTACACTCTATGAGCAGTTCACAAGGTAATTAGTGTCCCGTCCTCCCACATGCTGGGTATTCATTTTACCAACCCCAGAAAGATCAAAGACTGTCAACCTGGATTCCTATCAGGATTAGGTAAGCTCACAACATCAACAGTTTTGGTTTCAGTACAACAGTTTAATCACTGCATCATCAAGGCTCATGCAAGGATGGCCCAAGAACTGCCACCATTTGAAATGCAAGCTGAAGTGTTACTTTTGCTATCACATGCTAATTGCCCCCAGTCTCTTTCACATATGTATTCATAAGAGATTCACCCAGCCAATCCACCTTGCCCAAACTGAGGTCCAATCTCCAGAACACCAGTCTTCTGGAGAGTGAAGTAGTTTCCTCTTGGCCATCAGAGATTATGGGGACAGCCAACATGCACACTGCCAGGGCAGGAATAAGATGATTTGGTGAAGAGGGTGGTGGTACCTTACTGTCGAAGAGAGATGGGGAGGACAAGAGGAAGAGAATAATGATGGCTGATGCTGCAGCAGTAGTGACAATTCCATGTGCTGTACCCTCTGGCACATAGAGCTGGCACCTAGCTGTTCCCCTGATTAATAGAGTTGGCCATTTCTTCAATGCTTGGTTCCGAGGGCTTCTCTTATCTATATAAATGTGATTTCTTCCCTTAGTTTCAATGGATATGGATTTAATGGACTCTGATTGTCAAGCTATGTAAATATTTCTCTTGCACGTTTGAAAGGCAGCCATTCACCGATCACTGATTTCCTGCTGTGCTTAAAATCTGATACTCGGCTTTGTAATTACAGTAATAGTGTGTTATTTTATCTGTACTTCACATCAACATTAATTCCCCCTCTCAGTAAATGCACTCATTTTTTTGGAAGAGAATATTTCGTGTACTTTAAATCAAGAAATTTTTTGGAGCAAAGAGTGAACTGAAATTTCATTTCCATCAGTCCAGTACAAACGATCCATTCATCAAGTACTGTATGAGGTCTTTCTAACAAACAGTGTTGCTTGTTCCATCTGTATTTAATAAAGGAAGCCTATGACCCTCACCGCTGTTGCAGATCCTAAGGTGAGCTAAAGACTAGGGACAGGACCCTGCTGGACACCAGCACAGTGTAACACAATAATGCTGGACCTTCTGTTTAGATTAGTGTGGCCTGGGTCTAAGGGGAGAGCCCCACAGTAAATGGCTGGCTTATACCAATTCAAGAAGTCCCTGAATGCCTCCTTGTGTACATGCTGTAAAACCTATATCTATTGTAGTCTATGTCCATTGTGCAAGTTTTTTGACCCAACAGGATCCTATGCTAAAGAATCTTCCAAATATTCTAGTCAACTGTTCATCTAGGATAGGTTAATGAGGGTTACAAAGTCCCAGGCCATCAGCTGAAGTCTCTGGTATTGTCCACATATTTCTACATCTAGAAGTTATGAAACAGCTCTTGACACAAGCACTGCTAAAAAGGGAGCACATTTGACACCCCCCCCCCAATGTTTATGAGATGACTTGGAAGTCTGGGTACTCATTCCTACCCATTCCTTCTTGGCACCTGTATTCAGTGGCTCAGCATGAACACTTTCTCTCTGTGTTGTTTTTGCACTACAGAATCATGAAGAAAGTGGGACAAGGTTGCATTAATTTGGGCATGACATATTATAGGGAGTAGGTAAAGGCATGGAGCACCAACATCGTAAACCAGGAGTTCTCGACCTTTTAAAGCTGGGGCCCGGGTCACACTTCCTCAGACAGTTTTGGGGTCCGGATGGCCATTTTACCCTTTCTCCACCACATAGCACTTCCTAGTGTGGTGGAGGTGGTGGGCCCCCCACATCAAATGGTGCTGTGGGCTGCATCCGGCCTGTGGGCTGCAGGTTGAGAATCCCTCATAGGACCTGAGAAGAGAAGAAAAATACTTCCTGTGGGCTCTGAGGTTCCCACAAAGCCCAGCATTTGGATGAAATCTAGAAATACTCACCATTGTCATACTTGGAGTGGAAATGCTAGAAAATTGCTGGAGCTGCTTGTCACGTACTGCCAAGTTCCTATCTGCTGAAGAACATTCTGGCTCTTGGTTGCTGTGTCATCTATTTCCTCTGGATTCTGGGTCCGTAATCTTAGATATTGAGACTGAATCTCAGGGAATGAGACTTGCTGGCATCCACGTGCCACTGAATGGCGAAGTAATTCCCTTAGCATGGGTGTATTGTCTAGGCAGTGTTTCAATTTATTGTTACCTTGAAACTCTTATCAGCCACTGGCACATGACCAATTGGAATGGTAGGAGTTGTGGTTCAGCAAAATTTATAGAGTCACAATTTTTCTGTTCATTGCTATGGCATGTTAAGGCTAGAGTTGACTTTCAAGGAATGTCTGGGTTTTCAGATCTTAAGTTTAGGATTTTCATTTGAAGTCTTTTTTACATTCCGCACTGCAGTCTGAAAATTTACAGTCCTTTAGGTTCTGTCTTAGCTAGATTGCAAACCACAGATTTTTTTTTTTGCTTTGTATTACCACTTTGTGACCTAGATTCCCTTTTGACTACATGCACAATAAGTCAACTTCTGTCTTATTTTTGCATATTCTGCCTTTGTGTCCTGTCACTGGTCAAGGGGACAATATTTCTGCCCATCAAAATCTGGCAGCTTTTGATGCAAAATATTTTTCGCTGAAGGATATACACAAAGCCCTCTGACTCTTGGTTAAAATAAATCATTGGCCAGAAACCTATGATGGATATTTCTATTAATTTTTCTGATTACACATTTCTGCAAATCATTTCCATGATCTATTATTTTCCTGCTTTGTTTTCTTCATATGCTGATCCAGCACTTATTTTAACCTTTGCACTTCATTTAGTAGAGCTATTTTATGTTCTTTTAATTATAATTCTGTGCATGAGAAAGAGCTAAGCAGCAGCTGCTCCAGACTAGAGTTTTCATTGTTTGTCTTGTTGTTTAATTAACATGAAATGCACTCTTGCCCTATCACTTTTGTTAGGCTGCAAATGGCAAGTCTTATTGACCTTATTTTCAACATTTTCCGGGATTCTAAATATTTTAATTACAACCTTTCCTTTTCCTTCTTCCTCACCCTTCATGACTACGGTAGTCTATATAATTGTCTGTTTGACTGACATGTCATGAGTAGAATAGAGCATACCTTACCTTTATTTAGGACCATACCTGAAAACTATAAATGCCATACATTTAAAAGGAGAGTGTGGGGCAGTTTGCTCTGTACCGTCAAAATAAGAGCCCCTCTATCCTCAGCTCCTGTGGGTACCAATATAGCCCAGGTCCTGCCATATTGCTCAATGTAGCTGACTACATACATAGATCCCTGCAAGGCCTCCAGTATCATGTCTACCCGTGTCCCTGCACTTTCCCTGGACAGATTTGTCTCCTTACTTAAGCAAGCCTGCTTTGCCCTGGCTGGAACTAAAGAAAACTCAAAGCATTGAGGAGTTTGGTTTCCTTTCTATTCTCTGAGTGGGATCCAAAGAGCTACTAAGATTATACAGAGGAATTGTTATAGTCCAATGACACGACCTTGACTTTCCCTTTGAACATTTATTTATTTATTTAATCACACTTCTATGCTGCCCTCCTCACGAATGACTCAGGGTGGCGAACAACAGTTAAAAACACAATCAACAATAAAATCAACAGTAAAATACCCCCCATTAAAATTTAAAGGTTAAACATTACAAAAAAATTAACTTCACCAATTAAAATTATGAGGGAGAGGGGGAATAGTTAGATTAGCCAACAGGCTGGGGTGGCTGACTGTCCCAAGCCCCACACCTGCCCTGCCAGCCTGGTCTTCACATCCTTTCTAAAAGCCAGCAACTCTGTCTGGAAGTGTAATTCTGTTGGCAGGAGGTTCCATAATGCCGGAGAAGACACAGAGAAGCCCCTCCTTCTGGTGCTAGAGAGATGCGCCTCTCTAGCCGATGGCATCACCAGAGAGCCTCTCCTGTCCACTCTGGTGGGATGGACAGATGTTCTTGGAGTGAGGTGGTCTCTTAAGTATCCTGGCCTGGCCCACTAACATGAGACATCTCCATTATTTATGGCTAACTGAAGATTCTTTGCTGCCTCACATGAAAGAAAGAAAAAATGGTGGCTTCACATCTCTCCATTTTTTGGAAGCCAACTGGATTGGCAGTAGAATTTAATTTCAACAGTAATGTGGGGACAGCATTCCCCATCACACCTGAGAACAGTGCACAGAATTCTCTTTTCCAACACCTTTTCACCCCAATAGCATCTATTTCCTGAGGAGGCCTAATGGCAAGGTTGACCCTGTGAAAAAGTCCCACCTGTTTCTACTAACAATACCCATGTCTTTTCTGTTTTGGGAAGCTTCTTTATAATGCTTGACCCTTCACTAACCTTTGAAAAATCTAGAGGGAAGGAGCCTGATGGCCATGTGCCAGAAGGCAATTCCATGGCCATAGGTCCACCATAGAGAAGGCTTGATTTTTAGCTGAAATCTTCATGGCCTCTTCCAGGACAAGTAACTAAATCCCTCAGGCCTGGGAGGATTGCATTGTCTGGAGATAATCCTTCTGTTCCATCATTGAATCTTGCATGGAAACCTAAAAGCAACCAGTTAAGGCAGGCTAGGGGCAGGAAGATATGTCATCAAAATTTCCCCACTCTATCTTGTCTCTTTGGATTTCCCCACATTGTCTCCCCACAAATCCTTTTCTTCCCTGACGTTGTGCCAAAACCTTTCTCAGCACTTATATTTACATTAGAAATAAGTCAGTGGAAAGCACAGCAGATGATTTCATTATACTTACTTGGTCAGTTGGTTGATCCATGCTTCACATGTTAATACAGTAGTTCGAAGTAGTGATTTTATTAGTAAAGGTTTCCCTTGCTTGAAAGTCAGACAAGATACATATAGTAAAGGTAAAGGTTGCCCTTGCTTGAACGCCAATCATATCTGACTCTAGGGTTCAGTGCTCATCTCTGTTTATAGCCGAACAACCAGTGCTGTCTGCTTCTGCAGACGTTTTCTGTGGTCATGTGATCAGTGATGGGATGTAACAGGTTTGCACCAGTTCGCCAGAACCGGTAGTAGCTTTTCCCAGTGTCCCGGAGAACCGGTAGCAGATTTTGGGGGGAACCACCTTCAGCGCTTACCTTTTCACTGGTTCCCCCACAGAGCATGCAGCGTGCATGCATGCATGCCTACAGTGCTTTGCCCATATGCACGGCCTCCTTGCTGTCCTCCCAAGCAGGGAGGAGGAAGAGAAGCTGCTAGCCTGAAGCTCCCTATAGCCTGCTCCCCAGGGCAAGTGACTCACCTTTTGATGTGGTGTGTCTGTGTGTATTTTAATGTGTATTTAATACCTTTACCTATATTGACATACTACCACAGTTCCTAAAAAGGCCTGGCGGCTGCCAGGCCTAGGGGCCTGGCTTGGGGTTTTTAAGCAAAGTCTTGGAGTTACCTCATCAATAAGCTACACCTGTGCTGTTCCAATTGCTGTTCCAATTGGAGAACGCTTAAGGAGGTACAGCTGTTTTACATTTACATTAAGGAATATTGTCCTAGAGAACTGGTTAGGCAAAGACTTAGTACCTAACTTCTTTAACTGTTGAAAAGTTGAAAAGTGCCAAAATGAATCCATCTTGTGGTGAGTTCATTCTGTAGTTCCTTCCATCTGACCTAGTGTGAGAAAGATTAGCTAGAATAAGCTTTAAGCTCTGGTTTAAAAGGTCTGTTTGATTTGTGTTTGGGGTGGGCGGGTGTTTGAGTGGGTGGGTGTATTTTAATGTATTTTAATTTAATTTATTTAATTTATTTACAGGTTTATGTTGTGGGTGGGTGGGTGGGTTGAGGTGTGTGTGCGCGTGCGCTTATTTTTATTTTATTTTTATTTTTTCTTTGGCCCCGCCTACAACATCATGACATCATGATGTTGGCTCCACCCCTGATGTCATGACGTTAGCTCCGCCCACACTGTGATGACATCATGGTGGGGTAGTAAATTTTTTGACATCCCACCACTGCATGTGGTTTTCTGTGGTCATGGGTGGTTTTCTGGAGTGCACGGAATGCTGTTTACCTTCCCACTGAAGTGGTCCCTATTTATCTACTTGCAATTTCTTGCTTTCAAACTGCTAGGTTGGCAGGAGCTGGGACAAAGATGGGAGCTCATTCTGTACTGCAGTACTTGGGAATCGAACTGCTGACCTCCCGCCTTATGGTGATAGAATTATTCTGATATACAGTAAGGTCAGTAAAGGTTGCCCTTGCTTGAGATCCATCGCAGTCCCTTCTGGTATACAGTAGATAATAGATACTGTATCTTCATTTGTATTTCCAGGTATAGTTATGGGAAACTATAGAAAATGTGCTGAACAAATTAACAACCCAGTCAGCTTTATGATGATGAAAACAGAGGGGGAAATGTATAATTACCGGAGTGAGCTGATCAGCTGTTTCTTTCAAATGCAGTGCAATGTAACTTTTTTTAATCCTTTACATTCCTTTGTTCATTATAAAACCTTTAGAATCAAGATAGAAATTCCCCATGGCTCAGTAAAAACTATTTAGAAAACTAATCGCATTTCCAAAGACCCTATAAAAAGCTCCTTTTTTTCCTAGGAAAAAAGAGGGCATTCAATTCCTTTGACTATAAAAATGTAATTTGTGATGATCTGGCAATTATCCTAATTGATCTTGTAAGTAGGGTCAATGTTTGGTTCTTGAAGGATTATTGTTGGTATAGTTATTAAGAGTAGACAGAAATTCTCATTAGTACCTGGTTCTAAAATTAAATCAAGAGTTAGTTATTTTTGAATAGACCTAAAGTCAGTGTGGTTTAAAATCATCACAAATATCTTGATTCCCATTGATTTCAGTGGGTCTGCTCTAATGTAGGACTGAATCTTGTTCTAGTCCAGTAAGCAGGGGAGAAATTATTAAAAGTTTGTATTTCTAGCACTAATGAGCTAATGGAAAATAGTATTCTGTCATGCACCAGTACTGTAGCCCCACAGCATAATGGATCTTAGGCTGCTTACCATTTAGCCTTTCAACAGGATTAAATATGATCAAAGGTTGTGGGTTTAGAATAAAGTGACTTAAATGACTGCAAATATTTTTTTAATTTAAGACACATTATTTGCTTTATAAAAAGCACAGCAAATTTCGTGCGTATAGAGCTTCCTGCTTGTCTTTCTACACCTGTCTAATTATATATGGATATATTCAGATTATTATATCCACGTGCTATATGAAGAGCTTTGAAGATTTTCATAGCTCCACATTTAAATTATTCTTTTGAATAATCATATTTTCTTTTAGACAAAATATTAGAAAGAAGAATTCCTTTTCTCTCGGTTTTTGTGGATCAAGTACTAGATATATCGCTGCATTGTAGAAAATGGAATACATTCTGAATGCATTGTAAAGACTAGCCTTGTAGCCAGAGGGAGCAAGTGGGTCCATCATACTCATTAGAACCATCCATCAATCCATCCATCTCCTCCTCCTCTTGGATTTATGATTATTTGCTGGTTCTTCGTTTGAAGAGCTCAGTAGAACATTCCAGCCAAATGCTAATTGGGCTGAAGTCTGAAATCATGTTTCCAAGGTCATTTGCAGCCATTGTTTAAACTGAATTCTGCTGTGAATTTTTGGGACTCTTACACATTATCCTCTTGTGAAATTAAATATCAGGACCTTGCATTATTGACTAGGGGTCACCTCCAACTCTTTGACATTCTTTCCCCCTGCTTCCCCTTCTCCTTTTGCCTTTGATTTTTCTCCGACTTCAGGGCCTTCTCCAGTGACTCCTCTCTTCTCATTTAGTAGCCAAAGTACTTGAGCTTCAGCTTCGGTATTTGTCCTTCCAAGGATCATTCAGGGTTGATTTCCTTTAGGATTGATTGATTTGATCTCCTTGATGTCCAGGGGACTCTCAAGAGTTTTCTCCAGCACCACATTTCAAAGGCGTCTCGTCTTTTAGGCGCAGCCTTCCTTATGGTCGAGTTCTCAGTTTTTTATATAGCAAGAAGTTTAAAAGTTTTCATGGAATGCTGAACAAAAAGAAAAATCTAGAGATGAGGAACAAGATGAGAAGGAAGGATCCTCAAGAAGGAATTAACAAATTTTACAAATATGGGATTTCCCTCTGCCCTTCCTAAACTTGTAACTGACGATGAAGACCACAAAGGAAGACTTTTGTCCTTTGTTTGCCAGTATTAACTGTGTGATTAGATGAGGCTTATCCTTGCTTGGCCATCAGACATGTCTGCCTCATTGTGGGGGCTTTGGACATTATTTAAATAGCATGCAGTTGTCAGTTAATGTTTTTGTAGATTGTTATCAATAATGATGGCAAGGGAGGGAGGCCTTTGGATTCTTTTAATACCAGGTATCAGAGTTTCTCACCTTGCCTTGGGAGATTTGGAGTCTCTTTTGGTTTCTCTGTTTCAGTGGTTCCCAATTTTCATATCTTATATCCTGAAAACTACTTGTGTATGGAACAAAGGGCACTCTTCCCTTAAAATTTGTAAAATTTGTACTCCAACTCACTACACAAAATGGCTACTTTGGGAACTTGGTATTGGCTGGTAGAGAAATCCATGTTTATGAAATCATGTATGATTCACATAGGACAAGAATAGTGTAGTCCATGGGTGCCCAAACAACAGCCCGTGGGCCATATCAGGCTCCCAATGCCCTCGCCTCTCCAAGAAGTAGATGGGGGATGCCCCCACCAATGTGTATGGTGTGATCAGAACCACTTCCTGGAGTGGCAAAACCACTTCTGTGAGTGGCAGGGATGCATTTGGGCCTGCACAGGGACATCCAGAGCCACTTCTGGGAGTGGCGAAACCACTTCTGGGAGTGGCAGGTATGCATTTGCACATGCACAGAGATGTCCAAAACCACTTCCAGGAGTGGTTCCTGACACACATGTTCAAATGTGTCCACTTCTGAGGGTGTGGTCAGGCCTGCTCAGCAGTTCTGGGTGTGTGGTCAGGCCCCGGCAAAAAACGTTTGGGCGCCCCTGGTGTAGTGACACTACCTCACCATTTTGTTTTACAAGGCAAACTGGACAACTATATCAAACTGAAGGTATAAAGCAGGGATTCTCAACCTGTATCTCATGGCCTGGATGTAGCCCATGGCACCATTTTGTGTGCCCCCCCCCCCAACATCAAGTGCCATGTGGTGGAGAAAGGGCAAAATGGCTGTCCAGGCCCTGAAGATGGCTGAGGGAGTGTGACCTGGCCCCTGGTTTAAAAAAGTTGAGAACTCCTGAGCAACACTTCTGGTTATCACAAACATGGGTCTTTTCAGCCTGTAACAGATTGTGCTTGCTTCCCCCCCTCACTTATATTTATTGTTACAGAGTCGTTTTAAGCAGATAAAGGAAACAAATGGTGACAAATTTAGAAAACCCTTTTCTGCCCTAATTACAGCTGGAATATTTGCACACAGCAAGTGCAATTTGAACAAGAGCATTCATGCAGAAAAATGACACTACTGTAAAACAAAAAAAATCCCAAACAGTTAATTATCACTCTAGATGCCTATTTATTAGAAGTGAAGGATGGGAAGATTTGTTAGGAGGGGAAAAAACAATATTAGAGTGCTGACAACATGACATGAGTAAAAGATGTAGAGTGGGCATTTGAAGGTTATTATGACAAATCTTTTTTTATGATCAGTGGTACAAATGAAAAAAAGGAAGAAAAGAAAAAGCAGAAGCTTTGTCATTCAAAACAGTTAGACCTTGGATTCTTGGTCTCCCATTCTATCCACATCTTATTCGTAAATAAAACCTATTAAGTACACTGAGACTTACTCCTGAGTAAAGCAATTTTGCTTAATCTGTTAACTTATGAGTATCAAGCAAAAACAGCAGCCTGGTTTTCCCATTTTTGAAAAAACAAAGATTTAAGATCCTGGAATCAGAGGCACATTTCAGACTGTAATACTGTCTCCAAAGAGCAAGAGTATCTGTGATGGACACAAACCAAATCCAAAAATTGCTTTTATAGGAATATCTTTATTAGGCCAAGCAAAAAGGTACCTTTGCAAACTTATGAGGTCTTCAGATCTTTGTTAGGCATGATACAGAAAACAGGAAGAGAAATAATGTTCAATGATTTGTTCTGAACATCATGTTGGCTGCAAGTCATTTTAGGATGCAATGTTAAGGAAGGGTTGGCAAGAGGGTTGCTGGGTCTCCGAGTGCAAGTTAAAAACTAGGGAGACTGCTGTTTCTCTGGGTCTTAAGTGGGGTAGACAGATCAATGGACAAGCCATGCTGGAAGAGAATAAATTTTGATTCACACCTGGGCTCACTAGCCCAGCAGTGGTATAGGGTCTGGAAAAACTTCCCAACATCTTATGACCAGTTGGTATAGGCAAGAGTGGATAGAATATGATGTCTGATGAGAATGGTAGCATTTGCTAGAGCTGCTTGGCACATTTTACCACCTGCTGATGCTGCCTTTCTACAAGTTTTGGGTTTTCATATTGCCCTGGTTAACCCTGACTGTGTAGATCATGAGAATCTATGGGTGGTTCTGAAAGAAATGGGGGTGCCTCAGCATTTGATTGTCCTGATGCATAAGCTGTACTGTGGACCAGAAGCTACCTTTAGGACAGAATATGGAGAGACAGAATGGTTTCCTATAGGCAAACATTTCAGATAAGAATGTATTTTATCCCCTTATCTGTTCTGGAAAGCCAGACTAGATTCAGATGGAGGAAGAAACGCCAATAAATTAAGATATGCAGATGGCACCATTTTACTGGCATAAAACAGTGATGACTTTATTTATTTATTTATTTATTTATTTATTTATTTATTTATTCGATTTGTATACTGCTCTACTCAGTAAAAACTGGCTCAGGGAAGGTTCACAGAAGCCATACATATAACTCTTGAAATGACTCTTAGTGAAAGTGAAAGAAGAAAGTGCCAAAGCAGAACTGCAGGCAAACAGGACAAAAATAATGACTATGGAAGTATTACACAACTTCAATATTGACAATGAAGAATTTGAGATAGTGAAAGATTTTGTATCCTTAGGGTAAACAAAATCATCAACCAAAACAGGGACTGCAGGCAAGAAATCAGAAGCAGACTGAGACTTAGAAGGGTACCAATGAAGGAGTTTGAAAATATTATGAGCATCTGTAACTGGACACCAAAACCAAGATCACCCACATTATTGTATTCCCAATCACAATGTATGGATGCAAAAGCTGGACAGTAAAAAAAAAAAAGGATACAGTAGTACCGCGGATAACGATGAGACTTGGTTCCACAAGTCTCGTCGTTATCCGGTTTTTAACGTTGTGCGATGCATTGATCACACAACGTAAAAAAAAGCCCTGTTTCCCTGGAGACTGCAGCAAGCCAGAATGTCGGGATTTGAATCCTGACGTTTTGGCTTGCTGCAGCCTCCAGGGAGGTGGGGGAACTTTGGAAACAGCTTGGATCGGGTCTTCCCACCTCCCTGGACCCGGCAGGGGGGTCAGGGAGCCCAAAATGGGTAAAAAAAGTCCATTTGACCCATTTCGGGCTCTCTGACCCCCCTGCCGGGTCCAGGGAGGTGGGAAGACCTGATCCAAGCTGTTTCCAAAGTTCCCCCACCCTCCTGAAGGCTGTAACAAGCCAAAACATCAGGATTCGAATCCTGACGTTTTGGCTTGTTGCAGCCTCCAGGAGGCTGGGGGAACTTCAAAATTAGCGTGCATTGGGTCTCCCGACCTCCCTAGAGCTGATGCGCACTATTTTTGAAGTTTCTCCCACCCTCCTGGAGGCTGCAACAAACCAAAATGTCAGGATTCGAATCCTGACGTTTTGGCTTGTTACAGCCTACAGGGAGGTGGAGGAAGCCCATAAACAGCTTAGATCGGGTCACCTCAGGGAGGTGAGAGAGCCAGAAATGAGTTTTTAAAAAAATGGACTTTTTTTTTTACCCATTTCGGGCTCTCTGACTTTCCTGCCTGCTCCAGGGAGATCAGAGGACCTGATCTAAGCTGTTTATGGGCTTCCCCAACGTCCCCAGCCAGTGGAGCAAGCCAAAACATCAAGGTTCGAACCCTGATGTTTTGGGTTGCTGCACTTGTCGAGGACGTCGGGGAAGCCCAGAAACAGCTTAGATCGGGTCCTCTGATTTCCCTGGAGCAAGCAGGGAAGTGAGAGAGCCTGACATGAGTAAAAAAAGGATGTTTTTTAAAAACCAATTTTGGGGTCTCTGACTTCCCTGCCTGCTCTAGGGAGATCAGAGGACCCGATCTACAGCTGCAGGGTGGCTGGGGAAGCTGACGGGGACTCCCTGTCGGCTTCCCTAGCCACCCGCCCTTGCCTCCGCAGCTGTGGGGTGGCTGGGGAAGCCGACGGGGGAGCCCCCCATCAGCATTCCAGCCACCCCACCCCTGCCTCCGTAGCTGCAGGGTGACAGGGAAGCTGAACGGAGAACCCCATTCAGCTTTCCAGCCACCCTGCTGCTACGAAGGACTGTATCGGATTTTATTTATTTATTTATTTTTTCCAATTTGTTACCCCGCCCCAATTAGGTAAACCCAACTCTGAGCGGCTTACAACACAAATCAGAAAAAGACATAGCTTAAACAAGCAATAAATACAACCAATATGACACTCCTACGTGCCTCACACATATTAAAATACACTTCATCAGTTAAAAAATTGAAACTACAGTTAGCCAATTATTACACTTTAGAGATTATACTTATAAAAATATTAAGGAAACAGGGGCAAGCGGAGGGAGGGTGGCTGACTTATCAAATCAGCCACCTGGCATCTGATTCAACATTCTTAAGGCCCCACACTTGCCCTGCCAGCCAGGTTTTGAGGCCCTTCCGAAAGGGCAGGAGCTCTGTCTGCGTACGTAGATCGATTGGTAGAATGTTATCTAACGTTATAGATTGGTAGATCGTTATCCGATTTTAGCATTATCCAGTGTAGTCGTTATCCGAGGTATTACTGTAATAGGAAAAAAATTGGATAGCTAAACTGCTCAAGAGACAAATAAGTGGGTTATAAAGCAAATCAAGTCTGAACTGTCTCTGGAGGAAAAAAAATGATGAAGGTGAGGATGTCTGGCTTTGGCAAGGCTCTCTGGAAAATACAATAATGCTGGGGAAGCTAAGAAAGTAGCAGGAAAAAGAAGGCCAAACCTGAGATGGATTGAGTCTGAGGGAAGTCACAGGCTTGTGTTTGCAAGAGTTGATCAGGGTTGTTGAGGATAGGACATTTTGGAGATAACTCACGGGATCACCGTAGTTTGGAGATAACTTGGTAGCACATAGCAACAACAACCCTGTATGACCCAAATTCATGGTCTCTTTTTGTATATTCTCCTTGTGCCTGTTTCTGCTACCATATGGCTAAGAACCAGTTTTATTTCCTGCAACCTTTGCCTGCGTCATCTCTGTAACATCAAAAAGTCCTCTGCTGAGTCTTCGGTTTTGATTCAGAATCTTAGAAAATGAGATGTTCCTGACCTTACAGCCCTTCTCTGTGCCATTTCATCTGTGTGTTCATTTGCTATTAGGATTCCTCCTGACTCACTCTCATATTTGAGTGCAACAAGAAAAGCCATAAAAAGCAGCCAACAACCTGCCTTTGAACATTCAAAAAATTCAAGATCAAAGCTCAGAGACTTCCCAATAATTAGGGAGATAAATTTTCCTAGACAGTCTTTATATTGATAAGGCTGAAGATCAAAGGGCTGGGTCAAATTAAAAAAAAAACCCAGTGGAAGTCAAACCCAGTAGCTTTATTTAATGGTTAGAAGATGTAAATACTCAGAAAATTCAGGTGACTTGAAATTTTCTTCCGCCAGTGCAAAAATCCCATGAAGTGTTACATTTGTTTTATTTTTTTAAGTTCTAAACAAGGGTAGTTCTGTTGGCCACAAGACAACTCCAGAATCAATAGTATCTTGGTAATACATTTAGTGCTAGCTTGATAGCTCAGTGCATTAGGCAATTGGCCGTAAAGCCAGGGGCTGGGAGTTCAATTCCCTACTGTGCCTCCAGGGAGAAGAAACAGCCTGTTTAGCCTTGAGCCAGCTGCACAATCCCAGGATGCTGTTAGAAGAAGTGAATAGTAAACCACTTCTCAGTACTTTGTACCTAGAAAACCCTGAAAAATCAGAATTAATTTGATGGCACATGATAATGATTATTATTAGTTTTATAGACCAATGTCAACACATTTCCAGAAAGAGACAGGGATGGGAAAAAACATCTGAGCAGAAAATATTCATGTTTCCTTTATTTTACTGTCTCTTAGGTGACTTTGCAAACTGCCATAAAGTATAATATGAAATCTATACTATCTTGCTGTATAAATTCACAGTAATGGGCTTGTTCTTGTTATCTTCTGCATTGGATGAATGAAATGAAAACTTCTATTGCTTGGTTCAGATAACAGCTTCTCCTTCTACTAGTTTGGTGCAGGCCTCCATAATTTCAACCCCAGTTTCAAGTGTCTATCAAAATCTTGCAACTTATAATTTTACATTTTGCATTTTATCTATTCTCCATGTCTGTTGGCTATATTAAAATGATGCCATATTATGTATGAGAAATAGCTTTTCTGTCACCTCAGAATAGGCCACCTTATTGCATCTTATTAAAAAAAATACCCAAGAAGCCAATACAAGTGCATTTTCTGTTGGCAAGTATGACTTATGATAATAACTCTTATCAATACGCAATTATCTCTGTTACTCTGGAACATATTGATATTCATTTATTTAAAGATAATGTAACATATTTGTATTCATTGAGGTAATCTGTTGATATGATTAAATGTGAATGGCCATCTTATATGGTAAAATGAAAAACTGCTACCTAATCATCACTATAGCTAAAAAGGGTCACATTACAAAATGGAAGATTACATTCATTTTCATTTAAGGCCCCAACTGACACAACACACACACACACACACACACACACACACACACACACACACACACACACACACACACACACACACAAAGCAAACTTAAATGAACTTTATTTATTTATTTTATTTATTTACTCCAATTTCTATACCGCCCTACTCGGCTGGGCCGACTCAGGGCGGTTCACAAGCACAGAGTAAACAAATTCATAGACACATCACATAAATATACAATATATAACTCAACATCGTTCCATCACAAAAGTTCAATAAGCATCAATCTCAACAACAATAAAACTACAAAATTCATCAAATATGCACAAAAAATTTTAACAATTATCGAGAGTCCTGGCACCGCCGCGGCCCTTGAACATAGCCTCCGGAAGAGGTGGAGGGAGGGAATCCCGGCTGGGCACGGCGGTAGTCTCTTCCCCCGGACGCAGGTGTGTTCCGTGGCGGCGGGGCGAGGAATGATAGATCATTGTTAATTGGAACTCTTTTCCTTGAAAGAAAGGAAACCAACTCAGGTTCAACTCAGAGGACTGTCCAGCTCTAGCTACCTGTAGTAAAATATATTTGTAGAAGAGTTTCAAGGATGCTTGGTTGCAATTTCCATGGAGATGGACAGTTTCCATAGTACTTCATTGCTGATAAGAGTCTCTCTCTCTCTCTCTCTCTCTCTCTCTCTCACACACACACACACACACACACACACATGCACAAATATATTGCCTTTTATTACTTTTCTGTGAAATGATATATTAGGATCAGTCTTCAATAAAAAGGATGTGAGGTAAGAAAAGATAAGTGGAGATGCATAAGTCTTCTTCCATTTCTCCATGTACATGAAAAACCCTCAATGAAACAGTTCTCCTGTCTGAACAGGAAGATACAGAACAGAACAAAGGCACATTTCCTAACTCACCTTTAAATGTATTATTTTAATTCAGTTTTTGTTCACTTTCACTTCAGCCTTTGAAGAAAGCTTCCTTATTTCACCTTTCGCTGTCTGAGCAAGAACGTAAAAGAAGAAATGTTGAGTGTCTGGCGCATTTTGTCACCAATTTCTGTATCTGGTATTTTATCTCCCTGGGCAGTAAGTATCCTGTTAAAAATTTATACACATGGAGCTCCAGTGATGTAAATCATCAGAACAATCTAATGAGGTGCTGGTCATGTGCCTGGTAGCATCCAATCAGCATTCTGTCAGATTGCCATGGCAACTTTGGCAGCTGGAGGTCTGGGCAAACATAAACCTTGAGCATAAGCAAGAAAAGGAAAGGATATTGTCATGCCATTGTCTGAATTCCATCAACCTTGAGGCTTGATGGTTCCCCACTGTACTAAAGTTGGGGCAAGAGGTCTTTATCTGCCCTGCTCTAGTTAGAAAAACACCACAATGTAACTCCTCAAACGTGGCTCCGCCTTTCAAAAATAAGCAGGTTCAGGGATGGTAAGTGAATGGGAAACTACCAGAGAACAGGTCCTGTATCACCTTATCCCTGCAGGACAGCAAGAGAGATAGCAAGAGAGAATGAGGAGCAATCAGCAGCAACTTGTCCCTAGGGTGGCAAGTATGATAGGTTCTTGTGAGGGCAAAAGAGAGAAGTATTCTTCTTCCAAGTCTAGGCCAGATGTGAAACTGCCAAAATGAAGGCACCTTCTGGCAAGTTCATTCTACTGTTCCTTTCACCTGACCTAGTGTGAGAAAGATTAACCAGCAACACAAGGCTACTGTTACCAGGGTGCACCCGATTGTGGTCCAAAAATACCAGGATCTTCAAGGAGGCTCTTTCTGTGTACCCCAGAGAAGTATTGTCCAACTATGATTCAGGAGAAGGTCCTTGTATCAGGGAAGATTGGATGGGCAGAAAACATTGTGGTGAGAGCATCCTCCTTTTGGAAATTGGCACATTACACCAGTGGCGTCGCGCAGTCTTCAGCCGCCTGGGGCGAAGAACAAACTCGCCGCCCCCCCCCAGCTCGCCGCTGCCGCCTCCCCCTCCCCCCCGACCCAGGTAGAAGCCAGCCCCCTGCTGACTAGCGGGGCGCGCGCGCGCGCGCGCGCCACACACCTCCGTCCGCTCGCACCTCCGTCCGCTCGCCCGGCCGGCTGGCCATCGGGGGCTCTCCGCCGCCTGTTGCCCCTGGCAGCGGCTTTCAGGGGGCGGCAAAATGTCCCCTCCCCACCCTTTTGCTGGCGAGGAGGAGAAAAAGTGTTTTTTTTAGGCGGACAATTCAAGGAGGGGCCCGCCCGCCGGGCTGGCTGTCGGTCGGGGGCTCTCCTGGCGGGCGGCCCGCGTGCGCGCGCACGCTGCCCACCTCCTCCTGCCCAGCCAGCCCCCAGGGGCTCCCCGCCACGGCGCCACCCCCCCCCCGACGAGCGCCCCGTCTCACGGCAAGTTGGGTGGGTGGCTGGGCGGGCGGAGGCGAGCAGCGTCCGCGCGCACGCGGGCCGCCCGCCAGGAGAGCCCCCGACGGCCAGCTGGGCGGGCGACCGGGCGTGCCCCTCCTTCCCTCCCCCCCTTTTGCTGGCGAGGAGGAGAAAAAGGGGTTTTTTTTAGGCGGACAATTCAAGGAGCCTCCTTGAATTGTCCGCCTAAAAAAAACCCCTTTTTCTCCTCCTCGCCAGCAAAAGGGTGGGGAGGGGACATTTTGCCTCCCCCTGAAAGCCGCTGCCAGGGGCAACAGGCGGTGGAGAGCCCCCGACGGCCAGCCGGGCGAGCGAGCGGATGGAGGTGCGAGCGGACGGAGGTGTGTGGCAAGCGGCGAAGCGCACGTGGGGCGCTCGCCAGCAAAAGGGTGGGGAGGGGACATTTTGCCGCCCCCTGAAAGGCGCTGCCCGGGGCATCCGCCCCCCCCGCCCCCCCCACGCTACGCCACTGCATTACACTGTGCAACAGATCTTGAGAAAGTTACACTTGTGTAGTAGGAGTTTGGAATGCTTGGACTAAACTCATCTAGTGGAAAGTTGCACATTGATGGTAGTACTACAATGGCTGCAAGTGGGATAAGGCATTGGATTGTGCCATTGGTCACTCCCCTCCTGGCCAGAATTCTGTATGGTTTTGGCCATTTTCTTGCTTGTTTTGGGTTGATCACTAGTATGGTGATAGGACATATGATTGTTACCCAATTCTGGGTGATTGGATTCACTCTCTGGCAGAGGTACTAGAAAGACCCAAGAACTTACAATGAGGCAGGTTTTTCAGTCAAAACAAAATATGGTTTATTGGGAGCAAAAGCAAAGGGAAGCCTATTCAGGCATATAGTCTGGCCAGACCTATAATTCTAAATAGCTAACCTTCCCGCAACCGTTCTGAGGAAAAGACCCCCTCGTGATCCCTGCTCACAAATTTGGTGAACAGAAGATGGCCCCCACCCACCTGGAAGGGGTATTTAACTATTCTATCTAAACTAACTCTGCATGCAAGGGGAGGGGGCTGAAACCGGGAAGGAGGAAAGGCAATTAACATATTTTAATTACATGCAAACATAAAACAAAGGCAGCTCTGAGGTCAGAGACTTTAGTTACACAAAAGCGGCAGATTAAATCAAAAGCGGAGAGGCTGGTTCAGCAGAGGCAACATTGTTGCGAACTAGGGTCGTAAAAATTCTTTTGTTCTTCTGGAAGGCAGGACCGGCCAGTCCATCTTCAGCTTAATGTGGTGTGAAGCTGCTTGGATGGACAGGAACAGATTAAATGCCTGTTACTTAAGTAAAGAGAAAAGTTTTAAGTTAAGTGGTCCCCAGGGTGAATTCCAGTTAACCTTTGTACCTTGCCAGGTGTGTGTGACTTGTCACGTCCTCTCTTCCCCCTCCCCCTTCCTGATCAACTTTGGGGTTGTATGGTTGTTCCCCACAGAATGTTGATTTCCCTTTTTAAGCTATGATTGTGCTCGGGTCAGTGTTCTAAAAATGTTGAATTGAACTTTGATCAAACCAGAGATATGAGTCATTCAGCTTCCTTTGTGAAGGAATAAAAAAGGAATTTCTGCTTATCAGAACACCCGGCAAACCAGTTTTAAGAACAATGGAGGCAATCAGGGCCATGTTTACATTCCTTGCCAGAGTCTATTGACTATCGGGTAATCCCCCTTTCCTTCTGGAGAGCATTCCAATCCTATGATTTTAACTTTTGGCTTCTCCTTATTTTCCATGTGTGTGTGTTGTGATATGTGGCGTTTAATAAACGTTTTGATTAATTATAATGCTTTATTCAAAATTTCAGGTATCATGATGTTCCACAGACATTCGGGTCTCCACCGAATCTCACAGCTCTACTATAATATTGAATCCACCCCCACCCCCACCCCCCAAGAGTCTTGCATTAACAGTAAGACTAACAGATTTATTTTAGAATGAGCTTTGTGAATTTTGTGAATCAGTTATTCTTAAAAACAGATCTATAAATGAGGCTCACCTCCCAACGATATTTATCTGGGCTAATTGAAATGTTAATATTCAAACTTTATTGAATGTTTAAGATTAACATAATGCAAGCAAAGGGACTAAAGAAAAGACTAAAAAAGAACTAAATAAAATCTATACAATAAATAATGCTTCCCAGCATTTTCTTCTGGTGCCATGTAATAAGGGATAGTATTCAGAAGTGTTAGCTCAGCTTTCCCAGAGGCATCATTATAGCATGCTGCGGTTTCTTAATTTATGCCTGCATTGTAGGCTGGTATTTTTGTCTCCTTGTCATATTTGGCAACTCCGCCTTTGCTGGTCTCAAGTCCAGATGAGAAAGGAAGAGGGTTGGGCATTGGGTTAGCACCTCAGTCCAATAAAACCTTATTGCTGAAGAAACAAGGAGGAACTTGTTGCCTGATATGCTGTAGTAGCAGAGACAAGCACCACACAGCATGAGAAAGAACTATTACTACGGCCACCACCGTTATTGTATTTAGTATGCAAGATTTGAGTAGTGGTTAATTAACTCCCAACCAGATTCTGGGGAATTTGTCCCTGTACTGTTTTTACAGCAGGCCAGCAAATTTACTAAAGGAATTATATATCTATTAGCCCATTTAACATGTTACAGATGGCTTTTCGTAATTATCTTCCATATGTATATGAATAGCTCCTTACATATACAAAATCTGATTTCATATGACTACGTGTCTCAAGTTGCGAAGACACGGACTGGAAGGCGGGAGGTCAGCAGTTCGATTCCTGAGTACTGCACGACAGAATGAACTTCAGTCTCTGTCCCAGCTCCTGCCAACCTAGCAGTTTGAAAGCAAGAAATTGCAAGTAGATAAACAGGGACCACTTTGGTGGGAAGGTAAACAGCATTCTGTGCACTCCGGTGTCTAGTCATGCCTGCCACATGACCATGGAAACGTCTGCAGAAGTAGACAGTGCTGGTTCTTCAGCTTTGAAACAGAGATGAGCACTGAACCCTAGAGTCGGATACAACTGGCTTTTGAGCAAGGGGAACCTTTACCTATACTAATGCCATTAAAACAAATGTACACAAAACAGAGTAGTAACAACAAAATGGTGTAAAGACATTTAATTGTTGGCTCGATCACATGGCTATTTGTCCCATTGTTCGGTGCACCGAGGGAGTGGATTGGTCCACCTCCTCCCCCGGTGATATAATTGTAGGAGTGGACCTATCCTCCCCCAGAGAGCCCCTACCGAAACCTTTTTCATGTGTGCTCTAGTTTAGTCTGTTCCCAGCATGCTTAATTGCTGGGAATGCACAAACTTGAGCTTTGCATCTGTCAAAGGATCCTTCCAATTTCAATTTCCAGTACAGTATTATGAAGATGTTTTATAAGTGAGCAAATTTGAACAATTCCTCTGCAGGGGAAATGAAATTTTTTTTTTTTAGTTTGCTTGACCATTTTTTTTTTGCTTTTGTGTGAAGTGCTAATTGAAACCATGGGCAGTGTCTTGATTTTTAATTCAATCTAAGTGATCTAATGTATCAGTAATGGTCTAGCAGACTCTTTTTAAAAAAGAAATCCTGATATTCTGAAGTGGTTCATTTATTAAGCCACTTCACTATATAAGAAATAGGTTCACTTGAGGTCAATATGACATTTGGATGGGAAAAAATCATACCAAATGGCATACGGGTCCTTCCCATAACCTCAAATGATCCTATTTGGACTGCTCTGGGCACACACCAAAAGAGTCAGTGCAATCACACCATGAGTTAGTACCTATAAAACAGTGGTTCCCAACCTGTTTTTTTGCCATATACCACCAAAGGATCTTTAAAATCTTGATGGTCCCCTCTGTGACATATAATTTGTATCAGTGGTGGGCATCAGCAGGTTCGCACCTGTTCGCCAGCACTGGTAGCAGAATTTTTGACTGCCCTCACCCAACCAAGTTTTGAAATAAAGGAGTCCTAATTCAGGTGGAAGACAGGGCTTTCCCCTGGCCACACCCACCATACCATGCCCACAGTGTGGTAGTAAATGTTTTTGGAGCCCACCACTGATTCTTATTCAAAAAGTGAACTCCTGTTCACTTGGAGGAAGCCTAAAAGGCCATTAACTTTGTCTATGCAAAAAAAAATCACTGTTAATAACTAATTCTCAAATTGCCCCCTGTCTTAAAAATCAGATTGCCCCCCTGTTGGGAACCACAGCTATAGAATCTTTTGGCCCAGTCTTGGATCTGTACCCTGTGACGGGAAATGGCTAAACTGAGTTCCAAAATGGATATATATTTCTTATGATTACATTCTCTTCATGTTTATTCATATCACAGTATCATGCTTTGCCACATGGATCACATTTGAGCTATTTTGGAGTTGTAGCTCAGTTTTCCCAGTGCAGCTCACTAAAAATACCAAAGCTCCCTTTGGCCTCTTTTCTAAGAGATACATAGGCTGAACAGTCATTGGGAGACAGAGTGTGGCGGATTAGCAAAGCTCAGGCCAGGAGGAAAGCTCTCATCCAACCTTATCTAGCTTAATTTCCTCCAGATGTGTTAGACTGAGAATCCAGCCATCCCAATGAAGCTGGTTTTTGAAACATCTAGAAGGCTTATGGAGCTTCTTATTCTCTCCTCCCAGACATGTTGTGTGTGTGAGGATCCCTTCCACTATCACTGGCCCACCTATGTTTGTGTGTGAGCCTGATCTTGGAAATGTTACTTTCCTGGTCTGCAAATTCCAGAATCTCACCACCAGCTTGGATATGTTCAACAAGAGCATGTTGAACATATGCTGCATGTGAGATAAAAAGCAGACAATCTCCTGTACTTCATTGTTTAAAATGTCTTAGCATTCAGCTTCTGCATAGTTCATGAACAAACTGAATTGTCAATTGTGCCCAAATGGGTAAATAAATCTAGAATATAAGCTAGTTAGAACATATAGTGCATCAGATAATCAGATATAAACATGTTCAATTCTTGCAAATTTCAGTAAGAGCTGGAAGCACACACTTATCTTCCCCATTGAAATTCATACATTTTAAAGGTCCTTACATTTGCCTAGATCAGGGGTGCCCAAACTACGGCCCGTGGGCCAGATCCACCCCCTGACGCCAGTTCATCCAGCCTGCACCCACTGCCTCGTTGCTCCCGGAAGCGGAAGTAAAACGCACCCTTCCAGGCTGTTTTAATTCTGCTTCCAAGAACAATGAGGGCAGCACAGGCCAGATGAATTGGCATGGGGCTGGATCTGGCCCCTCAGCCATAGTTTGGGCACCCCTGGCCTAGATTATGCCAAAGCTCCTTTGACGGAATCTGACAAAAGGCCTGAAATGTATCAGGCAACACTGGCATTAAATAGAGTCCAAATCCCAGTGGCAGATCTTGTACAGTAACTATCATACACCAAAATTTCCTCTAAATTGTTGCTTTTCATCAACAGTATAAAATCAATGACATTTCAACGACTCTTTTCTCAGACATTAATAAGTGGGTTTAATGAATTCCAATTTTCTTAAGAGCTGCTTTATGGATAACAATAAAAATAACTTAACAGAAAAAATATCTGCACTTCTGGTGCTGCCTTTTGCACAACAAAGTTGCACATCCTTATGCATATCTGTGAGAATCAAAGTCTTAAAAACAGTGTTACATTTCACAGGAGATCTGAGAATTGTAGGACTGAAGGGACCACAATATGACGCAGAGCAGTACCTTTGTCTTCATTAGGAGCTGAGGTCAGAGCTCTCAAAAGAAATCAGTAATATGTGTGTTTTCTTCTTAAACGGAGATGAGAGTTGCTGTTGTAATAGTAGCTGTACAACTTTAGAAGAAGTATACATGCTGGCATTTTAGAGAAGATAGCACATTTGTGTATTATATATGGCCTTCTTGCAAAAAAAGTCTTATGACTCAAACATAGTCAAGAAATGTGACCAACTTTCATAAATTCTGCACCATATGGTTTCTTTTGTGTCCCATATAACTGATGATCCCCGAGTTTCTGGACTGTTACAATTTCAGATGATGTTTTGGACAGGTGTTCTAGAACAAAAAGGATCTAGACATAGTAACAGTAAAAATTCTACATGGTGTACCTGCATTACAATTTGTACTGAGCAATCTCTCTTTGTTATTATATCTGAAATTTGTATCAGTTACACAACATTAAGATATGTTTGTAACAACATAATGGTTCTAAAAATGCCTGCGGTGTGATGAACACATAATTGACTGGAGCTAAAGGAGGAAGACTTAAAAAAACATATAGGGCATTTATCTCCTGATATATCCAAGCCTTTGAGGCCTACCTTTCTTCGGTCAGACATCCTCCTTCTTGTCATATCAGAAAACAAAACAAAATAAATAAAATAAAATAAAAAACACTGTAGCACTTTAAAGACGAACTGCTTTATTTTTATTGTTAGCTTTCGTGGATGAAGTCCACCTCTTCAGACAAAGAGTGAAACTTACAGGCATGGTTTTTATACACCAAATTTAGGGGGTCAAAGGGAGATGGGTGTGATCAAGCAAGATGACAGACAAGCAAGCACAACAATACAGCTTCACACAGCCATTAGCAACAATAGGTTATTCAGATTAGCTTTAAATGACTCCCTTTCAATCTCAAGGTTGCTGAGAAAGCCCATTCTGGTCTCTGATCAACTTTTGACCTGCATGTCAGAAAACAAACACTGCTTAGGGAGGGAAATGGGATAAATCATTGATCAAAAGTAGGCCACCCCAGGAACATCACAGAACTCTCCATGCCTGTCAGACAGGGGGGTGAGGGTCAGCTGCGTGGACTGGCTAGCCCAGCCATAAAAGAACTTGCTGCTGTTGCTGCCTCCATGGCCACCCCAGGAACATCACAGAACTCTCCCTGCCTGTCGGACAGGGAGAATGAGGCCCAGCTGGCCAAAGACTCCTGTCTCTCTTGACCGTACTGTATTTTTTACACTGTATTTTATTGTATTGTTTTATTATTTTTCTTTTTATGTAAAATTTATTGATTGCATTATCTGTGCTGCATCTGTTGTTATATATATTATGCTGTATTTATATTTGAGATTGTGATACTGTATATGTTGCTTATGTTATGTGAGCCGCTCTGAGTCGCCTCAGTGAGGCAAGTGGAGCAGCATATCAGTCTAATTTAATAATAATTTAATAATAATAATAGTACCAAGAGCCACTGAAGTCTGGAAATGTACTTCCCTTGACCTTGACAAAAGCCTGTTTGGACACCCCCCCACCATGTTAGGTATATGTACTGCAAGTCCCTCAAAGTAGAACAGCTTTTGATAATAATGGCCCAAATCCGCTTGTCTAGCTACATTCGAGTAACACAAATGGTATAACTTTTGGAGATAAATGCTTTAAGTTTAAAAATTGCGATAAATGTTATATTTATTATGTTATTTTATTTATTCCTTAAATTTATATCTCACCTTTCTTTCTAGTGATGCACAAGATTGATAATACAAACACACACACACACACACACACACACACACACACACACACACACACACACACACACACACACACACGTAATGCAATAAAATAAAATTTAAAACCAAAAACAATGCAAATAAAAATAACCAGTTAGAATGGACTAATTCTTCACAAATTCACTCTTTTCAAAACCATTTTTTATGTATTTGATAATTGATAGTACAGTATCAGAAGCTGCCAGTGGGTTCAGCAGAACCAAAGGGAGCACATACTTTATTTCCATTTTCCAGGGTATTTGGTTCACCAAGAAAACCAAAACCATCTTAATTCCAGTACCAAATCTGAAGCCATATGTATCATCCAGTATATCCAAAAGCACAGGAAACTGAAAGGCCACAGCATGTATCAGAACTTTTCTCAAGAATGGAATAATGGCTGGAAATTATCCATCATGAGGGTACCAAGTATAGTTTAGTGGATAGAGGTCTCCTTTTTCGTCTTCTTCCGTGTGTAGGCCAGATATGAAACTGCCAAAATGAAACCACCTTTTTAGTGAATTCATTTTTTAGTTCCTTTCACCTGACTTAGTAATGAACTAGGACTCTGGAGACTGTGGTTTGAATCCCTACTTAGCAATGGAAGTTCACTGAAGGAGTGGAACTGGTAAAGCCATGCCTTACCTTGAAGGCCACTATACATCAGTTCCAACTTGACAGCACATGACTATCCAATACAAGTGATTCAGGAAGTGGAGTTTTTTTCCAAGCAGATATTTTATCTCTATATATGTATGAAATATACAGAACTAGATCATTTTGTGCTTTCTTCCAGAGAAGTTGCACCTCATTCAGAGAAGTTGAAACACTGCCTTGTTGCAGAGAGGCATTCATGGTTACCTCTTCTCATTTGGCCATTCCTCTCCAAACTTTTTGTTATGGAAGGGCAAGGATCCATGACACATGTGTTGTGTCAGGATGGCTCACCTCATGAAGGATCCTGTCCTCAGACTGCAATTTAAAACATGCCTGAAAATACTGGACAAACAAGTGCCATGGTTGTCTTCACAAGGACTGTATCAATTACAACTCCTCCTCAAAATGGACCTCAGCTATTTAATCAGCAAATATACTGCAGACTGTTCACAGTAGGTTGTCGAGTGGTGTATAATCTCCTTTTATGGGCTAGAATATAATAGGCCTTTGACCACTTAGAACAGCTCTGCTAAATGACTCTGAAATGCTTTTCTGTCTGTCAGCGGTACCACAGAATATGCCCTCATACAGGCTCTCACCCATATTTGATCAGATTGTTTCAGAGTATTGTTCCACTGTCCTTCAAATTGCCCTCTTTTGCTATGTCCTCTTCAGCGTCATAGTAAATCTAGACCCTGACTCCACTCTGTAGAAAGAAGCAGTCAAGATTGATCAGGTCCACTGCCAAAAACATTTTGTCATTCCAGAGACTGACTAGGGCTGAGGTTTAGTCATCTGTCAAGATATCAGGAAATTTCCAAAAAGCAGAGAAGAAGCCATCTAGATCCATATGGCACCTGGTCTCTTAAATCCTGGAAAAACTTTGAGTCTAAACCTGCCAGGTAATGGTTTGTCACTGGAACTATGAACCATTACCTGGCAGGTTTAGACTCAAAGTTTTTCTAGGATTCGAAAGCAAGAAATTACAAGTAAATAAATAGGGACCACTTTAGTGGGAAAAGATCTTGAGAGATCTTGAGGACATGAAAGGAGCCTCATTCAGGTGTTCCCTGAGCAGAATTCCTTCAGCAAAAATCCTTTCAACCTAGAATAATTTCTGACACAATTTCTGACATCATCATCATCATCATCATCATCAGAACTATAGATAGTTCCTCCACATCAGCAACATCTATCCAGCATAAAAAAGCAGATCCAGAGAATGAGAGGGGCTGGGTTCCCACTTGAAATAGAGTCATGAACATCATGGAGGACATGAAGACAAGGTGGACTTGATATGAATGTGGAAGCCTCTCAGATTGATGGGACTGCAGCATTCCTCACCCAGTACTATTCATCCCATCCTGTTCAACTGACATAGTTCATAGACCAAGCTATAGCTTACTGCTATGCTCAAGACTATACTTTTATCACAGCTGCAACAGGGACACCGTGAACAGTTAATGCTATCACTTCACTGCAATGTCTTCTGGTTTTGAAGTGATCTGAATACAGCCTGTCGAAATAAAATGTCTTTGCATGCAAGTGGAAGATCATCAGAGACAGACCGAACTGGATTTTCTTAGCAAGAAGTTTCAGACTTCTGGAGCAGCCAGTTAGAAGATTCTTTCCTAAAGCACCTCAGACAGAAGAGCCTTTATGAAAGATCTTAAAATCTAGGCAGGTGTTATGAGAAAGTGTGTAGCTTTGAAGGTCACAGCCACCATTTCGAATTGTGCCAGGAAATGGACTGGATGATGGGGTATAAGAGAAGAAGAAGCCAGAAAAGCTTGTTCAGTCTTTTTTTGACTCCAGTCTGTAGTCTCCATGCAGCATTATGAACTGATTGCAATCTTGGAATACTGTTCAAAGTCATCCTGTGCAGAATATAAACAAAATAGAAATTAACCTTGATTCATCAGTTTGTAGATTTGTGTTTACATGTGAATAGAGTATCAGTGGGGAAGTGAAAGATAGGAAATTAATAAATAAACACGCCTTTCTTCTTTGCTAAAAGTAATCCCCAGCTGAAGCTGCTTTTTTTGCTGGAAAAAGCTGGCCCTGGCTTCTAAACAATGGTTGGAATCCCACTGGTTGCCAAGATTGTGCAATTGGTTGCATGGTTCCTGTTGTTACCAATTGTGCAGTGCAATGGTAAAAACGCTTTGTGAATAGCAATTCAATTTTGGCACTATTGCAGCCTAATGTCAAGTTACACCCACATAGCTATTCAATAGCATATCAGCCATTAAGTGGTTAGACTCTATGTTGCAAATATTGTGGGATTAGATAAGGAGTTTATTGGAGAAGTATGGTGATAAAATGAAACTTTAGAATGCACAATACTTTTTTTATCTGTTGAAGAATTCCAGATGCATTTCTTTGTGGGGGATAATTATAAGCCATTTTTACTATTATATTCATGATTTAGTTTTTTATTGGTCTTTCTTTTGTGGGACTCAGAAGATATGCTGTGAAGGTCAGGTGTTAATAGTAATTTTTATGTCAACGAAGGCTTAAAAACAGGTAAGTCTTTTGCTTCTGAAGGCAATGGTTAATTCAGATGGGCATTTTATTTTGTCAAAGAGGAGAAACTAAGTGAAGGAACTGGCACTCATACAAATGAGAAGCAGGAAGATAATTTAGCACATGACTTCCTTGTTGTTTTTGTGGGGCATTAAGAATTTTGGAAATGAGAGATTACTGGGAGCAAAGTGTTAAAATAATTTTGGGAACTTGGTGGCAAACCATCAGGTAGCACTTGGAGCCCTCTCTGTGAGCACCCATGCAGTCACTCCAGCACAGAGTTTCCCCTGTCCAGCAGTCCAATGGAAGTGCCTCCTCCCTCTCCCCAGCGTAGAGTTTGCCCCAACCCCTCTGCCCAGCAGCCCAATGGGAGCATTTCCTCCCCTGTTGCTGTGTTGGCATTTTGCGATAAATAAGTGGGTTTTGTGTTGCGGTTTGGGCACTTGGTCTCTAAAAGGTTTGCCATCACTGTCTTAGAACATTTGTGCCCCATTTGCACTGAATGGAAATGCTCTGTAAGCATTTTTTTTAAAAAAATCTAGGAGTGTATGAAGGGAGAAGCATAGTTATACAAGTTTTCTCCCGCTCCTTCTTCACCTGAACATACATCCCTTCTTTTGGTTGGAATTCCTGTCAGTACACAGTTTCTGATTATGCACAGACTTTTTTTGAACATTCATCTCAACGATCTTAGATGGTGCTTTCAGACCTTCACACTGAACACATAAAAGTCTGAAGATCTCCCTCAGGGCTTGAAGGGAGCGAGGCATGCAGAAACCACCTTCTTCATGTTTTCATTTTGAATGCCTAAAGAAGAGTGGATTTGGAGACAAATGCAGGAAAAAGAACACTGCACAGGAAAACAAAAGAAGAACACAATCACGGATGGGCAGATGCCCAAAAGTATATGGTATGTTATTGTTTGGCCAATTCCTTTCAAATTTGGGTCTGTTTCCCTCCAAAGATAAAATATTAGAATGTTAAAACTTAGCCAAGTGTCAAAGTAGAAACTTCTCCATGAGCAGCAGTCTGTACTAGAATGCAGAATATTTGTTTCCCAACCCAGCCAGGAATAAGTTTCTCAAGGATTTATTTGCAAGCACAGACAGTATAGGAAACATGCTTCGGTGCTCATCCAGCGACTTCCACTATTGACTGCCTCTTTGTGTTGACAAGGAAGATCTGTGAGAATGTGCAAAATTGTGAGATGATGAACTTCTGAGCTTTGGAGTTTTTCTACCTCATATTAGGGTCTTCTTTCAAGATGGTAGACACAATGATGTTCTGGGATGAGGAGTATCACTTTTCCTTCACTGAAATGAAAATGACAGATACAATCCTTCTGAATTGAATTGCATTTTATGACTGTATTGCTTACACTGGGGAAAGAACACAGGAAGAAAGAAGTAAGGACCTTGTTTGAGAGCACCTCACTCCCAATTTTCAGAGGTCCTAAACCAGCAAAACCAGATCCTTGATCTCATGTTCCCCTGGGCTTTGAGGCCTGTGGTATGCAATTAATAAGGATGAAAGAAAAAAAATATCTTCCTTTCCTTTTTCTATATGCTCCTGATTGTTTTCTCAGTCCTGCTTGCAAGATGTGAGAATAGAAGAGATTTAATATACTGTACCATTATTGCTATTTGAGATAGGAAGAGGGAGACCTAGGAATTCTTCTTCGTCTCAGATTTTGATCCAAGTAGAAAATATTTTTACAGGGTGTAGATTACAGGTGTGACTCTCATATCCTCTTGTTATGAGTGAGAAACTGAAGGGGTAAATCCCTTTTCCCCCTCCATGCTGTTACATTTCTCTGGGTGGTAGGTTTTGGTTTTTTTTTTTTAGAAGGGGAGGGAAAACTCTCACAGGGATTTGAGGGATATTTCTTTGCCATTTTCTTCTATGAAATAATTACCAATATGAGCAGAATTGTTAAAGTTTCTGTTCTGTTCTCACTGTCCCTTTACAAGATAACTGTGTGTATGGGGTGATTTTTTGAAGGGAGAGGAAAAAAACTACCATCTCATTTTCATGCAAAGTCAAGGAATCTTACTGACACAGAAGGGGATCTCAGCGAGATGTTTTGACATGGTAAGGATCATAAAATCACCATGAATGAGAAACATTTAGAACAATCTTCATATCCGTAATGAAAATTAGAGCTGTGAATGTCATAGGCTTTCACTATCAGAGAGAAACGGTGTGTGTGTGTGTACGCACTCGTGTGTTTGATTGTGCTCTCCTTACAGTAAGATTTCTATGTGTAAGATTTCCTTTAAAAAATTCATAGGAAATTTTGAAAGATTTCTTGGATATTTTGCAGTATATACAGCTCTTTTTTGGGGGTAGGGGGGAGGCAAGCTGTGTTGCATTATTGCAATTCCTGTGCAGAACTGCATCTTTCTTGGACAAGATTCAACAAAAACAAAATTAAGCAGCAGAACAGCAGGTGAAATGAAAGGCAGAAATAATAACAAAAAGGGAAATGAGCTTGGAATTTCAGTTTCATGGAAAACTGGGATATTTTGTTGATGCAAGCAGAGGTCTCAGTAAGGAATCTTTGATGGTGAGATCCAAGAATTTGCTGAGAATTAGAAATTTTGTGAGTACTCAATGCACCCCTAACACAGATCATTTCCCTCTTTTGAAGTGGGCTTTTATGAACTCTGAAGGTTTTTTTCTGATCAATCTACAGTATAATCAATTACATGTGAGGAGCTTTTGCCTAGCAATTGCAGTTTCAACTTGTATCCATGTAATATAATGTGATAACACAAAGTGTAAGTGTCCCTGTAGATCACAGCAAGAAATAAACGTCAAAGTAATTGTAAACCTGCATTGGAATCTGACATCCCAAGACTTCACAGTTAACCATCTATCGTAATATATGACATTTCAAACAATTTTGTAAATACTATTTTCTTGGCAAATGCAGCTGGTCAAAGAGTGAGAAAATCCATGGGAAGTAAACTCCCACTTTGTTGTTTGGCAGGTTGTGTGACCCCATGGACCACTGTCTGCCTGACACTTCTGTCCTCCACCATCCTCTTCAACTTCACTTCTGTGCCCATTGTCTCTACAATATCATTTAGCCATCTTATCTTTGGCCGCCCTCTTTTTCATTTGCCCTCCACCTTTCCAAGCATCAAGGCTTTCTCAAGTGAATCCTTCCTTCTCATTAGATGTCCAAAGTACTTTAGCTTCATCTTTACTATTTGACCTTCTAAGGAGCAGTCAGGGTTGATTTCTTCTAAGATTGACCTATTTCTCCTCCTTGCTGTCCAGGGGGTTCTCAAAACTCTTCTCCAACACCACATCTCAAAGACATCTATTCTTCGGTGCCCAGCTTTCTTAATGGTCCAGTTCTCACAACCATACATTGCCACTGGGAATATACACTAAATAATTCCCAGTTGATGTAAGAAGGAGGCTAACAAAGGCTCAGGAATTTATCAGTTGTAAAATCAGTGAAAAGAAAACCTTCAGTCATCAGGCTGTCTTCATCTTATTCCATTTGGTAATAAAGCTGCTCTTTCATATACCAAAATATATTTTAGACACATACATTGAGATGGTTGCTTTCCTTCCTTCTCTTGAAACTTAAAGGCACAAGAAAGAAAATTTTGGGACAGATCCTAGAATCACTGCTTTAGTAAAATTCTTCAAGACATTCTGCAAAATCCAGCATTGTCCTCCCAGTTACAGGGGAGTTTCAGCCCTTCCAGGATTCTTGCTTGTTTATATAGGCTACTTATAAGCAGAAGCCTGTCGTTTTCAAACTCACTGACTAAAATCCTGTTGCTTTGCGCATTAAGCTGCACTAGAAAAATTGCTGTAACAATTGCATTGTGTTTTATGACAAGTCATTAACTGATGAAAAAGAGGAGTCATATTCTGGGATTTACCTTTGCTTGGTAACTCTTTGTATATGACAATGAACATAAGAGGTTATCCTCTAGTCTAGACCAGTTTGACTACTGTAATTGGTGTTGTTAACATTCAGGCTGCCCTTTCCTATGTAAATATTGGCATTTTTTTCCCTGTTGGCAACACAGGCTTGCTATTGTGCAGCAATATCGGGCCATTTCCTGGCATTTTGAAGCATGGATACAGAAGCACAAAATACCACACCATAAACTGGAGGCTTTTTGAAAAACTGAATTTCTTGGCATTTTAAATAAGACATTAAACCCCATGTTTAAGATCTATCGTATCCCTGAAATTGGTTGTGCTGTGTATCTGCCTCCCACTATGTCAATGCTCTTTGCATTTCTTTATTTTCTGGATAAATATGGAGGCTGAAAAATATATACAAATGATGTAATGCACAAGACTGAGTTGGAGTGTCTCTAAATGGGCACAGGGTAGGAAAGGCATCAAGCTGTTATTTGGGGGCATAGACCAAGTTGTGAGAGGGAATGGATAGCCCTATTTAGGACCAAAATATGTGGTCCTTGATCTTGTACCATCAACAAATATTCAATTAACAATCAGATCTGTAGACCATGAGCAGGTCCTTCCTGCTTCAGTTGTCTCTTTTTAAAAATGTGTTACCTCATGCTCTTCAGATATCAAAATTGGACTAAATGTGAAGACTGTTATTCCTATTATTTTGGTAAACAGCCAGGACACCATAGATGCAGGAACATACTTAACAGCACCAAAAAGGAATTGCACCAACATAACATATATAAAAATAATTAAAGAAAGATCAATCAACAATTTAATTAAAAATCTCATAATGACCTCAGCTATTCAGTGTAACCAAATAATACAATTAAGCCAATTGATGAGTAAGCTTCTCCTTGTTGCAATTAGCCAACAGCCAAGAGGATGAATGAGGACCTAATCCAGCTAACCCCTTCAACCTCATTTGAGAAACAAAGTGCTGCTTATTAATGACTATTCATATATTGCAACCTCAGAATTAGTCTGTTGATATTTCTGGGGCATCGATATTTCCGAAATGCTCTTGTCAAAGCAATATAATGTGGCAGTTGTTTAGACAAGTGATGGGTGAATCATCATTTCAATCATGGCATCCAGGTCAGAACATGTCTAAGCAGTGGCAACCAAAGGCATTCTGCAAATTGGTCACAAGAGACTACTGTGCTTTCCTCTTTCTTGATGTGCCCCGACTGCCTGGCTTCCTTTCACCCATACTTTCTCTCCCCCTTTTAATCCAGCTCTTCTGTGAACTGTTTCCCCTACTCCCTTCCTTCTGAATTTCCACCTTCTCCACAAAGAAGGGGATTAGGAGGAGTTGGCACTGCAAAGTGGACCACCCATGGGACTCTTCCTCCTCCTCCTCTCTTTAGTGCTCAAGCCATGCCCCTTACACTCTGGAAGTGAGTAGCATAGAGACACTTTTGTTCTTGTCCCACTGCCAGGCAAATTGCCTCATTTATTCTAGCTGGTTGCAGCCCAATGTAACTTTGTCCAAAAGCAAATGGTTAAAAATGAATTATTTCTTGTTTTGGGGTTATAATTAATTGCATTTTTAGTTGTACTTAAAAAAGAAAATACCTTGTGAGCTACCTTGTGTCCCAGTATTGGAGAAAGGCATATAAAAAGGAAAGGAAAGAAACCAAGAACCGGCTCGGCTCTCTCCGACATTGCTTTCTCTCACCATGCCTCCATCAACAGCTGATTCCCTGTTTCCTTGGCTATATCTCCCCACCTCTTCTGAAAAATAGCTACCTGTCACCAGCAGGCAATAGCTTCACTTTAACAGCTAATAAAGAGCTACCATGCAAATAGGTAATATTTTTCTTCAAAACGCAACCACTGATTTTTCTCCTTCTTCCATCTCCAGAGATGGGATACACTGAGCCAGCGGCTAGGGCGGCCTCTGGAATTTTGGGCATTGTATCCCAGAGGACTGCAGTGGCTCAATGTGGCTAAGGGGCTGACTGGAAGGTGGGAGGTCAGCAGTTAGATAGCCGAATAATGCAGGACAGAATGAGCTCCCGTCTTTGTCCCAGCTCCTGCCAACCTAGCAGTTTGAAAGCAAGACATTGCAAGTAGATAAATAGGTACCACTTTGGTGGGAAGGTAAGCAACATTCCATGCACTCCGGTGTCTAGTCATGCCTGCCATGGAAATGTCTGCAGAAGCAGACAGTGCTGGCTGGCTCTTTGGCTTTGAAACAGAGATGAACACTGAACCCTAGAGTTGGATACAACTGGCTTTTGAGCAAGGGAAACCTTTACCTTTATCCCAGAGAGAGAGAGAGAGAGAGAGAGATGGCTACAAGCTTGCTTCTCTCCAGGAAGTATGATTGCCCTTGTTCCTCATTCACCCCTGGTATTAACCATGGCAGTGGAAAGCTCCTTTGTTTCAGCTTCCCCACCACATCTTTTTCTGTCAATAGAGCCAGGAAGAACTGGGTTGCATGGCTTTCCCCAAATGACTTATAAGGTAGCTTAATTTTGGCAGTTTCTTGTCTGGCCTAGACACAGAGGAGGAGGAGCAGGTGTTACTGTTGCCATTAGGAAAGAGTGCTGTCTTCAACTGGAGAACCAATACTGACATGTCCTATCTATTGGTGTTGCTGGCTGGGGATAGATAGTAAAGGTAAAGGTCACCCTTGCTTGAAAGCCAATCGTATCTGACTGTAAGATTCAGTGCTCATTTCTGTTTATCGCCAAAGAGCCAGTGCTGTCTGTATCTGCAGACATTTCCGTGGACATGTGGCAGGCATGCCTAGAGTGCACGGAACACTGTTTCTCTTCCTATTTATCTACTTGCAATTTCTTGCTTTCGAACTGCTAGGTTGGCAGGAGCTGGGACAGAGATGGAAGCTCACTCCATCATGCAATACCTGGGAATCAAACTCCGACCTTTTAGTCAGTGAATTCAGCATCTTAACTACTTGAGCCACTGAAGAAACATATGCTCAAATCCTGTCGCACATTTACACGTGCAAAGTAACTTTTAGCAGGAAATTGCTATAAGTTGGGAAACCTCCAGAGGCATTGTCTGTTGCATGCCAAGTTGCATGACTCAATATGCAGACAAATAGTCTATGCCACAATATTTCAGTTTTTATTTATACTTTGCTTCTGTTATACATGGTGAAATGACCATCATGCTTAATGCTTTGAAAGCTGCTAAGAATAAATATGACCCAAATTATCCACTGAGAGGGATCCAAGAGTGCCTGTCCATCAATAGAAGGGGTTTATTTCATGTGAGTCTTACAGGAGAAAAATAATGTGTTCTTTCCTTTTTCAAGAATCAGAAGCACCCTACTCCCTAAATGGATATGGATTCATAGACTTCCCAACCCATGCCATGGTTAACACCAGCTGGACAGAATGTTCTCTTGCAAACCTATTCAGCTCAAAAGAAACCCCAGAGTTCCTTGACCTCATTGCCAAATTTGTTTGGCTTGCCTATTGCCTGGGACCAAGATGGGAGCTCATTCTGTCATGGGTATCGAAATGCTGACTGGCCACCTTCTAGCCAGCATCTTAACCACTTGAGCCACTGCACTTCTTATACTGTCTTTCTATTTTCTTTCTCTTACTTTACTATTGGAAAGCTCTGGACCTTCTCAGGCCAGCTGAGCCCTCTCTTCCTTTGTAGAGATCCTTCTATTTCTAGCATCAGTACTTGAAGAATGAGATTGCTGTTAGTATGCCTACCAGGATGTATATTGAATGTAAGGCCTGAAAATTAATACAAATCAGAGTTTTAAGGTAACTATTTCCTATGAAGACACTTGTGGGAAAAACTAATAAAACCATCAGAATTTACATTTTTAGCATTGCCCCAAAGGGCTGAAATGATTTATTTTATTTTAAAAAATGGTTTATGTTCTTACAGATGTATAATGCAAATTTAATATCAACAGTAGATTTAGATAATATCACACTTCTGGTTATAGCTTTCATACAGAAAATACTTCTTAGTGACAGCATTTTTATTGATATTAGAAAATCTATGCTAAAAGACTAATTTGAAGATGAAGACGAAGGAGGAGGAGGAGAAGAAGAAGAAGAAGAAGAAGAAGAAGAAGAAGAAGAAGAAGAAGAAGAAGAAGAAGAACTATTATTGTAATGTTTCCTTTATTGTAGCAGCTACCCATTTCATTACCACAAGGCTTGGAGAACTCTATTCAATCATACTTAATGAAATGCAGTTCAGGTTTTAAAAAGAAATGAGTTCTTGCCTCTACTTTTTCAGCTATATAGTAAATGGACTATGACATCTGCATTATTTTATGCAATGACCCCATCAATATATTATATTTTTTAATAACTTATTGAGGGTAACACCTAGTGCAGAGATTTACAGAAATCTGAAAAAGAATGAAAAGCAATAGATTCTAGTACTTGGTTTATTATCATTGACAAATATCAAGAGAGACTTATGGACTGGTCATTTGCACACTTCACAAAAGAGAGAAGGAGCACTTATATATATAGTTAAGGCAATGGTATTTCCAGTAGTAATGTATGATTTTGAGAGTTGGACCATAAGGAAAGCTGAGTGCAGAGGAATAGACAACTTTGAAATGTGGTATTGGAGGACAGTCTTGAGAATACCCTGGACAGCAAGGAGAACAAACAGGTCGATCTTAAAAGAAATCAACTCCGACTGCTCTTTGGATGGTCAAATAGTGAAGATGAAGCTAAAGCACTTTGGACATCAAATGAGAAGAGAGGATTCACTTGAGAAGGCCTTGAGAAAGGTTGAGGGCAAAAGAAGAAGGGGGCGGCCAAAAATGAGATGGCTAAATGGTATTGTGGATGCAATGGGCACAGAGTTGGGTGGGTTGAGGAGGATGGTAGAGGAGGATGGTAGAGGATAGAGGTGCCTGGTGTGCAATGGTCCATGGGGTCGCAAAGGGTTGGAATCAACTGTGCAACTGAACAACAACAGCAACAAAAAAGAAATAGTCAGCTACTCAGTCGGGCTCGCAACCTGATGAGGAAAACTTGAAACGGTTTTTAAAAATCACTGGTTAGTGTAGATATTTGTAATCAAACAAAGGATGGGGGGCACACCAGATGTATATTAGGAATTTGGAACACAAGTAAAGTACCTGTTTATGCAGTATTGGAGTTTTGTGAAACTGAGGGGGTGGAGGACTGGGTCAGCATTCTTCCATACATAGTGAAATTCCAGTTCATTTTCTTTTGGTTTATTATTAAACAGTACAAAGATTACTGGGAATTTGGATCTAAACTTCTTTTTTAAAAAGCTTACTTCCTTTCTCTTAAAAGAAATTGCCTCTCCTCAGAACAGCTTTAAGATATTTTTTTAAAAAAATACATATCCATTTATGTGAGGGAGTTTTCCTTCTGGGGCTTCTTTTTTCCATGGTGAGGGGGTTGTTTTAGTGTTAAATTGAAAGATTCCAACCAGGAGGTTCTCAGAAATAACTTCAAACAATGTGAAGCACCCTAGTGTTAAGGCCCACTCCATGGAACAGAAGGGAACTAAAAATAAACTCTGCTTTCATGACCAATGAAAAGGTACAGAAATGCATGGGGAAAATAATTGAACTGAGGTGAGAAAGTTACATACATATGAGATCACACCAGAAAGAGTTGCTTTGATAGGAGCTATCTCCATTATCGTCCATGGGGTCGCAGAGGGTCGGAATCGACTGTGCAACTGAACAACAAATCTCCATTAAAGCAACCCTTCTATCCATCATCATTATTATGTTGTACGGCGGCCATGGGGGGAAAATATCCCAGATGGGTGGGATATAAATCTAATAAATAAATAAATAAATAAATAAAACCAGGGAATTGCTCCAAGCCAGGCCACAAAAAAGTAGCAGTGCTATTGCTGGCCCCCAAAAGGTCCAGATTGAATACAGATTTGGGTTGAGCTGTAGCACTAGTTTTGTTAAACAGGTACAGGATTGTGGCCAAAGATTTCTTCAGATGGTGGAATACCCAATGTGGTGCAGTGGATACAGGGATGGACTAAGGCTCAAGAGACCTGAGTTTGAATCCCTGGTCAGCCATGGAAACCAGCTAGGGGGGGATATAGAACTGGTAACGCCCCTCCTAAAATATCTCTCTTACCACGAAAGCACTGATAAAGTTGCTGTAAGTCAGTTATGACTGGATGGAACATAATGTAGATCAGGCACTGTGTCTAAACTGATTTACTTCCACTTAAGTGGGTATAAGATTGTATCCAAATATCCTTCTGTTTACAGTCTTTGTAAAAGAGATGTCTAGGAAAAAAGATTATTCTAAGAAACTCATTTTTGTGCCTGTTGCTGGTGAAATCATTGCTGCATTAGCCACATTTTGTTAATTCATACATATTTGGGTCCCTTTGTTCCACCTCTTACAAAAATATTACAATTTCTCAAATGTATTGCAATCAGGTTTTGTAGAAAGAGTAACAGACCCTTCTATAACGGTATGATGCAGCGACGAGGAAGAGAGCAGGTATGATATGAAGACTTGCCTGGTTTTTGAGTGGGACTTGGGGAGATCCAGGTTCACAACCTGATTGATCTAGAGAGCTCACCCTATTCCCAAACATTCTTTCCCTCAGCCTGACCTATCTTATTGTTATTGTGAAAATCAAGTAGGGAACAAGAATGATGTATGATCTGCCTTTGGGGGAGGGGAGGTACTTATTTCTAGGAAACAGTTGTAGTTTAACTCAACAGTCAAAAATCAATCCCCCCCTCCTTAACCTTAACTCAGTTGGATTGTTGAGCTGGGGGAAAAGCAGTCGAACTGTGAACCATTTTGTGTTATTAACTTCCACATCTCTGATTGCTTTAAGAAAGGAATTCTTCCTGGCTCTTTCAGCTCAGAATGGCTGAATAATTTTTCAGCTGTTCTGGGGGAAGCTGCAAGGAACCCACTCATGTCTAATGCATTTACTACATTTATTTTGCTTGTTGACATGAGGTCTTGGCTAGCGGCAAGCCCAGTGGCAGGTTGTTGATGGAGGCTAATCTTGCGGGAGATGGGTTTCTGTCTCATTGCACAAACTGAGATCAATGATCCAAAGACCTTTGGCCACTCTTAAGACAATGGCAACTGTTTTAAATGTTTTGCCTGTGAGCGAAAGGAGATTCCCCCCCCCCTCCATGGACACCCATGAAAAAACACAACAATTTCTGAAATTGTATTTGGGATTATACTACAAGCTAAGAGGTCATGAACAAGAGATACAGGCCGCTGAAGTGTGCAACATAGACAATTCAATAGTTTTTGGGAAAAGCTTTGGCAAATGCTCTGCAAAAGCTTTTACAAAAGGCAGGAACACCTCAAGATATCAAGTCACTTTTGTCATGCAGTGCTGTTCCTGTCTATTGGAAGTGGGCCTTCCATGAACAAAAGCTTGCTTTCTGTTAATAGCAAGGCACATCTACTTGACCTGCCTAAGGTCAAAACAGAATATCCTCAAAGAGGAGTTCTGGCTGTTGTCTTTCATTTTAGGAAGTACAGTATCCTATTTGACTGGCTCAATTACGATAGATAAAACAGCCCTGCTTAATTGCCAAGCTGACTGGAGGGTTTTATTTTCTTCTTCGAAGTTGCTAGACATGATACTTTACAGTTGCTGAGCTTGAAGTCTTTGAAAGTCTTACAATTGCTGACTGCTGCTGAATACCCTTTCTGGTCTGACCTATCAGTCAGTCAGAAGACGAGACCAAGAAAAAAAGAAAGAGCTGAGGAAAGATAATATGGCTCTTTATTAAAAATTGAGAACTCCGTCAAACGACTTTGAAAAAGTCTGTCTCCAGGATAGTGTCCAAATCATCTCTAATCCCTCTCTGACTCATTTGTGAAAAGGTGAGGACTATTTCTATTCTCCTTAAAAATAATTTTTTTTTGTTCAAGACACCCCACAGAATTAAAACAGAATTAACATATTGAGTGACATTATTCCAACTGAGCTGCATGGTGTGGCTTGATATTTGGCACACTCAGTGAAAACCCTTACCCGCTGCCTTTGATCCAGTCAATTAGACTCAGCAGAGTGCAGTCTTTAACAACAGCCGAGCCATCAAGGAATTTTGGAAGACGCTAATCTTTTGAAGACAGTCTGTTTTGATGATAAGCAAGGCGAAGCTGCATTCCACCCACCCACTCCTAAAAAACCTGTGGTCAAGTAAGAAAAGGATGAAGAAAAGCAAAGGCTTATGACTGTTAACAGTAGTGTCAGAAGAAGAGACTTTGCAGATGGGAATTAATGGGTACATGTGGTAATCTCTCCAGCAGGCCAGGTTACATCCCTCAGTTATGGCTATTGCTTTCTAGAGTTTAATCAGCCAAACTTTGTTTTCAAGTTGATGCTTCCTAAAACAAGGAAAGATGCCTGGTTAACAACATGTGATCTTTTATTTTAGAGGTGCCCAAAATTTTCAGGCTGTGGGCCGGTCTTGTTGCTGAGAGTGCTGGTCACATAGTTCCTCCCACCAGAAGCAGAAGTAAAGCATTCATGCACAAAATTTACCCACACATGCACAGAATCCACCCCTGCATGCACAGAACACTGCTGTAAATGACCTGCAGCTGTTGTAAATGTGTTTATGACAGCCACAGGTCATTTACAGCAGCGTTCTGCGCATGCATGGGCATGTTCTGTGCACATTTTACTTCTGCCTCCAGGAGAGGCAAGGGTGGTATGGGCTGGATTATTTGGTGCCATGGGCCAGATCCAGCTGCCGGGCCTTAGTTTGGGCACTCCTGTTTTATTTAGTGAGCCTTGTTTTGTGGATTAGTCACAAATTGGTCTAAGTCTGATTGCTTAGCCAAATATTTCTCAAGAAACCCCATTGATCAAATGGAAGCAGGTTAATGGTAGACATAATGCATTACCCTACATTATGTATCTGGGTGTCACATGGACCAGCTGAGTGAGTGCATTTAGTGTCCAGGCATTAATACGCCTACCCTTGTCTATTGGATTGGTCATCAGACGGGTTATTTTACCATATGAGACACAAATCATGGAAGGGCCATCCCTGGTAGGAGAAAATATACAGTCAAACCTTGCATAAAGAGCACCTCGTTTAAATAGTAACGCGCTTAAAGAGCAGAATTTTCTCTGAATGTTCACTTCGCTTAACAAATAAAACCAACCAAAAACTCGCTTAACAAATAAATCGGGGTTTGCCATCCCCCCCCCACACACACACAACTGGTCACTTGGTGTTTCGCTTAAAGAGCAAGCTTGCTTAAGGAGCAATCCTGTGGAACGCATTATGCTCTTTAAGCAAGGTACAACTGTATAATAATGACAAATCCAGTAATTTATAGCAACAAATTCCATAACTCACAAATTGTGGGTATTTTATGGCACCTGGAATCTGTAGCATAAGGCAGCTTCCTCACTCTCCTTAGTGGTAGGGCTGGGTGAGGCATCACCTCTATGCACGGGCCCATGTATTGTGGTATCCAGCAGACTATCATGAATTCCATGGCAGCAGTTATAAAATAAGTAATTGTGATCAAAGTCAATTTTTCCAGTAGCCTCAATGTGGTCAATGTTTCATGACAGATAAATGGAACCCTTGTCACTTTTCACTCACACCTTCCTTCATTGCTTGCTTGATGGGTGCTCCTTCCACACCCTTTCGGCCTTTTCATGTTTCCCTCATGCCTCCTCTCTAGCTTGGTTGCTGGATGCTGCCCTCTGACCTCCCTTGCCTTCTTTCTTCTCCACCACATCTCCATTCTCTTTTCCCCTTCCTGGGTGCTCTGTTAGCTTCTCTTTCCCACTTCTATGTCTTGCTGTTGTGCCTGAGGTTGAAAGTACAAGTTCCACTGTTTGTAAAAAGTGAGTTTGGGATACTAGAAGGGATCACTAGATAATCCTTGAATGGTTCTAAAAGAGCGGGTTCTAAAATGAGGTGATATTGTAATTCATGATCTCCATAGAAGGTTGGACTTTTTCTTTACTTCTTATTTTACCCCTGAATGTGGTAATTTTGTAACATCTGCATGGATTCTTTTGGGTTACTATAAAGATCCTCCCACTCAAAGTGTTCACTGTTGTGCTTTACTGTGTTTGTTGCATTCTGGATTTATTTCACTTGCTATAATCACGTTTGTTATATACTGCCTGGTATTTGTAAGAAGGACTACACATGATTTTAACCTGCAGTTATTTTTTAGATTTTAATACGCTTCAAGCTGGATGTCTTGTACTGCTAGAATGTTGTATTAATTGTATTAATTTCACAGTGTATGATTGTATGAGATTTTATGTTATAGAATTTTGTGACTTAAATCATCTTGGGAGGGGGGTTTGCCTTTAAAGGGGTTCAAAAAGAAAAAGCTCATTGGCTTATTTAGGAAGGCATATTATTTATTTTATTTTAAAAATGTATATACTACCTTTCTGGCCAAAAGGACACTTAGGGCAGTGAACAAACACAACAGTACAAAATAAGAAATAAAATACTGCATACAGGTATAAAAGATAAGGTTAAAAGTAAAGGTTTCCCTTGCTCAAAAACCAGTCATATCCGACTCTAGGGGTCAGTGCTCATCTCTGTTTCAAAGCCGAAGAGCCAGCATTGTCTGCCTCTGCAGACATTTCTGTGGTCATGTGGGAGGCATGACTAGACACCGGAGCACACAGAACACTGTTACCTTCCCACCGAAGTGGTCCCTATTTATCTACTTTCAATTTTTTTGCTTTCAAACTGCTAGGTTGGCAGGAGCTGGGACAAAGACGGGAGCTCATTCCGATATAAACTATAAAAATATCAGAGACACTCTTAGACGACAGCTGATGGGCAAAGTGAGCCTGCATCAAACATGTCAGGGATTCCCCCAGCGATATGTGTGTCTCGATAGCAGAGTAGCACTTTTAGGCTGTTACGCAGCAAAAGCTTTTGGTGCAATGACACACACACATATGCCTTCAGTGAAAAGGTGCGCTTTACTTAACAATGAGGGGAAGACAGACATACACAGGACTATATACAACAGTCTCTCTCTCTCTCTCCAAGCCCCACAGTTGGTACACAGCTTGGATTCCTCTGTTGGCTCCAATCCCAAGAGCATGCACAGAGTCCTGGTAAACTTCAGCAGTTCTTCCTTCTCAGTTGAAGGAACTCACATCAACAGCACAACCTCCTTCAGCAGTCTCTCTCTGAGGTCTCTCAGTAGCTCAGTCCTTCTCTTCAGTATAACAGCCTCCTCAGAATGATAACCTCCTCCATATGACCTTCTTCCTCCAAAAACCCTTCCCAGAGGGCCACAGTTATACCCTGGTGTTGCTGGGCAGATTCTCTAATCAGCCACAGCTGGGCTGTTTCAGGAGCATGTAGACGAGGCATGCACAGCCGGGCAATCAGTCTGTGACTCTATTAAGGACACCTGTTTTTAGAACACTTGCAGGGCCTTAAAGTTGTACTATTCCACTGGGCAGCAATCTTTGTACAATACCCCACAAAAGCAGGTAGAGGCAGAAGGTCCTGAAAACCCCTCTGAAGAGTTCAGCCTTAATAGCCTTCCTAAATTCTTGGAGAGAAGGAGCCAAGTGAACATGTGAAGATAGAGCATTCCAGGCCACCGGGGCCACCATCGGGAAGGCCCAGTTCCTTGTTGCTGTCTTCTGGGCCTCCCCTAGGGTAGAAGCCCAGAGCCCTGGGACAACTGTGTCCAGGCTGCATTTATCGGGAGAAGACGCTCCACCAACTATTGAGGTCCTCTAGGCTATGAAGGCAGTAGGCAAGCCAAATGAATTTGGCAACCAGGTCAAGAAACTCTGGTGTTTCTTTTGAACTGAATAGGTTTTCAAGAGAACATTCTGTCCAACTGGTGTTAACCATGTCATGAAACCAAATCCATTTAGGGAGTGGGGTGTTTCTGATTCTTGTAAAAGGAAAGAGCACATTATTTTTCTTCTGTAAGACCCACATGAAATAAACCCCTTCTATTGATGGACAGGCACTCTTGGATCCCTCTCAGTGGAGGATTTGGGTCATATTTATTGTTAACAGCTTTCAAAGCATTAGGCATGTTAGTCATTTAACCATGTATAACAGATGTCCATTGTGCTGGGAGGCTGCCTTCTCCCATCCCAATTGCTGCTGCTACTAGTCATGCCTGCCACATGGCCATGGAATCATATACAGAAGCAGACAGTGCTGGCTCTTCAGCTATCAAACAGAGATGAGCACTGAACCCTTGAGTCACATATGACTAGCTTTTCAGCAAGAGCAACCTTTACCTTACACAACAACACTCACAGGTAAGGAAGGAGGAGGAGGAGGCGGAGGAGGAAAAAGCATTGGTTAACAGTGTGTGTTTTTGCTTACATTGCTGCCTGCCTGCCTCTCTACTGTGGCCAATTCTTAACAGTCATTGTGGATAGTGTTTAAGGGTCCTTGGGTTGAAGGGTCATTGGGATCAAAGCATTATGGGTCACCTCTTCCACAATGCCTTGAATTCAATGACCCCCCAGTGCTGTGCTGTGTATTATCCACATACAGCAATACCTCTGATAACGACTGTATCAGATAATGCTAAAATCGGATAACGATCCGTTAGCGTTATCCGATGCAGTCGTTTCATAGCAGCAGGATGGCTGGACAGCTGAACAGGGTTCTCCGTTCAGCTTCCCAGCCACCCTGCAGCTACGGAGGCAGGGGTGGGGTGGCTTGGGAAGCCGACGGGGAGTCCCCGTCGGCTTCCCCAGCCACCCTGCAGCTGTAGATCGGGTCCTCTGATCTCCCTGGAGCAGGCAGGGGGATCAGAGAGCCCGAAATGGGTAAAAATAAAAAGGATGGTTTTTTCACCCATTTTGGGCTCTCTGACCCCCCTGCTGGCTCCGGGGGGTCGGGGGACCCGATCCAAGCTGTTTCCAAACTTCCCCCCACCTCCCTGAAGGCTGCAGCAAGCCAAAACGTCGGGATTCAAATCCCGACGTTTTGGCTTGCTGCAGCCTCCAGGGGAACAGGGCTTTTTTTAATGTTGTGCGATCAATGCATCGCACAACGTTAAAAACCGGATAACGACGAGACTTGTGGAACCAAGTCTCATCATTATCTGAGGTACTAGTGTAATTGCATTGTTTGAAACAGACAGGCAGCTTTTATTTTAAAAAGCCCAACTGCATACACTATGGGCAGCTGTGCATGTGGAGTGGGCAGAGAAGATTCTGGCCAAAATGACATGGGCAAGTCCTACATACCTGATAGATGAACTTGGGCTTTTTAAAAGACTAAATGGGGGGAGGAGGACACTGAAGCACCCCCCCCCCCCCCCCAGGTAATACAATTGGCGAAAGCAAAGGCATAAAACAAATAGATCTGCTTTTTTGATCAGGCTACTGGCATAATTTATGACCCAGAGAGTGGCCAGTTTTTCTCAAAAAGCCATTTGATTTTTTGTTCTGCAAATCAAACTTGGCTCTTGGTTGTTTGAAGGAGGGAAAAAGAGATAATAATAATTTCAGTGGACATTCCAACTCCTTAGCAAAATATATTGCACTGGCAAAATGTACAATTACCCCACAGTCATGCTGGGGCTGTAAAATTGTAAGGAAAGATATATTAAGATACAGTATTTGGGCAGAAGGAGGAACTTCTGAGAATGCTGATGCTTGTATGAGAAAAGGGAACGGGTGATCTAAGCAGGGCATTCTTCATATTGCAAACAGTTCTTCCATAGTGCTGCAGAGCAAAGTCCTTTAAAACTGCCAAAGATTTCACATGTTTTACCTTTGTGTAAAAAACTTCGTATCAAATAAGAATTGTTAGAAGAAGAAGCATTAGTAAAATGACTTTAGCAACGGGAGCAATAATTGCCATGGTAATAGAAACACAGAATCTATTGTATCATTTGCAAGTCACCTCCTGTTGTTATAGGCTAATTCTCTCTCCAAAGATCTTAAAAGCTACAATTCACCTCCTCAAAGCAGTACACTGTAGTAAAATCCAGCGTGTATGCCCATTTGTATCTATACCAGTGGTCCTTCTCGGATATGGGTGCCACATTAGAGTGCCCAATTACCTAAAGAAGGCCTTAAAAAAACACAGACCCCTAAATGTAAGAAGGCAAATTTTTTGTTATAATTAGATGTTCTCTCATTTCCTCCAAGGAGCTCATTTATTTATTTATTTATTTATTTATTTATTTATTTATTTAGATTTATTATCCCGCCCCAATCAGGCGAACCTGACTCTAGGCGACTTACAGAAAATTCATAAATTAAAACCTTGAGGTTCAAAATTACTTAAAAGTCAATTAAAAAAGAATTAAACCATGAATTTACAAAAATCTAAAAGATTTAAAAATGTTAAAAGGTTTAAAAAGATTTAAAAAGTTTAAAAGAGTGAGGGAGGGGTGGCTGTCCCATCAGATCAGCCACCCAACATGGGACCCCATGTTCCTGGAGCCCCACACCTGCCCTGTCAGCCAGGTTTTTAGGCCCTTCCGAAACGGCAGGAACTCTGTCTGTAGATGTAACTCAGTTGGCAGGAGGTTCCAAAGGGCCGGGGTGGCCACGGTGGTGTATATAGTTCTTCTCCACCCATTTCCTCTTTAAAATAGCCAGTGAGAAAATCTGACTAAGAGAGTATTACTGGCCCCAAAATCACCTGGTGAGCTTCATGACCAAGTTGGGATTTGAACCTTATCTCCTGAGTTCTAGTCCAACACACTTGATGATTGAAAGCCAAGACTGTGAAGTCTTTGTGGTCTAATTTTGTTTGTTTGTGTATTTAGATGAAAAGTAAACATTCAGAAGTCAATGAAGAAATGTTAACCAAGCCTTTTTCTGCCCCCCTTTTTTTGCCAAAGCAAGCCAGACATTTCCTGTGTCCATCCATACAGCTGCTTGATCTCCCTTACACACATATATAACCTTTAGCATGGGAATACATCTAGAGGGGGAGTGGAAAAGCTGAGTGGTGTGAATATCTGAGCTATCCTGGCTAGCAAAACATCCAGAGTGGCCAAAATACTAGTATTCAGGATAAGACCAAGAGGGTCTTATGACAGAAGTAACCATGGAGACTAGAAGACACCATGTTGCTCTTTTTTTTTTTTGTACTAACAAATGGCAGGAGATGATGCCACCTGAGGTAGGAAGAACAGTGTGGGTCTGAGGGAAAATGCCTTGAAGGTGAAAACAGTAAACAAGCAGGTTGGAGGGCCCCACAGAAAGAGCTCAAGAGCTGCCTGCTGGGACCCCTTGGTCTATATCAGGGATTTTCAACCTGCAGCCCATGGGTTGGATGTGGCCCACAGCACCATTGCATGTGCCCCCCACCGTCTCCACCATACCAGGAAGTGCTATGTAGTGGAGGAAGGGCAAAATGGCTGTCCAGCCCCCAAAGCTGTCTGAGGGAGCATGACCCGGCCCACAGCTTAAATGGTTGAGAACTCCTACTGTATACCATTAGTGTGCATGGCACTTTACAAAATAAAAATACCCCTGATACAAAGAGGTTATGAGCTTGGGCACCGAGCAGGGTCACTCATGGTGGAATGGCCACAGCTGAGACACCAAACTAAGAGGCATCAAACCTCATCAAGATAATCACAACATTAGCAGAAGAGAATGGATAGTTCAAGGTGTAATGGGGGTTGCAGCTATTGGGCAGCAGTGACAATTGAAGGGGACACTGTTGGAGGAGGCAAGGAAAGTGACATGTACAGAATGTGGCAATAATAAACACGTACTGAACTTGAAAACCCTATGATGAAACAGTTCACAAAGAAACAAGAGGTAGTGCCTGAAGATCAGACTCCAAGGTTGGAAGGCACTCAGTCAGCAAAGGAAGTGCAAAGAACCTCCTAAAGGAAGCTGTAAGCTTGTGGTTGGAAGAACTGAGCAGGGCTGTTGAGGATAGGACACATTGAAAATCACTCGTTCATAGGCTCATAGTAAAAAGAGGGCTACTTGATAGCATGAAACAACAACAAACCATAGGATTGGGTGGAGATATGCTTCACTTTCTCCCACATTTAAATGTTTTTAAATGTTAAGTTCTTTCTGTTTGATTTATGAAGAAAATGCTAATGTAACTGAATTAAACTCTCAGCCATCTGCACTGACCAAATTCAATAGTAAATCTATTCTCAGTATGAAGAGAATATGTTGTGTCTGCCTGCCAAGTAGTTATCAAAGATCCAGAGCATCTCAGAAAAACAAAAGATTTGGCATCTCTACCAGAACATGACTAAATACATAAGCAAACAAAATTAGACCACAAAGAGTTCACAGTCTTGGCTTTCAATCGTCAAGTGTGTTGGACTAGAACTCAGGAGATAGGGTTCAAATCCCCACTTGGTCATGAAGCTCACCAGGTGATTTTGGGGCCAGTAATACTCTCTTAGTCAGATCTCCTCACCGGTTATTTTAAGGAGGAAATGGGTGGAGAAGAACCATATACACCACCATGAGCTCCTTGGAGGAAATGAGAGAACATCTAATTATAACAAACAAAATTTTGCCTTCTGACATTCAGGGGTCTGTTGTTGTTTTTTAAAATCCATGTTGTTCTTACTCTATTCAGGAGTATATTTGGACATATAGGAATTCTTATATAAAAATGAACCAAATAAATTTCAGCCATTCCTAGTCTCCTGTTCCTCCTCCTCATTTATTTCAGCTTACTTTAATAGTTTTATGACACCTGAAATTGCACTTTTATTATAGGAAAATTAGCTTTTGCAGGCAAGGCTCCAGAAGATGGATGAATCAAGCTACATGTATACACATACTAAAGAGGTATGCTTTATTAGGTACTGATAATGTTTCATACTTTTTCTTCTCACCTAGCTTCAGGGATGTTAGAAAAAAGCAGATGAAGCTTGTAAGTTTCACTTTCCCCACAATCCTGTGAAATTAGTTAAACAGAGGAATGATGACTCACTAAAGGTCATTTAGAGAACTTTCTAGATGGGATGCAACCACACTTCAGCTGAAATCCAGAAGTAAATCACAATCCGATTAGATCCACTGAATTGGAGGGAGGGAGATTTGTTGAGTCAGCACCTATGTAAGTTCCAGTGTTTCCATGGGCCTACCTTTGTTTGTGATTTAGTCAGTGATGGGATGTAACAGATTTGCACCAGTTCACTAGAACTGGTAGTAACTTTTCCCAGTGTCCCAGAGAACCTGTAGCAGCTTTTTTTGGGGAAAAAAACCACCTTTTCACTGGTTCCCCCACTGTGCATGCGTACCAAGCACATATGCATGGCATCCTTGCTGTCCTCCCAAGCAGGGAAGAGGAAGAGAAGCTGCTAGCCTGAAGTTCCCTATAGCCTGCTCCCCAGGGTAAATGACTCACCTTTGGATGTGGTGTGTCTGTGTGTATTTTAAGCTGTATTTAATACCTTTACCTATATTGACGTACTACCACAGTTCCTAAAAAGCCCTGCCGGTCTTGGAGTTACCTCATCAATAAGCTACACCCATGCTGTTCCAATTGCTGTTCCAATTGGAGAACCGTTACGGAGATACAGCTGTTTTACATTAACATTAAGGCATATTATCCTAAAAACTGGTTAGGCAAAGACTTAGTACCTAATTTCTTTAACTGTTGAAAAGTTGAAAAGTGCCAAAATGAAGCCATCTTGTGGTGAGTTCATTCTGTAGTTCCTTCCATCTGACCTAGTGTGAGAAAGATTAGCCAGAATAAGCTTTAGGCTATGGTTTAAAAGCTCTGGTTGATTTGTGTTTGGGGTGGGTGTTTGGGTGTATTTTAATGTATTTTTTATTTTTATTTATTTATTTATTTTTATTTTTATTTTTATTTTTATTTATTTATTTATTTATTTATTTATGGGCTTGTGTTGTTGGTGGGTTGAGGTGTGTGTGTGTGCTTATTTTTATTTTATTTTATTTTATTTTATTATTTATTATTTGGCCCTGCCCACAACATCATGATGTCATGACATTGGCTCTGCCCATGACATCATGACATCATGATGTTAGCTCCACCCACACTGTGATGACATCACAGTGGGGTAGTAAAAATTTTGACATCCCACCAGTGGATTTAGTACTGGATTTCAGTCATTGTGTGCACATATATAAAAGAATGTCTATATTTTTTCCTAAAGAAGAAAATAATTATTGGGGTGTGGGGACTTGATATTGCTTGGTTTCTGGATCTTGTGCATTGTTCCTGAAGACTTTCTACTATATTTCTGGCACCTGTGGACTGTTGTTGTGCTTTTTTGGATCCTTCTTCTTTGAACGCTCTCCTTGTTTTTTTTCCAGCAAATGAGTGGTCTGCCTAATCTGTTCTTTTAACCATCTGGCTTGCTTGCCCTATGTTTCTGTTGTCAGGACTATTCCTATGTCTCTGTTCATCCTGGGTTTGCTTTTGGACTTGGACTGTGATATGTTTACAGTTTGGTCTATTATCTGGTTGTCCTGGGTTCTGATGTTTGTGCCCATACCCCAGACTCTGACGCATAAGCCTGTAAAATAAGTTGAGCCAATAAATGATGTCTTGGCATCTAGTTTTTCTGAATCTTGTAAGATTCTTTGAATATCCCTATTGGAGAACTTCATATCTGCTGTTCATGGACAAACTCAGCTAAGCACAGAGTGGTTAATCATCAAAAGGTTTGCTAGTAGCTTACAAATTGTGATGAGAACTCTGCATGGGACAGTTTATGATCTATACATATATATAGCCAGGCACATGCACAATCTGTTTCATGATTAATGAGCCATCTTCCTATCTATTAAAAGGTTTTCTAACTGTTCATCTTACAAGTTGCTCAAGTAAACATTGATAGCCCATTGAGTCCTATCACTATTTACCTCCCATTGCCAGATGATGTTTCCCTATCACTCTTCAATCTCCTGCTTCATTGATGGGAATAATTGTAGTTCCATTATACGCTGTAAGCACTTAGCTAGTGGTCTTTCTGGACTACTTTCTCCTGAAATTTGTCTCCTAAGGTTAATGGAAGAAGGACTGGGTCACAATGTAGAGTCCCAGTAAAGGTGGGAAACTCACAATACACTTTAAAGGGTTTATCACTGAAGTTAGGCATAACAACCTTTTTATGAATGACCCCACAGACAGATCCTATACACTATCTCTTTTATTTATTTAATATTAAATTTATATACCATCCTTCTGATCAAAGAGCCACCCAGGGTGGTGAACATAAACACATTGAACATAAAAACAAATGTCTTCCATTTCATCCATCCACACCACTAACCATCAGCAACTGCATTTAAGTGTCATGTGGTGATTTGGACACTTGAAATCTATCATTTGGAATTGGAAGCTTTTGAGGACTCTGCTGGTGTTTGCTTGATGGAGGATCTCTCTCTCACACACACACAATCTGCCATGCCTGTGTGTTTGCTTAATCTTGCCACCTGTAAAGATGAATAAAGGCAGAGTGTCTACTTTGTTTGCTTTATTTCTCCCATGTTCACAGTCCTATTTTTGTATGTGATCATATAAGCCAGGAGTTTTCAACCTTTTAAAGCTGAGGGCCGGGTTACGCTCCCTCAGACAGCTTCGGGGACCATATGCCCATTTTGTCCTTCCTCCACCACATGGCACTTCCTGGTGTGGTGAAGGTGGTGGTAGGCCACATGAAATGGTGCTGTGCACCGCATCCAGCCCGTGGGGCACAGGTTGAAAATCCCTGATATAAGCATTTACAGCGTGTGTGGAAAAAGCAAGCAATTGGGCTTTTTTTTAAAACTAATTTTAAATTGAAAAGTGTAACACAAAGAAAGTCCCGACCTGTGGGTGGTCAGATCATGACCTGTTCTAATGTTTTTTTCTAGAGCAGTAATAATAGTACTCTAATAAGTAGTATGGTAACTTCATTATGGCTATCCAGCTCCAATTATTATGAAGTTAGGGCTATAACTGGCCAACACCTTTGCCCCCCACAACTAAAGGAAGAGCTGAAATATATTTCTTGATGGTAGGTTAAAGCTCTCTTATCCCAAGCAATTATTGTGGGTTTAAGGGAGATCAAGAGAGTCTACACAGGGCTAGGTCAGCTTTAACATGATCCAAGGGCAAAGAGTGAATGTGGCTATATAGCTTTATATATGGACTCCAAAGACTCCAGGAAGATGGATGCATTTCTATGCAGAGACTCAGAGAGCTACTTCCAAAATTGCAGAGAGAGGGAATTAGTATACCAGACTGATATCTGCTTTTTGAAGTCTGCAGTGCAAATTGAAAGAAAAAACTGAAATGTGAAAAGAGAAAGCACTGCAGCCTATATCTGCAGCATCAGGTGTTATAACTGAAATTATGTCCCTATCAAAGCTGTTCCCCAGTGAGGATACCTAACACACCAGAATCTTTAAGGAAGAAGAATTGCCCAGCCTCACATCCCCTGGACCCTCAGGGAGCCAGGTGCCCAAGCTTGTGGATGACAAGGGCTGAGAGTGCAAATCAGATGAGAAGTGGGGCTTCTGCTCAGTCTGTGGACATGGAGAAGACTGGTTGATTCCAAAATTGATTTCTATCTAGATCACTGACATTTTATTGCAGTAGCATCTTTACTTTTGAAAGCCGAATTAGATGTTCTATAGGAGGTCTACAGGTAGGATCTCATGTGTGTGTGTGTGTGTGTGTTAAAATAAAAGGTACTTTAATGAGACCTTACAGCTCACAGAACTACACCTAGTATTGGAAATGCCTCATAATCACATTTTTAACTTGTTGATTTTTTGCTTCTAATTCTTCTTTCTGTACTCACACCACTCCTATAATGCTTCTTTAATATTATTCCGTTTCAAAGATAATATCTGTAATAGCATTGATGGGTCAAATCTAATGATAACACATTTAATTTTGTGTGATAAAAAAAGGAGATGTTGTGAGCTGCATAGCACATTTTAATTAGAAGAAGCACTTTTAAAAAATACCCTGTCCATCTTAAGGAATGAATTATTTGTTCAGAAAGCTGAAGTCAGCCTTATCATTGTAAGTGATAAGAGAAAAGGCAATTATTTTAAAGTTCATCAAGAGTAATTTGTATTAGATATTTTACTTTTAAAATGAGACTGCTTCTTTATTTAACATTTGTTCACTGGCAAAAAAAAAAAAAAAGAACACCACCTCCACTCCTTAATGTTGAAGAGACCAAAAATACCTGTAGTAGGGTCTTGAATAGTTGTTTATTGTTTGAGTCTGTTGTTGCTTATTTATTATATTTATATGTTTTAATGCCGTTGTAATATTGTATTTGTGTTATAATGATATATATATATATAACATTTAAGGCTTAGTGGTTAAGATGCTGAACCTGATGATTGGAAGGTCGGTAGATTTCCCACCTCTGTCCAAGATCAAGCAAGCAAGCAAACAGACAGACAGACAGACAAACAAATAATATTGAGAGTCTCTACAAACAGAATTTCATCCAAAGGGCTCAATCCAACAAGACCAATAGCATTTAATGGGAATTACCTGTCTCTACCTGAATTCTATCTTATCTGCTCTGGAGAGTTTCCCAGTCTTCCAGAGAAGAGCTAGGGGTATGTGCAGGGGATTGCAGGGAATAGAGGAAATCCATTCAAACAATTAAAGTCCAAAATGTTTATGGCACAATGGTTGGACAGTCTCCCTTCTTAGAAATGAATGTGTAAAACCAGTAAGCTGTATGATACTCTCCCCCATTCAGCAAACACAGGAAGCCAGGTATCTGCTTATTGGTCTCAAATGGCCTTTTGAAGCTGTAGCTGTGGCCAGATACCTGGCTTCCTTCATTTCTAAGAAGGAAGCCTAGCAAACCATCATGCCATGAACGTTTGGGACTTTCTTTGATAATTTTCCTGTCCTATCCACAAGAAACCGATTCCTGCCTGCCTGAAGAAGTGATCTTGAATCACAAAAGCTTGCACAATGATTGATTCTATGAGTGATCCAATAAAGGTATTGCCTTCCTCCTACACTTGTCTTGTATATGGATCACACGGCTGTCTTTGTTTATACAGCATCTGAAATATTGATGAGAGAACACATTGTGAAAAACATTGGAGCTTTATGGACTGGCAACAGTATTATCTAAATATTTTGTAAAAAATAAAATAAAATGAGGGGAGGAGTCTGTGCTTATTCCGAACTGAAAAACAGGGTGCAGTAGCAATCTTGCTAGGGAAATGGCTCTAAACATTTTTATTCATCATTCTCCCCAACTTCTTGATAAACCAGGCCTATCTGAATTATTTTCGCCTTCCTTCGCCATATTCTTGCTGAAGCTATCAGGAAAGAAAAAAACACACACCACATAATGATAACATAATCCCAGATTCTTTCAAAGTGCATAAAAAGCTTTAAGGCAATGAGAAATGGTAATGAGCGACAGCAGATGTTGCTGCTTTGGAGTAATTATGGAACAGTAATTACCGATAGAAATAGAAACTTGCAAGAGCAAGAATTTGATCAGCAATCCTTTGGAAAGACAGCAAAAGACATACCAGGATGTATTGCTGAACTGAGGCAAATGAGTCTAGAATGGAAGGGGAAGAGAGAAGCTGAAAATCAGCCACAATGGCTGCTAATCCCTTTGCCATAGTAACAGCTTGTTATTCTGACATGACATGGTCCCAATATTACATGTGCTGTCTCAGTGAATATTTCTGACATAGGAGAGTTGATTCCTGGATCAAGTAGTAGAATAAGTGCTTTCCAGAGCGATTTAGTGTTGAATATATAGGCACACCATATTGAGATGTGGTGTTGGAGGAGAGTTTTGAGAGTCCCCTGGACAGCGAGGAGAACAAATAGGTCAATCTTAACCCTGACTGCTCCTTTTAAGGTCAAATAGTAAAGATGAAGCTAAAGTACTTTGGACATCAAAGGAGAAGAGAGGATTTTCTTGAGAAAGCCTTGATGCTGGGAAGGGTGGAGGGCAAAAGAAGAAGGGGGTGGCCAAAAATGAGATGGCTAGATGGTATTGTAGGGACAATGGGCACAGAACTGAGTGAGTTGAGGAGGATGGTGGAGGACAGAAGTGCCTGGTGGACAGTGGTCCATGGGGTCGCAAAGGGTCGGAATCGACTGTGCAACTGAACAACAAAAAACCTTTATTGCATCTATAATTTTTATCCATTTTAAAAATCATTTAAAACATTTTGTAAGCTATTCCTCTAGCCATCTATCCACATATTTATGAAAACGAATCTTAGACTCTTGGGCAATGTCTTCTTAGCGTGCAAGACATGCTTCTTTGGAGAGGTTGAAATATGGACTAAATGGCATCACTAGAAAGATATTTGGAACATTGCCCTACTTCAAAGTATTTGTGCACCACTCTGGATTGAAAACTGATGTACCAAAAATGTTGCCTGAACACCAATCAGAAATTTGCTTCCAGAAATAACATACAGTACTTAGGAAATTGGCCGGTTCAGCCTGCAGTGTACATCCAGAAACAATTAGAACAGCATCTTTGTTCATGTGCAACTCTGAAGAAGTATATGATTGTGCCGCATAGTATAAATCAGCAAATATCAAACAAGTAGTTGTAACTCTTAATGAATCATTTATTTATTTATTTATCTATTATGCGGCTTTACAACTAAAAACAATTAAAACACATACATGCAATCAGTTAAAAATAGCATAAAATTAAATTAGAATTAAAAATTAAAATTCAAGTTAAAAACACCTAGGAGAAAGATGGAATATTTAAAAGAGCCAGGTGACCGAGTTGGCCATCTGGCCCACTCCCCACACATGGCAGGAGGTTCCATAGGGCCAGAGAGGGACAGACAGATGTTCTCAGGGTGACTCGGTCTCTTAAGTATCCTGGCCCACTACCATAGGATTATTAGTGGTTACCCGAAACCTACCCCACTGAACAAATCTATTATTTGGCTTTCATTATCCCTTCAGAAATTCATTGAGAGGTCCTAGCAAATAACAAATGAAATAAGGTAATACAGCATCAAATTTATCCACTTCATGCAAAACAACCCCCTAGACAACTGTTAAAATTGAAGAAAAGTTTTATGCACACTTCTCAGGCTCTAAATATTAAATCTGAAGAGGCAAGGCTAAACCTAGAGGGAGCAAAAACTACACTCTTCGTTCAATAGATGTATGCTAAAGAGTGTTTCCCACCAGGACAGGTTTCTGGCTGGGCTATCAGGAAATTACTTAATAGACTTTTAAGCAAGGTAAGAAGATGAAAGAATAATAAAGTAAAAGGGAGATACACAGGACAAATTATCTGTGAATGTTGAGAAATATGATTAATGCAGCATTTATGTGCATCCAATTTATGCCCTACTATGTGTACAGAATAAGATCTAGTAAACAGCTGAGATAATGCTTTTGAAATAGCCCACTTCTAATAAAAACAATACTCAAGTCATTTTCAAATCTTAATTTATTTCATGTACATCAATTATTTTAAATTGTGTAAAAACAGAAAGAAAGAACCGGGTTCAGCATTTGATCCTATCACGTCCTTTCTTAATCTCTCTGACAAACCATGATATGCCTTGGGCTCATGCAGGACGGAGCTGGGAATCCTAGCATGGCAAAGGACCAAAGTAGTACAAAATGCCTGTAGTTCGGGAGGCTGTTGAAATCTGCAGGGAACTGAGGACAGAAGCAGAAGAGTAGCGTGCCTTGGCAGGGCCCCGTATAAAAATTTGTTTGGGGGCCCCTAGGAAGGGTAAAGATTTGTTTTGCTTACGCACGTTGGGGGCCCCCATAGCCCGGGGGCCCCGTATAATTGATACGGCAGATACGGCGGTAGCTACGCCTCTGGACAGAAGCCTCTATGATCTCAGTCCCTCTCCAACTTTGCCCTATGGTCTAACTTGCCTCATAGGAAATAGGCATGGAGACGCTGATCTATACATTCCCATCAGTATAGATCAGTGCTTCCCAGCCTTTGGTTTTTGGACTTCAATTCTCAGAAGCCTAAGTCAATTCCCCAAAGCACTGATCAGCCAATGTACTGACTTAGGCTTCTGGGAATTCAAGTCCCCCTGTGTGGTGTGTGTCCCACTCTGGGAACTACTGGTATAGATCATAGGTCCTCAAACTTTGCTCTCCAGATGTTCTTAGGTTTCAGTTCCCAGAAGCCTTGATCAGCAGATGTGCTGACTTGGGCTTCTGGTAATTGAAGTCCAAGAACTCCTGGAGAGCCAAGTTTGAGGAACCCTGGTATACTATGTATATTCCAGGCATTAATTGCCAGGCAGGAATGCTCATTCATAGAGCGGGACCTCTTCTTCACACTCAGTTCTATTGCAGTCCTACATTTGGAGGGCAAAGCATCTGGAGAGGCAGAGTTTTGTTTTACTTGGGAGCTCTCTGTATCTATTGGTACCATGGTTTTTCCGTGTTCAGCATGGATGGAGAGCTCTGACAGCGGTCAGAGACTGGCCCTTTGAGACTCATCACTCTCCACATGAAAGGGGATGAGATAAATGACAAGAGGGAGCAGGACTAGAGGATTCTCTCTCTGTATATCAAAATTTGTCTCTATTTTGAACACCCTAATAGGATCACTGAGTTAGACAGACAGATGATCTCACTTAATAGAGGCAATTTCTTGTGGTCCTTCTCATTCTCTGAATGATGGACCTACCGTTCCCCATAGAAACCTTGGGTTAAGTTTGGCATTCTTGAGGTTAAAAATGTTAAAATAAAATTTAGGTGCTAAGTATTTTATTTTTATTTTACATGGGAAAAGGGAAATAAAAAACGAACATAAAAATGATTCTGATTTAAAGCCATTGGAACAAGAGATTGGCAGCTTCACTCTTCCCTTTCTCAAGCGCAAGGCCACTGTTGCATATTTCACTCACTCAAGTATTGGGGAGGGTCTCTGAGTGAGGCTTCTGGGCTGTATGCCCTTGCAGCCACTTTCCATGGTTGTTGTCTTAACTGTTCTGTGAGTGGAAGGAGTTGTGCTGTACAGCCAGTGGTGGGATTCAGCAGGTTTACGCCAGTTCGCCAGAACCGGTAGTAGAAATTCTGGCTAGCTCCACCCATCCAAGTTTGAAATAGCACAGGGCTTTCCCCGTGGACACACCCACCATACCATGCCCACAGAGTAGGTAGTAAAAATTTTTTGAAGCCCACTACTGTGTACGGCCTATTGCCTCAGCTTTTTAATCTCAATTCCCCACCCATTCCTTTCAACCAGAAGCTGCCCTGGTTGTGTGGGTGGTTGTTCCACTGACCCGCCCATGCAGGCAGCTGAGGATGCCTCCGCCCCTCCCCCTGGATTTGCTCCACCTGGCCGGGAGATACCTCACTGCCTACCCGAACATTCGAACTGTTGTGACCTTTTCCCTCCTGCTGCATTTGTTTTTGTTATTTCTTTCATAATGTACTACTGCAACTCTGTAAGCTGCCCTGAGTCGCCACGAAGTGGCGAGTGGGTGGCTATATAAATTTAAATTATAAATTATATAAACCTAGTTATCACACTACAAGGCTGGAGTATGCACATGCCTTCTTGTGTGAGTTTTGAGTGGCTAGGCTAAAAAATTAGGATGTTGGGGCCCTGTATTTCTCTCACTCACATTGCTCTTCTTGTTGGTGTGGTGGTTTTGCAGAGCCCTTAATGTAAGGGCCAAATGTTTTCTGTCTGTCTGTGCCTATCAGAGGTCCCCATCCTGAATTATTATAGCTGTTTGCATTTTCCCAGTCATTTTTTCAGGGACATTTGAAAATACACAAAAACTGCTTGGACAAGGATACAGTTCAGATCACTGTATCTCTGAAGGGCACTGGATAAATGAGGTCCCAATATCTGTGCCAGTTGACAAGCATCGGTCAGATTTAGGGGCCTGTGCATCGTCCTAATGATTTTTTTTAAAAAAAGTCTTCCTCATTGTTTTGAATCAAACAGGAGACATGATTGTTACCAATCTTAACAAAAACATCCTTCCAAACATTATAACGTTACTGTACTAGAAATACCGGTACATGTAGTTGAATAAATGAGACTAGGTCAGTGTGAGTATTATAAATACAGTAAGTGTAACTAATAAATAAATAATAACTTTTAACACATGCCTTAACAGACATTTAGGGAGCTAATATTCCCATAATGTTTTGCTAAGTGCTAACATAGGACCAGAACCAGGTAGGTGGATGTTTTCAGTTTGATTAGTAGTCTAGAACTATTAAAGTAAATTGCTATTTCCACTGCATTTAAAAAAAATTGCATGCATTTTTAATATTAAAAGTGTTAAATTGAGGAATTGCAGAAGTGGAAGGAAATATATAAGAGATGACAAAAAGTCGATGCAATAACTGTACTTCTATTGAGATCAATAAACATTGTTAGACTAGACCTGCTGTGAATGTTATGGGGCACTGCCTCAAGCCAGCTACTCTATTCAAATTTTTTAAAAACCCTCCAGTTTGTGAATGTAGGATATTGTGTTTCAGTATCGATTATTTAAAACACCAAGAAATGGGCCACTATTGCTGCACAGTATTATGCCTATATTGCCAGCAGAAAATAAGATGCCAAGCTTTACATAACAAATGTCAGCATGAATGTTGACACCAACATGACAGTAGTCAAGATGATCTACAGAATACCTTCTTATGTTTACTACCATTCACACTGGCTAACTGTACCAAAACGGGATCAACTTCTGGGATTTTCTCTTGCTTGGTGTCCCTATGTGGAGTGGTATTATTCACTGTGTGAATGTAGACAATCTTGACTGCTGCCATGCTATGTAAAGCATGTACTGTATGTTCCTATTCCATTAAATAAAAATCAGAGGCTATGGTCTTGTTCTGAGCTCATTCTCAAAATGATTGCCGGTGACTGATCCTTGTGAGATAGTATATGACTATGCAAGAGGGAATGATGCAAAACAGCCTTTTATGCAGTATAACCAATGAGATTATTTATAATAAATTTAATTACATTTTATGTTAGGAAGGAAGGAAATACATGGGCTGTGACAACTGTTTTATGTGCTGTCAAGTTGCCCCTGATTTATGGCAACACTTTCATGGTTATATATCATGATCAGGAATACACAGTGTGGATGATCTTGGTTTTGGTTTCCAGTGACACATCCTGACACTTGATGATCTTTTCTAATCCCTTCATTGCTGCCCTTCTGAGCCTCAATCTTCTTCTGATTTCTTGGCTGCAATCTTCACTTGGTCTGATGATTGAGCCAAGGTATACAAAACCACCCAACTATTTCAGTACAGTCAAAGCTCACATAAAGAGAGCCTCCCTTAAAGAGTAACTCGCTTAAAGAGCAGAATTTTCTCTGAATGTTCGCTTCACTTAACAAATAAAACCAACCAAAAACTTGCTTAACAAATAAATCAGGGTTTGCAACCCCCCCCCCCCACAACCAGTCATTTACAATGGTGTTTTGCTTAAAGAGCACACTCACTTAAAGAGCAATCCTGTGGAACGCTCTTTAAACGAGGTACAACTGTATTGAAATTTTCTCATTTCAACATTAAAGTTGTGTGGGTTTTCTGTAGTCATGCTCTTTGTCTTGATGTTCAAGGGCACTCCTGCTTTAGGACTTCTTCTCTCATTTTGAATAAAAGTAATATCAAGTTATTGCTGCTTTCTGCCAGCAAGATGGTGTCATCCGCATATCTTAAATTATTGATGTTTATGTCGCTAATTTTCACTCCTCCATCTGAATCTTTCTATATACAGTAATACCTCAGATAACATTTACCTCGGATAACACTAAAATCACATAACGTTAAGTAATCTGGGGAGGAGAATTTGATTGAATAACGTTAAGGTCCTATGGGATGGATCGGATAACAACTGCTAAAGCCTGTGCGGTTACAATGTATCTCTATGGAGCTTTAACATTATCCGATCCATCCCATTGGATTTTAACATGGATCGGATAACACTAAAAATCGGATAACACCAATACTTGTGGAACCAAGTCTTAACATTATCCGAGGTATTACTGTATGTGGGTATACAGAGTGAACAGATAAGGCGATTAATGCACTCATTCTAAAGTCTTTTCTTTAGGGATTTCTGTTTTTCTATATTCTTCCTAACAGTAGCCACAGATTTTGCATCAGGATAGTTTCTCAAGATTTCTAGACAGTCTAAGTTTTTGCTGTAGTCTATATAGCATGGACTAATCTCCTGAAACTCTTTGGGGGTGCTTCAGTAACTATTTGCAATACAATCTCGAGTGCATCTTTCTTTTCAGAATCCAGCTTGAACATCTGGCATTTTTAGCTCCATACAATGTAAACACTTGTTGTAACACCTTGAGCATAACTTGGTTTGCTTGGGAAATTAGAGCAGTGGTTCCCAATTAGTTTTTTTAAAGTACCACTTCAAGAAAGACCTCAAACTTGCATACCCCTTATTGCAGGAACATTAAATATCGCGTACCCCTTATTGCAGGAACGTTAAATAAAAAATGAAATCAGGTGTATTTTATATTTATTATCATCAAAAGACATTCTAATGACAGAGAACACATGTTTCATTAATGTGACAAATGTGCACATTGACAATGACGAGCAAATAGGTGGGAACAGGGGCGGCCGCGATCGGGTGACGCGAGACACGGGAGGCGTGGGAAAAATAGCCGCCGCAGGAGAAAGCGCTTGATGCATACGATTGACTTACCTACTGATCATTTAATTAAATTGAATAATTTTTTGGCAATTGTTATTGCATTATTGTTTTTTAAGGATTTAATATTTTAGTTAAGAGATTGCCGTGCATACCCCTTGATGCAATCTCGCGTACCCCTGGGGGTACGCGTACCACTAATTGGGAACCACTGAATTAGAGCAATGGTCCTATAGTTTCTCTACTCCTTGACATCTCCTTTCTTCAGGATTAGAATGTATGTTGAACATTGCCAGTCTCTGGACTATTCATCAGCTTTCCATATTTGTTGACATATTTTTGTTAGGATTTTGACAGATACAGTGCCTGCAGTTGGAGCAGAGACTTGAATTATGATTATGTTGATAACTTTTCCCCAGAGTCTGGTTGATATTATTCAGTTAGACGTTGCATCAAACCCCTTAACCACCTGTGCCGCATCTGGCCTCAGGGTTAAAGCCCCTTCATTTCTTCTGGGTTTGTCATTTCCAAAGCACAACAATTTGTAGTTGCCTGACTGAAAATACAGTAAAACCCCTACTTACATAAAAAGTCAGTTCTGTAGGCTTTTGCTTAAATTGGTTTTTTATGTAACTCGAGGCAAAACCATAAGAAAAAATATTTTTTTACATAACTCGAAGCAAGCCCATAGGGGAAAATGAAATTTTTTTTGTAAATTGAAGCAAACCCATAGGAAATCGTGTTAATCGGGACATGGTTTTAGCACAAAATCATTATGTAAATTGAATTTTATGTAACTCAAGGCATATGTAAGTCGGGGGTTTACTGTACCTTGTTCCAGTCCACTTTAATTCCCTGCCACTAAGCATTGCAATGGTTTCTATATTTCATTTCTTGTTTTGCGGTTTCCAGTTTGTCTTAAATCACATTTTTCAAGTTCCATGTTTCAATTGTATATGTTGTGCAGCATCTCCCCCTGCCCCAGTTCTCTGCATGTCCGCTACTAGATGTCCTTTCAACTTTAATCTAGTTGTATCATTAGTGACATGCTAGTCAAAATTATTCTTTGCTGATCCCCAGATAAAGTGACTTTCAACCTGGGAGTCTGATCTTGGGGTAGTACCTCTTGTTACATTGTGTACTGTCTCATCATAGGGTTTTCAAAGTAAGAAAAGTTCAGTAGAGGTTTATTGTTGCCATTTTCTGCATGTGTCACTGTGATTGTCTCCTACACTAGTGTCGCCTTCAGTTACCACTGTTGCCCAATAGCTGTAACCCCCACCACCATTTGAACTATCCATTCTCTTCTGCTCATGTGGCCATTATCTTGAAGAGGTTTGATCCATCTTTGTCTGGTGTCTCAGCTGTAACCATTCCATTTTTGGTGTCTCTGCTAGACGTCTGGGCTTGTAATAAAGCCTGGCCTCCTGAAGGCATTTTTCTGGACATCATTAGCACACCTCTTCACCATCAAGGTGCGATCCAAGTACAGGGCTATTATAATAGACATATATATTATTATAAATTGACAATGACTGAAATTCAGTAGTAGGCAGCGACTGAAGTAGCAGACTGAATCAGAGGAACTTAAAGAGCAGCAGACTTGCCAAATCTCCACAAACTCAATGGGTCTACTCTAGTCATAACTTGCTGCTGGATTTCATCCAATATGTTAAACAATCTGCTTAAAGTTGGTACCTGTAAGATATATGTTCATAAGTAGATAAAGGAAAAACACTTTTCTGACCATTGAACAATGGATGGTGAGCATTAAGTTTGTCAAAGCCTGGAGTATATGTCTTTTCCTTACAATACAGGCATCCTAAACCTGATCAATTCCAAATCATGGGGAAACTATTTAAAAATTAAATTTCTGGATAGATCAGAAGCTGCCAATGGAACTGGCCCATCACCACCAAGATTCTTGATGAAAGATAATTCTGTCTTTCTTGTTGTGTAGGCTTCTTATCTTTGGTATTTTTAGCTGGTAACTTTGTTAGCAGTCCATAGAGATGACTTCCCCTACATTATTTTGTGGGCTGTATTATAGACTCAGCAGTTGCATCTGAAATAGAAAGTGCTCCACTTATAACCAGTTTACATCCCCCTTCTCAGCAGAAGTGCTAGCAAAGTAATCACCCTGTAACGTTTTGATGATGTCCCATCATTTGGAAATAGCCTTATATTATCTCAGTTTGCTCATCCAATACTTCAAAGCATACTTTCAAATGCTCTGAGTGGCTCTCCATGAACCGACAGTGTGGAAACTGCTATATTTTCAATCATTATCACATAAACTGTGACCTGATTCCTCAGAGATAAAATCAAATCAAATCTATTCATCAACAGCTATTTTGTGAAAATGATCCTCACCCTCAGGAAGTCAATTGATTAGCAAGCAAAAATATATCCCTCCCTATAATCTTCACTTTTCATCTTTTCCAGGGTCACATTTTCTGCTACACGTTTCAGGGATGAAAATATTCTTTGCAGAAAGGAGTAATTCTTTGCAGCCAGCTCCTATAGAAAGGTTTTGGTTTTCTTTTTTTGTTTTGTTTAGTGATGATGTATAAATTGGTTGAGCACCCATTTTTTATGAGCCATCCTTGAAGCAAAATGTTAGACTTTCAATCCTGTTTCAAATTGCTTTTGTCCTTGTGGAAAAATAAGAATTGATGACAAGGTTCTTGAAAGAACTACAGTACAGTGGCCTGACACAACTTGTGATCCATCCAGATTACTAATAACAAAACAGAATTCACTAGTTGTGTCTTGTGTTGACAGATCTAACCAGGTAAAGAAATGAACCAGTACTGTGGTGGGCCAAATAACTGGTGGGCTTTTGCAGTTTGATGGATTAAATGCCTAATTGACAGAGCTAGTCTAAGGATAGGTTTGAGGAAAAGTAGAGTAGTCCCCCAACTACTCTAGTTTGTGTGTAATGAAAAAAAACCACCACCACCACCCAAGTCCTTCATCTGGTCATTGGGGTAGAAGCAGTGATGGGATGTTACCGATTCGGACTGGTTCGCCCGAACCGGTAGCGCCCCATCAGGAGGGGTTGCCAGGGTGGTGGTAAACCCCCGGGTGTCAGGTTCGGTCGCCTCTCTGGCCCCCTCCAGAAATGTATTTCCGGGCAGCCAAAATGCCAAGAACTGCACATGCGTCAAACGGAGGTTTGACGCATGCACAGTTCTATTTTTTAGTGTGCATGTGTCAAATAGAGGTTTGATGCATGCACACTAAAAAAAGAACTGCACATGTGTCAAACAGGTTTGACGCATGCGCAGACATTTTTATTATTATTATTTTTGCTCTACCCATGATGTCATGACATCAGCTACGGTCATGACGTCACAGTGGAGTAGCGAAGATTTTGACAGCCCACCATTGGGTAGAAGAGACCAAATTTGTTTCTCTTCATCCTTTTTCCTGCTGGCTACACGAGCATTATATTTGTGTGGCATTATGGGGCTGTTTCCTGTTGTTTTGAATTGTGAGTAGAGAAGCACATTATCCCACATTCGTAAACTGGAGGTTTTGCTTTTGTTTTTGAAGAATTGAATCCTATTTTAGTAGATGATGTGTATATAAAAAAAATTCTTGCTCCTAATACTGACTGTGATACTGAGCAGCAGCTGCGATGGGCAAGATTTTTCACACTGGCATGCCCCGTTTGTACAAGCTTGTCATGTAATGTCCAAACATAACTCCATGGGCCACTGGCCTTTTCACCCTATTTGTAAGTGATAATGGGTAGCTTACTGTGGAACTGCCTTTATCACATAGGAGAAAGGGCATTTTAAAGATATCGAATGTGACAAGTTGTCAGTTCTTGTGCAATGCAAGGCCAGATCCTTAGCCGGAATGTCGAAAAGGCGTTGTGGTGAAAAAAAGACATCAGCATTGTAACATCTCACTGTAAGACACAGAGGCTGGATAGAACATGTTTTGACACAGTAGATAGCCACACTCAACTTGCAGCATTCATAATACCAGTGGGCAAGGCAGAAAGGTCATTCAACAAATGTGATGTAGTTGAGTTCTGCTATATAGATTATTTGTTTGCCTCTTTGAGCCAATCCCATTGGCTCAAAGAATAGCTGTGTGTGTCTGCGTCACTGGGATACACTTCTGGCCCTCCTCCTTAGGGATTTGAGCCTATGAGCTTACAGCAAGGCATGTCAATCACATATTCACTAAAACCATGAGGCAAGGATGCTTACATATTTTCTTCCTCCCACAGATCTAGAATCGCCATTTTAAAAGTACAGTTGTACTTCGCTTAAGGAGCATAATGCGTTATACAGTAATACCTAGGATAACGTTTACCTCGGATAACGCTAAAATCGCATAACGTTAAGTAATCTGGGGTGGAGAATTGGATCAAATAATGTTAAGGTCCTATGGGATGGATCGGATAACAACCGCTAAAGTCTGTGCGGTTACAATGTCTCTCTATGGAGCTTTAACGTTATCCGATCCATCCCATAGGACTTTAACATGCATCAGATAACACTAAAAATCGGATAATATCAAGACTTGTGGAACCAAGTCTTAGCGTTATCTGAGGTATTACTGTATAGGATTGCTCTTTAAGCGAGTTTGCTCTTTAAGCAAAACACCATTGTACTAAAATACATTTAAGAGAGTACGAAGAAAACAGAAATAGCACTGTTTTAAAATGGGGCATTTCTGTGACACAGTGCACTTGTTTTCAGGCAAAATCCAATCCTCTCATTCCTAATGCACCCATTCTCAGTGTTGTAGAATGGGGTAAGTGTGATGTTTTTGTTGTCACATAGCTACAGTCTTATTGCTCTCCATCTCTATGCACAGAGGCAGTAGCGCCTGGGAATTGTAGTCCAAGACTTTTTGGGTCTATGGGAGTTCTTGGACTATAATTCCCAGAAGCCCTAGCAGGAGCAGGAGCCGACATCCACCAGGGGATGGCAAATTTGGCTTAAGCCCCAGGCGGCTGAAATCCATGTGACGCTACTGCACAGAGGCTTTAGAATCCTGGCTTTCTTACATTTTCTTCTTTAAGTGCCACATCTGATTTCTGAATTTTGACTATCCTTATGGCAATCAACCATGAAGATTGCCCTTGGAACAATATAATGCAGTGGCCTTCCATTTGCCTTTTGCATTGCACTGTGACATCAGTACCATTGATCCAGTTCCACGAGTCACTTTCTAGTCCTGAACCCTTTTGGCACACAAAGTCCTCATCGGCTCCAGGTGAGTATTGATGAGGCTGCTGCCCTCCTTCAAGATGAGGCACAGGATTCCCTTGCTGCCCCACCTGAGAGGCTTCTGCAATAGGGTGAGAGGACACCTTGGCAACTGGCCCCAGGATGCCTTTCCACCTGCACCTGGGACCCGCCCTGGCTGGGGCTTTAAGAACTGCCGAGTCACAGGACTTCCTTGCTGCCCCACCCGAGAGTCTTCTGCAGCAGGACGAGGGGTCACCTCGGCAACCGGCCCGGCCCTAGGCTCTAAAGGTGATGGGTGGTGGGATTTTTTTCCCCGTGGTAGCTGCCCCTTGGACTAATTTGGGGCTGGGTAAAATGGTTATTGAATTGTATTGTTAAAATTGGTGTTGTAACATGTAATCTTCCCTGTGTTGAGGAGTATACTTGGTGGATTGATAGTGTATAATTTTTATAGTGTATTATTATATGTTGTTCTTGTAATTTGATTTAGATCTATTGTACTAAATTATATCTATTGTATTACTGTGAATTTATTGTATTTGGGGTGTTTACCTGTGATCTATGTATGATGTTATTATGATTATGTAACTGTATATTTTGCATTCCTGTAAGCCACCCAGAGTCGCTGTATGCGAGTGGGGTGGGGTATAAGTCTGTTTCCTCCCAGGCAGCCTCAGTGGCAGTTTTGAGTTGCACGAGCTTTACAGCTCTTGCCGGGTTTCCCATTCGGGCAGCCCTGAGTGAGGAGGCCACAGGCGCTGAGGGGCAGGGGCGGCTTGGCCTGGGCTGCTTTGCTCTGCCCAATGTGTAGGGCTGGTGCTGTTTATGAGCATGCCCTTGTGGAGGGTCAGCCACTTCCCAGCAGCTGGGAAGAAACCGCCCAAGGGCTAGAAGAAAAAACTGTTGGTGAAGCAAGAGTGGGATGTAAGTATGAGGGGAGGGAAGGAGGCTTTGGCCAGGTTTTCATTCCCTCAGAGCCTTCAGGACGGTCGGCTGCTCTCTTCAAGCCTCCGGTGGAGAAGGAGACACGGGAGGGCATGGAAGCGACAGGGTAGCCTAGAGGAAGAAAAGGCTGCCTGCCCGTCTCTGGCAGGTTTTAATAAAATTTTGGGAAATTTCTCTCTCTCTCTCTCTAAGGGTTGAGCAGAAAAAGTGCATGTGTGTTGGTGGAGAGGTAATAATTTTGTGTCAGAAATTATCCTGGCTTGAGAGGATTTTTGCTGGAGAAACTCTGCTCAGGGGACGCTTGAATGAGGCTCCTTTCATTTCCCCAAGAGCTGGGACAGAGACGGGCGCTCAATCTGTCATGCAGTACTCGAGTCTCGAACTGACGATGTGTCCCCACCCCCATCACTTGAAGCTGGCCCAGGAGGAGGTTTACTTAGAACGCCTTCTCTTCCTCCTCCTCCTGCTCCCACCCCTTTTCCTTCTCACTCTGTGGAGCTTGAAGCTGGCCCAGGAGGAGGCTTACCTACTTACTTAGAATGCCTCCTCTAACTCCTCCCTCTGCTCCCACCTCCTTTTCCTTCTCAGGGAGGCAAAGGAATGTCCCCGACAGCAGGCTCGGGTTAGCAGCAGCAGCTCTGCCTCTCTGGTTTCTTGCTTGCTGCCTCCTTGCCTGGTACCAAGCTTCTCGCCAGGGCTTTGCAGGTGGAGGGAAGCCAACAAAGTTCCTGGGGTGTGAGGGGTGTGTGCGTGTACACACTGTTTTCCATCCCCTCCCAGGCTTGACATTGGGGCATCCTGGCTGTCGCCTCTGCAAGAAGAACCCGAATGGGGTGGGCAGTTGAGGTGGTGTGGCATAGCTAAGGTAGGTAGGGGGATGGCCCACCCCAAGGCACTTTTTGGGGGTGGCAAATTTGGCATCTGCCCTGGGCACCTTAAATCAGTGCTAGACTGCTGAGTGGGAGCATTTCCTTCCTCCCTTGTTGTTATGTTGGCATTTTGCAATAAATAAGTGAGTTTTGGGTTGCCTTTGGACACTTGGTCTCTAAAGGTTTCACCGTCACTGCCCTACACTGATAACTGTGATGGCCAGGTATGTAACAATCTAAGGTAAATGCTCCACCACTAAGCAATAAGAAGGCTCACAGACTGGTTTAGATGGGTGATTTTGGCACAATTCTCCTTTGCATTTCTAGTTAAATCAATGTGGCCCTAGGGAAATCTATTATATGAGACTTGTCTCTGTCTCCAAATGGTTTTGAGTGTTGCAGCAGTTACTATAAACACGAGACAGTGTTTAAAATAAGATATAGTATGTTTGAAAGTACTTTTCTTGTATTACAGCTTATTCTCCATATATTACATCCCCAGCTGCAGAAAAAGACATTGCAGTAAAAATTCTCTGGGCTTTCATTACATCCTGTCAGCTTTTAGCAATGTATTTTTTCATGTGTTATATTATTTAGTGACCCCTAAGAATAAGAAAAGTATGTTGAATTGAATGTTTCCTGCCTAATTCATATTTGCTTTTCTGTGGAGACTTTCACATTTACATTGTAATAAAAATTACTGTTGTAACACAAATGGAATCTATTGTGTTTACACTCAGTAAAGATGTTATTTTGTTTTATTATACCCAGCTTTCTATGTCTTTCCCACAGTTTCTACCACAGAATTTACTGATATTTTGTTTTGTTTGAATACTGAAAAATGCTAGGAAGTGAGCAAGCCAAATTGTACCTGCTGTTGGTTGTTTTATGATTCAGGATTTACTTCATAGGATTTTATAACCAGAGTTTTCATTTTGCCTTTTTAAAAGACATTCAAGACATCTCTGAAAGTGACTGCATCAGAAAATAAATATGGTAACAAACAATACATAAAACATACAGTAATACCCCTGATAACGTTATGACTTGGTTCCACAAGTCATGACGTTATCCGGTTTTTAGTGTTGTCCGATGCATGCATCGAACAACACTAAAAAAAAGCCCTGATTTCAGGGACAAACCGCTTTAAAGGCAGGCAGGGAAAGAAAGAGACCTCCCTGCCTTTAAAGCCACCACCACCCCCACCACCCCACTGCTGTGACTGCAGTAGGATCTTTCCCCCAACGCTACTGCAGGCTTCCCTCGCTGCTTCCCTTCCCTTCTCCGACTGACCAGCTGATCGCTCGAAGCTTGTGTTTTTTAAACTACTGGGAAGGGGGAAAGAGAGAAATGTGATTGGTTCTCTAGAGAAACAATCACCTCTCTCTCTTTTCTCCTCCTTGTTTTTTTCAATACAGGAAGGGAAAGCAAAAACAAAAGCCTCGAGCCGGAGCGTGCAGCTCAAGAAGATTAGGTAAGCAGGGCTGGGCTGGATTCTCTGTGGCCGAGCAGGCAGTGGGGTGGGTGTGGGGAGTCTCCAAACTGCTGGGGATGGGGGTGGGGAAGGAGGGAAGTGACAGGGAGAGGAGCTTTGGCCTCCTTTACTTCTTTAATGCGATGGATCGGATAATGCTAAAATGAATGTTCTCCGGTGCAAATCTTCCCCCGAAATTTGTCGTCGTCATGCGGTTTTAGCCTTATCCGGTGCAATCGTTATCTGGGGTATTACTGATTCCTGCAAATAACAACACTTAGGTCAGAAACAGAAGTTTGATGTCACCCGTGATTAGAAGAAGAAAATCCTTAATTGAAAAAAGTGTCAGTGTCACAGCAGGAGCTTCTGTCATCTCTGTGAGTAAGCTATTACTGAAGTAATACCAAAGAAAAGTACAAGATATTTTTAAATAGATGTGTCTAATTTTGTCTTGTAATCAGTATCAGGACCTTCAGCTGTTTCCAAGGGCCTTTCTTGAATGTTCCTGCTTTAATCACTTCTAATTTCCAGTCCAAATTTGATAATGTCCGACTTGTAACCATTAGTTATTTTATGCATTGCTGTGCTGACATCATCTGAAATATCTTTCCCTGTCTACTTTTAACCACGCTAATAAATCTATACAAAGCATCATGTGTCTATTTAGTTGTATTTTCTTCATGGCTAAAAACACTAACACAACTGGCATAATCTTCCAGCTGCTTATGTTTTTGAAGAATCACTTCCTTAGCGACAGCATCATAATACATTTGGAGTACACATTGGTAGGTAGGCAGGCAAATCAAAAGGGGAGGGAGATTTGTTTGGCAACTGAATACTGTTGGAACCATGAAAAAGGTGATTTCTCCTTTGTTGCATCTTGCCCCAGCACCCTCAGACTAATTAAGTCCTTTGTACTGCACACTGGACGTTCCCTAGTAAAATGTGCTTAGGGGGTAGAAGTTGGACCTACCAATCACTTGGCTCCATTCCTTTCCTGGCTCTCCTCTGTCCTTGTATTCCACTGAAATGGTGCTTTGTCTAATAGCAGATTATCTGCCCCCTTGAAGCCCAAAGGCCAAATGAAGTTTTGAGTAGAATCATACTTGATCTGTTAGCTTTAGAGCAGTGGTTCCCAATGTGGGGTACTTTGATTTTTAAGGGGGGCAATCAAGAATGAGTCAGACAAAGTTAATGGCCTTTTAGGCTTCTTCTACATGAGTAGGACTTCACTTTTTGAATAATAAGAATTATATGTCATAAGGGATGGGGCATCAGGATTTTAGAGGTGTTTAGGTAGGGCATGGCCAAAAATAGCTTGGGAACCATTGCTTTAGAGGGAAATCTGACCTTGCTCCAAAGAAATGTGGTTCCAGTCAGATTTTGGACTTGGGTAAATGGAGAGCGCATTCTTAGCTACCACCTGAGTGGATTTATACCTTTATGATTAGAGGTGTGCAGGCATGTCTTTTAGAACTACCTCAGGCAACAGTGTAGCCCAGAAGCACAAAATCTGCACATTCCTAACTGTCAACAACATAAAGACTTTTATATAAATGCACAAGGAGCAGCCCAACTTTAATGCAAAACCCAGGAGTAAGTTATGTAGATGTTTGCTGTTATAGTGATGCCATTTTTCTCTCCCCATTTATCGGTCTATGTAGATCTTCTATTGTAGAAGGGAAGATTTTTGAGTCACACATTAACATGACAGATGCTGATTGGCACTGTTGTTTCTGTGTGAATAGTAAAAGAGCTCTGAGCACTACATCATCTTCTGGCAGGAAGCTAACCCTCTGGTTCCCTTAGTTTTTCTTCTCAGGCTTAGTCAATGATACATGCTCCAGGCATTCTCTACATTGTGTAGATTCTTGAGGTGAGTATAGATTCCTACAGTTTATACTGGTATGCTAAAAAGTGCTGCACTATGCAACAAGGAATGGGCATTCCTTTAATTTGGATTGTCCCTTGCCCAAGCAAATGATCTTAAGCAAATGATCTCTCCAAAATAACTGAAATAACCATTCCTGACACATACTATAAACAGATAACATTGGGACAAACCCAATGTTAGTTCTCCTAGGAGTAGATGAATTAAAGCAATTGGGATTTGTTAGTCACAATCAACCTAAATCACTTTGATTGCAGTGGGTCTCTCCTAGTACAGTTAATAATGGATTTTAGTCCATTATTCTTCTATCAGTTGAACTGCTCACAGCTTTCAATTCTGTTCTTGGCTCAAAATGGAAACAGATGACTTTGTAATGTGCTCCTGCTTCTCTGATAGCATGCGAGGTATCCCAGGACTTTCTGCTCCTTGGTTGAATTGGATCTCCTCACCACATCAGCTGGGGGCCCAAGGACAAGTTGCGTGACACGGCCACAGCTATCTGAGTGAAAAATAGCCCAGATGGCTGGTATAAAAATGTAATAAAATAAAAATCTGCGATTTAAGTAGAGCCAAATCCGACTGGAGGCATAAAGGAAAGCTTGCCATAAGTATATAGATGTGAGTGTTGTAGGGACACTTACTCGATTGACCTTATGCAGCTGTATAAGTAAGGAGGATTCTGCCCATCTTGTTTATTTTATTGTGTTTTGTGGGTTTTTTTTGTTATTGTAAACATGGGTTGCTTGGGAATGCAGCCCAAAGCGGGTGGTAAACTCCATCTAAGATTAATACAGCGATCCCTGGAAATTGTTGCCATGTCGCTGAATGATGTCATTGGCTCTTGATTTCTTCTGGGAAGCAATCAGTTAAGAGAAGTGAGTTGTTTTACTTACCAGCTCCTATTAAAAAAAGCACATGTTAAAATTATTATTAATGAATGTTGTCATGTCTCTCATCTGAAGGTTACATTTATGCATAGAACATGGTGACCTCGCATAATCTTGACTTTGGTTTCAGAATTACTTTTTCTCCATGCATGGGTGATGCGTCTCCACTTTAAACGACTTGATGGATGACTAGGCTCTGAGTTAAACAACAAATCATTTCACTGTAGGAAGTCTCCAAAACACTGAGTGCAGCAAGCTGATAGTTTGAACAGGTGAATGTTATACTACCTGAATTCTCAGGTGCCATACATCAATCCTAGATGCCTTGTTTCTTTCTTTCTTTTTTTGCTTGATATTTGCTGGAATAATATTTTTCTTGTTCAAATGTCCCGAGCAATTGAAGCTATTTGATTCTTCAAAAAAAGCCTCTGGTTTATGAATGTGGAATATTGTGCTTCTCTATTCAGAATTCAAAATGCTGGAAAATAGTCTGATATTACTACATAGTATCAAGACCACTTTGTCAGCAAGAAAAAATACTGCAATCCTAGCATAGGAAAGTGCAATCTGAATGTTGATAACACCAATGACAACAGTTAAGACGGTGTACAGGATGCCTTCTTGTGCTCACTGCCAATCACAAAGAGACACCAAGCAAGGGAAAATCCCAGAAGCTGACTCTTTTTTCATCAGTTAACCACTTTTTACACAAACAAAACCATGGCATCTTAAAATAAAGTCCTCTAGGCATCTATTGTTTTGAAAATATGAATGATCATCTATAGCTATGGTAAAACCTCTAATTGTGGGTGGGACCAATTTATAGGCACTTATTTACCCATGTAGTCAACCGTACTTTTGTGTGAACTTCAAGAATCCCAAAATAATTTGATCATTTTAAAATGGGATGGATGGCTTTTCAAATACAGTCATACCTCGCATAACGAATTTAATTCGTTCTGTGAGGCTGCTCGCTATGTGAGTTTTTCACTACGTAAGTCAGACTCGCATAACAAATTTTTCACTATGCGAGTCAGACTATCCCTTTGGTAAAACTCGCTTAACGAGTGTTTCAAGGGGAAAAACTTGCATAGTGAAACATTTTGTTATGTAAGTTTTCCCCATAGAAATGCTCGTTATGCAAGTTTTTCCATAGGGAAAAGTCTGACTCGCATAGCGAAAAATTCGTTAAGTGAGTCGGACTGCCTAGTGAAAGACTTGCTCATTATGCAAGTTTTTTGCTAAGAGAAATGCTTGTTTTGTGAGGTTTCACTGTAAATGAAATGTCTAAAGATTTTTGTTGTTGTTCAGTCGCACAGGCAATTCAGACCCATTGTGACCCCATAGACCACTGTCCGCCAGGCACTTCTGTCCTCCACCATCCTCCTCAACTCGGTCAGCTTTGTGCCCATTGTGTCTACAATACCATCTAGCCATCTCATTTTTGGCTGCCCCCTTCTTCTTTTGCCGTCCACCCTTCCCAGCATCAAGGCTTTCTCAAGATTTCTAAAGATTAGTTTTATCAACACCAATATCTCAGGGAACTTTCATGGCTGAGTGGAGATTCAGACTCAGGTCTCCTGAGTCACAATCCATCAGTCTATCAATTCTACCAAGGGTTCCCTATGCTTTTTCACCAGGGGCTAGTTCCCGCCACCACACTCAGATGTGAGGGCTGAAGGCATGGCTGCTCCCACAAATTATATTACCATCATCATTGGCAGTGGCAGTGGTGGGAATAGCGTGGTTTTTTTTGGGGGGTGGTGGTGGTTCACAGCCTCTGCCACTTCCCAGGGCAGTGGGATGTTTTTGGGGGCTTGTTCACACCAGTTTTGGAATTTTCTGAGCCTTTCCCAGTGTTCTTTGGCAGCTGGAGGGCAGTGGTGAAGGACTTCCTGTTTCTGCACTGGGATCCCAGTGTTTTAAGCTCCACACGGCATTGGTAAAATTCCAAAACCAGAGCGAACATGCTCTGAAAAGCCTCCCACCACCCTGGGAAGCAGAGAAGGCTTTTCAAAACCCTGGGAAAACCACACAATTCCCACTACCACCTAGGGCCATAGTCAGGGGGTGGCCAGCATGGGCGTTGTCCAACCTGAGTAAGCAGTTTGCTTCCCCTCAAAATCCTGGCAGCTGAATCCCACCACTGGCCTGCCTCCACTTCTGGGGAGTTGCCTGGTCAAGGTGGCTCAGCTGTTTGGGAGGCATGGTCAGGGCGCAGCATCCAAAGGTTGTGAGCCCCCCTTCTAGACCATGACTTGGACAAGCACTTCAAGAATCTCATATTATATGATCAGATCTTTACTGAATTCTCAGAACTAGAGCGAAAGTTATTATCTGGATCTAGATATACCCTAAAGAAAAATGTATGCATGTTTTCCAGCTCATTCATTATAATATTTATTTATTTATTTATTTTTATTTATTTATTTGCTCATATTTACCCGACTCTGAGCGGCTTACAACACAGGTTAAAATCATAGGTTGAGCCTACAATAACACTAATTATTCTTAAAACTTAATACCTAAAACTTTAAAAATTCATAAAAGAATCAAAACAGCGCAAGAAGATATTCTTCAATATGTCAACATGAAGCATTCCAACTGATAGTGAAGGCAAAGTCTCTTTAGATTCTTTGTCTACTCTGGCTAAATTCACAAATCAAAGTGGGATTAGTTCCTTGGAACATAAGTGAATATGTTCTTAAACATTCCTCCTTTTTCTTTCCACAAAGACTTTGGTGGAGGTGGTGGTCGTGGTAGGGCTAGACTACTCCTTTCATATCTCACATCTACCAGTAATTCAAATTGGAAGCAGGCCTCAGAAATGCTTGAATAACCACAGGACACTCGGTCTTTTCCTCATGCGAGTAATGGCTTCTTCATGCTCTTTCGGAATGTCCATGTTTAAAGCAAATGGGAATGTCATGTTTTAAGAACTTTGAGTTTCCCTGTCATCAGGTGAGCTTTCATTTCCATTTGGGAAATGGCATCCTTCCTTCAAGTTATGTAAGGCACAGCCTCTCCAGCAGGCAGCTGACACTCCAATGTTTAACACAGAACAAGGGGAAAACAACAATGAGACTTTGTGGGAAGAGTGTGGAAATGAAGACAGCACTTCTCACATTCATTCTTAGCCCAGGGAATGAGGACGTGTAGAGACATTAGCACATCTGTGACTCTTGGTTTCAAACCATCATATGTACAGCTTAACATCTCACCTGCCTGACTTTCCAAGTTGGGTGGAATAGTAAAAATATAGAATACAATCCCTTTCTTCATCAAGAGTATTTGCCAAGAATGGAGGGGAAATCTATCCACAATATCTTTTTTTCCTGTAAAGTGAATCTGAAAGGGACTGTGTTCACTCAATGGTTAAGACACTGAACTTGATGAATGGAAGGTAGGACGGGGGGCAGTTTGAGACCCGAGTGCTGCATGCCACATATTTTATTAGACACTACAGCAGAGGTTCTCAATCTGGTAAGGTTGAGCCGTGTCAGACTCCCCAGATAGCTTCTGGGGTCAGAAGACCATTCTTATAAACCATGCCTATAGACACAAGGCTCCTAAGATTACAGTAATCCTCATGGTCACAGCATTTAGAAACTTGTTTTTTATCATCATCGTTTTCAACAATATCACACTCACGGACGTCCTTAGTACACCCTTTCATGTTATATTTCTCTGAACCTGCAGGAAAGAAAAAGGAAAGAAATGCTTTTGTAAACTCATGTCTCTTATTAACATCCACCCTGTTTATTTGATTATGACTGAAGTGGGACATGATGCAATTCTTCACCACCCTTTCCTTGTGCATGCCAAGATGGATTGTGGGGATCTACAGAAGGAAGGGCTGGCATTCTAGGTTTCCTCGATGAATTTAAAATCAATGTTGATATGAAGACTAGCACAGTGATTAAGATAAGCAGGCAGGCAGCTCCTCTGTGTCCTTTCCCTGGGAGTGGTATATTAACATTAATCTTAAAGAGGGCCATCTTGGCTGAATGCCCCAGTTATAGAAAGCCCTCAATTTTGGAGACCCAATGTGCACCAGCATCATTTTTATTTCAATGCTGTCCATCCATCAAGCAGTGAACACCATGGCAATTCACCTCTAGGGATTCAACTACAGAACAAGGGTTAAATGAATTCTCTTGCTGTATAGCCACCCCAAGGAAATCAGGTTTCAGTAGACCTGTTCAAATTAACTGGCTGAACGAATGCAAAAATGATCTAGTAGTTATAGAGAGAGGAGGGGGGGGGGAGAGTGTGTGTCCCTAATGACAGATGGAGGGGAAAACTCTGGGCTAATTTTCATGTGACCAAAAATCCTTTCTCCGTTCAGTTGAATTTCCTGAAATTTTGCTATAATGGCCACGTCCTTAGACTTCAATCTCTTCTGGAATCGGTTACTTGTTTCCTCTGGGGTTTTTTTAACATTTAAGGGTACTGTTATTTCAATATTTTAAGGTCTTTTTATCATTATAATATCAAAAGGTTGTGAGTTCAATCCTGACGAAGTATCAAGGTTGGCTTCGAACATTACTAGATTGGTAAAATGAATACCCAGCATGTAGGGAGCAAAATTCTAATTGACTTACGAACTTCTTAGTGAATGCATTAAGAACTATGGGGAAGTATTTAAGTGTGATTGGTTGAATTTTTGTTAGTAGCAAAGATGAGTCACGGCAACTAAAAGAATACTAGTAGTGTACCGTGAATACTCCCCCTCTGCAATTTAAATTTATGGTGGGAAATGAAGGCAAAGATAAACCATTTGTTGAATATCTTACAAACCCTGGTTATCCTCCTAGGATTTTAATAAGTAGGAAGCAACTTGATGGAAGAAGAGCAACGGGAAACTAGACAAAGTCTCTCTATAGGTTCCACTTCTATTTGATGTGAGACCAAACATACCGTTCTTAACAATGGTTATAATACACTTCTGTCCTGGTTCAGTTTCACAAGATGATTCTCCGAGGACACAACGACCTACTACCCCACATATCTCATTTCGTTGGCAAACATGGCAGTGGAGAGCTTCAGTTGCTGGAAGGGAAAACATAGTGTCAATGATAGCATACCATTATAACTCCAGAGTTTTCACTCTTTCTTTCCACTTGCCTTTACCAATTTATATTTTTCATGAAGTGTAAATGGATTCCATAAAGATCTTTGAGGATTACAGTGACTATAAATCCCAGGACTAGTTGTTTTACAGTTTGAGTGAGAGATTTTCCCCATGGCCTCATGTCCTGCATTGGGATTCCCAAAGGCATCTGATTGGTCAGTGTGACCACAGGGTGCAGGGCGGCCTGCCTCTACACTGGCCTGTATTTGGATCTTCATCAGACCTGCACTGTTTACATAGCTCTCCCCTGCCCTTGGATCTGAATTCGCACAACACTTACTCTGCACTTATATGCTTTCTTTTGATGGCCTGCCCTCGTCCTGCCCGGGAGATGGGAGAAGTGGCCCCAGCTGCCGGGTTTCAGAGGGTTTAAAATCTCACTGCTGCGATTACCAGATGCCTGCCTTCGTTCTGCCCGGGAGAAGGGAGAACTGGCCCCAACTGCCGGAAGAACTGCCCACACCCACACTGGACTATGATGCGGCATTCGCCAGGCAGCGGACTGGGGAGCATGCGGACATCTTTGTGGGCTTTTCCCCTCCAAAACCCATTTGGACCTTTTCTCAGTCAAGGTTGTCTGCGGGGAAAGAAGTAGCAGGGAAATTGACTTAGTGGACTTAGTGCGTGGGGTGGAGTTTGAGATTTTTGTCAACTGTTTAAAGTGTTTTGGATGTGTTTTTGAAATCTTCATGATGTCTTAATTTTGTAATTGGGATGGGGATTTCTTGTAATGTTTTTAAATATGTGATACTTTAATATGTTTTTGACATGTGGTATTTTGTGATGTAATATTTGTAGTTTATTGACATGTTTGTGATACATTGATATGTTACTGATATGTGATACTTTGATATGTCATTGACATTGATGTTTTGATATGTGATATTTTGTGATTTTTGTTGTTAGCTGGTCTGAGTCCCTTTGGCGAATAGAGCAGCATACAAATCGAAAATACAAATACAATTGTTGCTCAATGAATCATTCAAGGTTTCAGAGTGTGGAATTTAGGATGAAAGAGGTTATTGAAAGGTTTACATCTTCTATAGGTTGACTGTGGCATTGTGTTGGCCTGAGATTTAGAACATCCTGCTAAACTGAGACTTAGAACATTATCCTCCTATCACTGAATTATAGATTCTGTAACTTTAAGCTGCTCTTTCATTACTGCAATTCACCTTACAATTCCTTCACAAGCTGTACACAACCCCAGTGACAGAACTCAGAAACATGTTGCCCTCGCAATTTTGATTCTAAGGCTGTGGTATTAAAACCTCTGAAGTACAGAACAGTGGTGCACAGAAAGAGCCTCCTTGAAGAGTGTGGTATTTTTGAACCACAGTCTGTTGTATCCTGGTAACAGAGGCCTTGTGTTGCCAACCAATCTTTCACACACTAAGTCAGGTGAAAGGAACTGCTGAGTGAATTCACCTAAAGGTGCCTTCTATTTAGCAGTTTTACATCTGGCCTAGACCCAAAGGAAGAGAAAGTTACAGAACAGATGACACTGTAAGATTCTCTTTCTGTCCTACGCTAAGACACCCTTTTCCCAATTTCCCCTTATTTGACAATATTTTCTGAAACTTACCCAGCATACAGAAGAGCAAGAAAAAGGTGCCCAAAAGTACGATCTTGTTCATGCTTGTATTCTTCAACCCTCTGCCCAAGGAACAAGGTGTTTCCAGCCAATCTGGAAAACCTTAGAACGGAGCAGGGATGTTGTGGTCTGTGATATATCTTTCTGACGGTCACTCATGGATGAAAAGTGAAATTAATTACCTTTGGGATGGGAAATTAGTCATAGGAGAAAATTTAACCATTCACGATCCAAATGCTCAACATCTTACATCAATGGTTGCCTCTCCGAAGCAACAAAATACAGAAAAAGTCATGCTCTACTCTTTCTAGCCCATGATGCATCTGAACAAAAGTGGAGAGTCAGATTCAGAATCCATGGCAACAATTTTGAAGGTAACTGAGATGTCTAAAGATTAGTTTGATCAATACCAAACTCTTAGGGAACTTTCATGGCTGCGTAGAGATTCAGAGTCAGGTCTCCCAACTCACAATCCATCAGTCTATCCATTCTACCACTGGTTCCCAATCCTTTTTCAACTGTGACCAGTTCCTGCCACCACACTCAGATGTGGGGGATGGAGGCATGGATGCTCCCACAAATTACATTAGGATCATCATCGGCAGTGGCGGTGGTAGGAATAGCGTGGCTTTTCTGGAGTTTTCCACAGCCTTTGCAGCTTCCCATGGTGGCAGGAGGTTTTTTGGAGCATGTTCACTCCAGGTTTGGAATTTTCTGAGCTTTCCCCATTGTTCTTTGGCAGCTGGAGGGCAGTAGTGGAGGACTTCCTGTTTCTGCACTGGGAGCAGACAGTATTTTATGCTCCACACGGCATTGGAAAATTCCAAAACCTGAGCGAACATGCTCCAAGAAGTCTCCCACCACCCTGGTAAGCAGTGAAGGCTATTCAAAACCCCTGGAGAAACACAATTCCCACCATCACCCAGGGCCATTGCCAGTGTGTGGCCTAGATGGGCATTGTCCACCCTGAGAGAGTAGTTTGCTTCTCCTCAAACTCCTGGCTGCTGAATCCCACCACTGGCCTGCTTCCACTATTGGGGAGGGGTGGATGAGTGGCTCACGTTTAAAACAACAATGCTGTGATTTTGCTTTTGTGACCCAATATGTTGCGTACACTTGTGGGAGGTAAAAAGGATAGAGATTGCTTGGCAGTTGAGTGCATGGCTAGAATGCAGAATGTCTTTGGTTCCATTTCTATGCTTCCAAGGTAGGGTAAAATCTTCTCTATACATCTTGAATAACTATGACTGAGAAGTTGTCATGATTGAGATTCCTACTTTTTTGGGATTCCTATGGGCATCTGATTAGCCACTGTGGGAATGGAATGCTAGGCTAGACTACTTCTTAAATATCTCACATCTAATTCAAATTGGAAGCAGGCCTCAGAAATGCTTGAATAACTCCAGGACAATCAGTCTTTTTCTCATGTGAGTAATGGCTTCTTCATGCTCTTTCAGAATGTCCATGTTTAAAGCAAATGGGAATGTCATGTTCTAGGAACTCCCACCACCCTGGTAAGCAGTGAAGGCTACTCAAAACCCCTGGAAAAAACACAATTCCCACCATTACCCAGGGCCATTGCCAGGGGTTGGCCTTGATGGGCATTGTCCACCCTGAGATAGTAGTTTGCTTCACCTCAAACTCCTGGCTGCTGAATCCCACCACTGGCCTGCTTCCACTATGGGGGCGGTGGGGGTGGGGTCGAGGCGGCTCAGCTGTTTGGGAGGCATGGTCAGGGTGCAGCATCCAGAGGTTGTGACCCCCTCTTCTAGACCATGACTTGGACAAACACTTCCAGAATCTCATATTATATGCTTGAATAACCACAGGACACTCAGTCTTTTCCTCATACAAGTAATGGCTTGTTCATGTTATTTCGGAATGTCCATGTTTAAAGCAAATGGGAATGTCATGTTTTAGGAACTTTGAGGTCCCCTCTCATCAGGTGAGCTTTCATTTCCACTTGGGAAATGGCATCCTTCTTTCAAGTTATGTAAGGCAGAGCCACTCCAGGAGGCAGCTGACTCTCTAATGTTTAGCAGAGAACAAGTGAAAAACAACAATGAGGCTCTTTGTGGTAAGAGTGAGGAAATGAAGATGGCACTTCTCACAGTCATTCTTAGCCCCGGGAATGAGGACGTGTAGAGACGTTAGCACATCTGTGACTTTTGGTTTCAAAGCATCATATGTATAGCTTAACATCTCACCTGCCTGACTTTCCAAGTTGGGTGGAATAGTCAAAGACCTTGCCGCCGCCCTCACCAGACGCTCCGGACGAACCATCGGCCGACAAGCTGAGAGGGAGAATCAGCTCCAGATGCACCCTCGGCTGGCTAGTCAGGACGCTCCCCCACCCCCAGGCCAGGCCGACTGGGGAGAAGATTAGTCCCAGCTGCGTAGTCCCTGCGGGCTAAAAAGACTGTGCTGCGGCTTCGCCATTACCACCAACGCTCCTCTTGCTCTTGGCCAGTCGGGCTGAGAGAAGCCAGAACACCTGAGCGACCCATGGACTGGCTACAAAAGCACCACCGTTGAGGCCGTCTGCTTGCTCCTCTCGCTGTCAGCCATTCACCGTTAGAGTTCCTGGGGCTTGACCAGTGGGACGAACAGCATCTGTGCCCCGGATGCCTACAAAAGCTGTGCCGGGAGCACCTCCGTCTCCTGGGACTCCACCCCTGGCCGGCGTTTGAAAAGGACTGCAGGGCTTTGCCTCGCTGCTGCATATAGACCACCAGGGGATAGGGGGTAGGATTTCGCCGCAGCTGAATCAGGACTTAATTGAGGTTGAGGTAGAAAGAATGTAGATTAACAATGGAATGGTATTTTGTATTATATTATGATTATATAGTATTGTCTATTCTGTACTGAGTATTGTTTATGGATTGTACTCTGATTATACTGTGTCTATATTTATTTTGTTGTACTGTATTTTATGATATTATGATATTGTATTGAACTGTTACATTGTATTCGATTGTATGTTGTCAGCCGCCTTGAGTTGTTTTTCACCTAGTAGGACCGCAGATAAATGGCGGCGGCGGCGGCGGCGGCGGCGGTGGCGGCGGCGACGACGACATAGAATACGATCCCTATCTTCATCAAGAGTATTTGCCAAGAATGGAGGGGAAATCTATCCACAATATATTTTTTTCCTGTAAAGTGAATCTGAAAGGGACTGTGTTCACTCAATGGTTAAGACACTGAACTTGATGAGTGGAAGGTAGGACGGGGGGCAGTTTGAGACCCGATTGCTGCATGGCAAAGTGAGCTCCTGTCATCTGTCCCAGCTCCTGGCAGCTTCACACTTTGAAAGGAAGAAATTGCAAGTAGGTAAAGAGGTACCAATTTGGTGGGAAGGAAAGCAGTGTTCAATGTTTAGTCATGCCTGTCACATGTCCATGGAGATGTCTTCAGACAATGCTGGGTCTTCGACTACAAACAGAGATGAGCACCAAAACCTAGAGTTGAATATGATTGGTATTCATGCAAGGAAGACCTTGACTTTTACTTTACCTTCACTAAATCAGACAGATGCATGATGAAAGTGTTAATTAGGTTGATATGCCACTTATTTTATTAGACACTATAGCAGAGGTTCTCAATCTGTTGATGTTGAGCCGTGTCAGGCTCCCCAGATAGCTTCTGGGGTCAGAAGACCATTCTTATAAACCATGCCTATAGACACAAGGCTCTTATGATTACAGTAATCCTCATGGTCACAGCATTTAGAAACTTGTTTTTTATTCTCATCGTTTGCAACAATATCGCACTCACGGACGTCCTTAGTACACCCTTTCATGTTATATTTCTCTGAACCTGCAGGAAAGAAAAAGGAAAGAGATGCTTTTGTAAACTCATGTCTCTTATTAACATCCACCCTGTTTATTTGATTATGACTGAAGTGGGACATGATGCAATTCTTCACCACCCTTTCCTTGTGCATGCCAAGATGGATTGTGGGGATCTACAGAAGGAAGGGCAGTCATTCCAGGTTTCCTCGATGAATTTAAAATCAATGTAGATATGAAGACTAGCACAGTGATTAAGATAAGCAGGCAGGCAGCTCCTCTGTGTCCTTTCCCTGGGAGAGGTATATTAACATTAATCTTAAAGAAGGCCATCTTGGCTGAATGCCCCAGTTATGGAAAGCCCTCAATTTTGGAGACCCATTGTGCACCAGCATCATTTTTATTTCAATGCTGTCCATCCATCAAGCAGTGAACACCATGGCAATTCACCTCTAGGGATTCAACTACAGAACAAGGGTTAAATGAATTCTCTTGCTGTATAGTCACCCGAAGGAAATTAGGTTTCTGTAGGCCTGTTCAAATTAACTGGCTGAACAAATGCAAAAATGATCTAGTAGTTATAGAGAGAGGAGGGGGGGGGGAGTGTGTGTGTCCCTAGTGACAGATGGAGGGGAAAACTCTGGGCTAATTTTCATGTGACCAAAAATCCTTTCTCCGTTCAGTTGAATTTCCTGAAATTTTGCTATAATGGCCACGTCCTTAGACTTCAATCTCTTCTGGAATCGGTTACTTGTTTCCTCTGTTATTTTTTTAACTTTTAAGGGTACTGTTATTTCAATATTTTAAGGTCTTTTTATCATTATAATATCAAAAGGTTGTGAGTTCAATCCTGACTAGGTATCAAGGTTGGCTTCGAACATTACTAGATTGGTAAAATGAATACCCAACATGTAGGGAGCAAAATTGTAATTAACTTATGAACTTCTGAGTGAATGCATTAAGAACTATGGGGAAGTATGTAAGTGTGATTGGTTGAATTTTTGTTAGTAGCAAAGATGAGTCACGGCAACTAAAAGAATACTAGTAGTGTACCGTGAATACTCCCCCACTGCAATTTAAATTCATGGTGGGAAATGAAGGCAATGATAAACCATTTGTTGAATATCTTACAAACCCTGGGTATCCTCCTAGGATTTTAATAAGTAGGAAGCAACTTGATGGAAGAAGAGAAATGGGAAACTAGACAAAGTCTCTCTATAGGTTCCACTTCTATTTGATGTGAGACCAAACATACCGTTCTTAACAATGGTTATAATACACTTCTGTCCTGGTTCAGCTTCACAAGATGATTCTCCGAGGACACAACGACCTACTACCCCACCTATCTCATATCGTTGGCAAACATGGCAGCGGAGAGCTTCAGCTGCTGGAAAGGAAAACATAGTGCCAATGATAGCATACCATTATAACTCCAGAGTTTTCACTCTTTCTTTCCACTTGCCTTTACCAATTTATATTTTTCACGAAGTGTAAATGGATTCCATAAAGATCTTTGAGGATTACAGTGACTATAAATCCCAGGACTAGTTGTTTTACAGTTTGAGTGAGAGATTTTCCCCATGGCCTCATGTCCTGCATTGGGATTCCCAAAGGCATCTGATTGGTCAGTGTGAGCACAGGGTGCAGGGCGGCCTGCCTCTACACTGGCCTGTATTTGGATCTTCATCAGACCTGCACTGTTTTACATAGCTCTCCCCTGCCCTTGGATCTGAATTTGCACAACACTTACTCTGCACTTATATGCTTTCTTTTGATGGCCTGCCCTCGTCCTGCCCGGGAGATGGGAGAAGTGGCCCCAGCTGCCGGGTTTCAGAGGGTTTAAAATCTCACTGCTGCGATTACCAGATGCCTGCCTTCGTTCTGCCCGGGAGAAGGGAGAACTGGCCCCAACTGCCGGAAGAACTGCCCACACCCACACTGGACTATGATGCGGCATTCGCCAGGCAGTGGACCGGGAAGCATGAGGACATCTTTGTGGGCTTTTCCCCTCCAAAACCCATTTGGACCTTTTCTCAGTCAAGGTTGTCTGTGGGGAAAGAAGTAGCAGGGAAATTGACTTAGTGGACTTAGTGCGTGGGGTGGAGTTTGAGATTTTTGTGAACTGTTTAAAGTGTTTTGGATGTGTTTTTGAAATCTTCATGATGTCTTAATTTTGTAATTGGGATGGGGATTTCTTGTAATGTTTTTAAATATGTGATACTTTAATATGTTTTTGACATGTGGTATTTTGTGATGTAATATTTGTAGTTTATTGACATGTTTGTGATACATTGATATGTGATACTTTGATATGTCATTGACTTTGATGTTTTGATATGTGATATTTTGTGATCTTTGTTGTTAGCTGGTCTGAGTCCCTTTGGCGAATAGAGCAGCATACAAATCCAAAATACAAATACAATTGGTGCTCAATGAATCATTCAAGGTTTCAGAGTGTGGAATTTAGGATGAAAGAGGTTATTGAAAGGTTTACACCTTCTATAGGTTGACTGTGGCATTGTGTTGGCCTGAGATTTAGAACATCCTGCTAAACTGAGACTTAGAACATTATCCTCCTATCACTGAATTATAGATTCTGTAACTTTAAGCTGCTCTTTCATTACTGCAATTCACCTTACAATTCCTTCACAAGCTGTACACAACCCCAGTGACAGAACTCAGAAACATGTTGCCCTCGCAATTTTGATTCTAAGGCTGTGGTATTAAAACCTCTGAAGTACAGAACAGTGGTGCACAGAAAGAGCCTCCTTGAAGAGTGTGGTATTTTTGAACCACAGTCTGTTGTATCCTGGTAACAGAGGCCTTGTGTTGCCAACCAATCTTTCACACACTAAGTCAGGTGAAAGGACCTGCTGAGTGAATTCACCTAAAGGTGCCTTCTATTTAGCAGTTTTACATCTGGCCTAGACCCAAAGGAAGAGAAAGTTACAGAACAGATGACACTGTAAGATTCTCTTTCTGTCCTAAGCTAAGACACCATTTCCCCAATTTCCCCTTATTTGACAATATTTTCTGAAACTTACCCAGCATACAGAAGAGCAAGAAAAAGGTGCCCAAAAGTACGATCTTGTTCATGCTTGTATTCTTCAACCCTCTGCCCAAGGAACAAGGTGTTTCCAGCCAATCTGGAAAACTTTAGAACAGAGCAAGGATGTTGTGGGCTGTGATATATCTTTCTGAAGGTCACTCATGGATGAAAAGTGAAATTAATTACCTTCGGGATGGGAAATTAGTCATAGGAGAAAATTTAACCATTCACGATCCAAATGCTCAACATCTTACATGAATGGTTGCCTCACCGAAGCAACAAAATACAGAAAAAGTCATGCGCTACTCTTTCTAGCCCATGATGCTTCTGAACAAAAGTGGAGAGCCAGACTTAGAATCCATGGCAACAATTTTGAAGGTAACTGAGATGTCTAAAGATTAGTTTGATCAATACCAAACTCTTAGAGAACTTTCATGGCTGCGTGGAGATTCAGAGTCAGGTCTCCCGAGTCACAATCCATCAGTCTATCCATTCTATCAAGGGTTCCCAATCCTTTTTCACCCGTGACCAGTTCCCGCCACCACACTCAGATGTGGGGGCTGGAGGCATGGCTGCTCCCACAAATTACATTAGGATCATCATCGGCAGTGGCAGTGGTGGAAAGAGCCTGGTTTTTCTGGAGTTTTTCACAGCCTCTGCTGCTTCCCATGGTGGCAGGAGGTTTTTTGGAGCATGTTCACTCCAGTTTTGGAATTTTCTGAGCTTTCCCCATTGTTCTTTGGCAGCTGGAGGGCAGTAGTGGATGACTTCCTGTTTCTGCACTGGGATCCCAGACAGTGTTTTGTGCTCCTACACCTCTAGGTCCTGAGCAGCTGGTCAAGAGTGACCCCTCCTTTAGGCTGCTGCTGGTGAATGCCAGATCGGTCTGCAACAAGGCCCCTCTGCTTGCAGATACAATCTTGGGGGAGCGGGCCGATCTGGCATGCATCTCCGAGACCTGGCTGGTGCCTGAGGATGGGGTACCCCTGTCTGAACTCTGCCCAGCCGGGTTCGGTGTTTGGCACCAGCCTAGGGAGAGGGGAAGGGGCGGTGGAGTCGCCGTAGTAGCCAGGGAGTCCCTGGGAGTGGCCAGGGCCACGGCTCCACATATTCCGGGTTGTGAGGCCCTGCTCTTGCGTGTGGGCCCTAAAGGTCAGTTGGGAGTCCTGCTCGTGTACCTGCCTCCCTGCAGAGTAGCAGACTCCCTGCCTGAGCTCCTTGAGGCGGTCTCCATGCTGGCGTTGGAGACCCCCAGGCTGATGGTTCTGGGGGATTTCAACTTGCCGTCATTGGGGATCGGCTCGGAGGTAGCTCGGGAGTTCATGGTTTCCATGGCAACCATGGGCCTGACCCAGGTAATTCAGGGTCCTACCAGGAGCAGCGGCTACACCCCGGATTTGATCTTTTTGTCGGAGCTGTGGCAGAGTGATCTGAATGTACAGAAATTAGACATCACTCCTGTGCCATGGTCAGATCACTATCTGGTGACTCTGGACTTCCTGGGGGCGAGACTTCACCGTAGGGAGGCAGGGCCGATTAAATGGGCCCGCCCCCGGCGACTAATGGATCCAGAAGGATTCCAACGGGAACTGGGGTGTTGTCCTCTTGACCTGCAAAGTGGTTCGTCCGAAGCCCTTGTTGCCTCCTGGAATAGGAAAGCGACCGCAGCTTTGGATGTAATCGCGCCACTACGGCCTCTCCATGCTCGTGGGGGTCGATCTGCCCCTTGGTTCACAGAAGAGCTAAGGGAACTGAAACGAGCTAAGAGACGCCGAGAGCGCCGCTGGGTGAAGACCCGGAGCGAGTCCGACCGAACACTGGTTAGAGCTGCTATTAAAGACTACCTAGTGGCGATGGGGTCGGTGAAACGTCAATATTTCACCGCCCTCATTGCCTCCGCAGATAACCGCCCAGCGGCCCTGTTCCGGGTGACCAGGTCCCTCCTTGGCAAAGAGGGGCCGGGCCCTGGCTGGCAGGGTTCTGCTGATGCTTTTGCTGATTATCTAGCGGGGAAAGTCGCTCAGATCCGCTCGAAGTTTAATCCTGGCGTGGAAGGTACTGAACTGGGGTTAACCGAAGCGCAGTCTAGCCATGTTATCTGGGATCGGTTTGAGCCAGTTGGCCCTGAGGAAGTGGACAGGCTTCTTGTATCTGTTCGCGCCACGACCTGTGCACTGGACCCATGCCCTGCCTGGTTAATTAAAGCTGCCAAGTCTGTGGCAGGTGGCTGGGTCGAGGCGATTATTAATGCTTCATTAATAGAGGGGCATTTTCCAGCACCATTTAAACACGCTTTAGTGCTCCCCCTCTTGAAAAAACCGTCCCTCGACCCTATGGTAATCTCCAACTACCGTCCAGTGTCTAATCTACCTTTTTTAGGTAAGGTCTTGGAAAAAGCTGTGGCGCAGCAGTTACAGGATGTCCTGGATGAAGCGGATTATCTAGACCCGTTTCAGTCAGGATTCAGGCCCGGATATGGTACCGAAACTGCACTCGTCGCTTTGGTGGATGATCTCTGGAGAGAGCGGGATGGAGGGGAGCCGTCTGTCCTTGCTCTCCTCGACCTCTCAGCGGCTTTTGACACTGTCGATCATGGCATCCTTCTGGGAAGGCTCCGGGGCTTGGGGATCCAGGGCACAGTGCTGTCCTGGTTTTCCTCATTCCTGAGGGACAGGACCCAGTCGGTGTGCCTGGAGAAGGAGGAGTCCAGCCCTAGGCCCCTGCAGTATGGGGTGCCTCAGGGCTCGGTACTTTCTCCTCTCCTATTTAACATCTACATGAAGCCGCTGGGTGAGATCATCCGTTCCCACGGGGTAAGGTATCATCAGTACGCTGATGATACCCAGTTGTACATCTCAGCCCGTGGGGACCCAAGCGGTGCAGTGGAAGTCCTTTCCAGGTGCCTGGAGGCTGTTAAGGTCTGGATGGGGGAAAACGGGCTACAGCTGAATCCCGGCAAGACTGAGTGGCTATGGGTAAGGGGCCCTGTGTTATCTCGGGAGTTACCAGCTTTGGTTCTGGATGGGGCAGCCTTGCCCCAAACAGACCCGGTGCGTAATCTGGGGGTCCTCCTGGACTCACGGCTACTGTTCAATGAGCAGGTGGCAGCCGTGGCCAGGAGGGCTTTTGCACAACTTCGGGTAATACGCCAGTTACGCCCGCTCCTCGACCGGGACGCCTTGCTTATGGTCACGCACGCTTTGGTCACCTCCAGACTTGATTACTGTAATGCGCTCTACATGGGGCTGCCCTTGGTGACCATTCGGAGACTGCAGCTGGTCCAAAATGCGGCAGCCCGGGTAGTGATGGGACGCGGGCGTTATGCTCGGGCCTCACCACTGCTTCGGGAGCTGCACTGGTTGCCAGTTTGTCTCCGGGTGCAATTCAAGGTGCTGGTCATTACCTTTAAAGCCCTATATGGTAGTGGGCCAGGATACCTAAGAGACCGCGTCACCCTAAGAACATCTGTCCGTCCCACCAGGGCGGATCGGAGGGGCTCTCTTGTTGTGCCATCGGCTAGGGAGGCTCACCTCGCTAGTACCAGGAAGAGGGCCTTCTCTGTGTTCGCCCCGGTCCTCTGGAACCTCCTTCCAACTGAGCTGCGCACACAGACAGAGCTCCTGTCCTTCCGGAAGAGCTTAAAGACCTGGCTGGCAGGACATGTGTGGGGTTCCAGGGATGTGGGCTCCCATGTGGGGTGGTTAGTCTAGGGATATTACCCCTCTGACAACACCCCCAGATATTGTTTTAGTTCATACTTTTAACTTTTTATTGATGTGTTTTAATTTGGGCTGTAAGCCGCCCAGAGTCGGGCTTGCCCGATTGGGGCGGGTTAGCAAGTGTGAGGTATAAATAAATAAATAAAATTGGAAAATTCCAAAACCTGAGCGAACATGCTCCAAGAAGTCTCCCACCACCCTGGTAAGCTGCGAAGGCTATTCAAAACCCCTGGAAAAACACAATTCCCACAATCAACCAGGGCCATTGCCAGGGGGTGGCCTTGATGGGCATTGTCCACCCTGAGAGAGTAGTTTGTTTCACCTCAAACTCCTGGCTGCTGAATCCCACCACTGGCCTGCTTCAACTATTGGGGGGGGGGTCGAGGCGGCTCAGCTGTTTGGGAGGCATGGTCAGGGTGCAGCATCCAAAGGTTGTGAACCCCTCTTCTAGACCATGACTTGGACAAGCCCTTGTAGAATCTCATATTGTATGGTCATACTGTTTACTGAATTCTCAGAACTAGAGCCCAAGTTATTATCTGGATCTAGATATCCCCTAAAGAAAAATGTATGCATGTTTGCCAGCTCATTCATTTTAATATACTTCAATATGTCAACATGAACTTTCAACCGAACTTTCTCGCCGGCATTTGGGCGAACGCAACGGGTCACAGCTATGGGAGGCGGCCAGGAGGCATAAAAACCTCACTCCTGCTGCTTCCAAACACCACCGAACTTTCTCGCCGGCATTTGGGAGAACGGAACAGGACACAGGTGTGTGAGGCGGCCGGGAGGCATAAAAACCTCACTCCTGCCACCTCCAACACTACCCAGGACCTCTCCGCCCTTGCCTCCAGACCTTTGACTGGGCGGAGAGACCACCACAGCTGCGAGCGCTGAGTCCATTCCATCGCCAACGGTCCCCCTCCCCTCCGGGCCAGCTTAAAAAGATGCCGAGATGGATGGCAGGACCTTTCTGCCCTCGCCTACAGACTTTCGTCCGGGTGGAGAGGCTACCAGAGCTGTGAGCACTGGGGCTGTGAGCACGGGGGCCGTGCCATTGCCGGTACCCTGTCCCGCCCTGGGCCAGTTTAAAAAGACACTGCCGCGGCGTCTGGGTCTCACCGGGACTGGATTCCTTTTTTGTGGACTTTTTTGAACTTTTCCCGGTTATTTTTGGTAGGATTCTGCTAATAATCATTGCAGGACTTAGTAAATGTGACGTGGTTTTTTTGCTGCCTTTTTTTGTTTTACTTTTTTGTAAAACTTTTAGTATTGTGATATTGACATTATTTTTTTTACTGTTACTGTGTTATTGATATATTTATTTTTTTCTGATACTGATACTGTGATGATTGTTATTGTGGTGTTGTGGAATTTATGATTGTTATGTTGTTATTTTTTATATAATTTGTAAGCCACCTAGAGTCAGGTTCACCTGAGCAGGGCGGGGTATAAATTTGAAAATTAAACTAAATTTAAATTAAATTTAAATTTAAATTTAAATTAAATTAAATTAAATTAAATTAAATTAAATTAAATTAAATTAAATTAAGCATTTCAACTGATAGTGAAGGCAATGTCTCTTTAGATTCTTTGTCTACTCCGGCTAAATTCACAAATCAAAGTCGGATGAGTTCCTTGGAACATAAGTGAATATATTCTTAAACATTCCTCCTTTTTCTTTCCACAAAGAAATTGGTGGTGGTGGTGGTGGTGGTGGTGGTGGTAGGGCCTCACTTTGCCACATGCTGCTTGGCTTTGGGAAGGAACCACTATTTTGTGCTGGATGTGTGGCTTACGTTTAAAACGACAATGCTGTGACTTTACTTTGTGGCCAAATATGTTGCGTACACTTGTGGGAGATAAAAAGAATAGAGATAGCTTGGCAGTTGAGTGCATGGCTAGAATGCAGAATGTCTTTGGTTCCATTTCTATCCTTCCCAGGTAGGGTAAAATCTTCTCTAAATATCTTGAATAACTATGACTGAGAAGTTGTCATGATTGAGATTCCTACTTTCTTGGGATTGCTATGGGCATCTGATTAGCCACTGTGGGAATGGAATGCTAGGCTAGACTACTTCTATCATATCTCACATCTAATTCAAATTGGAAGCAGGCCTCAGAAATGCTTGAATAACCCCAGGACACTTGGTCTTTTCCTCATGCGAGTAATGGCTTCTTCATGTTCTTTCGGAATGTCCATGTTTAAAGCAAATGGGAATGTCATGTTTTAAGAACTTTGAGTTTCCCTCTCATCAGGTGAGCTTTCATTTCCACTTGGGAAATGTCATCGTTCCTTCAAGTTATGTAAGGCACAGCCACACCAGGAGGCAGCTGACACTCCAATGTTTAACACAGAACAAGTGGAAAACAACAATGAGGCTCTTTGTGGGAAGAGTGAGGAAATTAAAACAGCACTTCTTACATTCATTCTTAGCCCAGGGAATGAGGATGTGTAGAGACATTAGCACATCTGTGACTCTTGGTTTGAAAGCATCATATGTACAGCTTAACATCTCACCTGCCTGAGTTTCCATGTTGGGTGGAATAGTAAAAGACCTTGCCGCCGCCCTCACCGGACGCTCCAGGCGCATCCTCTGCCAGCCAGCCAAGAGGAGAATCAGCTGTGGGGGCCGTGCAGCCATAAAAGACCTTGCCGCTGCCCTCACCAGACGCTCACCGTTAGAGTTCCTGGGGCTAGACCAGTGGGACGAACAACATCTGTGCCCCGGATGCCTACAAACGCTGCGCCAGGAGCACCTCCATCTCATGGGACTCCACTCGTGGCTGGTGTTTGAAATGGCAGCCTGGGATTGCAGGACTTTGCCCCGCTGCTGCATAGAGACCACCTGGGGATAGGGTGTAGGATTTCACCGCATCCGCATCAGGACTTAATTGCGGTTGTGGTAGAAAGGATGTAGATTAACATTGGAATGGTATTTTGTATTGTATTATGATTATATAGTATTGTCTATTCTGTACTAAGTATTGTTTATGGATTATACTCTGATTATACTGTGTCTATATTTATTTTGTTGTACTGTATTTTATGATATTATGATATTGTATTGAACTGTTACATTGTATTCGATTGTATGTTGTCAGCTGCCTTGAGTTGGTTTTCACCTAGTTGGACTTGCTATGCGAGTCAGACTTTCCCTTTGGTAAAAATCACTTAAGGAGTGTTTCAAGGGGGAAAACTCGCATAGCGAAACTTTTTGTTATGCGAGTTTCCCCCATAGAAATGCTTATTATGCGAGTTTTTCCATAGGGAAAAGTCCGACTCACATAGCAAAAATTTCGTTATGCGAGTCGGAACGCTTAGCGAAAAACTTGCTCGTTATGCGAGTTTTTCGCTAAGCAAAATGCTCGTTATGTGAGGTTTGACTGTATATTTGGTTAAACCTGTAAGTAGTCCATTTTTCCACGGGGAGTGCATTTTAAAGCAAAGCAACACACCAAATTAGTTTTTGCTCGACTTGATGCTAAAGGAATAGGTAATCCTTGATCATGTATGATAGTAGAATAAGTGAAATCTCCTTTAAAAAGTATAAGAAAAGCTGTCTAAGGGATGCAGCAGGCACACCGGCTTTTGATGCTTTGCTTTTGACTGCCTGTACGATCAAATGATGTGAAATGAAGAAAAATAACCTGCCCTCCATCACTGAAGAAATTCAGCTGCTACAGAGCACTAAAATACTTTAAGAAAAGCCATGTTAAGAAGCTGATGGAACAAGAGTGCAAGTGGCCAGGGTCTCTGTTCACTATATGTTTAATACAATGAGACATAGCTTTAAAGCAAGGTGGCACAGGGAATGAGTCATTAACTGCAATAAAACAGCAATAACAGAAAGAGAAGGATTAATAATGACAATGATGATGTCCTTGATGATGATAAATACAAAAAGCAGTGGTGTTTCCCAATGGGTTTTGTCCCTAAATTCTGTCTAATCAATCTGTTGCATGAGCAGATTAGATAACTTTCCTCCATCTTTGAAGAAATTGTTATCTTTTAATGGCTCACCTGAAATGAGACTGTATCCCCAGGATCGGTCTGTGCATACTGCCCCACACAGAAACCCACATTAGCTACCCATACAAATCAAATCCACCTTACAGCATCCCTATTTGTTAGGTATTTAAGTAGTGGTTTTACTAGCTGCACAATGGAGTGAGCTCCCATCTCTGTCCCAGCTCCTGCCAACCTAGCAGTTCAAAAGCAAGAAATTGCAAGTAGATAAATAGGTATTACTTCAGTGGGAAGGTAAACAGCATTCCATGCACTCCGGTATCTAGTCATGCCTGCCACATGTCCATGGAAACATCTGCAGATGCAAACAGTGTTGGCTCTTTGACTATAAACAAAGATGAGCACTGAACCCTAAAGTCAGACACGACTGGCCTTCAAGCAAGGGTGACACACTCCAGTGAGTTTCTGTGCTAGTAAGGATTTAAACCCAGGTCTTCTGTGTCCTGGTCCATTATTCTATCCACTACACCACCCTGGTTCTCATATTTATCCTTCTGATTGAATTAGAATAATAAAGACTGTGTCTCTTCTTTTTACTATAGCATGATCACCATGAATCATTATTCATAGCCACCATACCAGGGTACTGCACTCTGCAAACACAATTGCCACAAATTCCTACTGTTCTTAATGGCAGTTCTTCCCTTAAAAGTGAAATAGACTGCAGAAGAATGAAGGTCCTAGATCAGGGGTGCCCAAACTTTTCAGGCTGTGGGCTGGTCATGTGGTTCAGGGGGCCGGTCACTATGGCCCATAGGCCGGATCTGGCCCCTGACACCAAATCATCTGGCCCACAAAGCCCTCATTGCTCCCGGAAGTGGAAGTAAAACGCATTTACTCCTGTCCTAGATGGGGAGTGAAGTTTGATCTTTCTCTTGGGAAGGGATGAACTTACTCAGGTGAAGAAGGAATGGGCTGTGTGCTGGGACGCTCCTGAGATGGTCTGCCAAATATTAGGAGCTTGTTGGTCCAACCATATGGAAAGTAGGCACAGGGCAAAATATTTTGCTGTCTGGACTGAAGGATACGATGTTCTCCTTCCAATCCTGCCAGTCAGAAGGGCAGCTTCATTTAACAACATGAGCTAAAGAAGAACACCTCCCACCCCACCCCAGAGCAACATGAATGGGGGGGGATGCAAGAGAAGGCACACAGAGATCTGTTCTCCAACACTTTGTTGCCAACTATCTGGGGCCATAGCCAGGATTCTAGATGTGGGTGGGCAAATATTTTTTCCAGGATGGGCAACAAGGCCTCTTTTCAATGTATTCTTATGGGAAACCACACTTTGCCAGGGTGGGCCAACTGCTAATTCAGGGTGGGCCAAGCCCACCCTGACCAACCCCTGGCTATGGCCTGCGACTACCCTGTTGGCTGCCTGAGATGGATGTCTAACGATAGGGCCAGCTCTGATGAAGGAGTTGACTGGGTAGACTGAATGCCCAGAGAAGATAACTCAGCAATACTCAGCAATAGCTCACAGCTTTCAGAAAGCGTAACAGCCTGCATCTACTTTGGGGACAATGAGCAACTGTGATCCCACAAATATGTGACCTGCTAAGCCATCTAGGAGGACTTTCTGTGTCATCTGGGAAAGCATTGGGTTTCTCACCTCCCTGTAGGATGCTCCATGGTGAATCCTAGTAATGTCCTGTGCATAGCCTCAATGCATCCCACCGCTGCTACCCTTGCAAGCTTTATATTTCTTACTTTTTTCATCTTGTTTTGTTTATAGAATGTGTAAAAAACTATTAATCCCAGTCACAATGGGAAAATAAAATTGCAGTTGGTTAATTTCCAAGATACATCTAAAATATGCTGATGTGGATTTCTCGAGGGCATCAGCTTTCCTTCTGGCTTCTTCTTCCCCTGGCACTTGGTATAAGCACAGGGGGAGGGGTGGCAAGGTCCTCATCCTGCCCTGGCTGCTTCTTCCCCTGGCAGTTGGTATAGGCATGGGGGAAGGGCGGCAAGTTCCTCATCCTGCCCTGGTTTCTTCTTCTCCTGGCAGTTGGTGTAGGCACAGGGGGAGGGGTGGCAAGGTGGCAATTCCAGCCCACAGACCTGCTTCTTTCTTTCCTTCCTCTGGTCCTGCCTCTGCCAAGCCTTTTATGGTTCACTGTCTTGCAGGTATTGCATGTGGAATTAGAGGAAACAATTAAGGAGTACCTCCTTAATACCGGTTAAAATATTTAGAAAATGTTAGAACACAGAAACATCAAAAAAAAAAAAAAAAAACCCATACATGCCCCATCTTTACTAGAAAGGTCACATGGGGGGAAAGCCCATTTGAATCATTCCAGTTTGAAAAAGTAGAAGCCGACTCACTGTAAAGGTAAAGGTTTCCCTTGCTCGAAAGCCAGTCGTATCCAACTGTAGGGGTCAGTGCTCATCTCTGTTTTTAAGCCGAAGAGCCAGCGCTGTCTGCAGAGAGATATGGACTTCATGAGGTAATAATAATTATTATTAACATAGGATACCACAAAGTATTGGAATGAAAGCATGCCATGTTTAAATCCCAAGGAGGATAGAAGTTGTGGGTTCTCTAGGACCCAATAAGGTAAGATGTGGGAACTCCATGTGATAAAATGAGGCCCCAAGTTCTTCACAAATCCAAAATGGAGTTTAGTAGGTTTTAGTCTATAGTAGAAATGTGGCTTCTTGTGTTAGCAAAAAGGCCACTTAGTTGTTTTCACACTTTGGGGCCCGGGATGGGAAGAGATAGACAGAGAGGTGCCCAGCGTAAACAATACCAACAGAGTTGTTTGCCTAACTCTGGAATCTGATTGGATGTATCCTGATTACCCAGGTTCACTTGATACCTGGCGAGGGTCCAACAAAGGGGAAGAAGAGAGTTTGAAAATGGTGGTCAACTAGGAACCATCAACATGAAAGAGATAGACTTTCCAACTAGGCCTTATCTCTGGAAATCTTAATTATGGTAACTTAGAATAGATAGATAGATTATTTTTATTTAGGTGAAGACATGTCTGAAGCATCCTTTCTCTAAAATGAAATTTTTAATTAGATTATTTTTCTATGCTGAGATCTGTAACCTGATTCATCAAGAACCATGCTACCACTTTAAATAAAAACATTTTCTTCAATCAACGCGTGTTCATTGGAAATAGGATACCGGGTTAAACGACAGTAAGTCCCTTTTTTTTGCCTCTTTTAAGTGCTACCGTAACCTCTCATAAAGTAAACAGAGGAGCCCCAGGTTTTGTTCAGCCGGGTGTGGCCGAGAACGAATGGTGAGGAAGGTCTGCATTCATCATACTCCAGGGCAACATCTCTTGACATCATGTTCAAAAAAGTTACTTTAGGGAATGATTTGATTTAGGGCCACAACACAAAGTGAAAAAAACATCACACATCTTCCTCTGCTGAAACATATGTGAACTGATATTTTCTTTTCACTTTCACAGTCAATAGCATCTCTATTGTGTGGGGTTAATAATGGCAAATGAGCTGGAGACAGGGGCTAGGATGACTGAACTCCCACCAAAGTTACTGGACAAAGAAAATGACAAACATCTTGCATCATGTGCAGTGCTGACCTCAACTCTCAAATATTTAGAAACAACACAGCCTTCACACATGGAAAACACTGCCCTGGAAAAAAAATCGCACCCATGAACATAACAGTTTATCCGATTGAATAATGAAAAGGAGTCCTGTCACTTAATACTGTTGTTGTGATAGACAGGCAATCCTTTCCAGTAGAAAGCATTTTCCTTAAACGTTCTTGGCATTTCCATTTTGATATTCACAGTACATGCCTAAGAGCAGAGCATTCTCATCTCCTTCAAGAAACAAAAACGCAGGCATGTTTTATCTCCCCCTGTTCTTTCTGTACATTGTCTTTAGTCCTCGATGTTTTGAGCCTCAGGGAAGAAGAGGCTGGTTTGATATTAACTGTCACAGCATTTTCTGATACTTTGCAATGGGCAACTTGTGTGAAAGAACCAGGTCATGGAAAAAACTTGACCTTTCAGATTACTTGTGATTTGTGCTGTCAGTACACATTCAGCAATCTGCAATCCCAGACTGAGTTAAATAATAGAAGACATTAGGGGGCATTCAGAGGAAAAGTGTTCCAAAGCTTTGTCGAAACCATGGTAATAATACATCTTAATCCAGCTAATGACAGATAAAAAGAGGGTTTAGAAGAGAACTGAGTGTTTACAGGTGAAAGGGAATGATAGCTGTATTATCATTGTGTTTTCAGGGCTTTTATTGGAAAATGGGAGATGAGGCAACAGCAAATGCTACAGATTACAATAAACCAATTTAATTTTCCCATGGCTTGAAGATTTCTAGTAGGATTATTAAATGAAGTGAGGAGGTTTCCTGCTGACTTTGCATTATTATGCTGAATATTATTTTTCTCCTTCAATTTCAATGATTTGTAAACAGACAAGCATAACAGGTACAGATGCACACCTTTGAAATGTGGAAGGCATGTAAGGGTGAGTGCACATGTACGGGCAACAAGGGCCTAATTCACAAGGTAAGGAAAGTCACGGGGAAAGAGGAGGGCCACAGGGAACAAGCCCTCCAGAAGGTGCCAACACAGCTGGAGCTGGTTATGAAGGGCAGCTGGAGAAAACTATGCAGACAAGGATAAAGGAGACAGCAAAAGGAGGCTTGGCGTGGCCATTGTCTGAGCCAGCTGGAGCAACAGAGGAATGATATGATCTGGAAGCTGATGGCTGGGGAGTTGTGTTTTGTGCAATGGAAGATCATGGCTGTCCCTTCCCATCTAGCTGAAGGAAGCTGGGCGACCAATCCCCACCTTTCCTCATGGCAGTTCTTGTTCAACTCAAGGAAAGCAGGTAAGAAGAAACCTGGCATGGGAGAAACTGGACTGGGAGAATTTGCAAAGCCTGCCTTCTCCTAGCTGCTTATACAAACCATCTCTATTCTAGCCCACCTGGAAACTCACATCCCACCCTTAGGACATGGACTTGTGTGTGTAATCCCAACAGAGCTAATTGGAGGCCCTGAATAGGGAAAAGCCACCCAAAAGACAAGTGAATTTAACTCAGCCCTCTGAGACTGTGGGAAAAGGGACTGTTGGAGCACACCTATTAAAAGGTCTAAGAAAGCGAAATAACCCCAAGCTCATGGAGTTTGTCTCAGGGCAGAGGTGGCAGGGAACACACACATGTGCAAATACTCCTCTTCACTGGAAAAAAACTCTAGATTTATCATAAAATTGGAGGGGGAGGAGAGGAGGAAATGGGCACTGTCAATATGAATAAAACATAAGATGTTTTAGTGTCAAGGGTACATACTGCTTAGGTAACAGGTTGGTCTTCTAGTGCCATATCCGATTCCAACTATTGGCTATCATCATGGCAATCAGCCATGAAGATTGTCCTGGGAGCAACATAAAGCCGTGGCCTTTCATCTGCCTTCCACATCACATCATGACACCTGTGCTCCTGATCCAGTTCCACATGTCACTTTTTCTGGTTCCGAGCCCTTTTGGCAAGTGAAGTCTTCCTCCAGGCCAGTATTGATGAAGCTGCTGCCCTACATCAAGATGGATTCAAATGAGATATAATCCATGTGGGGACCATCACCCTTCCTTGTGGACTTTGCCACCCATTACCGCTAGTCCTCAGGGTTGTCACATTAGTTAGCCACTGCCAGACAATTAGCATTGAGGAGCTGGCAGTACGGTCTACTCCAGGGGTTCCCAACCTATGGCTTGTGGGTCGGACCCGGCCTGCAATGCCATTCCATCAGGCTCATCATCTTCTCATCTGCACCTGGAAGTGGAAGCAGACGCATTTACATATGTGTGGGCATGTGCTCACACATCCACAAATGCACCAGTGACTGTTGTAAATACGGAAGAGGGTGCATTTAAGACAGTCATAAATGCAACCACTTCCACTTCTGAGGGTGTGGTCCAGTCCACTCAGCTGACCAGGGGACATGGTCAGGCCTGCAGCACAAAAAAGGTTAGACACTCCTCCAGACTGGTTCTCACTCATTACAGACATTTTTCTAAGCATTGGGACTCGGCAGAGGAATTATTTAGTTTACTCCATGGTGTATGAACAACATGGAAAGATTCTGTTAATAGGTTTTTGTTATTTTTAGCTATCATATGCATCTAAACTATTTGTTGTATAGTTTGTTTTAAATATTTATTTATTTATTTATTTATTCAGATTTATATTGCCGCCCACTTGCCGAGGCGACTCAGGGGGGCTTACAGTCAAAGCAGCAACAGTACAGTAAAAATCATAAAATACAACCTCACAAAACAACCAAAGCAGAACACAGACTAACCCCTCTGTCCGTTGTTGTGGGCCCAGAGGAAGGGGCAATGTTCTCAGCTGCCTACCAGGCCATGGAATCTTCTCCCTCTGGCCGTTGTTGAGGGCCCAGAGGAGGTGGCAATGTTCTCAGTTGCCTGTCAGGCCATGGAGTCTCCTCCTTCTGGCTGTTGTTGTGGGCCCAGAGGTGGGGGCAATGTTCTCAATTATACTTAATTATAGGGTTATGATTTGTAATTAGAATGAAAGAATATAGAAGACAAGTGGTTTGAGTAGGTGAGGCATAGTAGGAGAAGTAGGCATGGCCTCAAAGTAAATGATTAATCGTGGCATGGGGTAAAAAAAAACCCTATGTCAAACTGGGAACTGGATGTTGGTTCACATGTGTGATGTAGATGGCTTGGTGTTTAAAAGGCATTAAAAGGTAATGGTATGGTCATTTTTGACTTGGACCTTTGTCCTCTCCAATCTCTGGTGTAGCATATTGATTCTTCCGAAGGAGTAGGTGGGTTAGTCTCTTGTAGCAAAAGCCACGAAGAGCCTTGTGTCACACATGTTCCATGATAGAATGCAGAATGATATTAGTCACTGTTTTCTTGCAACCAAGAAGCAGTATGATGTGTCTAAGACTCTAGTGGGTTCAGGGCAGTGGTTGTCATCAGCAGGTTTGCGCCAGTTCACCAGAACCTGTAGCAGAAATTCTGGCTGGCCCCGCCTATCCAAGTTTTGAAATAGTCCTAATTCAGGTGCAACACAGGGCTTTCCCCTTGCCACACCCACCAAACCACATCCACAGTGTGGTAGTAATTTTTTTTTGAGCCCACCACTGTTTCAGGGATCTGGAGACCTTGGCTGAAATCAAGATAGGTACTACCAAGATACATATTGAAAGACCTTGGGCTAGTCACAGTCTGTCAGCTTGACTTATGTCACAGGATGGCTGTGAGGATAACATTGAGAGGAGGAGTGCCATGTACTCTGCCTTGAGAATCATTGTAGGAATGGTTGAAAATGAATGTAACAAATAAAACAGTAAACAAATAACACAAATTACTGAGCATGTATATTGGGGAAGGTGAGGAATTCCTTTGGGAAATGTTCTTAGTCTTAACAGTTTTTGTTCTCTCAACATTTCTTTTCTGTGTGAAAAGAATTCCTAGACTTCACCTTGAAATAATAAAATAGACTGCAGTTTTCAGGTCTTAACAAATTTAACCATATCCCTAACTCCCAATAAGATGCAGTGCTAGTGAGACCCACAACACAGTGAGTGCAATAACTTGTGCTAGTGTTTTTTCTGTAGCTCCAGAGAAGCTAGCAATATATGGAATTTCTAGTTTGATCATAGCTTAGACTAGACAAACACAGAATGAAGCTGTCATGTCAGACGGTAGATGCTGCTGGGTAGAGAGCAACAGTCAAAGTTTGGAAGACTGAGCTGCATGAACTATTGGGTGGCATAGAAAATACCATCCGGTCAGCAGCACTGAAGTAAGATTCAGCTTTTAGTCTCATCAGTTTCTGCACTTCAAACTTGAATGGAAGTTTTCTCCTTTTCCTTCTCGTCAGGCAATATCAGCCCTTGGTCTGACATTGCATTCCAGACTATTTTTCTGAAGCAGGAAATACGTTTCATGGGAACTGAGTACTGTATTCCAGTTTGGGTGTGTTGGAAAGAAATTGTGGTATGAAGGCCAGTAAGAAAGAAGTCGACAAACATTAAGGGAAGAGCTTTCTAGCTGAGAATGCCAATAAAAGGGGTTCATACCATTAGTTGCTGGCTCTTATAAACAGGCCTTCAGGCCTGGACAGAGTGAGGCCGTAAAACCTGCTCAAATAGGTGGCATTATTCATGCAGAGCAATCGGCTTCTTCAGCCGAATAGCCAACTACCTTTGAAACGAATGTCAAGTACAATAGGTCAGTGGATTGAAGCACCTCATTTATTATAGTTTATTCTTCCCCTCAAATAAAACCAAATTAATAATGTTTGTCTCACTTTTATTGTCATGCTTCCACAAAGGATACTTGGAGGAAGACTCGCTGGGCTGCTAGTGATTCTTGTGAGGGGATGATACATCATAATTACTGGCAGGGCTGGAGAAGATAATTACTAAACTCCCAAGCACTGTCATTGTTATTTTCTTCATTTATAATATGGGGATATTATCTTCGAACATTTTTGCTGTGGCTCATTGAACACACTGGAAAACTCTGTACTTCTAACTTTAAGCTTCCCCACCCCTCTGTGTATAGTTATGGCTAGATATACACAGAGAAGGGTGTTCCAGATTTTTTGTAGTTTTGCAGAAGGGTTTAGGAGGAAATGAAATCTCTTGCACCCACATTCCCACGTAATCCATTGAATGGCATCTCACAGCTCATTTTTTCCAATTGCACATGGATTCCTATGGCCCCAAAGACTCCTTGGCAAAGCTTCTAATTTTTTTTAAAGGGATACATTGTGTTGCTCATTAATTCGGGGTGGCTGACTGAATGTCATTGCCCTTTTCATGTAATTAATTTGTTGCACTTTATACTATGAACACATTTTGTTGCCATTACCAGCAAGCCAGGAAGAACACAGGGTAATGTGCCTCTACTCCTTCTAGTAGCCAATTCCGATATTATACCATAAAACAAAATCCTGGGTAAGTAGGGATCTACAGGTTTGTGTTTTTGGACAGCCAACTCCAGAATTCTCCAAGAATTTTCCAAGCAGAATTATGAGGCTTGCAATCTTCAAATAAATTCTGCAGATTTCTAGGTGTTGCCTCCTAGAGAAAGATTTTCAGGTTCCATATTTCAGATGCTGTTGTGATGCTACCATTGGTCTTCAGCAGGTACCCTCCATATTGCCTAGTGGACAGTGAAACTATGACTTCCAGTCCCCTCCATGCACAGGAGACAATGGTTACTGCTGGTCAGTCACATTGATGAGATATATTGCTGTCTCTATTTCAATTGTACAAAATCACTTTTGACTTTACATCTGTACATCTAAATACCCATACGTAATACCTAGGATAACGATCACATTGGATAATGCTAAAATCAGATAACAATGCAAGATTTTGTAAAAAAAATGCATCAGATAATGATCTTGTAGCTTTATCCAAGGTAATCGTTCATAGTGGCATGGCTGGGAAGCCAACTGGGGACTTCCCAGCCATGCCACACACCCCCAACCCAAGCGCCAATCACAGCATGGGATCAGTGCTTGGGTTGGGGGTAAGAATGAGTGCCCCAAGGGAGCTGGCCGCCCGAGGCTCGGACTGAGTCTCAGGCATTTGGCTCCCTTGGAGTAAGTGCCTGAAGGCGCTCACCCCAAGGGAGCCAGCCACTTGAGTCTCGTGCCTGTGCTATCTATGGGGATTGAGGGGGGAGAAAACCCATCTCAAACCCCATAGATAGCACTGTGGCCCGCGGCCCTTCAGCGATGAGGAACAGATCCCGCCTGTGCTATCTATGGAACTGGAGGGGGGGGGGGATTGGCCTGGGGCTGATGAAAACTTTGCGTGCCAAAAGGGCTCAGGACCAGAAAGTGATTCACAGAGCTGGATCAGTGGTATGGGGGTCATGCTGTGATGCGGAATGCAAATGGAAGGCTACTGCATTATATTCACAGGACAGTCTTGGCTCATCACTATGATGATCGCCAATATTCGGATTCAGATGTAGCAGCAGATATCTCCTGAATCTTTTAAAATATGTGTTTCTTGCAGATATACCGCATTAGTTTTCTTATGAGCAATACTTCTTTTTAATGAGTCCTGCAACATTAATAGGTAGAATTTTTTATTTTATTGACCATAGTTAGGCTTCAGAGTAAGCACTCCCTACTGGACAAATTGATTAATGGGAAATGATATTAAATGATAAAGACTCTCTCCTGGTTACCTTTTCCTGGCTTATTCTATTGTTTTCATTATATATTTTCTTATGAAATTAACTATTGTTTGAAATGGGACACATCACTTGTATTTTTTTCATCAGTTATATTGAAGAAAATATTTAAGTCCCCCTCCCGCAAAGAAACAACTTTTCTTTTGCATAATTTGTGACAGAGCAGATCACCCAAATTCACAATTTTTGGCCTGCCTGTTAAGACTTGTTCCTCAATATAAGATGAAAATATGCCTCTCAGTGCCAGTGGGAACTTGACTGGAAGGGTGCTATTGTATTCGCATTCCTCTTGTGTACACCTGCAGTGTGAGCAGAAGGTCTGACTAGATGGACCTTTTGCATATTTTTCATGCAAGTGTCATGCTTCCAGCCAGTAGTGTATCTGGAAGATAAACTCCAACTAAGCCACTTTTCTATCCTCTCCTCCAAACACTTCCTATGCATCAGTCCAGCCCTCCATCCATCCAAATGTGCTGAGCTCCAGGTTGCACCGAATGTAGAAAAGGAAGAAAGAATACTAGGCTGAGTCATATTGGGATTCTGCCTTACTGTAATTATTGGGAAGGTCTATGATATGTGATTCCCGAGTACTGCTGGATGGAATGAGCTCCTGTCTTTGTCCCAGCTCCTGACAACCTAGCAGTTCGAAAGCAAGAAATTGCAATTAGATAAATCGGAACCACTTCGGTGGGAAGGTAACAGTGTTCCATGTCTAGTCATGCCTGCTACATGACCACAGAAACGTCTGCAGAAGCAGACAGCGCTGGCTCTTCAACTTTGAAACAGAGATGAGCACTGAACCCTAGAGTCGGATATGACTGACTTTCGAGCAAGGGAAACCTTTACCTATGATATTCAGCAACTGACGAAAGGAGCTACAGATTCATGACTGAAACACATTCTTCCTGAGAACTTCTGCCTAGCTTTAGATGGTGATAATAAGCCTCACTTTTCTTATGACTTGGCACATCATTGTTCCACAGGTTTACCAGCAGCCCCGAGGGCTTTTAAACTCCTGTTATAAACAGTCACCTGTCTCAATTATTTATTTGTTTGTTTGTTTGTTCAGATTTATATTGCTGCTCACTCGCTGAGGCGACTCAGGGCGGCTTACAGCCAAAACAGCAACAGTACAGTAAAAATCATAAAATACAACCTCACAAAACAACCAAAGCAGAACACAAACTAACTCCCCTCTGGCCGTTGTTGTGGGCCCAGAGGAGGGGGCAGGTCCTCAGCCACCTGCCAGGCCATGGAGTCTTCTTTCTCAGGCCGTTGTTGTGGGCCCAGAGGTGGTGGCGAGCTCCTCAGCTGCCTGCCAGGCCACATAATCTTCTCCCTGAGGCCGTTGTTGTGGGCCCAGAGGAGGGGGTGAGCTCCTCAGCTGCCTGCCAGGCCATGGAAGCTTCTCCCTGAGGCCATTGTTGTGGGCCCAGAGGAGGGGGCAATGTTCTCAGTCGCCTGCCAGGCCATGGAATCAATCCAGATGCTTCTTAAGAAGAATGCTCTTTTTTTTGTTCTTGCCTCAGCTATAATCTCATACGAAAGGCTCTCAGGTCTAGTATCATCAGTAATTGGCAGATTGATGTTGCCACTCTATAGTACAGTACAAGGCGTCTTTCTATGCATCCCCCTTGGGCAAGGAAGGTAATGAATACTATGGTCAATTGACAAATTGCAGTGGCAGGGTCAAGAAGTATATTCCTTCATGCAACAGCCTAGAGCTGCTTTGTAAATGGAACGGCATGCACGGTTTAATTTTCCCTCTCAACAGAAAAGTCTTAAACAAAGAGATTTAAGGACACTCCAGCTATGGTATCATCACACCTCACTTCTCTTCATATTACACTCATGCATGTGATTGGGGAAAACTGGATTCCAGCCATTTAGAGAGAAAATTTGGAGCTTGGTCTGTTGCTGACCTCTGCCCGTCTATTTGACCTTTGTGTGGATTAACCAAACCAGAAAGAAGATTGGATTAAAGTTAAGAAATAGGCCTCATTGGGAACCTAGATGCTGAATTGGAATCCATGATAATTCCTGCTGAACTTAGAGTGGTTCTTAGTATGACCCCCATTTTCATGTTAGGCTAGAGGAGGCCTAGGGGAGAGAATAATGAAATAGCTGCTACAAAAGATTATACTGTACTGCTGATAGCCATTGCTGTTTCTTTCTTTAAAAAAAATTTAGACCTGAAACAAAATTTTAATTTTTGTGCCATAATTTATCTCTCTCTCTCTCTCTCTCTCTCTCTCTCTCTCTCTCTCACACACACACACACACACACACACACACACACACACACACACACACTCGTACATCAAACATGGCTCATTGATGCAGCTACATATTAACCCATGTACAGGCTTTTAATACGCCCGCTCCTAGATTGGGACTCCTTGCTCATGACCACACACGCTCTGGTCACCTCCAGACTAGATTATTGTAATGTGCTCTACATGGGGCTGCCCGGGTGGTGATGGGGTGTGGCGGTATGCACATGCCTCGCCTCTGCTATGGGAGCTGCACTGATTGCCAGTTTGCCTCCGGGTGCAATTGAAGGTGCTGGTTATCACCTTTAAAGCCCTATATGGTAGTCGGGCCAGGATACTTAAGAGACCGCATCACCCCAAGAACATCTGTCCGTCCCACCAGAGTGGACCGGAGAGGCTCTCTAGTTGTTCCATCGGCCAGGGAGGCACATCTCTCTGGCACTAGAAGGAGAGCCTTCTCTGTGTCCGCTCCAGCCCTATGGAACCTCCTGCCAACTGAGCTACGTCTTCAGATGGACTTGCTGTCTTTTAGGAAGAACTTAAAAACATGGCTGGCAGGACAGGTATGGGGTCGCTGGCTTGTTTGAGCTCCCTCTCCCCCCTGGTCTTTTAATCTTTTGTTTTAAAGTTTTTAACTTTTTAATTATTATTGGGACCTGTGGATTTTTATAAATTTTAAAAACTTTTTAAATTTTATAATTGTAATTTCGAAGTTTTTAACAATGGGTTTGGGTTGGATTGTATTATGCTTTTATGATGTAAACCGCCCTGGGTCGCCCCGGCGAGAAGGGCAGTATAAAAATGTAAATAAATAAATAAATAAATAAATAAATAAATAAATAAATAAATAAATAAATAAATAAATAAATAAATAAATAAGACTTTCAGCTATAACTTTAAATCTAGACGTTCTACAACATTTCTGATTACAAAATCGGAATCAGCGCACCCTATTACATAACAATCAAGTTATTTTCACCCAGTAGCAAATTTTTTGTTGCGTAGTGTTATGGTAACTTCACGTGTGCTTGCCATATATTGGACACCTTAACATTTAGCTGGGACAATTTTTGCAATGCCTCTTGAACACACACAAAAATCCCAACAGGATTTTGGCCAGTGTGTTCCTTGTCTAAGGATCCAGACATAGCTATGCTTAGAGAAGACCCCACTGAAATCAAATGGTGAGTTAGAGAGGAATGATTGATTTGTCCATAGATTTTAATAGAACTTCTCTATGACAGGAATGTGTAAATCAACAGATGTTGAAAGTGTTGAAATTTTCAGATCTCCACATTTAAACTTATTATGATTTAAGTTTATATCAAATGGAAGGCTTATCTCACCACTGGCCCAATGCACACATATTTTTGTGCATTTTGCTAACCACATACACTTGACCAAAACCTAGATGTGCACATTTTGAAAACGCATACATCTTGTCATGTGTTTTATTCAGAGGTATTCATTTCCCAACATTTCATTGTAAAAACCCCTCCCCAACTTGCTGTTTCACCTAGAAATGCAACTGCCAATATCAGCTTTTTATTCCGCCTGAACTCCAGCTTGAGAGCACGGGGAGAAGGTTTCATTAAGGATCACTCTAGCCAATAAAGACAACATATTATTTGAAATGGGATGTCCAGAACAAGCCTGTTTATCATGGCATGAGATTTTCTTATTTTTTTCTATTTTGAAAACAACCTTGTTTTGTAATTGGCCATCTCAAGGGATAAACATTGACTTAACGTCTACTTGCTCAGGCACATGATTCTCATGGAATCACATAACTGGGGAACCAATGTCTTATTAGCTTCTAAATGTGAAGCTGCCCTCTTGAGTAGTTTGAGCCTAATGGTGTGATGATACAGGGAAATAGATTCCAATTGGAACTACATGTGTAATGGTCTAGTGCAATCTATTTGCTGATGATCATGCAACATGTGGGGGGAAAGTCTTCAGCCCAAGCCTGATCCATGCCTAACATGAGCCTTTTTGATCCAGCTGTAGGGCTTCTAAATTTTGGCCCTGGGATAGTGTGAGTCCTTGGCAGAGCAAAAGGTTTCTCTAAGGAAGATAATTTCCATTAAAGCAACTCTTTTGGGTACAATTAGACATGTGCCTTTGTGTCAATCTAATCACACCCTAAGTCTGCAAATTGGTGAGAAAAAGAAACTACCTTCCTCAGATCAATCATTTTATTCCCCCCCTCCCTGGTTAAAATGTTCTTCAAATGCCGTATACGTTCCGGATATTGGCAATCATTGTGGCAATGGTCTTTCTGTTCTTAACTCTTTGGAACAGTTCTTCTGAGGACATGTCACACCCATCTCTCAGGTTCTGCAGCCATGAAGTCTGTCTATGTCCAGGGCCTCTCTTTCCAGGGATCTTTCCTTGCAGAGTGAGTTGGAGTATTCTATATATTATGTTGTTTCTCATGATATGGCCAAGGTATTGAAGCTTTCTTTGTTTGATGGTCTTAAGCAGTTTTTGTTCTTTATCCATCAGCAGAACACTTCTATGTTAGTCACATGGTCAACCCATTATATCCTTAGCAGCCACCTGTAGATCCACATTTCAAAAACTTTGATTCTTTTTTCAGATGCTTTAGTCAATGTCTAAGTTTCCATTCCATATAGCAACACTGAGACTACGTAACATCTCGCTATTCGGATCTTTGTAGTGAGAGTTAGATCTCTACTGCATAACAAATGTCACATTTTTATGAAGGTTGATCTTGCTTTTTCGTATTTTAATCTCTGCCTCAGGATCCCAATTTTCATTTAACATACTCCCTAAATAGACAATTTTATCTTTTCTTTCAATTTCTTGTGTTCCTGCCATTAGCTTGCCATGAGTTGGTGTTTGGCTTGTAAACAGATATTTGGTCTTAGTGTTGAGATCCAAATCATATACGGTGCTTGAAGCTTTAACTTGATCCAGCACATATAAAGCAAAAATAAATTGAATTCATGTCACAGTGGTTAAGCTGCAGTCCTACAGCCAAAACTCTGCTTACAACCTGAGTTTGATTCTGACGGTTCTCAAGATTGACTCAGCCTTCCATTCTACTTAAGTTGTTGTTGACAAAATGTTCTGAAGTGCCATGGGGAGGTGTATAAGTGTGCTTGCTATTGGTATTAATGAAGTGTGTGTGTGTGTGTGTGTGTGTGTGTGTGTGTGTGTGTGTGTGTGTGTGTGTGTGTGTGTGTGTGTGTGTGTGAATGAAAGACAGAATATAAAAAAAAACAGCAAATACAATAATGTTAGTATTCACCCAGTCAATCCTAATTGTATGATGTCCTCCATAATTGTATTTTAAAAGTAAAAATAAGACAAGTTAAGCTCATGCACCTGCTTTATATATTGTTTTGTCAGTAGCCTGTTTGCTCAGTGAAAGATTGCATAGAATGCTCAAAAATGTTAGCATTTCAGCAAGAAAAGTGAAGAATGCAGGGAAAAGAAGGCTGTGACTGAGCAAAAATTCTTCTTCCCTTCACAACTCTAATGACAGTGACACTGTAACCTCATGCAGATGGCTTCCATGTTGGCACCACAAACATTTAAATAAATAAAAGAAAAGGAAGGGAGAATAAGCGCTGATGGAGGAAACAAAGGGAAACTGGAGATGGTCAGAAACAATGTTTGTCGATAGGTAAGAGCTGTAACAATGTTGTCATGTAGGATGTTCCTTTTTAGAAATCCATAGATTCTACCTTTTTCAGCCACCATGCTTCAGTGTTTCCTTGGCACCTGATAATCAGAAAGAAAGAGGCAAAACAAAGCTAAGGAGTTGAGTTAGGAAGGCTTTTAAAACCCCCACACTATTTCATATTGTTTCAAGCAATAGATTACTGTTTGTTTACTTTTTGATCTTTATTTTTACTGGCCTGGGCAGATGAGGACTTTGTGAGCCAAAAGGACTCAGGAACAGAAAGTGGCACACGGAACTGGATTTGTGGTATGGGTTTGTGCTGCAATGCGGAAGGCATGGAAGGCCACTGCATTAAATTCCCAAGACATTCTTCATGGCTGATTGCCATGTTGATCGTCACTATTCAGAATCAAATATGACACTTGAAGAAGAAGAACGCATCCTGTTAGAGCCACTGAAGAGCCAATGACACTGTTCCTTTCTCTGTTGCTACCATATCTCCCTAAAAATAAGACTGAGTCTTATATTAATTTTTGCTGCAAAAGACACATTAGGGGATGTCTTATTAATGATTCCATTAAGCACATCCATTACAACACACAATGTTTTGAATTATGAAGATTCATCTTAAACACAACCATGTTCATTCAAGAATCAAGTGTGCACATTGTTTGTGTGTTGTGTCTGTACTCTGATTGGTCATTAGGCAATAAGTCTTGAGTTTATCAGTTTACATAGGAAATTATCTCTCGTCCAAAGGCACCCACTTGGGTATTTACAAATACTTAATTATAATTTATATTGTCATTAATTTTAAGTATTAATGTCAATAATATTATTTATTTGCTACATAGCAGATTATGTCTACACTAACTTTGTCACATGCACAATTTGTCATCAGAAGTTATAGTATTTGCATTTTGCTTGCAGGCATAACTGAGTAGGAGTTGGCTGTTATATTTGATTAAAGATTTTCAATGGCTGACATCATATTGGGCAGAGTCTGCCTGTGCAATGGAAGTGGCATCAAAAGTAATGGCAGATTGCTGCTGATTCAAAGCTTCCTTTTGTGATTTCAGGGTGCACAGAACTAAATGGGATTGTGCAGGAGCTGTGCAAAATCAAAATAGCAAAAGGAAGCATTGAATCAGTAGCAGCTTGTTGCTGCCAATGATGTAATTTCCATTGTGCTAATAGAACCACACAACAGTATTAATTTAGGATTAATTATGTCTCTCCCCCAACTTTCTATCATTATTTGGCAGTGGCACTTTTTTTTATATAATACAAGTTTTCCTCTTTCCTGTGATGAAAGGGATTGGGAATTGGGAATTGAAAAAGCCATGGGACGGAAATAGGAACTTTTTAATTACTGAAAACCACTCTACCTTTGCGATGTTATCAACCTTCCATAGGAGTAACTAAATGTAACAGGATTTCAGCCACAAAGTAACATATAAATATGTATGTGTTTACTAGGTACAGTTGTACCTCGCTTAAAGAGCATAATGCATTCTACGGGATTGTTCTTTAAGCGAGTTTACTCTTTAAGCGAAACACCATTGTAAGTGACCAATAGTGACTTCTGGCGGGGTGGTGGTGGTTTGCGAACCCCGATTTAGTTGTTAAGTAAGTTTTTGGTTGGTTTTATTTGTTAAGCGAAGCGAACATTCAGAGAAAATTCTGCCCTTTAAGCGAGTTACTCTTTAAGCGAGGCACTCTTTATGCAAGGTTTGACTATAATATATATGCTGAACAAAATTGTGAGGAATCTTTTGTTCTTAGCCATTATTATTATTTCAGAATGATGATATATTTGTCATTATCCTTGTAAATTATGTTCTACCCATTGCTTTTTTAGATATGTATTTTTATCTGGTTTTTGCGTTTTGTTGTTTGGATTTTTAATTACATTATGTATACCATCCATAGTACCAGCGATGGGATGTAACAGGTTCTCACCAGTTCTCCAGAACCGGTAGTAACTTTTCCCAGTGTCCTGGAGAACCGGTTGCAGCTTTTGGGGGGAACCACCTTCGGGGCTTACCTTTTCACTGGTTCCTCCACTGCACATGCGTGCCAAGCACTTGGTGTGCATGCACGCCTACAGTGCTTGGCGCATATGCACGGCCTCCTTGCTGTCATCCTAAGCGGGGAGGAGGAAGAGAAGCTGTTAGCCTGAAGCTCCCTATAGCCTGCTACCCTAGATATCCTAGAGAACTGGTTAGGCAAAGACTTAGTACCTAACTTCTTTATCTGTTGAAAAGTTGAAAAGTGCCAAAATGAAGCCATCTTGTGGTGAGTTCATTCTGTAGTTCCTTCCATTTGACCTAGTGTGAGAAAGATTAGCCAGAATAAGCTTTAAGCACTGGTTTAAAAGCTCTGGTTGATTTGTGTTTGGGTGGGTGGGTGTATTTTAATGTATTCTTTATTTATTTATTTATTTAATTTATTTATAGATTTGTGTTGTGGGTGGGAGGGTAGGTGGGTTGAGGTGTGTGTGTGTGTGTGCTTATTTTTACTTTATTTTATTTTTTATATTTTTTATTTTTTTGGCTCTGCCCACAACAACATGATGTCATAACATTGGCTCCACCCATGATGTTGGCTCCACCCACACTGTGATGATGTCATGGTGGGGTAGTAAATTTTTTGACATCCCACCACTGCATAGTACCCTGCTAGTGGATGGTATATGAATGAATGAATGAATGTTCTGTGTGTGTAAAATATGCACATTCAGTATGAGTAAAAGCCATCCTATATGTATCATCAAAATTGCTTTCCATCCATTCAACACAGTAGCAGCTGTGATATATATAGTTTGCCACAGAAAACAACAATAAAAGCTATCTCAAGTTTGTCCTCTTCTGCTTCCCTCCAGTGTTGACTGTGATTCATTATCAGGGCTTTCTAACATAATAGAAATTAGTTTGGTTCTGGCATTAGAACAAATCATTCTACATCCCCACCAAAACCTCTCAGGAGTTGGCACAATTAAGCTGTCAGCTTTTTATTGCCATCACACAAAATGAATAAGCAATCAGTAGTCATGAATACTGATATATATATATATATATATATATATATATATATATATATAATATTAAAATGGCTAAATGTACTCTTGCCCTCAAGTGCCTTTTCAGAAATTTGTGTTGTGTTACCTGGTTTATGGAAGGGAGGAAACTTGCAAATTCACCTCTGCTGCCATAGCGATTGACTCATATTAAGAACATAGGTCTATTCCTTCCTTCAACAAAAGTAACAATAAATTAGTACATTTGTGGAACTTACAGGGAACTCTTACAGTTAATTTAGCTATAGCACTTTCTGCATAATGTGGAGATGGAATTAAATTAATGTTCACAAAAATCTAAAATTCACAAAGAAAAAAATAATCGAGTATTTCCAGGACTCTATTACCCTCAATATCTATTACATTTTACCTAGAGATTTTGAACTATACTCTGCATGTGGAAAAGTACTTCTTCTAATTTGTCCACAAGTTGGATTCAAGGCTCTTCTGCTATGAAAGAGGGAGAAAAGCTTCTCTCTGTCCACCTTTCCCACAAGATGCATAATTTTATGTACTTATACATTACCTTGACTTAATCAATATGTTAAAAGGCCCTCAATATGGTATTTTTTCCTTATGGGGAACTGCTTCAGCTCCTTGATAATTTCAGTTACTGTTCTCTGCACCTTTTCCATGCTACCTCTGTGCTTTCTAAGATGCAAAAAACCTATACATTATGATCGCAAGTATTTTATAACCACAATCGGGTGAACCCTGGTAACAGTAACCTTGTGTTGCCAGCTAATCTTTCTCACACTAGGTCAGGTGAAAGGAACTGCAGAATGAACTCACCAAAAGGTGCCTTCATTTTGGTAGTTTCACATCCGGCCTAGACATGGAAGAAGAAAATGCAAGTATGGTCACTCAATAGACTTCTATAAAGCCATTCTGATTTTATCAATCTTATTCCAAGTTATTTTCCTATTTATCCCCTACATCAGGGGTTTCCAAACATTTTAAGTTGGGGGCCTGTTCACATTCCCCCAGACTGTTGAGGGGCCAGACTGGTGGTCCTCTTACCCCCGCTGCCGGTGGAGGCAGTGACCACCCCAAGCCCACTCCACTCCATACCACCACTGGCGGCGACCACTCTGAGCCCATCACACTCCCCCTCCCCCGCTGCTTCTGCCAGAGACAGATGGTAAGGTGGGGGAGTCACACAACATGTGAATTGAACACTTGATACTGATGATGCTTCAGATGGGCTCTGTGATACTAGTGATATCTTTGTGGACTAGCTTTTGGAACTTTAGACACCATTTGGTCCCTTGTCCTGTTCTGGATATTTTGTTTGACTGACCTGCATTCAGGTTTGTTTACCGATAATTCAGCGGCACCCTCATACATTGCGCATGGATGAATCTATTTATTCCTTTTCTGTGTCAGTCTCTATAATTCCATCCTACTCTATTTCCACACATATATCTTTTTTTTTAAACCTTCATAGTATAATACCTTAATATGTCCATATCAGCAAAAACTACTGTTACTATAATTCAATATACAGTAGTTGTTCAAAACTTAGGCTGGAAACTGTTGCTCAAGTTAGCCTGCAAATGTAAAAGGTAATTCTTAACTAATGCGTATCTGAGAGTAAACAAAACAGAATAGCCAAGAGAGAGAGAGAGTGAGAGAGAGAAATGTTGTGGCACCTTAAAGACTAACTTCTGTATTTAAATGTGAACGTTCCTGGACCAAGTCCACTTCAAACATTTTAACTAATGTATGTATCTGAGTTTCACAGCTCAAGTGTCTACCATCTCCGGGATTATGCAGATCAGCTTGCTCTGTCTGGTGATTGGTCTTCAGGATTTAAGTACAGTATGTGATTCCTCTGAAGTCTGATTGCACAAACACCAAAAGACTGTTTCAATCACTTTGGTACAACATTAATGGGCCTTCAGCAATAGTTACAGGCAATCTCTCTAGGGTCTGTTTCTCTCCTCAGTTTTATTGGTATGTTTTTTTCTTTTTCATTGTGCTTGATATGCTCCACGTTTTGTGCTTCTACCAAACTAGTGTTTGGAAAAATAAAACATAAAGACGTCAGTCAACACAAAAGTAAATATTTGCTTTTCTTGACTTTATTATTCATTCTGTTACAGCACTGTGCAGGGGTTGAGATATGGATTTAGACCGAAAGTCATGCCCTTTTGGAAACAAATTTCACAATCTGGGAACAGACTGAAACAAAATAAATCGAGCTTTTAAGAAAAAGGTTTTTGGAAAAAGCTTGTAAAGTCCCAGAGCTTACTCCCGTCAGTCTGTCTTCAGAAACTAGCCCTGAGTTATTTAGATGCTAGACCAAAAGAAGAAAAAGGAAAAAAAAACCTCTAATAATTTCAGTGACCCATTCAGCACATTCAGGAGAACCAAACAGGAAAAAGGTAGACTATAAACAAAAAATAAATAGATCAGTCCTCCATCCGGAAGAGACCCTGAGTTTGTTCATATGCTTCACTTGTTTGCTCTCTGTCCTAGTTTATAAGCAGAGCTTGTGTTTCTTAGTACTAGTCCTGCCTTTTGTTTAAAAAATGAAAAATATCACATTGTTGGAGCTAAATAAAGGAAAGAATTGCAGTGTACTGGCCCCGTTTTCTGTAAAGTAGCTTCTTAGCAGAGACAGGTATCTGTTATCCACTGATTAACAGTAAGCTATGGACTTTTATGAAAAACAACTTAGAGAAAATTATCTGAAAGACAGATCTGTTTCTAACCTGTCTATTCATCCAGGAAGTACAAAGGAGGTCAGTTTGCTTAAAAATGTGAGCCTAAAGAAAATGTTCCCACCACCCCTTAAACAAGCACATGTTTGCCTTGGTGTGGTGGAGTACCTCAACCTGTCATAAGACTGATGTATGTGTGTGTGTGTGTGTAAAACAGCATGTGGATTTTACCAAGTAATGATGGCAGTCAGCAAAAAACAGTTTGTAAGTATGTTTTGCAAGTATTGAAAGATAAAGAAGGGTCTGTAATACAATATTTAACTGTTGCCATTTTGTATAGCAGAAGAAAAGAGGTCTTCACTGTGGTAGCAATGGCTGAGCTATAGCAAAGGATAACTGGCTGCAGTTCTTTCCCCATATAACTGCTCTTATAGCAATAACAATTAGACTTATATACCGTCCCATAATGCTTAGAGCACTCTCTGGGTAATTCACAGAGTAATTAACATTTTGCCCCCAACATGCTGGATATAATTTTAATGGCCTTGGAAGGATGGAAGGCTGAGTCAACTTTGATCCCCATAAGGATCGGAGTCACAATGTTTTGGCCACCTATCAGATGTGGGAGGGGGTGTAATCAGTGATGGGATGTAACAGGTTCTCACCACTTTGCCAGAACCAGTAGTAACTTTCCCTAGTGTCCCGGAGAACCGGTAGCAGTTTTTTTGGGGAACCACCTTCGGGACTTACCTTTTCACTGTTTCCCCACTGCACATGTGCGCCAAGCACTTGGTGTGCATGCACACCTACAGTGCTTGGCACATATGCAGGGCCTCCTTGCTGTCCTCCCAAGCAGGGAGGAGGAAGAGAAGCTGCTAGCCTGAAGCTCCCTGTAGCCTGCTCCCCAGGATAAGTGACTCACCTTTGGATGTGGTGTGTCTGTGTGTATTTTAATGTGTATTTAATACCTTTACCTATATTGACATACTACCACCGTTCCTAAAAAGGTCTGGTGGCCTGGCTTGGGGTTTTTAAGCAAAGTCTTGGAGTTACCTCATCAATAAGCTACACCTGTGCTGTTCCAATTGCTGTTCCAATTGTAGAACCCTTAAGGAGGTGCAGCTGTTTTACATTTACATTAAGGTATATTATCCTAGAGAACTGGTTAGGCAAAGACTTAGTACCTAACTTCTTTAACTGTTGAAAAGTTGAAAAGTGCGAAAAGGAAGCCATCTTGTGGTGAGTTCATTCTGTAGTTCCTTCCATCTGACCTAGTGTGAGAAAGATTAGCCAGAATAAGTTTTAAGCTCTAGTTTAAAAGGTCTGGTTGATTTGTGTTTGAGGTGGGTGGCTGTATTTTAATGAATTTTTTATTTTATTTATTTAATTATTTAATTTATTTATGGGGTTGTGTTGTGGGTGGGTGGGTGGGTTGAGGTGTGTATGTGTGTGCGTGCTTAATTTTTAAATTATTTTGCATTTTTTTTTAAAAAATTATTTGGCCCCACCTATGATATCATGATGTTAGCTCTGCCCACACTGTGATGACATCACAGTGGGGTAGTAAAATTTTTGACATCCCACCACTGGGTGTAATGCACCAGAAAGTAGATCTTGATTTAAACATGGTTGTGGGACTGTTCACTCTTCCAGTCAAGGTTTATCATCTGCAATGGAGAAGAAATGAGAAGAAAAGCCCTTGTTTTTTAAAGGTGGATGATAAGGTGAACTGGCACAGAGACATCCAAGGGTAGGAAGGGGTGGAAAAGACACAGCAAGCCCCTGTATGCATTCCACGCTAATTGGCAACAAATCGTTCTCATGGGAAAGAGGGGCCCCCTCCTCCTTCTTATTCTGCCATATCTGAATCCGAATATTGGTGATCATGACAATAAGCCCTGAAGACTGTCCTGAAAATATAATGCAATGGCCTTTCATTTGCCTTCCACATCGCAGCATGACCCCCATGCCACTGATCCAGTTCCGTGAGTCACTTTCTGGTTCTCAGCCCTTTTGGCATGCAAAGTTTTCATCAGCTCCAGGTCAGTATTGATGAAGCTGCTACCCTCCATCAAGATGGATTCAAGTGGAATTTAATCCACTTGTGGACCATCACCCTTCCCTTTGCACTTCCAAGACCATTAGTCCTTGGGGTGGTCAGGTTAGTTAACCACCGCCTGACACCGGGTATTGAGTCGCTGGCAGTATGGTCTACTCTATTACCATAGCAGGATAACCTGGCCAGACTGGTAAAAAGGCATCTTTGGAGGGAGGAAAATAATTGCTATGATGTAATGTTGCCTGATTAATTAATTCTAGGATGAAAGACAAAGGGAAGAATAATTAATAATCTTATTTTCAGTTCTTTGCTTTGGATTGCTGTTTTGCTTTTATGATACATCTGTCCTTTTGAGATTATTTTTACCCTTTCTAATAAAATTTAAATATTTTACCAAGGGGTCATTTTTGAAGTAACAGGTTGATGTGTCTAAAGAAGGGACCATGACCAAGGGCTGATGCTATACTACATTGCTAACTTGAACTAATTGCTACCTGCTACCTATACTAGCGGGGGGACTGCGGTGGCTTAATGTTTAAGATGCTGAGTTAGATGATTGGAAGTTTGGCAGGTCAGCAGTTCAAGATCAGAGTGCTGCACGATGGAGTGTGCTCCTGTCTCTGTCCAAGTTCCTGCCAACCTAGCAGTTCAAAAGCAAGAAAACGCAAGTAGATAATAGGTACTACTTCAGTGGGAAGGTAAATGGGATACGAGCACAAATTATTTTTTTTAAAAAATATCCAGGTCACAAGTGATTTTCAGTTTATGACGACTGAAAATCATGCGATTTTAAAATATAACATGGTGGTTGCTGCCATGTTACAGATCAAAATGGCAACTTCCCACGTTGCAGAAGTATGAAGTATGATATTCAGTTGAGTGTGTGCACTCATATACCTGCCTTTTTAGGTGAAAAATATTGGATTCCCATCTGCTTAAGGAGTAAAACGAATAGCACCTGTGTCCATCTCATGGAATTCAGTTCACTGCACTCATTCATTCATTCATAGCATTTGGAATAAAGTTGCAGTCAATTTTCTTTCTTACCTTCTCCTTCACTTTTTCTCTTTTTAGGAAAGGCACCAATTGTACTGCCACAACAAATTGGCCATAGCAGATTAAATTTTGTTCCTAGCTTTGCCATCTCTCTGGTCCTCAAGGCCTGGTTTTGTCAAGTCAGACAGCTTGTTTGTTTTATTTTGTCTTACATTGATCTGCTGAGAGCCACCCGGTATTTTTTGCCCTTAGTGCAGCACAAATAAATATATCTTCAGATATGTCCTTCCTAGCTTGCTTTATAACCCTACAGATATGTATAACCTCCTACTATGTCTTCTCAGTTTATAGCTTTAAATCAAAACAAAAAAGCCTATCCTCAGTCTAATTGATATGTATTTATTTTTAATTTAAAAACAGGACAATGTGAGAATGGTTCTTTAGTTGAGAGCTAAAGGAAAAACAAAATCTGAACACCCCCCCCCCCCATATTAAGATATATGGTGGGAATTCTTGTGTCTCTGCTGAATTTGATGGCCTGTTTAAAGAGCAGTTAAGATACTCTTCTGTGGCTCCATAATTAAGAGGGAAATAATTCATAGAATCCCTCAAATTAACTGCGATGGGACAAGAGAATTTATCAGCAACATATCATGACTGTGATATTATGTGCATTTCTCTCACTAGTGTTATCTTGCTCACAATGGACTATACACATGTGAGCCCCTCAGTGTGCAGACAGTTATCTAATATCTGTAAGGAGTACAGTTGTTGTTCAGTCGCACAGTCGATTCTGACCCTCTGCGACCCCATGGACCTCTGTCTGCCAGGCACACCTGTCCTCCACCATCCCCCTCAACTCGCTCAGCTCTGTGCCCATTGTCTCTACAATACCATCTAGCCATCTCATCTTGGGCCGTCCCCTTCTTCTTTTGGCCTCGACCCTTCCAAGCATCAAGGCTTTCTCAAGTGAATCCTCTCTTCTCATTTGATGTCCAAATTACTTTAGCGTCATCTTTATTATTTGACCTTCTAAGGAGCAGTCAGGGGTGATTTCTTCTAAGATCGACCTATTTGATCTCCTCGCTGTCCAGGAGATTCTCAAAACTCTCCTCCAACACCACATCTCAAAGGCGTCTATTCTTCTGCGCTCAGCTTTCCTAATGGTCCAGCTCTCACAACCATACATTGCCACAGGGAATACCATTGCTTTGACTATGCAAATTTTTGTTTGCAATGTGACGTCTCTACTTTTCACTATACTCCCCAGGTTTCTCATCGCTTGCCTCCCAAGAATCAGTTGCCTTATTTCATGGCTGCAATCACCATCTGCAGTGAGCTTTGATCCCAGGAAAGTAAAATCTGTCACTGCTTCTACTTCTTCCCCATCTATTTTCCAGGGACTGAGAGGGCCTGTTGCCATGATCTTGGTTTTCTTGATATTGAGTCTCAAGCCAGCTTTTTCACTTTCTTCTTTCAACCTAATCAAGAGCTTCTTTAGGTCCTCCTCACTTTCTGCCATTAGGGTGGTATCATCTGCATATCTCAAATTGTTGATGTTTCTCCCAGCAATTTTGATCCCAAATTGAGATTCCTCCATCCCTGCATTGCACATTATGTGCTCTGTGTATAAGTTGAATAAGCAAGGTGATAAAATGCAGCCTTGTCTTACTCCTTTTCCTATTCCAAATCACTCTGTCCTTCCATATTCTGTCCTAACTGTTGCTTCTTGATTCATGTACAGATTTCTCATGAGGTATATAAGGTGCTCTGGTATTCCCATCTCTTTAATTACTTGCCACATTTTGTTGTGGTCCACACAGTCAAAGGCCTTCGTGTAATCAATGAAACAGAAATAGACTTTTTTCTGATATTCCTTAGTTTTTTCCATGATCCAACGTATGTTGGCAATGTGGTCTCTAGTCCCCCTGCCTCTTCTGAACCCTGCCTGCACTTATACCCCAGGAAATAGTTATTGCCACCATTTTTTCTAATTTGAAGTTGATCAGTCTTGTCATTTAGAAGTTACAAGATCTTAACAATCTTTATTTTACAGTTTAAAAATTCATAAAATCTGACTGCATGTGCACTGAAGTATTCCCTAGCTATTGTCAAAACATTTTGCCAATACAGTTGTACCTCGCTTAAAGAGCATAATGCGTTCCACAGGATTGCTCTTTAAGTGAGTTTGCTCTTTAAGCGAAACACCATTGTAAGTGACCAGTTGTGTGTGTGTGTGTGGGGGATTGTGAACCCTGATTTATTTGTTAAGTGAGTTTTTGGTTGGTTTTATTTGTTAAGTGAAGCGAACATTCAGAGAAAATTCTGCTCTTTAAGCAAGTTACTCTTTAAGCGAGGCACTCTTTATGCGAGGTTTGACTGTACTTAGGTAAACAAGTTCAACTGAGGTGATTTGGGCTTACCTCTGGACAAGATGGCAAATAGGGACTTCAGCCTTACCACAACTAAATAAACACAGGAACCAGGTGGTGGGAAGAAGGAGAGAAAGAGAAGTGGCAAACAGAGAGGGGAGGGAAGAGAGGAATCACACACACCATACATAGGAACTGTGTTTTGGGGCGAACACACATAGATTGGAGATATGGGAGGGAGAGAAAAGGTAATAAACTGCAAAGGAATAAGAGAGACAGCATGGGGTAGAGAGAAACTAGAGAGACTGAGGAAGAGGGAAATTAAAGGAAAATAGTGAGAGAGGAAGGGGACAAAGAAAAGGCTTTTTACCCCAAGCAATAAATAGCAAGATAACTTGTTTAATTTAATTTAATAGATGTATATACCACCCTATCCAATGGACTCTGGGTGGTGTACACAAGTTAAAACCAATATAAAACAATTATTGAAAAACAGTTGTGACAATTAGCTTTGTGTTTATTTGAAAAGTGGTTTCTCTGTAACAAGGAGGAGGAGGAGTCGACAACAACAAAAGAGTCAGGTTCTGGGATATTCCATTACTTGGTGTCCCTTTGTGAATGGTGGTGAGCACAAGAGAGGATTCTGTAGACCACCTTGATTGATGTCATGGGTATCATTAGTGTTCAGGTTTGCCTAACATCCTTTTCCTGCTGGTCATATAGGCATGATATTGCCAGGCCACGAGCAGTCATTTCTTGGCATATTACAAATCATGATTGCAGATGCAATGATTGCAGATTGAATTAATTGAAGTTACAGTAGTCTACTTTATTTTATCTGCTGTTATGCTGCTCTGCTAGGAAGTGCTGTTTTGTAATTCTCTTCCTCCTTGAATTGAGATCCTGGCAAGAACATGAAGAGTGGGAGGGGAGGGACAGGCAATTGGACAGAGTCAATGAATCCCATGATGACTATGCTCCCCCATAGCTTCTGCTCTGTTGGTAAACTCACCCACATTGACTAACCCAAACAGAATTCAAAGAATGCATTCTATCATTTTTTTTGCTTGCTGCTAGTCATGTTTTTTTTAATTGTGTCAGAAGCACACAAAAGGTGCTTGCTGGATTGAAAGGATTTTTGCTGGAGAAATTCCGCTCAGGGGATGCCCGAATGAGGCTCCTTTCATGTCCTCAAGATCTTTTCCCGCTGAAGTGGTCCCTATTTATTGACTTGCAATTTCTTGCTTTTGAACTGCTAGGTTGGCAGGAGCTGGGACAGAGACAGGCACTCATTCCATCATGCAGTACTCGAATCTTGAACTGCCCACTTGCTGACCTTCCAGGTAACAAGGTGAGTTTCTTAACCACTGAGCCACCACACTCCTGATAGCCATGCCATGTTGATGTAAGAAGTCTCCGCCTCTACCCAACTCTTGGTGTGTGTGTGTGTGTGTGTGTGTGTGTGTGTGTGTGTGTGTGTGTGTGTGTGTGTGTGTGTGTGTGTGTGTGTGTGTGTGTGTGTGTAAACCAGGGCACATAGCTAGTGGTCACAGGAGCTTCTTATTACAGTAATGGCTGGGGAACAGATTCAGACAATCAAGCCACGAGTCAAATTTTTCTGTGCACCAAATATTTGCCTGAAACAGTGATGGTAAAAGCCACTGTTGGGAAAATAAATATGGCTTATCCATTTCATATTATTCTAAAATTAACTGTGTTTCAAAGACCCAAAATATTTAAATTTTGGGGAGGGAATAGGACCCAGCATTATAAGAGAGATGTAGCTAAATAAAACCCAAACCTTTCCATGTCAACATTCTCTCAATAACAGAGGTCTGGTTGGATATCAGTAATGTGCATGCAGGATCGTTTACAATTTGTGTTTGAAGAGATTTAATTCCTCTAACTTTGGAGGCAGCTAAGGCCTCAGATGTCACCATAAAATATCAGCAGCTTCCTTGCAAAGAGGAAAATATGCTTTCTGTAGAATGTTATGTTAACAGGAACTGACACCTGGGTGTAAAATGTAATCATATAATCTGTTCTCTAGGAAATTTGTAGATGAAAAGGCAAAATACTAATTCTCCTGGCTTGCAAACTGGAAGCTAAGCCTTTTTAGGATTAATTGTTTGAGACAAATAGGCTGCCTCTGCAGAAAAATAAACTCTTAGTTGTGCATTTTCATATGATAATGTATTTCAATACAGGGAGAGTTAAGCATGCAGATTCCATAATGTCTGAGGCAATGGCTCCAGAATGGGGTGGGGGTGAGGAGGTGGAATCCTTCAGGAAAATATTTCCCCTTTTTCCTGCCTGCTCCTAATGTGAGGCCGTTCAATGGAATAGTGAAGATGTACGGAAGCTATGGGTCCTTCTTCCTACTAGGATTTTCATTTGTCTGGGGAGGTCACACAGAAACTACCTAGATGAGGAGCAGCAGAATAAGGAGGTTTAGAGCCAACAAGTCCCTTGCTTAGGGCACGTGGACTGGGAAATGCTTAACTATTCTAACTGTTTGGGACCATGCTAATTTTTCTTTATCCATTGAGTTTCTGCTAGGAGCTGAATATGAGGCAAGGATATCAAAGGACATGAGGCACAATGGTTGGTTTGATTCATAGACGGGGTATTTGATGCCAGACATCTTTAGCCATATGGGCAAAACAGATAGGATCACATGGGTGATAAATCAGTAAATAGACTATTTTGTTTCCAGCGGCATGCATGATAGAGAGAAAATGTCTCCATCACTCTCAGCTTAACAGCTCTGTCCTCTGAGGGTTCACCATTGGATGTTGCTGAGACATAAACTACATCAGCATCTCTAATAACTTTTCAAAAAGCACCTTCTGCAAGGGAAACCTTCTGCCTGCTTGTTTCCTGCTTAATGACCTGTAAATGAATCTGTTATTGCTCATTTGCCTCCTGCCTTAGCGAGCACCATTAACTTTCCCAACTGTGTGTTGTCTTTGTCAGACATTGCAGGAGAACTCTCAGACGCTGTCTGAAGAGATCATTGTTATAAATGAGTTGGAATTGAGAGGCAAAATTAATTACAGTGGATCTCGAGCCAAAAGAAAAGAAAACACTTCTGTGTTATATAAAAAGATAAAGTTTCTTGGAGAGGAGAAAAGGAGAGAGAGAGAGGGTAGGTGAAAATAGATGACCTTTCCTAATATACTCACATGAAAAGAAAAATGGTACATCATAGTATTAATTGTATCAGTTTTGAGTCAATAGTCATAATAGATAGTGTTATAATGTGGGAATATCCAATACACATATTGTATGCTCCAAGGAAATGATCAGTAGAGTCAGTAGCTTATGTAAAATTGAAGTTCTAATGGCCAACATGTTCTCCCTCTGATTAACCCATTTTTCTTCTGGCTTCTTCTGATTTCCTCAGAGTGTGTTTCCGCCCCTACTGTGAAATAAGGAAACGAGACAAACAGTTTTCACTTCCCCTCTCCTGAATGGATCTTGGTCATGCTGTTTGCCTGACTCTTGGCATTAACCACATCCAAAACGCTTCTAAGGAACCCAGCAAGGGATGACGCTTCCACCTCATCAAAGACACCCTGAGGGAATCACCAGAGCCACCAAAAACCAGCACTACCCACTACAAGAGAGGCCCAGCACCTGCTTGGTCCCTCTCACCCCAATTGCCTGCTGATGACATCACATGGAAAAGAGGTGCTTCAGGGGCGTGCCTGTGTTTAAAAGCCATCTGGCATGCCCCTCCTCTGATCGATGTGTGCTTGCATCATTCATGACACGTTCTCTCCTCCCCCACAACGGGGGCAGAAATCCCCCTCCCACCCAAGTTTGGATGGGCTGGGAGGTAAGCTTCTCAGCAATGAGACTTGGGGACAAAATGATGATAAGCTTAGCTCATATTTAGAAGAGGGGCTCCTCAAGTAGAGGTGAATGACTGTTTCTGATGGCACAGCATCTATTTGCCTCCATATCTTGCATTTAGTGTGCTTTGCTGTATGATTTGTTACTAGAAAGGAAAGCATAGAGGTGTACATGAGTCCTATATAATGTGAGGAAGTTGCATGCACTTCAAGAGGTGTGGTGGCTCAGTGGTTAAGAAGCTCCCCTTGTTCGCTGGAAGGCTGGCAAGTCAGCAGTTCGAGACCTGGGTACTACTTGATGGATCGAGTTCCCATCTCTCTTCCAGCTCTAGGGGACATGAAACGAGCCTCATTTGGTTATTCCCTAAGTGGAGGTTTCTTCCACAATTTTTTTTTCAACCCAGAATAATTTCTGACACGAAATTATTATTTTGCACTTCAAAATAGCTAAAGGAAATATTTAATACGTAGCAAGTTATTGCTGTGCACAAGAAGCTGTGCAACAGGATTTTAGCCATTGTTTTGATATGCAAGTCTGATTGCTGAAGCACATATCTTTGTAGAAATACCACTGTGGGAGTAAAAAGTATGTTAGTTATAGTAAATACATGTTTCCCTTTGCATCTAATTTGCCCTTGTAAATTAATCCCTTATTTATCTTCCACTACAAAAAACCTCATTAAATAAAATGTGCTAAATAAAATAGATGTAGTTGTGCTGTAACAAACAGATATCTTTTACCACTTGATAGAGCACATACCAAACAAGCAGAGGTAGCTCTTAATGAATTACACCGGATTATAATTGGCTTCCTAAAATCTGGCCTCACAGAAAAAGCCTATTATTTGTTGGCATCGCTCCTCTGGGAGTATGTCACCAGGTGCTAGCAATAATGAATGAAGTAAGTCAATACAGCACCAAACCTGCCTGCTTCATGGACACCAACCCCTGCTTAGACAATGGCTTAACATGAGGAAAAACATTCTGCACATCTTTCAAGATCTATGTATTAAACCAGAAGAGGCTAGGCTACATTTACAAAGAACCAAAACAACATACTTTGTCAAATGGAAGAATGCCAGTAGGACAACTTACTTGGACGCAAAGTAGGAAGATTGAAGAATAATCAAGTAAAATGAGGCTACGTGGACACAGGACAAATTATCTGTGAATGTAGAGAAATATGACCAATGTAGCAATTGTATCTGTACAATTTATGCTCCACCACAAGGACTAAAGAAGATCTATTAAATGGCCCATTAAAGTAGCCTGCTTCTGGTCAAAAACAGTCTGATTGTCCAATGCTCTGCTATGAATAAAGAAGAAGAGCACAACTTTGAAAACATACAAAATATATAGTCTAGACCAGTGTTTTCCAACCTTTTTTTTAAAACTTCAATTCCCAGAGGCCTAAATCAATTCCCCAAAGCACGGATCAGCCAATTTACTGACTTAGACTTCTGGGAATTGAAGTCTTCTTACAAGGCCTGAGCCCCACATTGGGAACCACTGGTCTAGACCCTTCCTATACTCTCCTGTCTTTTGAATGTCATAATTGATGGACATGCCTTGATGCAAATGAACTTATAATGAAGAAGATGCATGTGTCTAAAGGAAGATGATAGATTTTGAGTTTTCTAAATTGTCCTTAAACTGCTCTGAACTCTGCTATCTTATTTCAAACTCTAAAGATAATCTTAGAATCACTGATATCACTGCTGCCTTCTCTCATTTTCTGTCTTGACCCTGGAAAAGAACTGAGGAGATATTATCCTGAGAAGAGAGGAGGCTATCTTGACTAGCTAGAATAAGGTGTCTTATCATCTGCCTTGTCTCAATGCATTTCTCTAATAAAAATTAGGTTTCTTGTTTTCTTAGAATAAGAAGTATACTATATAAGTGATTTCTTTCCAAAAATTGAGATTCACTTAACTAACTATTCTATCTTTCAGAAGCCAAATTCACACGCTAAACTACCTGCAGCTTACTCTTTCAATAGTGATTCGGTTAGCTTTTTTGCATTGAATAAAAGTCAACTTGCCACAGTTAAAGATAATTATAATTCGACACAGTTGAATAAGAGGGGGAAACAACAGTAGGAAGAACATTCTTCAGAGGTCTGCTCAGACTAGAGCAGCTTGCTTGATATGGACTATTCTGGGTTGGCCTTTTAAGGATGTCTCCCCTATCCCCAACTGCCTGTTCCATGAAAGTGTTGGAGGTGACTGAGTTGAATTCTGCTTACATTCAGGAAGATGGAAGTTTTTGCATTGGGAAGATTAGAGAGAAAACCACATTTTCTATGCTTCCTAGGCTGTCCCCTTTCCTGCTGTAACTTCTGTTGACTTTCTTCTTTGACATTAGATTGTTATTCTTAAGGTTCCTGTTATCGCTTCCTTCCTTTGCACATCTCTCTTTGTCCTTCCAAAGAGGAAACATCCTGCCTTTACTCTCCAGAGATGAAAAAGGCAGCCATATATATATATGTTCTATGCTGAATCCAATAGCTTGAGAAAGTCTACATGCTGAGTTTGCAAAATTACATGAAAAAATGCACATTTCTTCAAGATCATATTAAAACCTTACTTTTGCACTTTATCGTTCATTGATATTTTAAGTGGAGTTAGTTCTTTGCTGCCATCTGATAATAAGCAGAGAGAGGAAAAAAGCTGAAACTGCATATCACTGTGAAATTGTTGACAAAAAACAAACCACATATTTTCAAAATTCTCTGTGGGAATAATTTTGTTTGGTAATTATCAGTATTTCCATCTTAGTAAAAATCCAGCCCTTGCACTGATAATTCCCTCTGGAAATTTGTATTAAAACTTAAAAAGTATTGTATATCCAGCATGAAACAAATGAGAACTTCAATTGTTTATTAACATCAAAAGAGATGACTCCTGCTCCTTCTTTGATGAATCCAGGCCTACATATGCTCACAATCTGCTAATTGTAAATCTAAATAGTGCTGTCAACAGCTTTTAGACGATTTCTGAAGCAACAAACTCTGTTAATAGATCCATAGTTTTGAACTAGTTGGAGTACCTATTTTTCAACTAACTTCATCAGTAGTGCAAAAGGCTGCCTTGATAGGAGGTGGCCATGGCCCAGAACAGTTCCTTTTTTTGGACAATAATTCTCAGAACCACTCATCCATTATGGCCAGTGTTCATATGTATAGGATTTGGGGAGCTATAGTTCAGAAAGTAAACCCAGATCTACCCACCCACCCCAATACTCTAATCACTAGGCCACATTGGCTCTATTCTTTCCTTAACCAGTTGAAGTAACTAATATCAAACAAATTACATATGATGAAATAAAGTCTTGGTGATGTGAAACAGCTAATTTACTATAGCTGTACCATCAGCATGGAAATAATATTCATGGAAAGAAAGGAAATACTGGGCATAAGTGATCAACTACTGTATATGCCGGGGTACAAGACGACTGGGCATATAAGACAACCCCCAACATTTCCACTCAAAATATAGATTTTGTTATATACTCACTGTATAAGACTACCCCCTCTTCCGCACACCTTCCACACACCAAATAAAACATAAAAGAACATCAGATTTGATTTCAATATGTTAATTTATATTCAAATGCTTATGACATGCAGAAAAACTGTCACAAGGCTGTATGTTATCAAATATGTACAGTAAACATAAAACAGTGCAAGTTTATTAAATGTAATTCACCAAAGTCAATTCATTAAAGCTGAATGGAACAATAAACCTATGGGAGCTGCCATGCTGTTTGTTTTCTAATCTGTTAACCAAACTGGAACTGTCAATGATAGAAGGAAGATAACAAATGGAGGGAGAGAGCAAGTGCCAGGAAAGTCCCTAGCAAGTTTGCTGGCGTGACAGTTTCCCTTTAAAAGCCTTTAAACTCCTGTTCGTCATCTGATATTAAAAGTTGTTATCCGATCCATCCCATAGGACCTTAATGTTATTCGATGCAAATCTCCTCCCCAGATTGCTTAACGTTATGCAAGGTAAACGTTATGTGAGGTAAACGTTATCCAAGGTAAACGTTATCCAAAGTATTACTGTATTTTATTCAACTGAAGTGCACCCGGTGTACAAGACGCCCACCCCCTTTGGAGGCATGTTTTTCAGGGGTAAAAAGTCATCTTATACCCCAGCATATATGGTATATGATTAAGTCCACATGTCACCCTCTATCAGCAATCATCCAGGTATGTTTAATCTTCCTCTAACCCTTCACCTTGGGATTGCATGAATGGACTATTAGTATATTACATTTTCCCCAAGTCTGGGAACATGGACATTGCTTTCTTGTAATTTAATAAAGAAATAGTGCCAAGTTCTTAGTTTTGAGGAATTAAGAAGAAACTTAAAGCAATTTCAACACAAGGAACAGAACAGACACTTTGTTCATACCAACTCACTTTCAACTCTGGGTTTTGATATTTGATTTAAATGGATTCATAATTTTGTTGGGATGGAGATCCTATCTTGTCTTCTCTTCTGCTCAAAACTTATCCATATGCTAGCTATTCATATCACCACCGCCATCAACATCAGACCTGTAGAAGACATGTATTGCCCACCTTGATCTCACCCTCTGAGGTCCTGAATTCTTCTCATGTCCTGAGCTGTGTGGGACACACCTTGCTGATTTCTAACAGAGGAGGAAGCAAGATATTCCTTTATCTGTTTCTTTTTCACACATTTATTCTAAAACAAAGTGTACAGTATTTCACAATAGTACTGGTATTAGAATAAGGACAGGCTCATGCTGGATAAGAAATCACAGAAGTTCTTGTATGTCTTGCTACAGAGCATACATTCCACAATATGGCAATTCATACTAATGGGGAAGCTCAAGAAAAGAAAAAAACATAACTTTACTAATATTAAATATTTTCTTCCCCCTTAATCTTCTCTGTTGGTATAAAATGCCAAATTGAGGAATGTATGCTATGTATTGTGGGGTGTTATGTTAATATTAATAGCATCCGGAGATAGCTTTGAATAATTATGTCTCCAACAGCTTCTTGAGCATAAAGAGGAAAGGAGTCCCCTCCCTGTTGCTCCCTCCACAGCCAAGCAAAAACACTTTGATCAAATAGACCTTGATTTACCTGAACATAAGCTGGTTCTGCTTTTAATTAGCAATTTAATTTAGATTTCATCTTTCCTCCAATAAACCTAAAGCAGTATACATAGCTCTGCCCCTTCCTACCCTAGTCAGATTAAAACAGGGGTGCCCAAACTTTTGGGGCCCCGGGCAGTCATGTAATCACATGGGGTTATTTAACCACATGGGGCTGGCCACTACAGCCCACGGGCTGGATCTGGCCTGTGACACCCTTGTCACTTCCAGGAGCGATGAAGTTGGGCCAGATGAATTAGTGTAGTGGGTCAGATCCAGCCCATGGGCTGTAGTTTGGACACCCCTGGATTAAAAGAAGATGATAGACTGATGTTTCCAAGTGAGTTTCATGGCCAAGTATCAGTGAAGACTAAGTAATGTTTATGTATTAAGTTAGTTTAGTTATTACCTTTTCTTGTAACTTTTATGAGACTTGGAGGCCATTCCAAAGGGGGGGATTAAAAAAAATAATTTGAGCTTTGAGATGGAATCGCCTTGTCTAGAAAAAGTAAAGAACTAGCATAAGAAGACATGGAGTAATGTAATGTATTACTAAAATTTGAATGGCAATGAGTTACTTGTTTGGGGCTTAATAATGAGCTGCATAAGAATTCCATTTCAAAACTACAATTTTTTGAAATGACTAATCTAGAACAAGTTTTTCTTAACTGCTGTACCCATAAACCACTTATTTATTTGAAGTACATAAATGGCATATTTTTGATCTGGCTGCATGGAGAAGAAACCCTAGAGAAATTCCACCAGGATTTCAATAATTTTCATCTGAAGATTAACCTCAGCTTGGATCCAGTCTACACAACAAGTGAATTTCCTAGACATCACTGTGAAAATTCAAAATGGACATCTCAGTACCTCACTACCTGCATACCTTCAGCTTCCATCCAGAACACGCAAAAAAATCCATTGTCTTCAGCCAAGCCCTCAGGTGCTAAGACCCACGAGACAGGGACACAAAGCTCAAGGACCTACAAACTATAATCAACTGGGCTAGATGAATACCCAGAAATAACCTACTGCAAGACAGGCCAAGAAGAGAAAGCAATTGAACACAGCTGGTTGTCACTTTCAGCCCTTAACTTAAACCTCTCATATGAATAATGAAAGATCTCCAACCCATCTTGGACAAGAATCAGTGGTGGGCATCAGCAGGTTCGCACCAGTTCACTAGAACCGGTAGCAGAAATTCTGGCTGCCCCCACCCATCCAAGTTTTGAAATAAAGTAGTCCTAATTTGGATGCAACGCCCACCATACCACGGCCACAGTGTGGTAGTAATTTTTTTTTGAGCCCACCACTGACAAGAATACTTCACTCTCCAAAGCCTTTGGTGACAGAACTCTACTTGCTTATAGACAACCCTCCAATCTCAAACAACTATTGACACTCAACAGACTACACAAAAGTGAAACAGATGGGAACTAAACCCTGCTGCAAACCCAGATGCCAGCTTTGCCCCCACAAGGTGTTATATTTACAATGTAAATTTCTAACAGAACAACTTACAACATGTGATCATTTACCACATATTATTTGCCCACCTCCTTTATTTGACCCTTTTATCAATATAAAAATTACAGTGAAATGAAATAAGTTTCTTGCATCTGCTTAGAAAAAATTACACAGAAGGATCCTATGAAATAAAATCCTGAAAGAAGGCAAATGACTGAGTCTGAATGTTAGTTATGAACAACTTTATTTAACAATCTTTTAGTCTTTTGCAATTAAAAAAAAAGAATGAGAATTGTAAATCTGATCATATACTCCATGAGGGTCTAACTTCTTTGCATCATTGTGGTTTTAGTCAGCCAAGGTTGAATGAGAACTAGATTAAACTTCATGATTAATGTACATATTGGATAACAACATACCAAACTTATCCAGAAGAAGGGTTAAAGTTTTATGACAAAGAGCAATAAAAAGTAATAAACTGAGCCAACTGTGTCCGAAGTCACAGTAGATTTGGCTGAAATAATACAGTATTTCTAAAAGGCATGTTAAATATTGTTAGTTAAACGGAGGAAATCTCTCAGCAGTTCTCTGAGAGACTTGACCTGAAATCACTAAGGTCAAACTATGAAATACACTTAGCACCCAGGGATTCAACAACTACTCTGCTAGCTGTATACTCTGGACCCCTCTGAAAGGACTGGCCAATGATATCCAGTCCTGAGAGTCTGGCAAAGAGGATACCATGGTTGATAGTACTGAAGGCCTCCAAGAGATCAAAGAGGACCAACAGTGATGAATTACCCATGTCGGCCACTCTCAGAATTATTCAATTGAATGTACACATTTACTTGAACAAATAGACAATAAATTAACCAAATACTGTAACATTTTTATAAAAAATTATAAAACAGGGAGATAGACAACCACACAGGGAGAAGGAAGGAAGGAAGGAAGGAAATGGGAGGACATTTTACATCTCTCAACATTTGGATGTGTAGCATATAGATGGCAACTACATACAGTAATACCCTGGATAACGATTGTACCTGATAGCACTAAAACCGCATAGCATTGCAAGATTTTCGGAAAAATCTTGTATCGGATAACGCGATTTTTAGTGTTATCCGGTACAAGCGTGTGCGTGGGGGGGAGTTGGATTGGGTAGAACATCTACCCAATCCAACCCCCTCCCCAGTGCCCGCCTGCCTTCCCCCCCGACGCTACTGCAGGGTTCCCTCTGCTTACCTTCCTTTCCTTCTCCTTCTCTGACTCCCAGCTGATTGCAAAAGGCTTGGTTTTTTTAAACTGCAGGGAAGGGGGGAAAGAGAAAGGAGTTTCTTTCCACACTTCTTGCTTTACTTCCTCAATTGAAAAAAATACAGAGATGTGATTGTTTCTCTTGATCAGCTGATCTAGAGAACCAATCAAACAGGAAAGGGGGAAAATACAGAGATGTGATTGGTTCTCTAGACCAGCTGATCTAGAGAACCAATCACATCTCTGTATATTTTTTTTTCAATTGAGGAAGTAAAGCAAGAAGCATGGAAAGAAACTCCTTTCTCTTTCCCCCCTTCCCTGCAGTTTAAAAAAACCAAACCTTTTGCAATCAGTTGGGAGTCGGAGAAGGAGAAGGAAGGTAAGCAGAGGGAACCCTGCAGTAGCGTCGGGTCGCATAGGGGTGGCTTTAAAGGTAGGGAGGTCTCTTTCTTTCCCTGCCTGCCTTTAAAGCGGTTTGTCCCTGGAGACAGGGCTTTATTTTTAGCGTTGTTGGATGCATGTATCGGACAACGCTAAAAACTGGATAACGTCATGACTTGTGGAACCAAGTCATAACGTTATCCGGGGTATTACTGTATATTTATTTACCTGGTTATTTGATCACCTTCTATTATGCTTAAATTCTTCACAGGTTTTCCCCCCAATAATCCTTTCTTGTTCCCTTAACAGGTTTTTTGACTTCTCTTTCTGATTTACAGGCATGATAAATAACAAGTAGTTAAATTCTTTTTTAATTTAAATCTCACACGTGCAAAATAATCCACAATCTCCTTAAATTCCAGGAGTTACAAGTAAATGTAAATTACAACAATTACATTGCAAAAATTATGACAGTATCAATCATTACATTATTTTTGCTGAAGAAAATTTGGTAGGTCAGTCAAAACAGTAGGGAATAATACATTTGCAACATGTGGCTGCTAATTTCTGTTCATGTAGCTGGGTATGGCAATAATAACTGGCAAGAAGCTTTTGAGCTTGGTGGCCGGAAGGAGGCATCCCTCTAATTTACTGACAACACATATGTATGGTTTGTACATAGGATCATTTTTAATACTGGAAAGGGAAAGGAATGGTAACAAACATCTTTAATTTTATGGAGAGAGAGTAAAATCCAATATCCTTCAGATCTGGCTGTGTGGTACTATGCATACTACTCCACAAGAGCAATGAGAACAAGTAAAGGGGGAAACAGAAATAATTATTAATATTTAAAGGAGTATTAGACATTTTTCATTTAGTTGATTTATACTGCCCCCCTCCCCAAGGATCGTTTGTCTTATACAGATGACTTATGCAGAGGCTTCAGAATACTTGTTGCATTGCAAACTAAAACATAACATAGTAAAGTGGTGGGAGAGGGAGAGCCCTTAGAGAACTTCTGGAGATGTTTTTTAACAAAATATTTCAAGGCAAATGTGTTATTTTGACAATTCGCGAGTGTGTTTTCAAGGCAGAAAAAAATGAAAAATATACCATCCAACTAGTTCATACTTGGTCTTATGAGCTCCATTTCAGTTTTGCTTCTGCATTTAAAATAGGCCTTTGAGTTCTAATCTTGTAGCTTTTTGCAAATTAATTGTCACAATACCAAAATATTTCCTTTGCTAACATTTTTCACATAGCTAGACACGTTGGATTAATTTTACCGCAGGCCCACTTAATCTTCTTCCTCTCCTTCAAGCCCGCCTTGGTGACTTGAAATGATCCATAATGTTCCTGCATTTCATGCTTCCTGCTGCGCAGTTTGGTCCTATAATAGTCATCATTAGGAAGCTCGTAACTACACAAAAAATGAGCAAGCCACGCTTAGAAATATTACGTGGATTAAAATGCAACCTGAAGCAGAGTCAGCACAGGCTGCAATTTAGTTTTATAGCAGTCTGGCAAGCAGAAAAGAAATGCTGGAGCGAGCAAAATCACCCTGACTAAGATTTGCTCCCTTTCTTAAGAGTGAGAAATGCTAGCAAAAGTTATCTTCTCTCTTTTGGGCCTACAGCTCCCAGAATCCCCAGCTAGCATGATGGGAGTTGCAGCCCTTCAAAGTAACTCGTATAGGTTTATTTATTCTTCTCTAGTGATTTTTTTATAAACTAACCTTGAGTTTTTTGCTTTTCATAGCAATGGACATGTACAGAAATTAACTCTGTGTATCTTAAACATGAGGGAGGAGGATGTCACACAGCTGTGTGTCGGGACACAGGGCCAGATTTAGTTGCAGGTTTGCCAGCCATGGGGGTGCGGTGGCTTAGTGGTTAAGACACTAAACTTGATGACTGGAAGGTCGGCTTTTGGATGGGCTTTATATGCCAGTTATGCCCACTCCTAGATTGAGACTCCTTGCTCATGATCATGCATGCACTGGTCACCTCCAGACTTAATTATTGTAATGCGCTCTCCATGGGCCTGCCCTTGATAACCATTCGGAGGCTGGAACCGGTCCAGAATGCAGCTGCTCAGGTGGTGTTGGAGTGTGGGCATTATGTCCGTGCCTTGCCACTGCCCCGGGAGCTGCACTGGTTGCCAGTGTGCCTCCGGGTGCAATTCAAGTTGCTGTTTATGACCTTTAAAGCCCTATATGGTAGTGGGCCAGGATACTTAAGAGACCACATTGCCCCAAGAACATATGTCAGTCCCACCAGAGCGGACTGGAGAGGCTCTCTTATTGTTCCATCTGCTAGAGGGGCATGTCTCTCTAACACAAGAAAAAGGGCCTTCTCAGTGTCTGCTCCGGCCCAATGTAACCTCCTGCCAATTGAATTGCATCTCCAGACAGAGTTGCTGCTCTTCAAGAAAGGGTTAAAGACATGGCTGGCAAGGCAGGTCTGGGGCACCAGTGACAGTGACCCCAGCCTCCTGGTTAATTTAGTAAATATTCTCTTTCCCTTTTAATCTCCTAATTTTACTTTGCAATCTTTAAATCTTTAACATTTTAAAATTCTTGTTAGTTTTAATAGGGGTCAAATTATCCTATATAATATTGAACTTTTGTATATTGCATTACTCTATACTTACTGTGGATTGTTTAATTGTCATGTGAGCCACCCTGAGTCAGGTTCCCTGAGTGGGCAGAATACAAGTGCAAAAATTAAATTAAATTAAAATTAAATTAAACACCACCATTTTATAGACCAGCTTCATAAATTGACTCCTGGTCTGGTATGGCTCATGTACACATCTCACAACAGTGTCCCTCAGTGTTCGTTGAAACAACTGTAGTTCAATTTAATGAAACAAAAGGAAATTATATAACTCTAGCTGAATATTTCACAAATTAATAAGGTAATTTAAATTGTCATTTTTGGGGGGAAATGGTGAAATAAACAAGAATGGGGGCTCTTTGGTTAATATGAGGAAGAGGTTTGGGGGCAACACAAAATAGTCTCGCTTGTCCATAGAATTGCATGCCACCTTTTCCTCTCATTCTCAACATTCATGAGAATTAGTTCCTGGCACCTATAGAATTTGCTCTGGACAGCAAGGATGCTTTCTTGCTGTCCAGAGCAAAGAGCAGAGTTCGGCAACTGACAGCCTTTGACCTACAACTCCCATCAGGAGTCAGCACAGCCAAGGATTATAGAATTTGCAGTTCAAAGACATTGAGAGCTGATGTGGTTAACTAACCTGATAACTCTGAGAACACACCACCTTGGGAAGTCCACAGGGAAGGGTGGTGGTCCCCAAGTGGATTAAATCCCACTTGAATCCATCTTGATGGAGGGCAGCAGCTTCATCAATACTGGCCTGGAGCGGATGAGGACCTTGTGTGCCAAAAGGGCCCAGGACCAGAAAGTGACTCATGGAACTGGAGCAGTGGTATGGTTGTCATGCTGTGATGAAAAAGGCAAATGGAAGACTACCACATAATTTTGTTCCCAGAACAATCTTCATGGCTAATAGCCATGATGATATCCAATGTTTGGAATCAGATATGGCACTAGAAGGAAGAAGAAGGAAGAAGAAGAAAGCTGAGGCAAAAAGAAGAGGAGGAGGAGGCAAGAAGAAGAAGAGGAGGAGGCAAGAAGAAGAAGAGGAGGAGGCAAGAAGAAGAAGAAGAAGAAGAAGAAGAAGAAGAAGAAGAAGAAGAAGAAGAAGAAGAAGAAGAAGAAGAAGAAGAAGAAGAAGAAGAAGAAGAAGAAGAAGAAGAAGAAGAAGAAGAAGAAGAAGAAGAAGAAGAAGAAGAAGAAGAAGAAGAAGAAGAAGAAGAAGAAGAAGAAGAAGAAGAAGAAGAAGAAGAAGAAGAAGAAGAGAGCTAATGGTTGTCCACCTCTCACATAGAGAACTATCTTCTGGCTGCTCACATAGATGACTGTTTTGTGAAAAGAAGGGCATTTATATGTTGATGTGGCCATTTTGTAAATAATCTGGCACACTAATGGGCCAGTGCAACATAGACCAGTGGTTCTCAATGGCTGGTTTGGAACTTCGGATTCTAGAAGCCCAACCATGGACAATGGTCAGGAATTTGGGAAGTCAAAAATAGCTGAAGAGAAGTGCTGGTCTATATAAAGCAAGCACTACTGACAATCTAGCTTTACTTAATAACGAATTGACACCAGGCTACTAAGCCACATGTATGGATTTTAATGGCTGCAAAACTATTACAACTGGTCAAGAGATTTATTTATTTTTTTGAAAAAAAGGATACCCTCACCTGACAAACAACACTAATATGTAAAGAGAAAACATGCACCAAACCGATGAAGCTGGTACAGGGAGTGGTCAAAGTTGAGTGATAAGGCACAGATTGCCCTAACATGGGAAAGGTATTCATAACATCATCTCCCTCAGATGCAATATTATAATCGCTTTTTTCTTTTTTTAAGTTTCATTGCCTATTAATGAGCCTTTTCTAGTGGGAGTTTGAAGAGTTCATATTAAGCAGCATATTCCCATATTTGCAGCCTCATTCCTGGCTTCTATTTCTGGATCACTGTGCTCAGAATTCTAAGAGACAAGTTAATTAATATGTCAGCACTATCTCATTTAAGTGAGAATAGTACAACACTTTGCTCTATTCCCATTGCTTGATATCAGCCTGTTATCTTTCATTTGGGGTTGGGGCAGTAAAGAGAGTTTCATATTTTGGAGCATGAAAACAACTTTCTGTCCTGCTTCAGGTCATATCTAGCAAATGATTTTCACATGCATGCATAGGGCAGTGCCCAAATCACTTTAACGAACATTTTATAACATATCCCCACTACTAGATGGTGCATTCATTCTCAATCCAGACTGTTTTTGTCTAACAGCAAGACTACTCTCTCTCTCTCTCTCTTTTAGCTGTGCATGGAAGAGTCACATTAAAGAAGCAACCTGTTCCAGTGGAAACCAGTGCAATCCAGTTTTCCTATAGGAAAATCTGATATCAAACTGCACTGAACAGAGTGGGGCTCAAGGTAGCGGGATCAGGCTTTGGGCTGGAAATATCTAGTTGGATCACCAAGTAATTATCATCCACACTCTGTGAAACACAGATTTCCTGCAAATTAAGCACATGCCATGGTGCTGAATGCTCTACGATCTCGCCTCTCCTCTTGAATCTTCTGCTTGCACCTGAACATCAGCTACTGAAGCATGCATGAGGCTGGCAGTAGGGCTGAAGTTGTACTCATGATTTTCTCCTGGCCTTCCTTTGGGCATCAGTGGAAGTTTAGCCACTGTGTCAGCCAATGGCCTGATTCAACAAGGCTCTTCTAATGCTCTTGACCAGGCCATTAAAAAAGGCCTTGGCTATTCTTCCACTAACAAACACAGTGTCCAGAACACATAATCCACCACAGGATGATGGTTGTATTATTTATCAGACCCTGAAATGTGCAGCTGCAGGAGAATGCCTAGTACATGCTGTGAGAAGCCCCATAGAGCCTGGCCAGTGTTTAAGAGTATATTCAGAGATGTATTTCTAATGTCAAAATCCAGTTGTCATTGTAGACTGATGTAATGCAAAGAGAGTAGCATTTGAGATCAGATTGCCACATGTTAAGAAGCGGGCATGGATATTGCCTATTGTATGCCAAGTCGGGCAGGTTGGCATGTGGTAGAAAATATTTATAATGACTTTTTTTAACTTGCACTAGTTTGCTGTCGAATTTTATGTCATTTGCGTTACGCCTGCGGGTGTAAGTAAACAGAATTTTGTCCAGAGTGCTGTGAAGCATATAGGCCAATTAAACTTCATGGCAAGTTTTTCCATGCTGTAGAGTAGACAAAGCAATCTGAACGTCACAATATACTTGTGCTTTTTGTATGTATGTATGCATGCATGCATGCATGCATGCATGCAGTGGTGGGATGTCAAAATTTTACTACCCCACCGTGATGTCATCACAGTGTGAGTGGAGCTAGCATCATGACATCATGACATCATGGGCGGGGCCAAAGAAAAATAATAATAATAATAATAAAATAAAACAAAATAAAAATAAGCACAGACACACACCCCACAGCCCACCCACCCACAACACAAACCCGTAAAATAAATAAATAAATAAATAAATAAAAATACATTAAAATACACCCACCCACCCAAACACCCACCTACCCACCCCAAACACAAATCAACCAGAGCTTTTAAACCAGAGTTTAAATCTTATTCTGGCTAATCTTTCTCACACTAGTTCAAATGGAAGGAACTACAGAATGAACTCACCACAAGATGGCTTCATTTTGGCACTTTTCAACTTTTCAACAATTAAAGAAGTTAGGTACTAATTCTTTGCCTAACCAGTTCTCTAGGATAATATGCCTTAATGTAAATGTAAAACAACTGTACCTCCTTAAGGGTTCTCCAGTTGGAACAGCAACTGGAACAGCACAGGTGTAGCTTATTGATGAGGTAACTCCAAGACTTTGCTTCAAAATCCCAAGCCAGGCCGCTAGGCCTTATTAGGAACTGTGGTAGTATGACAATATAGGTGAAGGTATTAAATACACATTAAAATACACACAGAAACACCACATCCAAAGGTGAGTCACTTACCCTGGGGAGAAGACTATAGGAAGCTTCAGGCTAGCAGCTTCTCTTCCTCCTTCCCGCTTGGGAGGATAGCAAGGAGGCCATGCATACGCTCCAAGCACTGTAGGCATGCATGTACACCAAGTGCTTGGTGTACATGTCCAGTGAGGGAACCAGTGAAAAGGTAAGCTCTGAAAGTGGTTCCCCTCAAAAGCTGCTACCGGTTCTCCGGGACACTGGGAAAAGTTACTGCCGGTTCTGGTGAACTGGTGCGAACCTGTTACATCCCATCACTGTATGTATGTATGTATGCACATGTATGTATGCAGTGGTGGGCAGCGAAAATTGTTTACTACCACATTGTGGGTGGAGCCAACATTGTGGCTGGAGCCAACATCATGACATCATGGGCAGACCCAAAATCATGATGTCATGGATGGAGCCAATGACATGGGTGGAGCCAATGTAAAATACCCATAAAAATAAGTACACATAAAATTACAAATTAAATAGACATAAAAATGCACATAAAACACATAAAATACACATTAAAATAAATACACATTAAATAGACATAAAAACACATAAAAATACACATTAAAAATAAATACACATTAAATACACATTAAATAGACATAAAGCACATAAAATACAAATTAAATACACACAAAACACATAAAATACACATTAAAAATAAATACACATTAAATACACATTAAAATACACAACCACACCCCACACCCAAAGGTGAGTCACTTACCATGGGGAGCAGGCTATAGGGAGCTTCAGGCTAGCAGCTTCTCTTCCTCCTCCCCACTTGGGAGGACAGCAAGTAGGCCACGCATGCGTGCCAAGCGCTGTAGGTGTGCATGCACACCAAGCTCTTGGTGCGCATGTGCAGTGGAGGAACTGGCAAAAAGGTAAGCCCCTGAGGTGGTTCCTCCCAAAAGCTGCTACTGGTTCTCCAGGACACTGGGAAAAGTTACTACTGGTTCTGGCGAACTGGTGTGAATCTGTTGCTGCCCATCACTGTATGTATGTATGTATGTATGTATGTATGTATGTATGTATGTATGTATGTATGTATGTATGTATGTATGTATGTGCATGCATGCATGCATGCACATGTGTGTATGTGTGCGTGTGCACATATGTGCGCGCATGTGTGTGTATGTATAGTTTCAACTTGTATATTGCACCATAGTGCATCACACTTTCTGAGTGGTTTACGATAATAAATTCAAATCTGTATTTGGTAGGAGAAAACCTTCAGTTTGTCAATTATTTTAGTTCACTAGTTAGGCTAGGTTGTTTTCTGCATGAGTTTTCTTTTTATTTTCCCTGCCTTTTTGGCTGCTTGCTTTAGAAAAGCATCATGGGGGTGAGAAAATTAAAAATGGCAAAACTATCACTTCTCAATTAGCTCTGGATCTCAGCACCGGTTCACAGTTCGTAGCTATTTGCATGTGATGAAAAGTCTGCCACGTTTGGCAAGAAGGATGGTTTCCAGAATTTATCATAGCATGTCTTTCATGTCTCATTTTGATTTTAAAAAAAATCATGCTGAATATGAAACTAGAGTGTTGGACAGCTGCTTATTTGGACTATACTTCCCAGTATCCTCCAAGAATGTTAAGGTAACAAACCACTTTTCCAAGCTGTGCATGAGCACATTTCAAAAGCCTTTCATTGTGTATTTTTAAATTGTTCAGATGATTTTTAATTCAGTAGTTTTAATATGTAAAATATTTGTTCATTAATAATTTCTTTAATAATTTTTAGGACCTGGTTGTTTTAGTATTTGCCTTTTAAATAATTTGCAAACTGTCTTAAGTCTCCTAGTTAATGAATGGTGAGGTTCTCTATCTATCTATCTATCTATCTATCTATCTATCTATCTATCTATCTATCCATCCATCCATCCATCCATCCATCCATCTATCCCTCCCGCCATCCACTCACCCATCCACCCCACATAGCATTATGAGTTTGGAAAATGCAGGGAAGGTTTAAGTATGGTGGAAACAGAAAATGTCTTTTGATATCACATCAAACTATAGTTTGTGATCTGGCAATACCTTAAGTTTTCACTGCCTTTTCCAGATGTATAAACAAGCTATGTTTAGAGCTGCTTTTTCTCCTCATTTTCCATCTTATAGCACTCCAGTCTCTGTGATGCTGCTGCAAGTCAGTAGGCCAAACAATGATCTGAAGTACGGTTGGAGAGCTGATGGGAGTTTGACTACAAAGCTCATATGTGGCTCATCCACTTACTTCTAGTTACATACTATGCAGGCAGACACTGAATCCTTCCTGTGCCTCAATGGAAATGGCAAAATACATGCTCACATTGCAAACAAATTTCGCTGCCCTTAAGTATCAGCATATGATGCCTTACTGTTATTTTATTTATTTATTTATTTTATTTCTTAGATTTGTACTGTTGCCTCCTCACCAAGGGAGACTCAGGGTGGCTCACACCAAATGTTACAGAACCCAACATAAAAATGTGCCCTCAAAACCATCATAAAAATCCTAAGCTTAAAATCATTAAAACAAACTAACCATCTTCTCCAGACTTTTATTTACTTTTATATATGAACAGTTTTTAATACAATTTCCCAAACATTCTGTTCTGCATGGACATCTTTGGAAAGGAGACAGGGCTTGCTGTCATCACTTTCTGTAGACTTGCTCAAGGTCACAGGTCAATGCCATCTTCATCCTGTAAGTTCATTTTGCACTGCTGCAGATGCAGGAGACATCCAGGCCCTGTGCAGAGTCAGGCATGTCTAGGGCCACTCAACTATTCTACACCTCCATCTAGAAGAAAGGTAGCATTGTTCTTCTTTAGTAACTGGAAGGTAAGCTAGGATGACCTCACTAGAGAGCTACCTGAGTCTTAGCTTTTCTGCAGATGAATTAACACAGCATGATTAACATAATTTAGGTAGAGCTAATTAGCATAAGGAGATTAAACTTTCGAAAAATGATGGTAAACTCAGAATGGATTAATAAAAAGCAACTTTCTAAATACAATTCCTATCCTTATTCTTCTGGGGAACATGCCATCATTTATAGCTATTTGTGAGAGGATGGAAGAGGGGATCTGATAAGTCTCAATATTTCTCCTTTCCTGTCCCCAGAGGAATGATTAGCATTTGATTCCTTGCAAGAATGTTGGAGAAAAGTTTGATTATTTTATAGCATGAGTAGGGAATGTTTGGCCTTCCATTTCTTTTGGATGTCTGCTTTTAGATATCCTAGCTACTATGGCTAAATTATAAGATGCTGATTTATTTACTTGAAATTTAAATTAATAGCTTTTTTTATCTACCAGAGTTCCTACAGGTATACTGCTTTGTTTCTGTGCTATTCCTTGGTTCTCCCACTTCTTTCAAATGGGTGCTAATTAGATGTTCTTGCATTTCCTTTCCTTACTAAAAGTGTCAAAGGATAGCATATCACTATCTCCAAAACAAGAGAAGACTCATGTACTCCACAAAGCCAGTTAGATAGAATGTGCAAGGTTAGGGATCAGGTTAAATTACAATTAAGAGAGTGATGCAACTGTATTTCCATAGATTACTGTTCAATTACAGCATCTAGCTGTGTCTTATTTCTGGATTTCAGCCACTTTCTCTTAGACTACCCTGCAGACCTGTGGTGGTGGTGATACAGGAAATGGCAAAGTGGGTGCTTCTTGGAAGATGGAAGGATTGGACCTGCAATCACAGAACACACTGATGAAACCCACTTAGGAGCCAAATCCTACGATGGGGACTTTTCGGCTCAGAAAAGTGTTTTGGAGTCCTATAATTCCTTACTATAGTAGTGGGAACATAGTAGCAAGAATCCAAAACATTTGAAGGGGCAGATGTTCCTCACTTCTGCAAAACTGTGATCACTTTGCAAGGCATGGGATTAGCACATGAAAAATTATAAGGTAACAGATGTTCCTTTTAGTATGAAGCCCAGGATCATATGGGCAGTTGGATTAAATCTGTCTCTATAAGTATGTGAAGTGTCTTTAATTTAATTTGGGAAAGCTAACCTACTTAGGCCTTTTGTAATCTCTTAGAAGAGATTGTCATCTTTCATTACAACATTAACCTTTAGAAATAATTGTGTGCAGGCCTTAGTAATTAGGTTGATGACAATGAGTTTTACCATGCTGGTAAAGTACAGACTGTAATAGTTGGTTTTCTTAAATCCATCTATCCTTCTTTGTCTTCATGTGTTGGCTATTTAAAAATTAAAAACACAGCCACCTAATAACAGCATTAATAAGAGATTCACTTCTGAGAACACTAGGAAAGTGGAAAATGTGTAAATGAGCTCTCTTTTGTTAGAAGATCAGTTATATTATATCTATTATATGTTGTGCAGCAGAGCAAATTTAATGTTGTGCAAGACAATTCCAAAACTTATAACTTTGAAACTGGCCTTTGAATCAACACCAGATTTGGCACGTTTGTAACTGAGAGTCTGTTCTTGCATTTTGCTAACTTTGGGGAACTGTGGAGAAAGATTTTTTGAGTTATGCATTTTAAAAAATAAAAATTTCCCCTCCCTTTCTGAATTAGGAAACTGCAAACATCCCCAGATTTAAAACAGATCAAATAAATTGAAAAAACCAGTCTTGTTTATCTGAATCAGAATGGTTGGCAGAAAAAAAGATGCTAAACTTTACATAGCAAAGGACAGCATGAATGTTGACAACACTAATGTCAGCAGACAAGCTGGTCTACAGGATACTCTCTTGTACTCACTACCATTTATAAAGAGACACCAAGCAGGGAAATCCCAGAACTGACTCCTTTTTTCATCACTTAAACCACTTCTCAACCAAACACAAAGCAATTGTCATGGCTATTTTCAACAAGTGTGACTAGTGAGCAGAAGAAGATATTTCATCTTGACTGCTGAAATTGTTGTTGTCAACATTCAGACTATCCTTTTTCCTGCTGGCATTGCAGGTATGATATTGGGGAACAATATCAGGTCATTTTCTGGCACGTAGACTCGTGGAAACAGAAGCACAGCATTCCACATTCATAAACTCAGTTTTTAAAAATATAATAATAATTGAATAGATCTTCTTTTAAAAAGAAAGAACACATTTACAGTGCATGCCTAACTCGATGATACACTCGAACAGGGATTCTCAACCTGTGGCCCATAGGCCAGATGCAGCCCATGGCACCATTTCATGTGGCCTCCACCACACCAGGAAGTGCCATGTGGTGGAAGAAGGGCAAAATGACCATCCGGCCCCTGAAACGGTCTGAGGGAGCATGACCCAGCCCTGGCTTAAAAAGATTGAGAACTCCAGTATTTACTAGAAGTAAATACTAGTTAGGGATAGGCAAAAATCAGCCGAACTGACTTCTGCCAACTGATTTTAAAGATCAGCCAGCAGAGAAATCTATTTGGACAACTCTAAAGCAGCATAGGCAAATTGTAGCCCTGGGTACAAAGGTGGCTTTCCATGATATTTTAGGCCTTTCAGATGCTACCCTCCAAAAACATTTCCCCAAATGTCATTTTCCAGTCCTGGAAGTGTACTGGAAAAATGATTTTAAAATAAAACAGGGTATCTCCTCTCTCCCCTGAAACTAAAACCTACCAAAAGGGAATGAAAAGTGTACTCTTGCTTTCAGCTTGATTTTGCCTCTCCTTTTAAAGAAATTATGTTGTTTTAATTTTTCAGACTGGTTTAACATTGACTGCAATGTGAAATAACAAACAAGATATGAGAGGTAAAAGAAAAACAAAAAAGATTTCCCCCCTCTAATTATTGTCACAATTTTTGGGTAGTGTTGCATCCCTTTGGTAGTCTTTGGGGATGAAAAACCTGGAGTCTGGATGGTTCTGATTTGCCCATGCTAACTTTACATGTTTTTGGTCTACTATTTCCACCAACTCAAGTTGGAATACACAGCGATTTCATCTTCTTCGGTGTCTAGGTCAGACTTTAAACTGCCAAAATGAAGGCACCTATTGGTGAATTCATTCTGTAGTTTTTTACATATGACCTAGTGTGAAAAAGATTAGCCAGCATAACAAGATTGCCATTGCCCTGGGTATGTCTGACTGTGGTTCAAAAATACCACAATCTTCGAGGAGGTTCATTCTGTGTATACACAGCGATAATGGTGAGGGACTGATTGATGGATTTTGCTTGCATGCTGCCTTTCCCCTCCTGGAAGGCCCCAATTGGACCACAATTATTTGGAAGAATATAAACAAGTAGAATTAAAATGAGATGGCTGAAATCCTGTTGCTTAGTGTTGGTAATCACATTAGAATAAGCCCACTGAATCAGTGGGGATATGTTGAGTCAACTCCTCTGTAACTTCCATTTAATTCAAATGATCTCACTCTCCTTGTCTCTCACTATGCTGAAGGAAGCTGTTGTAATATGGGAGTTACATGTTCCTTGTAAATGGATCCAGTCTGCAGTCTGGCCACAGTGTTTTGAACTACTGTAGTTGCAGTAGGCAGATTAGCAGTGTGATCCATATTCAAATTGTAAAGATGCAGGAGGCAGGTGATGCCTTTATTGGATCACTAAGAAAAAACAAAACATTGTGTGAACTTTTGTGGTTCAGGACCACTTTTTCAGGCTTGTATTAAAATGTTCATGGCATGGTGGTCTGCCAGGCTCTCTTAAGGACAGCAAAAGATTTCATCGAATTAATGTGGACTTTTTTGACACCAAGACAGCACCACAAATTGTAGGAACACCGCATCACTAGGTAATAATTTTGATCGACTTTAATTTGACTGCAATTGGCATGCCTAGTATGTATACCAAATTGAAGCCTTGCCCCTTGCTGGGAAGGACATTGCATCTGTATTCCATTGTCTGGCCACAAAAGGAAGCTACGCTTCAGAGAGGGTCACACGGACTCGGAGCAAACACCCAGCTTCCTGTAGGAGTGGCATCCTAACTCCATGAAATATTTTGCTGTTCTTAAGAAGAGAGCCTGGCAGACCACTATGCCATGAACATTTTAATACATGTCTGAAGAAGTGGTCTTGAACCATGAAAGTTTGCACAATGATTTGTTTTTCTTAGTGATCCAGTAAAGGCATCACCTGCCTCCTGCACTGTTTGTATCTTTACAACTCAAAAAGGTGACTTGTGGTCCCAAAACATTTGGAGGTCCACAATTGCTGATTCCAAATTATGATAAGCAAACCTGTAACTAACAGAAACAATTGCAAGTTACAGTAAAACCTCATATAACACTAAAACCTGGTTCCACAAGTCTTGGTGTTATATGATTTTTAGTGTTATCTGATCCTCTATGGGATCCATAGAGATACATTGTAACCACACAGGCTTTAGCGGTTGTTATCTGAAGCATCCCATAGGATCTTAATGTTATCTGATGCAATTCTTCCCCCCAGATTCCTTAATGTTATGCGATTTTAGTGTTATTCGATACTAATGTTATATGAGGTATTACTGTACTTCCTTCCCCTTTCTTTTATATTCTTCCTAGGTTGAGTTTTGGTATTTAGCTCATTGGGACACAAATCTATCCAATTTTGGTCTGTAAGGCAGGATCCTCCCTCCCTCCACCCACCCACCCACCCATCATTTGAAGCATTAAAATTTTAAACCAACATATTTTTTAAAAAAATTAACCATCTAAAAGTGTAAGCATTCATAAACTACGTTTTTTTTTTCATATTCACACTCTACTGTCCCAATATTCAACAGTTTGAATAGCCCTGTCACTTGCTTCAAACAAATCCTTGATATCACGCTGTTCAGGCAAGTTACTGCAGATACACATCCTCATTGATGGCCCTGTATGAATACTGTATTTCCATCTCCATCACTACTACTTTCACTGACACTACAACAGCCACAGAAGAAAAGTACATAATGACAAAGCTGTTATTTATAAATCTGTATTAAATTGACATTTTGATCTTTTGATTTTTTAGCTTCATCAGGATGCCTGGGAGAAAAAAATGACAGGAATTCTAAATGAAGCCAGTAACAAAGCTTTAAAAAAGAAAAATAAAAGAAAAAGAAAAAACTTACATATGCAAAAGGAGTATAAATCTAGCAGATGGCAAGAAACCGATGAGGAGGGGAAACTCCTAAAGACAAGATTTCTCAATGAGAGAGAAATGCAGGAAATTTTGTGAATAATTGATTATAATCTTTTTTTAAACAATGCCCAATATGCAAAGAATTATTACAACTCCTATACAAAATAGCATCTTTCCTTTGTGTAAGAGGTATGCCTCCACCATCCCCAGCAGGATATCCGCCTCATCTGCAGGCCCTCCATAAACTATCTCAAGACCCTTGTTAAAGGGATGTCTGAAGGTAATGATGCTGAGCTCCAGGTGGAGAGATGCTGTTTTGCTGGAAGCAGGAGGTGGAGGGAATAAAGGAGCAGGGAAAGGAGGAAGAAGGGGATTGGCTAGAGCAGGTGGTCTCAACCTTTTAAAGCTGGGGGCCAGGTAATGTTCCCTCAGAGAGCTTGGGGCCAGATGGCTATTTTGCTCTTCCTTCACCACATGGCACTTCCTGGTGTGGTGGAAGCAGGGGGTGGGCGGCGGCGGCGGCGGCGGCGGCGGCGGCGGCGGCGGCGGCGGCGGCGGCGGCGGCGGCGGCGGCGGCGGCAGCAGCAGCACATGAAATGATGTCATGGGCCACAGGTTCAGAATCCCTAGGCTAGAGGAATAGCTATCTGTGCTCTGCACCCTGAGGGACAATGAAGGCAAACCTATTATCCTTGAGGACTGCTGGACTAGGGCATGGACTACCTTCATCTGAGATCAGGAACTTGTGAGCCTCACATACCACTGAGCTGGGACAATCTGGATAGCAGTGAGGATGCCATTCTACCCCACAACTGGGATGCTTGACCTTGATACAACCAAAACTGTCAACATCATGCAGCTAGCCCAGAAAGGTGAGGAGAATTGTGGCAGCCTCTGTCCAGGTATACTGCTCCTTACTGAGGAAAACCCAGCTCGCTGGCACTAGTGTGTCTAAATCAGTCCTAGCTGTGGTCTCTGAAGGACTTGGAGCTGGCAACTATGACTGGGACCTGTGTGGATGGACTGCAAAGAAGCTGGGACAGGATGGGGGTAGAGAGATATTCTGGCCCATGCGAAGCCCAGATAAAGACTGTTGTACCTAAGATTCAGGCTGCTGAGTTGATGGTGCTCATGGCCCCAGGCCTAGGAGCGGGTAGTGGGAGTCATATAGTGCAAAATTTGCTAAAAGGGGCATTAAGAGTCAGCAAATGTGGCAGCTTTCTATGCATAAATATATAAATAAGTGAGCCTTGGAAAATCTCCAAAATGATATTTTTTTGTAAGCGGAGCATTCTTAATATCTCTAGTATAGAAGTTTGTGTAGTGTCTAAGAGCATTAAAAATTTGGTGCAGCATTATAGTAACTAACAGTGACAAAGTGTGTGTAGTTTGGTGTTTACAAGCTGAATGTCTAGCATAATTCAGAACTTGAACTGAACATTAAGAAATGTTTTCAAATTGGGTTTAAGGGTTCTGATTTATGCTCCTAATGACACAGTCTCACTTTTCTTTCCTTAATCTTTGATAAATGAAATGTGTTGGGTGGGAAGCTACACTTCAATTTATTTTTGTTTGAGAAGTGGTTAATAAATCTGACTGTTCTCCCCATGCAGAAGTGATGTGCAGACCTCTGGGAGTGAATGTCCCCTTAATGAGCTGATGTGCAATTTGTTTAAAAGACTAATCTTGTCCCTTCTTTCAAGACAGGATACTTAATTTAAAGGGCAGAATCAAAACTAAATGTTACTTTCTTCAGTTCTGAGTTCATTTTGTTATGTAACTTTGCAATGGGAGGGAATACTAATGGTCGCTTTCTGTTTACAGTGAAATCTTGCATAAAGAGTGTCTCGCTTAGAGAGTAACTCGCTTAAAAAGCAGAATTTTCTTTGAATGGTCGCCTCGCTTAACAAATAAAACCAACCAAAAACTCGCTTAACAAATAAATCGGGTTTCACAATCCCCCCTGCCAGAAGTCCCAATTGGTCACTTACAATGATGTTTCGCTTAAAGAGCAATCCCATGGAACACATTATGCTCTTTAAGCGAGGTACTACTGTATATTAGTTATTATTCGAGAAACAATGTAGAATGGTTCTATTGACACTACTTTTCAGGAAAAAGATAGATGGTCTTGTAAGACACATATAAGATTCTATATTTAGATAGAAGATAGATAGATGATAGATATAGGAAGATGGAAGATAGATAGATCGATAGGGTTTTGTAAGACATATATGGGGACTGTGGTGGCTGAAGTAGTTAAGATACTGAACTTGATGACTGAAAGGTCGTTAGGTCAGCAGTTCAAGACCTGTGTGCTGCATGACAGACTTGAATGCCAGTCATCTGTCCCAGCTCCTGCCAACCTAGCAGTTTGAAAGGAAGAAACTACAAATAGATAAATAGGTGTCACTTTAGTGGGATAGTAAACAGCATTCCATGCACTTTGATGTCTAGGCATGCCTGCCACATGTCCATGAAAATGTCTGCAGACACAGACAGCACTGGCTCTTTGGCTATAAACAGAGATGAACACTAAACCGTACAGCCGAATACTACCACCTTTCGAGCAAGGATGACCTTTAAGACACATGAGTTCCTCAGTTTCAGCCTGAAAATGGCATAATTTATGCTATAGGTTTAATTGTTGCTTGTCACCATCCTTCATCTGGGTGTTGTAATACTACTAGTCCTTTCCTGTTTTTTGCCATCATCTGGTGAAGTGGGAGTGTGCTGTCATTGAAGGAGTTTAAATGGTAAACAATCTCTCCCAGCCTTAGGATTTATTGATCCAGCTTCTCTGTCTGTTAGGTTGTGTGTGCATTTGAGATTATAAATATTTGGGGGGGAAATGATGCAAAAAGCTTGTAAGCAGGCGAGAGGCTGGCAGTTGTTAGAATCAGAACAAAGAAGAGGGGTTGTTCCTTGCATTAATAATCCCAGAATAGGATCTGAATTACCAAGGGAATCATTAGAAAATTGAAGCAGAAATAAGTGGATTGAATTGCTTACCCAGCCCCTATCAAATGTTATGGGTCACGTTTACTCCAGAAGCATCCAGTTTTGTGTCTTTTTCAAGCCTTGACATATTTTTTTACCTTTCACTTCACAGAGGACCATAGGTTGTAGGAAGCTAGCTAGCTAGCCGGGTAGCTTGTTTGTTTATTTGCTTGCTTATGCCAAATACTTCTCTCCTTTCTGACTGTGCAGCTGAACTCATGTAGCCAGTTTCACCACACATTGATCATAGTAGAGGCGCAAGTCTTACTGGATTTCACACAGATGGGTCTGATTCAGTGGAAGTTACATTCCACTGTCCTAGTGAAAACATTCGGTCTTCTCTCATGGAAATCAAAGTGCTTAAAACTCTTTGGAATGTGCTTTATGGTGGAAATGGTCATTTTAAAGAAGCTGTTGACAAAACGGGAATGAGTCCTAAAGTAGTCTCTGTTGATTTACCTGAAACACTACCTAGAGCAGTGATGGTGAACCTTGGCGCTCCAGCTGTTCTTGGACTTCAATTACCAGAAGCCCAAGTCAGCACTCTTGAACAGCTGGAGTGCCAAGGTTAGCCATCACTGACCTAGAGCAACTAATTTCTTGCCCCCTACAAAAATGGAATGGGTATCAGCTGACAAAGTAAACCATCTCCATTGCATACTGCTAAAAACTGTTTAGCCATTTAGCATTTACAGCCATCACCGTGGGCACCATTATTATTATTTATTATTATTTATTAAATTTAATACCCCGCCCCAATCGGGAGAACCCGACTCTGGGCGGCCCACAATCAGAATAAAACAAGAATAAAACAAGAATAAAACCATCACTAAAACGTCAAAGTTAAAATAATTCATTTAGGAGACTGCACTTGCCTTGATGGTTTCACATGGAAGATCAATTTCGCACTTTAATGAATACCCCTTGGTGGGCTGACTAGGGTATAGTGATACATGTGTGGACGAAGTGTACAATCATTTATTTATTTATTTAGATTTATTATCCCACCCCAATCAGGCGAACCTGACTCTAGGAGGCTTACAAAAAAGAGAAATATTATGCATAATGAGTGCAAAACAAACTAAACAATCCCACTATACCCCTACAAATTCAGAAATTAAAACCTTAATGTTCAAAATTAATTTAAAAAATTAAACTATAAATTTAAAAAAATACTAAAAAAAAGATTTAAAAAGTTAAAAGGTTTAAAAAGTTTAAAAGAGCAAGAGAGGGTTAGCTGTCCCATCAGATCAACCACCCAACATTGGACCCCATATTACAGGAGCCCTACACCTGCCCTTCCAGCCAGGTTTTTAGGCCCTTCTGAAAGGGCAGAAGCTCTGTCTGTAGACGTAACTCAGTTGGCAGGAGGTTCCAAAGGGCCGGGGCGGACACGGAGAAGGCCCTCCTTCTGGTGCTAGAGAGATGTGCCTCTCCAGCTGATGGGATGATAAAAGAGCCTCTCCAATCCGCTGTGGTGGGACGGACAGATGTTCTTGGGGTGACACAGTCTCTTAGAGCTGATTAAGAAGATTCAAAACTGGGCCTTGGGATTATTTATTGCTCATCACTAGTTCAATCTGAAATGATATCAGATGACAAGTCTTTCTTCTTCATCCAGATTATCTAAAAACACATAACACGTACAATGGGAACACCAGGGCATAGGGGCCAGATGCATTTTTCAATCAAAATAGGAATAATGTCACAGGGAGTGGTAGATTGCTTCTGGTTAAATATTTCCTTTTGCAGTTTTGGCATGCATAAGATTTGCATGAGGGATTGTGGTGGCTTAGTGATTAAGACACTGAATTTGATGACTAGAAGGTCAGCAGTTCGAGACCCGAGTACTGCAGGATGGAATGTTACAGTTCCTGCTAACCTAGCAGTTCGAAAGCAAGAAACTGCAAGTAGATAAATAGGCACCACTTCGGTGGGAAGGCAAACAGCATTCCATATACTCTGATGTCTAGTCATGCCTGCCACATGTCCATGGAAATGTCTGCAAATGCAGACAGCACTGACTCTTTGGCTATAAACAGAGATGAGCATTGAACTCTAGAGTTGGATATGACTGGCTTCTGAGCAAGGGCAACCTAACTTTTGTACCTCAAAATCACAAGATGAAGCCTTTAAATAGCTGTGAGTTAATTTTGGGGTTATGAATAAACATTGACTAATTGTTAGGATAGGAGTGTTTTGAAAGTAGGCATAATTATTCCCAGAGCCCTATGTTGAGACAATATGGAGTGTGCAGTCATTTCCTCATATTCACTCTCAACAATGTGATATTTCATAAAGGGTAGAAGGCACAAACATTATTATTGTAGTTTCAAGGGGAAAATAATCCTTAACAAAAAGAAGGCCTGTATCTTGCATGACAAATGTATGAGAATGTGCTGCGTTACAGCAAATAAACATATCTTTAAAAAACTGATCGCAAAACTAAAAGGACAGCAGTTTTTGTAACTCATTTTTCTGCTAGAATGAAATTGATAAAGGTGCAAACCTGTGCATAGTTACTTGGGAGTAAGACCTATGTATGGGAATTATGTCTAAGTAAGTATGGACTGTGGTGTCATAGTGGTTAAGATGCTGAACTTGACAACTGGAAGGTTGGCAAGTCAGCAGTTTGAGATCTAAGTGCTGGACAACAGAGTGAGCTCCCATCTCTTTCATAGCTCCTGCCAATGGTGGTGTTAAAGATTCGGAGAAGTCTATAGCAAATATCCAATGCTATATCTTGTTAAATCAACTGCATGCATATATACTTGTCCTAGACAAAACTTAGACTGACTCAATTCAGACATTTTAGATAAAATGTTAAATCTTTTATAGCTAGTAATTTAACAAATCTAGGCTGTCACATTTTAGATGAAATCACTTACTACACCATAGGCCTTTTGACTCGTATTTTAGACTCAGCTCTTTCAATGTGATTTATTTTACACTGGTCTATGGCTGGAATAAAGATTGACATCTCTTTCCCAGCTCCTGCCAACCTAGCAGTTTTAAAGCAAGAAATAGATAAATAGGTACCACTTCATTGGGAAGGTAAACAGCATTCCATGCACTCCAGTGTCTAGTCATGGCTGCTACATGTCCACAGAAATGTCTGCAGACACAGACAGCACTGTCTCTGGCTATAAATGGAGATGGACACCAAGCCTTAGAATCAGATATGACTGACTTTCAAACAAGGGTAGCCTTTTAGGATTGCTTTGGTAGCTTGCACTCCTACACTACACTTACTTGAAAATAAATCCCATTGAATTCAAAAGGGATTGTGAGGAAATATGTATCAAGGTATGTTATTTTCTGAACTTTACGCTGTGGTGGAATTGTGTTGTCCCTGCCCCCTGGACTTGCCTTAGGGTTGTATATCATTACAGTATTATTGTTTATGGACCATTTTTGTAGGATGTATATTTTATAATTTTTGTGTATAATGTATTATTAAATATTGGATATTGTATCATTATTATTGTTATGCACTGGTTTTTGTTGGATGTGTATTGTATAATTCTTGTGCATATTGTATTATTGTATATTCTGTAAGCCGCCCAGAGTCACTTGTGCAAGAGGGGCAGCACAGAAATCTAATAATTAAATTAAATTAAATTTAAATTAATTCAGGTACCTACAAAGGCCACCAAAATATTTTAATGCATTTTGCAATCTTAAAAAAACACAAAAAAATTCACAGTTGGCTCCTAAAGGTAAACTCATGTTTACTTGAGAATATTTTCAACTAAACACAGCCAAACTTACTTGCAGTCTAATTTGTTATACAGTTGTACCTCGCTTAAAGAGCATAATGCGTTCCACAGGATTGCTCTTTAAGTGAGTTTTCTCTTTAAGCAAAACACCATTGTAAGTGACCAATTGTGGGGGTATTGGGAACCCCGATTTATTTGTTAAGCGAGTGTTTGGTTGGTTTTATTTGTTAAGCAAAGCGAACATTCAGAGAAAATTCTGCTCTTTAAGCGAGGTGCTCTTTATGCGAGGTTTGACTGTATTTATATCCCCACATTGTGTTCAAGGCAGCAAAGATAAACACAATGCAGATGGCTCTTTTCCTCTCTGCTTTATGTTGATGACATCACTCTGAGGTTAGGTCATGGTGAGAAAAAAATTACAAATTCATCCAACCTGATACCTCTAAAAACTCTTATAAACTCAACCCAGGATCTCCCAAATCTGGTAAGCAGCATTCTAAAAACTTCCAAAGTTATATAGTTTGAAATTATATAGTTATAAAGTTTATAGCTTTATTTGTTATAATATTTGTGTTATAATATCTGCATTGTGTTGCAGAGCTGAGCGAGTTGAGGAGGATGGTGGAAGACAGAAGTGCCTGGCAGACAGTGGTCCATGGGATCGCAAAGGGTCGGAATCGACTGTGCAACTGAACAACAGCAACAATTACTTCTATGGTCAAATTTTAATAAACACTGCCACTTAGCAACTGTTAAAAATAACAGATTATTATTATAAAGGTAGTTCTGCTTTCTAGTGAGTAGGCCTGTCAATCTGGTCATTAAAATTCATCCCCATATGATCTAATTCTATTTTACATGGCCCTGCTGTATATTCGCATAAATTCAATACTGTACTCCTCTTTTTATTAACATTTATGTTCAGCAATGGCACCAAACTGTTAAATGTAGGAGGGGAGTGAGGGAATCACTAACAATCAGGAAAAGAGTTTCTATTTCACAGCTAGGCAACATTCTAGCAATAAACAATTTCAAAACAATAAAGGATATCCAGCTCCAATTTGTCTTGCTACAGAATTTGTGTGTTATCATGTCTTCCTTGTCAAATGTAGAGATGTATTGATGATACGACAAGTACTGGATCAAGGCCAGTGGTGGGATGTCAAAAAATTTACTACCCCACCGTGATGTCATCACAGTGTGGGTGGAGCTAATGTCATGACATCATGATGTTGTGGGAGGAGCCAAAGAAAATATAAATAATAATAAAATAAAATAAAAATAAGCACACACACACACACACCTCAACCCACCTACCCACAACACAACCCGTAAATAAAATAAATAAATAAATAAATAAATAAAAATACATTAAATACACCCACCCACCCCAAACACAAATCACCGAGCCTTTTGACTCAAATCTCCACCTTTTGGAAGCTTAGCCATATAAATCATTTCTTCAGTCAAAATCTTGTAAACCAGAAAGAAAAACAAATGGAAAAATGGAAAGGACATTGCACTAGAATCCAGATTACTCATAATTATTTCTACATTGTTTCTTCTCCTGATGGTGATAAATTTACATTTAAGTTGAATGCTGTTTAATTTTAAACTTAATATAACATATAATTGCATGCCATTAAGCCAATTCCAACATACAGTGAGCCATCGTATAGTTTTCTTGGTATGATGTACTTAGTGGTGGTTTACTGTTCCTTCCTTCTGGAGGCTCCCTAGAACTGTGCAGTTTGCCGGAGGCCACACAAAGGCTGGCTCTTCTTCCAGGAGGCACAGAGGGAAGAATCAAAGACTCTCTTTATACCCAGGTGCTCCAGTTCAGTGAGCTGTTCAGCCAGCTGCTTATGCACTTAATTCAGGTGATATGCAGTCAAGCCAATAAGACTTACTTCTGAGGAAACACATAAGTTGAAACAGCACATCTTCATTACCACATATAACTGCATATTCGGGTGAAAAAGTCACAAGCACATTTAGTGGATTTCCCTCCTAATGTTTTTGGACCACAACTGACACCATAATAATTAGCTGTGGTGTCTGGAGTTACAAGACCTCGAGTCCTAAAACATACGGAGGGCCACAGGTTTCCCTCACTAGTACTTGTTCCCTCACTTTGTTGCACAAAGCCCCAGGCAGGTGGTAAGGATAACATCTTGTGGAAGCCATGTCCATTCTCTGCTGTGTTAACACTGTGATGTGTTTTCATTATCTGCAAGATCATAAGATGAGCTATGTAATTAGCCAAGCTGGAAAAAAATGATTTATGGACTAACCTGGAACATTAGAAGCCATTGTTACTGAATGAATTTATGATAATTGTTGATGAATGCCTGGAACTATTCCTTTAGTGTTCCCGGAGCTATTTTGTGAGCAGCACCTCTGAAGATTACAACCTATGATTTCAAAAAACAACCTGATTGATTTATTGGTTCTGGTAGTACGAACAAAACACAATTATGCTTGCTGGGCAAACTTTGCTTGCTGAGCCAATTGATTGATAATAGAGATTATTTTGTACCATTCTCTTGGTTCTATGGGGCAATTTACCAAATAAGCACTACAAACACAATAAATTTTGCAAAGACTTGAGATTTTAAACCAAACACTATCAATAGACTCCAAAGTGGATGCTACTCTATTGATCTATTCTGGACTTTTACTCAATGGGCTCTATTGGTGAACAAAATGTGAAAGTAAGAGACACCCACAGAAAATGAAGTCCCTTGAAAAACTAGTTCTGAGGAAAAATCTTACCCATACAGCCTTTCTATCTTTTTCTAAACTGAAATGTTACAGCCATAGATTTTTCCTAAAATTTCCCACTCACTGGGCTGAGCCAAAGAGTACATGGGACTATATTTGCCAGGTGTTTCATAGGATGGCTCTCAAGAGGTAGTTGAACTACAATTCTCATCAGCTTTAGCCAGAACAGTCAGCGGTGAGTCTATAGAAAGTTGTACTACAATATCTGCAAGACTGTAGGGCAATGATGGCGGAACTTGGCACACTAGCTGTTCTTGGACTTCAATTATCAGAAGCCTAAGTCAGCACTCCTGCTGGTCAGGGTGTCTGGGAATTAAAATTCAAGAACAGCCGGAGTGCCAAGGTTCACCATCACTCCCATAGGGGAATTAAGTTCTCCTCTCCCCAGCAAATGGAAAGCAACATTATTCAGCTACTATAAGGTATGTATAAAGGATAATTTGTTACAATAACCATGAATCTTTGAGCTGGAGTTAAGTGGATAGAAGGTAGAGTGGATGGATGGTGGATCTACACTTACTTTGGGAGCTTTCATGGCAGAGCAATGTTTTTGTTGATTGGTGTAGTAGCCTATTTGAGTCTAATAAATTCTTCCTGTTTATCAGATACACATACAAAAGTCAGAAGAACATGGTAAGTTCTTGGTCTTCCTTTTTAAAAAAATCCACAGATGTAAACTACAGGGTGCGGCAGCATAACTTCCTGTTTTCAAAACTTAATAAAACCCATTGTATAAATCAGAAAATTTTTATTTGTACTTGTTCAAGTGACCAGTGATTTACACAATATTCTAGACATTATGTGGCCTCACATTCAAATACTTCCCTGGTTCTATTTACACTGGTTTATAATAGTATTGCAAGAATACTTTTGTAGATGAGTATTCACAGCTTTCACAGGCATATGGTTGCTAAGGGAACAGGTTTTCTATTAAGTTCTTGCTCAATATACTTGTTTTGTCTCATGTCATATATTCTGGGGGCTAGGTGAGTACCAAAGAAATGTGATTGTACCATAGTGTCAGTACAATGGTTAAGGATTTTAAAAAATGAGCAATTGAAGTTGGCATAAAAGCATTTTGAGATATAGAAGAAGTGCCTGCTTCCAGTCACGATACCCCCTTTGGTTTTTATGTTGTAGTATGCAATCTTATTGCGAAGAAGACAAAAAAAGTTAGGCACTTTTGAACAGCTATGGCAGGAAATTTAAAAGCAGAGAGATAAAGTGAGCTATAAGTTATGTACATAGAGAGAATGCAGAGATTGAAATGTGTACTAATTTGATTTATACTGTATAATTAATATGGCATTTTATTATCCATTACCACACCCTTTGAGAAAAATGGGGCACAGCCCACTATGAACTATATCCCAGACCGTTGAGTGAAACACAGTACAGAAATATAGAGGCGAATTTTTGTGTGTCATATTCACTTTTGTGGTTTCTTCATAAGAAGCATTCAGTGGGAGAGAGGAATAGCTGCAATGTTTATTGATCAGACCTCATAGAATTCTGGGTGGCACAGACTCACATGAACACCATCACTAGCTGATACCGTGATAGGAATTTGTGCCTATTTCTGCTATTATCTCACCTGGGCTGTTTCCCAATTGCCAAATTCATTGGTATCCATAAGGTTTCAGACATTTAGTCATGTTGTTTCCTTGGAATACCAGACATATGACTAAAATGAATCTGTCTGTACTTTTGACTGAAACATCTCTAGATTTGGACAGATGGGCATCACTTGAATAACTTTTTTGATTAAGAAGAATATGCCAAACATACTCTGTTTTCTTCATCCACCCTGACCAGTTATTTTCATCCACCCTGACCAGTTATTTTCAGAAAATTAATGCTGCATTTAGGGTTTTATGTTAAGACAATGTATTTGCCATTTTTTGAAGGCAGATTCAATTACCCAGATTCAAGTCTATGTCACCAGGTGTACTTTTTGGCTTTCACAAATAATTGGTAAACACATCCTGATACAACCAACCTTTCATGGCAATTATATAATCAACATATTTGATATCATTTTTTTTGGCTGAGACATTGAAATCATCTACACTATTTGTTCAATACAAGGCATTCCAGCACCTACAATTTCAGAAGCCAGTCTAGTTTTGAAAGTGATTCTCATCCACCGCAATTCAGCTCATACTCACATGTGAAAATTATAATAATGATTTAAACATTGTGAGGCAACCTTTTCTGGTTGAGGAAAAATGGCTGATCACATTAGACCAAGTGATAGGGCTAGAGTTTGAGAATGTTTCACATTTTCAATCCACTTACAATCTGTCTTCTGGAATAGCGTGGTGATATTTAAATTTCGACATGTTTTGATATCCATACAGGAACCATTCACCTTGAGTGCTCTCTCCTCACTTTGCAAGCACTATCTGCATCCCCAGAGAACCTGAAACCAACAATCATAGTTTATACATTCCTATTAGAAACACAAAATTTTATGCTGATCAAGTGACAATGGAGTGGAGCAAAGAAACCTAACAACTCAGTATGACTCAACCATGGAAATCTGTCATCAATACCTAAAATATCTTTAGGAGGGTTTGATTAAGGGGAAAAACCTCACCAAAACACCTTGTTTTTTTCAGACAGATTGGATGCCGACTTATTTGTATTGGCAGACATGCTTGTACTTTTAAATTATGTTCCTGACACTTGGAACTTAACTGGTGACCAGAGCAATTGGATTTTTGTCTCCAGAGCAATTGGATTTTATCACTTTTAGGAGCTTTTATCATTTTATTAACTTTTATCATTACCTGAAAGCTCTACGTACTAGCAAAAGAAGCATACCCTGGTGTCTGTTCAGAAATCAGAAGATCTCACTACTTTAGCAACACCTAAATGTCTGTTTGATCAACACCAAACACAAATTGAATCTTTTCCAGACATATGGTCAGTTCATATTAATGAATATGTCCAAATCTTGATTGCATTTTCCATTTCATTTCATTTCTATTTCCTTGAAATACCCCCTCCCCCCCAAAAAAAATCACTATTACTAGTAAAAATTTCTTAAAAGATGTACAGCTTGCATTTTGGGACTGTGGGGATAAGGGTGTAATATTTAACAATGTAAGAAGTGATAATTAACTTTTGTATTACTATTTCTGAAAACTGGTGAAGTCACAGCTGTGAGCCTAGCCTGGCTTTCTCCTTAACTGTCCTCCAGTCTCTCTTGCACTCACTAGCCCCATCTGTGGTCTGCAGCAAAATATTTCTGCTTTCCATCTACTGGGCAGGTCTAAACTCCATATACCACCCCTCAGTGGCATCCCTTATCCATCAGTTTCACCTGAAGATTGTCTATCCTGAACGTGACTGCAGCAGATATTTATTATGATACTCTTGAAGCACAGGGACTGCTGATGTAGTAATTGTGAAAACCTGTGAATGACCCTGACAGGCAAAGAAAAAGAGGGTTGGGTTAACTCATTCAGCATGTGTGTGTGTGTGTGTGTGTGTGTGTCTACACTATTCTGTTGTAGTCATGTTTCAAGAGGTTTTGTTGCTTAAATTAGAAAGCTCATTTAAATGTAGCCTGATTAAAAATTTCAGTCGTATCTTCTTCCTTACAGACAACTGTAACACTGTTCAGGTATATCAGAAAACAAAACAAAATAAAATAAAATAAAATAACACTGTAGCACTTTAAAGACTAACTGCTATATTTTTATTGTTAGCTTTTGTGGATCAAGTCAACTTCATCAGACAAAGAGTGAAACTTACAGTCCTGTTCTTTATATACCAAATTCATGGGGCTCAAAGGGAGAAGGGTTGGTGTCAAGCAAGATGACAGACAAGCAAGCACAAGAATGCAGTTTCACACAGCCATTAGCAACAATAGATTATTCAGATAAACTCTAAATGACTCCCTTTCAATCTCAAGGTTACTGAGAAAGCCCATTATGGTCTCTGATCAACTTGTGACCTGCATGTCAGGGGGAAAAAAAACAATCACCTGTACCTAGTTTCTTTCTGTTTTACTAAAGAGAATTGGCAGGAAAGTTGTAATATAAAATCATATAGCAAACTGTGTATCAAATTTGATAATGTCCCAGAAACCCTTCACTAATATTTAGCCCCCTGTGATGGGTATCTAACAGATGAATGTATTTGATTTCTGCTGTCTCCCTTTCAATCCTAGTTTTGTAATTTCTCTGTTCCAGAATTGCAACTTTCAGGTTCAGATAGATGTTGATAGAATATCTGCAGAATAAGCACAGACAAAAAAAGTTCATAATAGTTTATCTAGGAAGCAAATGGCTCCTGCACATACACTGAACTCCTGAACATAGAGAAAGAACATAGTTACATGATCTATGTGATTGAATCAATCCCCTGATTTCTTGTGCTCCACTGTACAAGTGGAATTGTTGTCCATAGACATGTTTTTAAGAAGTGCAACAACTTCATGGTACACTACAGCATACTAGATTTGACTGTGTATATAGTAAATACTCTCATTAGCAATGGCTACCCTTTCCCCTAACCTTGATTCAAGCAATTTATTAACATAAAATCATTTGGGTCTTTCTAAGGGATTTTAATTTTGAAAGTAATAGAAATATTGACCATGTTGTCTGAATTTTTTTAGCCTATTGACTCTGATACTTTTTCTTTATCTGGCGATTTTCACAAGGCTGCCAGTCAATGAAGAGTCCAAGGAGAGAATAGTTTGAGATTCTCCAAACATGTTAACTCGTGTTTTCATCTTCTAATTCTTCGTCTTTCACATTTTGTCAGACAGCACTTTTGCATTCAGTTCAGAGCTCCCTGCTAATAGATTTTTCCAGTGTAGAATCAATGGGTTCTGTTATCCTGAAAAACTTTATGGAAGGAGCAAAGAAGTTATCATAGCAGTGGATCTGTCAGAATTTAGGGGGAATGGAGAAGAAGTCAGAATTCTTTATTCATGATTCTTTTTGCTATGTTATTGATGGACATTTAACCTGTTTCTATCCTTTACTCTGGCTGTTCAACTTGTGTTTTTTCAGCTGATATGTCAAATTTGATATGTGTTATTTTCATCTTATTCCCTTGTACTCTTTTCATCCCAAATCTTGGGAAATTTACTTTTGTTGGACCATGATTCTTAGATGTCCCCAGCCAGCACATTTATTAAAGTTAGTGGATATAATAGCACACTCAAATAGTTCATAAGGAACTTGTTTTGATGATATCATAAGGAATTACTGGTAGGATGATGTTCTGGATTCCACTATTGTTGAGTTACAGATGACTTCAGCATGGCATTATATTTTTTTTATGTTCAAGGTAGCATTCTATAATCTGTTAAAATCAAGTCCTCTACTGAGCTAATTCCACTGTGAGCCTTGCAGCATTTGAAATCAATCCTTCATTCTGATGGATACCAGGGTGGTAGACCAGCAAAGCTAATACAATGCAATATAATTGAACCAACACACACTTCCAAATATATCATCAAAACAAGTAAAAGCAGCAAAAACAGTAAAACAAAGCAAACCAGTTATTTAAAAAGTTTTGGTCAACATGTGGGGTTTGAGCTGTCACCAAAATTTTATGATGATGGCCACATTCAGAACTCCAGGATGGAGAGGAACTGTATTCTAAAGCTAAGTGTCTCTTGTTGACCTACACAATACATTAGGTACATGGAAAAGAGCCTCCTTGATTAAAGAATTTTAATTTTGTGATAGAGGAACATATTCTCCATATATTCTCTGATACTCAACCTTTTTCTAGTATTTTCCTCACTTAGAGCCATTAAAAAGTCATTAACTTTCTTATGAATTCTAGAAAACACTTTATAGCCTATAATGAAACATCCTGCCATGAAAAGGCTGCCTCACTTTAAGACAAAACTAAATGGGAAAAAAAAGACTCATATTTAAAGGCTTATATTTGCCATATCAAATGAACTCTGGCAAAAGCCTGGGGGAAAACCAGCTTAAAAAAGTTTGTTTAAACATTTCATGTCTTAAAAAAGGGATAAACAAATCTGTCAGTTTTGCTTTCTTCCCTTTCAGATTTTCTAAATTCTGAGAAATTCAGATCAAAACATAAAGCAAAATTCTCATAAATTCTTAAATAGAACTCTACGTAACTCTAGGTGGATCGTGCTAACCTTGATTTCATAAAGTCTTCAGGTGGCTATTGCACACCCAAGGATCTTTCAGAGAAAGACAAGGAAAGATTGTTCAATAAATGATTTTGCATATTTTGCTTATTTCCTACAGAAGAAAATAAAATAAAATTTATTTTATGAATCCCTCCCAAATCCCTTTCTCTTCTAAAATATATGATCAAACATAAACAAGTATGATAACTCTTTGCCAGACAATTATTTTATGGTTTTACACAGTGAAGTACTTTAAGCCTTGAGTAGCAAATTGATTTGTGTCAATCCCCTGAGCATTGTAAACGATTAGTTAAAATGAATGAAAGCCATTTTAGCCCACGCTCATTAAAGATCAAATCCAGCTGAGACAGGATGACTAGAAACAACTGAAGTACTTAAGGAAGTACTTTAACAAGTTCTCGGATTATCACCAGCTCAGTTTTTTGAAATTCTTTAAAGATGGTTTCCAAACTGCAGGAATAATTTTATAGTGCTATATCAGCTGTAGAGTCTCATAGCTGATGCTATCTTTTACAAAACTAGAATTCCATGTGTTCCTCATGATTCACCTTAGATTTCTCCCCTCCCATTCCAAATTTTATTTTATTGTGAAATATTCAAATATTTTTATTTCTGTGATTTGTTTTAAATCACTGACATGTTTCTAATGCTTGAGGAATTTCTTTTAAGCACCCCTCCCCTAAACTGTGTTTTTGAAAGTATGGCCCTAGGAATAGTTATGGAGCTCAAGGAATGTATATATCAGGGGTTCCCAACATTTTTACTCCATGGACCTGACCATGCCCCCTGGACAGCTGAGCAGGCTGGACCACACACCCCAGAAGCAGAAGTAAATGCAGCCGCTTCTATGTTTATGACAGTTGCGGGTGCATTTATGGCTGATGTAACTGTGTTTATGCATGCACAGGCACGTTTTACGGCTGTCGTAAACGTGTCCACTGCTGAGTGCAGCAGATGAGGATCAAATTCACAACATTTTGGCTGCAGTACAGTAGTTTAAACACTGTGCCACTAGGGCTCCTTAGTCTTATTCTTCAGTGAATACACTCAGAAGCTACTCAATGTATATAATGCAGAATATTGGTCTGGATTTGAGCTCAGTGAAATAAAATCACTTGTGTCTAAAGCTTCATTTATTTCAAAGTACAGTAAAACACCAGTTAACGCTAAAACTTGGTTCCACAAGTCTTGGTGTTATCTGATTTTTAGCGTTATCTGATCCATGTTAAAATCCTATGGGATGGATCGGATAACGTTAAAGCTCCATAGAGATACATTGTAACCACACAGGCTTTAGTAGTTGTTATCCGATCCATCCCATAGGACCTTAACGTTATTCAATCCAATTCTCCTCCCCAGATTACTTAACATTATGCAATTTTAGCGTTATCTGATCCAATTGTTATCCGGTGTTTTACTGTACTGTATCTGCTGTTAACATGTCAAACTCTGAATCCATCCATGTATGTAGCTGCATACACTCTGCTACTGGAAAAGCATGGAAGATAGTCCAAACTGTGATGTAGGGAAGAGGAATTAACTTATCTAATGGAAATTACAGACATTTGTGATCTAGACATAAAGTCAAAGCTTCACTTGTGAAGTCATTGCTCAGGTGGTTGCTGACCCATTCCGGGTGTCGTTGAATAAAGTTGGTCTGTATCCATTTCAATCTGATTTTAGGCCCAGAGTTGGCATGGAAACATCTTTGATGACAAAACTATAGGGAGACCAGGGTAGCTCATTTTTGGAGCCAATATTGATATCCTTTTGGCGCCAGGAAATGACATTTTATTTTTCTAAGCATTTTACATCTTTAAAAACCTTTCAGAACCATTATAGTTGTTTTTTTTATGACTGTTTGCTGTGGTTTTACTGCACTAACACATAGATGCCTTTTAATTCATGAAAGTATATCCTTCTGTCACTTTACACCTCTGGTGCTGAAGCCAAAACCATAAAAAACAGGATTTCAAATTAAACTAATTTAGTGATGTCTCTAACCCATGGAATTAAAAAAAAAGGATACTGGCATAGCAGGAGTGACACAGTGCTCATGTATTAGCTCAGTTCATTTCCTTTGTTTCATTTTTTATCAAATTTATTTTCCCATTTGTAGTAAACTGCAAGTATGGGCATCCTAAATATTGCAAAGGTATTAATTAGTGCCTCTGTTATTTAAAAAGTCAGAAGCCATATTTTTTTAACAGTGCCTTCCTTTATGATATTTTACAAGAAATAATACAGTATAAATAAAAAAAGGTTGACAACATTTTTATGTAGTAAACTTCTCATTTGTTCACTTTGGCCCTATGAAGAGACACTATGTTGGAACCTGAGCATGACCAAGTTTGATATTTATTTATTTATTATTACATTTATATCCCACCCTCATCCAAGCACTCAGGGCGACTTACAGAATTAAAAAACACCATTATAGCTTTTCCTATGCAATGGTTTGATGAGCTTCAGAGGTGGAATGACAACAGCAGGCACTCTTCAATGCCTGGAGGGGGCTTTTCTAGATAGAAGAGTGCCTGCTATTGTCATTCCACCTCTGAAGCAAATTCTTCAGAAAGTCATCCTGTTTTTGATAGAGGCTAGTAGACATGTACAAGGACAGGAGAGACCCCAACACACAAATTCCTGAGAATGTTTAGAATTACCTGCTGAACAGAGAATGGTCAATGGCAGAGGCACCCAAACTACAGCCCGCAGGCCCAATTAGGCCCCTGCATATAATTAATGCAGCCCGCAGTGAGCACCTGAGCTCACCATGGACCGCCTCACTGCCCACCCCCCCCACCTAATGTCAGTATCAGCGGTGGCGATCGTGCTTTGTCCCGGCTGCTCTGAGCAGCCTTTTGCTTGGCCCCATCCCCTCTGAAGCATTTGCCAAAGCAAATCACTGCATTGGAGAAATCTGCGGAGCCTCCTCTGTTTCAAAATCTATGGTGCTAGGAGAGCCCCCTGGCACACCCAGGATGTTGTCACCATAGCACGCCAGGTTTACCCTTCCAGCACCTTGGATTTTGAAACAGAGGAGGCTCCGAAGATTTCCCCAATGCAGCAATCGGCTTTGGCAAAGACTACAGAGGGGATGGGACTGACCCAGAAGCTGCTCAGAGCAGCCTGGACAAAGCACAATCACTGCCGCCACCACCTCTGCTGATGTCAGAACAGTCAGCAGCAGGAACAGCCCGCCTCCAGCCCCCACAGCTGTGTGTCAGAGGCAGGACCGGCCCCCGGAAAAAAAATGTTTTGGCACTACTGGTCTATGGTTTGAGTAAGAAGTTGTCTCATCCCATACTGGAAAGTGAGATGCTCTGTTTGGGCCATGGATGTTGCTGGTGCTGGTAAGGAGCCCTGGTGGCACAGTAGTTAAAACTGCTGTACTGCAATTAAAAGGTTATGAGTTCAGTCCTGACCAGGGTTCAAGGTTTATTCAGCCTTCCATCCTTCCGAGGTCAGTAAAATGAGTATCCAGCATGTTAGGGGCAAAATGCTAATTAACTTGTGAACCACCCACAGAGTGCACTAAGTGCTACGGGGCGATATAGAAGTGTAATTGCTTTGCTTTAGAGCTTTAGCCCTCATCAGAACATAGGAGGAAGTTACCACAGTTACCAGACTAGCAACCCAAGAAACTTTGCATAAGCCACTATTTATATTCAAGATGGACACAGTTGTAAAACCTATTCTCATCAACAGGATGTATTTGGAGATAGTTTTTGATCAGTTAAGGCAATAAAAGGAGGTCTCTAGCTTTAGTTCAGGCTGATAGCAGTTTCTAATGTCTTTATAAATTAGATCTGAAAATTGGAAGCTGATGCTGTTGGGTTATTACACATAACATGAAATTGCCCAATAATACAAACACTGTGCAAACAAGTATTTATTGTATTCATTGTTTCACCTCCAAAAGAGTCAACTGAACAGGCTACATGGTGGAACAGCTTTAAAATGCCCGAAGCTCAAAAATATATTTCTGAATGTGTCTTATTAAATTGATGGTTATGGGTATGGACTGACACTCCATATTAAGCTCTGATGGCAGCGCAATTTTAGTGGCGTGAGATGTCTGAGGTATGATAATTGCATATGGCCATAATGCAAGCACGGTGCTAATGAATGAATAAATAGAAATAAATAAAACAGATTTCTGAGGTCATTGTTTGCTGTTAGAAAAGGTAGAAATCATTCTAGGTCACACTTATTTAGCTCATCCATGTTGACAGAGTGTTTAGGAAGAATGTTCCACTACCCCAAAACAGCATCAAATGATTTTAAGGGGGGGGGCAGTCTTTGCATGAGCTTCTGGCAAACAAGCATAGATATTCTGCGTAGGCTTTCTTCCCATTATTGCAAAATGAGATATCAGCAAAATAAATGCTGCTGAATTACATTGTGGTATTGCATAGCTGTTCTTGCAATGATTTTTTTAGAAATAGTATGACAAGGCCCTTCCTTCTCCATGCAACAAAATGGGGAATCCTCACACAAATGTAATGGACAATACTCCACACCATGCCATTGACAACACTATGTACTTATATGGCATTTGTTATGCCAAGGAACAGCAAAGAAAATTCCATGTCCGGTTTGATGAATAGTACATGGAAGTGGTAGGACATGGGCTGTGATTAGAACACATGTCTATATCTTCGCAGACTGCAGATCAACATAAATGCCACGAGATTGCATGAATCCTTACCACTTCATGTACCTGAATCACCAGGCAGGGGCTGGTTTATGTGAGGCCAAAAATAGAATGTGATGATTAAGAATAAAACAAGGAAGGACAACTCTATATTTGAATTTTTCAATGGTGGGTGGCTACATTGAACAAACATATATGTAGCATGTGCTAATTAAAACCAACTATAATCATTCTGAAATTTTTAAAAGTATGCAAAATGCCTAGTGCCAAAAAAGATTTACATTTTGTTGGATTTACACATGTGTAATGAGATTTGGGTGCCAGAAAAATTCAAGCGGCAGATCCAGGAAAGACTCAGAATGAGAAAACTGGTTAAAAGAAGGATGAGTTAGGGAGTAGGAAAGCCCTACTCTCTTGAGAAGGAAAGTAAATTCTTATAGCTAGTAAGATCATGAACTAAAACTTCCTGATACTATTTTAAATATATAATCTTTGCACATGATTACTATGAGAATTTAAATATTGTTTACACCAGATGGGAGGGGTATGTGATAAAATAAGGCCCCAAGTTCTTCACATATCCAAAATGGAGTTTAGTAGGTTTCTAGTCTATAGTAGAAATGTGGCTTCTTGTGCTAGCCAAAAGGGCCGTTTGGTTGTTTTTCACAATTTGCGGCCCAGGAAGGGAAGAGATAGACAGAGAGGCACCCATTGTAAACAAGACAACCACAGTTGTTTACCCAACTCTGGAATCTGATTGGAAGTAGCCTGATTACCCAGGTTCACTTAATACCTGGCAAGGGTCTGGCAGAGAGCCAGAGAGAGAGTTCGAAAATGGTTGTCAACTAGGGAACATCGACATGAAAGAGATAGGCTTTCCAACTCGAACTTATATCTGGAAATCTTAATTATGGTAACTTAGAACAGATAGATAGATTCCTTTTAATTAGGGGAATACTTGTCTGAAACATCCTTTCTCTAAAACAAATTTTAATTAGGTTATTTTTCTATGCTGAGATCTGTAACCTAATTCATCAAGAACCATGCTACCACTTTAAATAAAAATATTTTCTTCAATCAACGCGTGTTCATTGGAAATGGGATACAGGGTTAAAAGACAGTAAGTCCTTCTTTTATGCCTCTTGAAAACGCTACCGTAACCTCTCATGAAGTAAATGGGCTTGTCTCTGTAAACAGAGGCACCCAGGTTTGGTTCAGCCGGGATTGGCTGGAGAACGAATGGTGAACATATTTTTCTTGCGTGAGTTTGGGTGAGTTCTAGAGGGGATTTTTTTTAAATAATCCGCCTTGGATTGAACGCTGAGAGGTCCCAAGCAAGTGAGGAAGAGTGTGCATTCATCATAGGGTATAAGAAATAAACAAACAAGCAGGCAGGCATAGCAAAAGATTGAGGGGGGACCCTTTATTGCGGGTTGTCTTGTCACAGGCTGTTTTGTGTTCCTTTGGATCCAAGGCAAGGACACAAAATCGATTAATCCAAAAGAACAAGGAAAAACCATAGCAAAATAGAATGGATGTGAAAATACAGCAGTACAAAAGAATAGTTTTGAACAGAAAATGCTAATAAGGCAAAACACCAATGTGACTTGAGGTCTCCCCAAAGCTCTTTTGGCCACTGGAACCTTTTGCGGAGTGGCTGGCTCATTCTCTTAACCCAAATCTCCAGATGCAAGTGGAGTATCCACAGCTGCAGTGGAGTGTGCAACACCTTCCAGAATTGCCTACTTTGAGTCTCAGCAGGGGTCCCTAATTCTGGCCCTTCTATACCTCTAAAGTAGCTGACACCTGCTTTCCGATTAGAGCCACAACACATCCTTTCTTAATTGGTAAAGTAATTGAAGAGTAACCGTTTAATTGGTATATTTAAAGGGAGAATCCTCATTAATTGGCAAAATAATAACACTTGTGTCTACAATGTCCTTAGCTAACAAGAAGGTAGATAAGATTGTGAGCTTCTAGTGGCAGGTGTCCAGAATTAATTAGCCTATGGCTAGTACAGCTATGACTAGGACTGCAGTGGCTCTAGTGGCTAAAACACTAACTGGAAGGCGGCAGGACAGCAGTTCAATGCCTGAGTACTCCAGGACAAAATGAGCTCCCATCTTTGTCCCAGCTCCTGCCAACCTAGCAGTTCAAAAGCAAGAAATTGCAAGTAGACAAATAGGGACCACTTCAGTGGGAAGGTAAACAGTGCTCCATGCACTCTGGTGTCTAGGCATGCCTGCCACATGACCACGGAAACATCTGCAGAAGTGGGCAGCACTGGCTCTTTGGCTATGAAACAGAGATGAGCACTGAACTCTAGAGTAGGATATGACTGGCTTTCAAGCAAGGGTGACCTTTACCTTCACTAGTACAGCCGTGGCAAGCAAATATGCATCTCAATAATCATAGACATTTCCCAAGCAGTTACTGGTCAGGTGAAGCAAAGGACATGAGAAGATAAATGAAATTGTAAAATGGAACTGTGAAATGGGTCAGGCTAAGCAAGACCCATAACGACCTATACAGAAATGGAACCCTGTACATCTAAATCTGGGCATAGAGGAAAACTAGGACATACCACTACACCTCCTTACAATATAATGGCCTTCTTGCTATTATTATTATTATTATTATTATTATTATTATTATTATTATTATTATTATTATTATTATTATTATTATTATTATTATTATTATTATTATTATTATTATTATTATTAATTCGATTTATATACCGCCCTACTCGGTACACCCTCAATACAGGGTGAAAGGGCTTTCTGTTCTATTAACATCTGTAAAGCTTCCCTTTATAATTCTTTCTTTATGCGTGTCAGAGGCATCACAAAATTAACATATTGAAAACAAACAGGAATTAGATGACATCTGCCCAGTATTGGGCCACATTGACAGCATTTCCTCTTGCCAACGTAAGGTCCTCCTCAGTGCACATTGAGGGGCATTGTGTACATTTTATCATATGGGCAATAGTTTGTTCTCCGCATTCTTGATACCTTGTAGGTTTTTAGATGAATAGCACAGAGTTGAGTTTTTAGAGAGTTTGGCTTCAGTTGGTTATCAGATACCAAAGCTATGGAGGAAGGCTTGGGTGGTAGCTATACAGTACTTCAACCAGACAAGCCACCAGAAGACCCAAAAAGCTACAGGTCCATATCCCTTCTTAGCCACCTATACAAGATATATGAACATTTAAATCTGAACTGTATGCAGTAGAAGAACCCCTGCTTATTGCACAGCAAGCTGGTTTCAGACCTGGCAACGATTGTGCAGCACAAATTCTTAACCTAACAGTATATAGAAGATGGTTTTGAACTGAAGGAAACCACAGGTGTAGTATTTATGGGATTTTAAATTCACAAAAAAAAAATCATACGTTGTTTACTGGAAAACCATAGATTTTTTTTGTTAATTTCCAAGAACAATGCAACCATTGGAAAAAAATTAATGGCCTCACACAGGGCAGTGTGCTAGCCCCCACACTGTTTAACATATATACTAATGATCAGTGGTGGGCTACCACACTGTGGGCATGGTATGGTGGGTGTGGCCAGGGGGAAAGCCCTGCATTGCACCCGAATTAGGACTACTTTATTTGAAAAATTGGATGGGCGGGGCCAGACAGACTTACTGCTACTGGTTCTGCTGATCTGGTGCGAACCTGCTGATGCCCACCACTGCTAATGATCAACCACTGCAGGAAGCCACTAGAAGCTTTCTCTATGCCGATGACCTTGCAATTGCCACACAGTATACAACCTTCAAGGCAGCTGAGAAAAAAAAAACTGACTGAGGCTTTGAACTTGATATTTACATATTATAGAGATAACCATGTATAATTGTTTCTGGTTCCTTCTTTCCTAATTGCCAAACAAAAGATAATTTTTCATTGTGCATAAGATGCTGAAGGCCAAAACCTGTAGAAATAGTTTTCTAATATATTTTCAGGATAGATATAACCAGTGATGGGATGTTACCGGTTCGGACCGGTTTGCCCGAACCTGTAGCACCCTATCAGGAGGGGTCGCCGGGGTGGTGGTAAACCCCCAGGTGACCGGTTCGGTCGCCTCTCTGGCCCCCTCCAAAAATTTATTTCCAGGCAGCCAAAATTGCTGCCCGGAATTGCGCATGCGTCAAACCTCCGTTTGATGCATGCACAGTTCTATTTTTTAGTGCGCATGCATCAAATAGAGGTTTGATGCATGCACACTAAAAAAAGGAACTGTGCATGCATCAAATGGTGGTTTGATGCATGCACAGACATTTTTAATTTATTTATTTATTTATTTTGCTCCACCCTCGACGTCATGACATCATGATGTCGGCTACACCCACGACGTCCATGATGTCATGATGGGGTAGCAGGAATTTTGACAACCCACCACTGGATATAACCCTAGGCATTGCACAAGGAGCATCCTAGGCTCATTGGATAACAATTATGTGGGGCCAACACACTATGTATCACACTATGTATCACATAGAGTGTAGGCCCCTTGTTTGTGACCAAAAGGAGCCTTTTAAGCACAGCAAAGTCTTTCTTGTATCTAATTTTCTAGGCAGCTAAAATCCCCTGCCCTATATTGAAGCCAGGTCTGCATCTGAGACATCTTTTTGACAATTTTTCTGGCCTCAGTTTGATCCCTTTGTTTCTTGCATCTAACAACCTTCAGTGAAGATCCTTAGATGACAGGAATCTGAGAAACATGGCCAGGCCCAGATGGTCTTCTTTCTGCTGAGTGATTACTGCTGAATTCATGCGGTTCTTCTGAATGTGGTCATAGATTGATTGGCTGTCAACTTGTCTCTGTTTTTTTAAAAAAACTACATTGGCAATTGTTGAAGGGAGTTGTTGGTGAAAAAGTTATGGGACCCAAACACTCCCATCCTTGATGTACTATGAGGTTTTATAAAGTAAATTCAACACAAGGTTTGTTTTTTAAAAAATTGAAATTTGAAACAGCCATGAGATCAGAAAAAGTGTTTCTTTTGTGTTACATTCTTGTACAAAGGTTATTCTCCCACACCATAGTTTAAAATGTAGTTCTTTCTCTTTTCCTTCTGGTATGACAATGCTTTTTGCATTTATGTAACCTTCAGTTAAGCAGGGAAACTCATTTTCACTTTCCTTCGTACTGACACTTCTCATGGCTCATGAAGCGTTCTGTTAAAAGTGTTGTCAAGATCAAATGTTCCCCAAATGACATTCATGCCATTAATTACTATTGTCTCATCTTCTTTGACTCAGGACAGCTACTGTTATCTCATCACACTTTACGTTTTTACCTTGCTGGCAAAACGTGATGCTTTTTAAATGTACCTTGTGTCTTATGTGTGCCTCCTCCTTGATCCTGAATAATTTTCAGCTAGCCAGTGTGTGATAGGATTTTCTTTCTTTCCCTGCCCCCATGTTTTTTCCACCCTTCTTTTCTTCGCCATCAACATAGTATTTTCAAATGACTTGTTCATACATTTCAACTGTTTCTCCCTCTTTGACATTATTGCTTACGACTCATTTGCAGTCTGCCGCTTCTTATGTAGAAGTGCAGGTCTAAATTGTACCTGTCCTTCAAGGTCTTCCAATATGATAGTCTCCCCTCTCCTTATTCTTACCTTCACTGAAATAGCTTGGCAAAGAGAACTAAAATACCATTTTTTGAGATTTCATATCAGTATGATAAATTACACCTCTCTAGCTTTGAGACTCTATTCTCTTTAAGAGCAAACACCTGAGAGTAAGTTTCATGTAGCGTCTAGATTATTAACATTAAACAGAGGGGAAAATCAAATCTAAAATTAAGAGGTAAAAAAGTCAAGGGAATGGAGAAATAAAATCAAAAATTGAATTTTAAACCAGATAAGACAGAGGTGCTCCCAGTCAGATGAAAAGCAGATTGGAAATTTGGAAATGAAGATGTACTGGGAAGAGTTACATTCCCTCTGAAAATCCAGGTTCAATGTTTGGTCATGTGGAGCACTCCTACACCTTCTCTACTCATGTGTGCCACCAACTGAACAACAACTATCCTCGAATCCTTCCACCAAATTTTGGGATGCTGTTGAAACCTGTAGAAAGGAACCTCTCCTAGATTATCCCTAACACTAGGTAAACAGCCAATGTTCCCTTTTATACAGCCAAAGTTGAGTTAATTGTGTCCTCCTGTAAAATTAAGAACAATTTTGGTGAAACACAAGGCCTTAGTTATTTTAGTTATTTTAGTGTTATTACATAAACCATGAACTTAGCACTGGCCAGTGATATAGGTGAGTCTCATGTCTTGTGATTGTGGTTTTCAAAAACTGCAAGGCCTTTAAACTAAAAGATAGTTTTATGTTTAAAAACCCCGCATAGGAATACAATGTTATATTAATAACGAAAAGAAAACTACAGGAGCAACATTAAAGCTTTCAGGTTCTTTACAGTGCAGTCACAAGTCTTTATTTCTTTATAATTTAAACCATTTCACCGCACTTTGTTTTATATCTAGATCCAGCTGTGTGTGTATGTGAGTTCAAGTAAAGTGAAGGCAGTTTCATGTAGAAGCTGTACACAATAGTGTGATCTTGTTGGAACTTGTGTCTAACAAGTACCCATATATACAGGTTCTACATGAAACTGCCTTCACTTTACTTGAACTCACAGATTTAACCCTAAGTAAAACACAGCTCTTGCTGCATTCAACTCAACTCTCTCTTACACATTACTTCCTATATACAAACAGAACCTCTTCCCTGGGAATCTTACCAATAAATCAGCTCACAGTTCCATTCATGAACATACTTCCTTTTGACTGCTTTAGCTGTCACTCTGGACAAACATTGAACCTACAACTGTCAATTAAATCATCAATTGCCAAGCATGCAGATATGAACCTTTACACACAACGTATTTACAGTGTAAAATCACCACAGTTTGCTGCTGGATTCATAACTGAACTTAGATGCCCACATCTAAACAGTGGCCAGGAATAAATTTTCACAGCTAAAATTAGTGCTCCAGTTGGGTCCATTTTTGATTATGTCTGATCTGACCTTTGTAACATACCTTAATTACATTTCATTTGGATTACTGTAATACATTCTATTTGGCTCCATCTTTGGAAAGTGTTTAGAAATGTCCAGAATGCCACAGCCATATTGCCCTTTGAAGTTCGTTATACAGAGAGCCCAAAATTTCTGGTTACAAAAGCTTCACTGACTACCAGTAGATTATAGGCTCAAGTCAAAGTACTGGACACTGGAGTGCACGAAACACTGTTTACCCTTCCACTGAAGTGGTCCCTGTTTATCTACTCATAATGTCTTGCTTTCAAACTGCTAGGTTGGCAGGAACTGGGACAAAGACGGGAGCTCATTGTGTGAGCTTCCATGATTCAAGACCACTTCTTCTGGTATGCACCAATTTCTTGTGGATAGGGCAGAAAAATTTTCAACAAGCATCCCAAAGGCTCTCAGCAAATTGTGTTAGGCTTTGGTGACATGTCTTGTCATGAATGTTTGAGACTCTTATTCTCCAACCATATTCACAAGAAATTGGTGCATCCAGAATAAGTTGTCTTGAATCACAAAAGTTCACGTACTGTTTGATTTTTTAAAGGGATCCAACCAAGGTATTGCTTTTCTCCTGCATTTGTATTGTGTATCACATGGGTTTCTTTGTTAATATAATAAAATGTTGGAATGTGTTTTAACTGTGTTTTAGCAGGATTTCTCCTCTTTTTGAACACTTTATAAGCTGCCTTGAATTTCTTTATTGGGAGAAATACAGTAAAGGGAAGAAAGAAAGAATGAAAATTGATTAATTTGATTTATATACCACATGATTAGTGAAAGCACTACACTGGGGAGATTACATAGAGTTAAAACTCACAAACTCTGTATACACCACAATAACAAAAAAGATAATCAAATGTAATACTTCAATATAAGAGACAATAATTATAATTATAAATTATGAATAACCCTACGAGAAAACTAAAATTGATTAAAATGTAACAAAATCACAGAATTATTGACATCACTCAAGAGATTCAGTAAATAAAGGCAGATTTTAAATAATTTAGTCTTTATTATTTTTTAAAATTGTATATATAATTATTGAAGTCTATCTCATTTTTATTTTTTTCTTCTTCTAATTATTAGGTAGTAATAATTGAGGCAACAATTTAAAGTAGGGATTCCCAATCTTGGGTCCTCAGATGTTCTTGGACTACAGCACTGAGAACCACTGGGAACCTCAAGGTTGGGAAACACCAATTTAAAGGAATGTTGTTTAGTTTATTTTCCTTTTCCTATTCTTCTCTTTTGTCTACTGTCTTTTGGATTGTAACAGATTATATCAATAATCTGAAATTATTTGACAAGAATGAAGTTATTCCTTTCTTCCTGTTTGCTGACTCAGGAATATTCAGAGCATTGGAGAATGGAGTCAGAAGGAATTAGTATAAAAAATCTTGAAGTTTCTAATGAGAAATGCTAATTCAAGGAGTCATGGGACTGGAAATGTACAAAATTCAAGTAGTGTACAGCAGAACCTCAGTTAATAAATGGCTCAGTTAACATAAAAATCACATTACAAGGAGATCCATAGAAAATAGTGGCTTGGTTTACATAATTTTTTGAACAGATTAATTGGTTTTCAATGCATTCCTATGGGAAACCACCTTTCAGTTAAAGTATTTTGGTTTTCAATGCATTCCTATAGGAAAATTGCATTCAATGCATTCCTATGGGAAATTTGGTTAAAGTAATTTTCACTGTAAGAAATGTCCTGGAGAATGCATTAATTACATTAACCAAGGTTCCACTACAGTATATTGTTCTTGTTTCAAAGTGTGAGGTGATTCTTGCCTGTGTCATTTCTTTTCACATATAGCAATGGACAATTAAGACATTTCAGCATGAGAGGGAGATAAATTGGTTTATATTTTATTATGAATTGACCTAATCCATAATCTTCAATATTAATAGGATTGATTAGTGAACTAGCACACAACTGTTATTGAGTTTTCATACTTCTCTACATTTTGTAATGCAGTTGACTGAAGAAAAAAATCAAGTACTTCAGGGAACATTGAATAGTCAAAATATCTACAGTAAAGACATTAGTACATTCAAGGGCATATTGATATATTAGGGGACTCTGTATGAAAGAATAGACTTTCAAATATTTGTATAGAAAATTTGCACTTATAACAGCACTGGGCTTTTAAGAAGTCTACTGATGCAGAACTGGCTTTGAATGAATTCTTGTTTAGGGAAACAAAACGAATGTTACTGAAAACAAAACAGAAAGATCCACCAGTCAATTATTTCTAAGGTAGAAGGACATAAGTTTAAAGAAAAATTTGCTGCTTTTATACATGCATCTAATTTCTGTATGAAATAATTCATTTCTTCCCAGAAACTTATACTCTAATAGAAACCTACAAACTACAATGCAGAAAAGTTACAGTGTCCAGAATTCCCCATTGGACTTGCTGTCTTTGAGATTCTGGGAGCCAAAAAGAAAAAAGAAAGGATAACGTCTCTAATTTCTTTTACAAACAATAACAAATATCCTGTTAATAGCACTTGTAAGTGTAGTGTAAATAGTAAATAAATAAATTTCATGTCAGAAATTACTCTGGGTTGAAAGGATTTTTGCTGGAGAAGCTCCACTTGGGGGACACCCGAATGAGGCTCCTTTCATGTCCCCAAGATCCGTCATGCAGCACTCCAAGCTCAACATCTTAACCACTAAGCCATTGCAGTGCTGCACTAAATAGTAACTTTTGGGGATGAATGGTCTCATGTTGAGAAATCAAAGTAGACATTATCCATATAATGAGTCACGCAACTCAGCAGGCAACAGGTAATGTCTGTGGTGGTTTCTTAACTTGAAGCAATTCACCTCTGAAAGTCGTGCTGCTTCTGCTGCTACTGTTGCTGCTATGTCTAGGCCAGATGTGAAACTGTCAAAATGAAGGCATTTTGTGCTGCTTATGTTATAGTAAGGTAAAATCCTAAACAGGATTTTGACCATTGTTTGCTAAGGAGCAGGTAATGTCTGTGGTGGTTTCTCAGAAATTTTTTTATAGAGATCCTAGACAACAAACCATGTTTGAAATCAAACCAAGAGACACAGAGAAAACCATGAAGCACACTTAGGAAATGCCTCCAGAGAAATCTGTGGATAACCTTATTTCTTTTAGATATATATGGAGTGGTGGGCTCCAAAAAATTTTACTACCACACTGTGGGCATGGTATGATGGGTGTGGCCAGGGGGAAAGTCCTGCGTTGCACCCGAATTAGGACTACTTCATTTCAAAACTTGGATGGGCAGAGGGGTCAGCCAGAATGTCTGCTACTGGTTCTGGCAAACTGGGGCAAACCTGCTGATGCCCACCAGTGCTGCCTCATGCCTATGTGTGTTGTCATTTAATTATTTATGAAATGTTTTCCTCTGAGATTTTTAATTTATTTTTTAACATACTGTTGATCTGACATTTAATATATATAATGTTATAAGTCCATCTTAAAACAATTGCCTGTCTTTGACCTATACAGAACTCAATCATCTCTACAGATATTTTACTAAAAGAGCTTTTTCTGAATGTAACATGATTTCATTTCTAGATATTATTTATGATCTAAATTTCCTAATAAAAAATGATCCTTTAAAATAATCTCAGCATTAATTTTTCAGTTGCCTGCACCATGCATTTTCATAGTGTAATCTTATCAATTCCACCACAGTCTAGAGAGCTGACAATTTCTTTGTCTGGGAACTACAGTATTAGCAGAATAACAAACATTTTCCTAAAATCTCTAATGAACACCAACAAGTCTTTTCTGTATACAAGCTATGGAGGCCTTTCCTGAGAATACAGATGAATAATTTTAAGGTGTGGACCTTTCTGTCTGTTCCACTAGGATATCCTGTCTGGCATAAACTATATCTGCTGTTCTCCTTGGGATTTTGAATGTGAAAGGAAGGCTTTGCTTTACAGTTTTTATTAAATAAACAATTGAGGAATCAGCTGTTTTGGATTTGTTGAACAGGATATTTTCAGAGAGAGAGAGAGAGACAGAGACAGACACACACAGAGATAGTACTCCCAATCTCTGGTTCTGCTCCAGATACATAAACCACAGAGCTATCCAGACAGCTTCTTAAGCGGTGGGGTGTGTGTGGATGAGTCACTTATAGTAAAGCAAGTACTGTACTGCGTAGAAACTCTGGGCAAGCCAAAGAACTCTCCAGTTGGAAGCAAGATCCGAGTCTTCTTGACTAGTTGGTGCCTGTCTGGAAGAATCTAAGTAGGCAGGAGTGAATCTGCAAAGCTAGATGGGCACCACTCCATAGATCAGAAACAACTTGATCCAACATAACAGCTTAAAGAAGGAGGGTGGGAGACCACAAACCCACCTCCGAACTGTCCTTCTATATTGTCCAGATTGGTAAACAGCCCAAGTCCAGAGTTTAAGCTTTCAGAAGATGGCTGGATGGGAACTCAGAACTGCAGCTTTAGTAAACGGTACCTAATTACAAACTGTCAAGTTATTTTGAAACCATGGCAACTTTTGTCAGGGTAGCCGAGGGATAAAGTACTCAGAACGGATAACATGGAAACTTTTCCACAGCCAACTATAAGGTGGCTTGTGTCACTGTACAGTATAATTTGGTGAAACTTTTGATTCTTGTTTGATTTTATAGTGGGTATTTTAACCTGATGCCGAAATTTCTGGTTTTATCATATCATGCATTACATACTGTGCACCATGGTTTTGTGGACTTATGAAAAACTATAACCCATAATTCACTTTGATTATCACTCAATTTGTAGTTTTGTCTTTCGTGTTTGAAGGATTTGTGGTTCTTTTATCTCTGTTGTTGGGTAAGGAGGGAGAATTGTTTGAGTTGTCACAATTTTGTTTCCTTAACTCATTTTATCTAATATTGTCTATACTTCCCCACTGCTTGATTCTCCATTTTCATTTATGCTGTTCTGCGCAAATGGACGGCAAAAGTTAAAAATCCTCACCAATCTTGTTTAGCTATTCCCTAGGGGCTATGCCCTTAAATAATACACTGTCTGGCTTTGAGGTGGTTTTTTTTAGAGTACTACCATTCCAGTCATATAAAGGTATTTGAGATGGCTTATTTATTTGATTGAGCTTCTGGGTTGATTCTGTTATTGGATGGGAAATGTATTTAATATCATGGGCTGTGTCTGTTGGGAAGCTGCAGAAAGAATGTATTTGTTGTAAGATTACTTTCCAACAATTATGAGTGATGGGAAACTTTTATGTGCTTCTCTAGTGTGGCACTCATTTTTGGTAGAGAGATACACATTAACCCATAGGACTGTCTGGGAAAGAAAGGTAATTGACTTATGGCTGCAACAAAGTAAACTATTTGGACATGATATGAGTTAGTTTATGAAGTCCATATCACTCAAGGTACTTTCTTTTTGAAGTTCATAGAATATATTATAAAACTTAACCAAGTTTAATATTATCTTGCTGCATAACTCTGTCTTTGAAATCTGACTGAATGCACTGTATCTATAATACATGAAAGTGTTGGTGGGCTGAGGAGAATTATGATTTCAAATTGACCACATATTTGGTGTTATAGAGCTGGTCATATTTAAGTAGACATACTGAAATTGATCAGTCTTATGTTACTCATGATTGACTTCTGTCCTATTATTTTTGTGAGTCTACTTGAACTATATCTTAAGTCGATTCAAGCTTACATGCTTTAATTGCAGAAAGGATGAGCCTAAGGACTTATAATACCTTGTAAGGTAAAACAATGGTATGGAGGACCCTTGATACTGCTAGGAAGATACTATCATTTGTGAGTTGGGGCTTCCTCATAATTAGCTGTTCATCCTAATGATTCACTTATGTAATTCCCCCCCCCCATCAATATGGCAGATGAAGAGAAAGGTTAGGTATTTTCTTGATGACCACCACTAAAGAACATAATGGCTGAACCCAGTATTAAGTCAAAAAAAATGTAGGTTCTGAATCAGTGAGCCTACTCTAGTTCTGACTTACTATGGCATTTCAGTATTAATGCTGAACTGTCCTTTCACTATTAGAAGTTGTGCACTAATTTAGACTGTGTGACTTGAAGATTTATTCAATTTTAAGTTTGATTTACATCAAAATGTTTATCTATGTAATGTTTAGGTACATTTATATGCCAGTTTTCCTCCAGTCAGATGAGCACAGTGTACCAGGTTCTTCTCATCCTCACTTTATCTTTAGAAAAACTCTTTCAAGTAGGTCTAGATGAGAGAAGTTGAGACTTGCCTAAAGACACTGAGTTCTTGGTATAATCCATGTTAGAATTCATTGTAGAAATGTGGTGGCTCAAGTGATTAAGATGCTGAACTTGATGACTTGAAGGTCGGAGTTTGATTCCTGAATACTGCATGACGACGTGAACTCCCGTCTCTGTCACAGCTCCTGCCAACCTAGCAGTTCAAAAGCAAGAAATTGCAAGTAGATAAATAGGTACCACTTTGGTGGAAAGGTAAACAGTGTTCTGTGCACTCCAGTGTTGAGGCATGCCTGCCACGTGTCCATGGAAACGTCTGCAGAGGTAGACAGTGCTGGTTCTTTGGCTATAAACAGAAATGAGCACTGAACTCTAGAGTCAGATATGACTGGCTTTCAAGCAAGAGGGTAACCATGGTAGAATCCAGAGCTCCAAAGTCCCAGTCCAACATTTTAGCTACTACACAACACTAGCTGCAAGTACCTTCAGATTATCCTCCAGAAGCTATTTACTTAATATTTGTTCACTCCCTAACTGTCTTTATTTCTGAGCTGTACCCTCAATCTTGATATAATTTGGGGGTATGCATACATGCATTTTGTCCACTGATATTTTACTCTGTGTGTGTGGGGGGGGGCGCGGGGGCGGCGGGGGCGGCAGTATTTATTTATTTATTTATTTATTTATTTATTTATTTATTACACTTGATACCCCGCCCCAATCGGGAGAACCCGACTCTGAGCAGCTTACAAAACACTAAAAATAAAAGTAAAAGCATAAGAAACAGTTTACTCCAATAAAACATCAGTTAAAAGGTCATCAAAATATTACCACAAAAATTAAAAACAGTACACAGTAGCGGCGGATATGAATGTCTGATTATTACTACAGGTTGGGGTGAGCATGGAGCTACTGCACTGCCTCCAGCATGTTATCATCTATTCACAAAGGGGTTGTCCTCCATATGGGTAGACAAAGAAAATTTGGATTTGGATTTGATTTGGATTTGGATTTGGATGCCACTCTATTTGCTGAAGCGACTCAGAGTGCCTAACAACATACATAACATACAATACAGTCTTACAATCTCAAATATAGATGCAACAGCATAATATAAATATGGCACATAATGTAACACAATACAGTCAATAAATCTAAGATGAAAAAAAGATGAAAATACAATACAGTCAGGGAATACAATCCCTATAACAATATACCCTTTAAAAAAAGTAAACTCCCTCCTGCTGAGAAAAGTTATTACCAGTACTAGCACAGATATATAATACAATAGCAAAATAACAACAACAACAACAATAACAACAACAATAAAAAATTATACAACACACACACACACACACACACACACACACACACACACACACACACACACACACACACACACACACAAATCAGCTGGGTCAAGAGAGTCCTTGTCTTATCCCAGCAAGTGAGGGGGTAGCTGTAGAACAGTGGTGGTGGCTGCACAGGTGTTCTCGTTGCTGTTCCCCAGTCAGACTGGCCTGAGGAACTTCCCACGAAGAAAGCATTACGGTATTAAAAATAAATACAGTACAACAACATAACCTTTAACATATCATCATCAAAAATCATCACAAAGAGTATCAGTCACAATATCAAGAGTATTACAAAACAGAAGGGGGGAACCTTATTTGAAAAGTCCCACAGAAAGTCTGACAGCAAAAGAAACAACTAAGCAGCAATAAGAACAAAGTCCAAAGTCACCGTTCTTGTCTTCCTCCTGGCTGGGGCTCCTTTATCCTCCTGGCCGATGTACGGGCCAGAAGGGTGTGGTGATGTGGAAATGTCTTCGAGCCTCCCATGGCCAGGGGGCTCCTTTATCTTCCTGGCTGATGGATGGGCCGGAAGGGTGCAGTGGCATGAAAGCATCTTTGAACCTCCCGTGGCCAGGGGGCTCTTTTATCCTCCTGGCTGATAAGTTTGTGGGTGGACATGTGGAGGAGTGCAGAAAAGTGGGTTATATGTTCATCTCCCAGCAAAATTACTCAGTCATAGATGTCTTGATGAAGAAGGTAAATTTCATGTAATTGGTGGCAGACAGTAGAAAAACCATGGGTTATGTTGTGTTACATATATCATTTCATTTTGTTGTTGTTGTTCAGCCGCACAGTCGATTCTGACCCTTTGTGACCCCATGGACCACTGTCCGCCAGGCACTTCTGTCCTCCACCATCCTCCTCAACTTGCTCAGTTCTGTGCCCATTGTCTCTACAATACCATCTAGCCATCCCATTTTTGGCTGCCCCCTTCTTCTTTTGCCCTCAACCTTTCCCAGTTTTAAGGCTTTCTCAAGTAAATACTCTCTTCTCATTTGATGTCCAAAGTACTTAAGCTTCATCTTTACTATTTGACCTTTACTATTTGACCTTCTAAGGCAGTGTTTCCCAAATGCTGGTGTTTGGACTTCAGTTCCCAGAAGCATAAGCCAGTATATTGACTGATCAGTGCTTTGTGGAATTGACTTAAGCTTCTGGGAATTGAAGTCCAAACACCAGCATTTGGGAAACACTGCTCTAAGGAGTAGTCAGGGTTGATTTCTTCTAAGATCGACCTATTTGTTCTCCTCGCTGTCCAGGGGACTCTCAAAACTCTCCTCCAACACCACATTTCAAAGGCATCTATTCTTCTGTGCTCAGCTTTCCTTATGGTCCAGCTCTCACAACCATACATTGCCACTGGGAATACCATTGCTTTGACTAGATGAATTTTTGTTTGCAATGTGAAGTCTCTACTTTTCACTATGTTCCCCAGGTTTCTCATCGCTTGCCTCCCAAGAATCAGACACCTTTTTATTTCATGGCTGCAATCTCCATCTGCAGTGAACTTTGATCCTAAGAAAGTAAAATCTGTCACTGCTTCTACTTCTTCCCTATCTATTTTCCAGGGACTAATAGGGCCTGTTGCCATGATCTTGGTTTTCTTGATGTTGAGTCTCAAGCCAGCTTTTTCACTCTCTTCTTTCAACCTAATCAGGAGCTTTTTTAATTCCTCCTCACTTTCTGCCATTAGAATGGTATCATCTGCATATCTCAAGTTGTTGATGTTTCTCCCAGCAATTTTGATCCCAAATTGTGATTCCTCCATCCCTACATTGCACATTATGTGCTCTGTGTATAAGTTGAATAAGCAGGGTGACAAAATGCACCCTTGTCTTACTCCTTTTCCTATTCCAAACCACTCTGTCCTTCCGTATTCTGTCCTAACTGTTGCTTCTTGATTCATGTACAGATTTCTCATGAGGTATATAAGGTGCTCTGGTATTCCCATCTCTTTAATTACTTGCCACATTTTGTTGTGGTCCACACAGTCAAAGGCCTTAGTGTAACCAATGAAACAGAAGTAGACTTGTTTCTGATATTCCTTAATTTTTTCCATGATCCAACGTATGTTGGCAATGTGGTCTCTAGTCCCCCTGCCTCTTCTGAACCCCGCCTGCACTTATACCCCAGGAATGAGATTTTTCTCTATTCCGCTATGTATTAAAGACCTGGGCTTTCTTGCAATTTGTGCCATTACCGTATTTGTTTTTTTGTTTTAGAGAGATAATGAGAAAGAGAGAGAGAGATTCTTCACATTTGCCAATTGCAAATAATATTTTTAACATTTAAAATTATTTTGTAGGCATATTTAAATGGCTAATGAAGGGTAGATGAGTTCTGTGGTCTTTTTGGGATGCTTCCCACCCAGGCCCCCATTAAGATTTCAGCTTACTCTGTGGAGATGCTTCTAATCTTTGCAATGAATCTGTGGGGGAAACTCAACATGTTTATCTTATTGTTCCTTAAGTTAAATTGAAGACAATCTCTGGAGACTCATTAAATCCATAAATCCACTCCTTTCCTTTCCATGTACTGAAGGTTTTATAATGAGTAAAGTACTTTTCTTATGAAGACTAGGCAAATATTTTTCCTTTCTGGTTTTAGAGAAAATACACAAATGCATTTTCTTCTATTATAGGATGGTGCTTCTGTTCCATCTATTGCTTTAACTGTTGCTATTGAATCTATCAGCTCAACCCTCAGTGAGCATTCCCAACCAATAATGCAAATAGGAACAGTTTCTCCAGAGTAATTCTGGAAATGACCTTTAAAGCAAATGGACATAATTGTAGCAAAGTAAAGCAGAGTTTTACCTGTTCTTATATAGATGGCAATGAAACAAAAGGAGAGCAAATTGTAGATACCAAGTATTCAATAACTACATTTATTACTTTGCCTTAAGAACAAAGCAAAGAATAAATTGTCTCAAATATTATCTGTTCTTTGTTCAATTGACTTCCTCCAATAAGTTCATCCAGCCTGCAAATACTAGTCCCCTTGAGGGCTACATTTGTTATTAGTCAGGAAATAATTACCTATTTTGCCTGCCTTTCTTTCCATGATCATAACACAGTATGCATGGTACTCTTCCGCACTTCCTCTTGACAATCTAGTGAGGTCAGGCTGAAAGAGAAAGTAAGCCTAAAGTCATGTCATACTTAGGGAAAACTTGCCTGCTCCTATTCCCTGATTTTCATTTATTACTTACATGGGAGGAGTGGGGAGTACCACATCATTTTGAAAAAGTCTCCCAGGACTAAAGTTAGGGCAGGATGACATTGTGTCTTCCACTTCCATGTGTATTTCCAGGAAATGATACAAATTTGTATTTCCACTCTGTAGTACTGGAAATGACAATTTTGAGTACAAATTTAGAAAGGGTTTGGAGTGGAGCATTGGGGTCCTTCACATGGCCCAGTGTGGGGTGACTTGTTGGCCAATGTAACTGCTCTGGCAGAGGGACTAAAGTGTGGGGTCCATGACACACTCCTCAGCCCTGACTGTCACCCATCACCAAGTTTTATGGCCATTTTTTTTCATTTTCTCCTTTTTTCTCTTGACTGATCTGAACCAAAGTGGGCAAGATTGTGCCTAAATGGGTAGAATACTTGAAAAGGTTGGCCATGTAGATGGCCAAGTAGTAAATTCCTCAAAAAAAAAAATCTGGTTTATAAATGTGAGGTGTTGTGCTTCTCCATCCACAATGTAGTCTTCTTGACATTCATGAAGACTTACTCCGAAGTATATCCTAAAGCAGACTCAGTGTGGTGTAATGGAGAGAGTGTTGGATGTGGGTAAGGGCAATCTAGGTTTCGATCATTCAGAAGGCTCTCCGTCCCTGGCAATTTAACTTGTGAGTAAATTTCTTTTTTAATATAATGAAACTTATGGGAGGATGTATACATTGTATTCCCCATGCAAGTCATTCTTATTTATTTATTTATTTATTTATTTATTTATTTATTTATTTATTTATTTATTTATTTATTCATTCATTCATTCATTCAATTTTTTATTCCACCCTTACCAACCTAACCTATTTATCAAAGTTGTTGTGGGATGGTAGGAACAAAGAACCAGTAAGACCATCCAGAGGTTTTATTTATTTATTTACTTTGAGAAATAGCAGAGAGGAGAAATAACAAAACACAGTCTTAATTCTACCATCATTATAAAGTAATGCAGTAATTGCATGAGCATCTTCATATGTCCAGCACAACACAATTGATTAATTAATACTTGAGGATGGAAGGTGACAGAATTATGCTTAATACAGTCCCCAGTTTCATTCACCAATCTGTTTATTTTATTCATTTCTGAGCACTGTGAGAAGTTGTCACAGCATTTTACTTCTCAGACACAAGGCACGAAGGGGTTCATAAAAAACGGTGACCCGGAACACAAGGATAACAGATTAAACAAAGTGATTGACTGTCTGTGAGCAAGGACCAACTGTGTTATCTTGATTGATCAGAGAAGAGAGGAGAAGGCAAATGCTGTATACTTTCTCTGCAGGTCTTAAGGCAGAGATTCGAAGGTTAACAGGAGCTGTGTAGCAATAGCTTTCCCTTAGCTTACATTTCGCCATCTGGTGGGCTTTACCTGTCTGTACAGATGCTTCAAAGCCATGGACTAACGGGAAGAAAAGTGATGTGTACTTTTATTATAAAGCTTGGAAACTGGGGTGGATGGAGGTTGGGGTTGTTGTTGGGGGGGTTTTGGACTAAAGTTCACAGAATACCCCAGTCAGCATGTCAATGGCCCTGCTGTCTGAGGGAATTAGCAAGCTGGAGTTCAAAAAGGTAAACGTTTCTTGCTTTATTTTCTTATTATGTTATTTAGAGGCATTCACTCCGCCTTTCCCCAACCAATTTTGCACTGTTTAATTAAAATGGTAGCAGTTATATTGATTTCCTTTTTTCCAGGGACTACATCAGTTTCCAAAAAAATCCAAGCAGTGGGAGCTGAGTCAGAGGGTATGATCTCATGGCCAAAGTCCTTGAGTGAAGTAAAGCTGCTTCTCCATGTTACCAAACTAAAAAGATGCTAGCACACTTTGCTTATTCACTGTGCCATGTGATAAACAATGTGAGCATTTCTATGCAAATTTAATTGACTGACTAGTATTTAGATACTACAGTGGTACCTCATACAATGATTTTAATCTGTTCCACAGGGCTCATTGTTGTATGAAACAATTGCTATATGATACATGCATTGTATAGCAATTATCCCTATGGGATGCGTCATACAACAATTTTTTTTGCTAAATGGTTTTTCCTACTGAAAAATTGTTGTACAGTTTTTTCCCCACAGGGAAAATTGTTATGCAGGACACCGTTTCTTGCCCTAAAACCTAATTGTTATGTGATTTCGTTGCTATATGGAGCAATTGTTGTATGTGGTTCCACTGTATTTCATTTTAAGCATAATATGGTTGCTGTAGTGCAGTGTTTGGGGGGCTGAAATGAGACTTGGGAGACTGGGGTTCAATCCTATTGAGTCATTGCTCTGTGGGTGATCTTTTGGTCTGACCTACCTTACATGATTGTGGTGCAAAGGAAGAGATCTGTGTACTTTGTGTTCATTTTATTGGAGGAAAAGCAGGAGATCAATGAAACGTATACAAAAACAATTATTTGCCCCATTCATAGCTCCATATAGACTTCTGGGATGACAACTTATAGTTCTCCAAATGTTAGCCTGGAATGCCCATTGGTGTCATTAGATAGACTGCAAATCCCATCAACAAAACCAGCATGGGGAATGATGAGGTATGATGGGAGTGGTAATCCAAGAAACATCTGGAGAACCACACACTTCCCACTCTTATCCTAAGCCAACATTCTTTCTTGTCCTCTTGTTTATGAGAGCAGTATGTCTGCTTACTTGGAATGTGGGAAAGAGAAAGTAGTATGGTGGCCAGGTGAAGTAAACATTATCTCATTCCTTACAGTTCCAATCACAAGGAAGATTACCAATGTAGGTGAAATTTTAATGGAAAATGATGTAATTGTACCTTGGATTTCTTGAAAAATTTAGGAGAGCCTGACATTCATTCTCTGTTCTGTGTGTATTTTGCTTCTTGAAAGGAAGAGACATTAGTGTTACACTGAGACAGCTTGCACACAATGTGATAGACCCTGACAAGATAAAAATATCACTCCAAATCTTAATCTCACTTGGAAGTTATAAATCTTGAAAATGTATTCTCAAAATGTCTTGTTGAGTAGAGACAGCCTAATCAAAGGTCCTCAACCTTTTTAAGCCAGGGGCCAGGTCACAACCCCTCGGACTGTTTGTGGGCTGGATAGGTGCCGCTGCTGCTAGCAGTGGTGGCAGGACCACCAGGAGCCCCCACCACTCTACCCCACCACCAACGGCAGCAGTGGGACCACCCACGAGCCACCCAACACTCCCCTCCCTTGCTGCTTCCTTGCCTGGAGGAGCTGCATGGAACCAAATCATCCACCCCATGAGCTTGCTTCAGCTGCTGCTTCTACTTTTGCCTCCTCTTAATCCTTGTCTCCTCCACTTGGCTTGGTGTGTCCCTAACACTGTTCCCTAATGGGGCGGATGTTGTAAGGAACAGTTTCCCCAGAGCGAGGTTGCAATCTGGATGAGTTGTTGCCATGAGCCTGCGGGCTGTAGGCTGAAAACCCCTCATCTAATCTGATGATCTCAAAGAATTTAGTATGCACTCTTCACTTCCCTAGAACACAGACAACATGGATATTATCAGAACTATATCTACTGTCCAGCTGCTGTTAGCCACATGATCTTCAGAAAGTAAAGTCAACAACAGCCTTCCATTCTCCTGAGGTCAGTAAAATGAATACCGTGCATGTTGGGAGCATAATGCTAATTAACTTGTGAAGCTGCTAGAGAGTGCACTAAGGATTAAGGGGCAATATATAAGTGTGATTGCTTTATATTGAATCAATGTCCTAGTATCTCTGCCAATTTCTTATATCCTGGGCAGGACTCAGGATGCTGGCTATAACACTTGATCTTCTGCTATGTCAAGATACCTCATCTTATATTCTACTAGGGTCCATCAAGCACACCAAGAACATAATCTTCATTACAATTCTCCTTTAGCAAATTGGGCAGAAGTACTGCTTGTTACCACCTAAATATGTGGGGAACCCTCTTTTTTGAAGGTTCACCAAATGCTGCACTTTGGTTTCTTTATTGAGGTCTTCTATAACCCTTATCAATAATAAAAGGCACTATAATAGAGAGGATGTAGCTGACAGATCAGACAGATCATGATGGAATGTAACATTCCCAGTGGATTAAATTTTCATGGCCAGGATTAACATTTTGACAGGTTGAAAGCAATTTGTTTCCCAACTTCATTTCATGGATTTCACTGAGTATTTGATATCCAATAAGAATTCAAGCTAAAAACATACATACAAAATATGTCTACTTCAATGAATAAACAGGCATTTTGCCATTTGAAGGCATCCAAGGTTCTGAAGGTTGGCAAATCTTCAAATTTTGCCTCCCTTATTGCCTGAGATGCAAATGTATATCATAGAAATATAAATAGCTTATAGATCTCTGTGACTTATTAGAACAAATTTCAAGAGTTGAGTCTATACCTGACAAAAGTTTCCCACTCTTCCTGCACTGTTTGTCCTTTGTCCTTCTGTCTGCAACATTTTCTATGTCCCTGCTTTTCCTCAGAATCTTCAGCATTTGCCTATAGCTGTGGTTTCCAATGTGGGGTACCAATTCTGCATAGGGGCAATTTGATTTTTAAGGGGTGCAATTTGAGCTTGTTTAGAGCAAGTTAATGGCCTTTTAGGCTTCCTCTGCATGAATAGGAGTTCACTTTTTGAATAATAAGAATTATATGTCACAGGGGGAGAGGGGGCGGCATCAGGATTTTAGAGATGCCTAGGTGAGCCATGACCAAAAAAAGGTTGGGAACCACTAGTGTTATTCAATCCAGTTTGCCTATAACCAAGGCAACATTTTTCTTTGTAAGCCTCTATGATGTCAGGACTGTGAGAGGAATGGGACACTGGGAAGGAGCGACATTCAGGGGAACAAATCAGCACTGGATCCCATCAAAAATGCATGGAAGTTTGCTAAAAAGAACACCACTGAAATGACATGCATGTGTTTATCTGTTGAAGCATCTTTCTCTGAGAACAACTCTCCAAATCACCCACTCATCATGATTTGCACAGCTCCAGGTGCTGACCACAGAAAGTCTTTGACTAGAAATAGAGCCTTTTTGGTGGTGGCAGCGTCGCTTTGGAATTCACTATCAGTGGAATTGTGCCAGAACTATCTCTGGACATGATTTTTTTTAAAAAATCTTAAAACCTTCCTCTTCAAGGAAGCCTTTAAGAATATTACAGCTCTGACAATAAATTAGCTGTTCAGTTGAACTTGCTTGCCCTCAGACACCACATATTTTATTTCATTCCCAAGTATTTATTGTCATTTATTTTATTTGGTTGTTTGTCCTATTATGTTGCTTTTGTTTATTTGTCTGTGTACCAGCCAGGGTGGGAAATATCCCAGATGGGTAGTATAAAAATGTAATAAATAAATAAATTTATGAGAACGGAAGAATAGGAAGCATGGCTTTCAAAACAAACACAATTCCATTTTCATTTCAGTACTAGGTTAAATTGTTCTTGTCAGGTCTGTTCTCCACATCCTTTTTCCTTTCATGTCCCCCAAAGCATTGGCCCAAATGCCCACAAACACAATATTGGAGCAAGAGAGTCTACCCAACCTTTCCAAATTTATCTTGCAGATATTGCTCTAAATATACAGTCAGATGCAATTTTCTTTTCTATCAGAGAAGTCAGTGTGGAACAGGCACAAAATGAACTGGAAGGCGGGAAAACAAGGAAGTCTTGGAAGTTGATTAGAGCTTTCCCAAGTACAGTATTGCTATTTTTACTGCCTTGTTGCAGCTCCTCCAGTGGCTTAGTGGTTAAGTTTGGAGACTGGAAGATTGGGTTTTGATACTTGAGAGCTGCACTTAGGGGCATGAAAGGTGCCTCACTTGGACATCCCCTGAACAGAGTTTCTCCAGCCAAAATCCTTTCAACCCAGAGAAATCTCTGACATGAAATTATTATTACTGCCTTGTTCTGACATCCTCATGAACCTGCTTTTCTCTGCAAGGTCCTTGGATTACCCATTGTTTTTACTGCAATCCACATCCACAGGTTAATTCTGCTGCCCCCCCTGTTGAAACCATGGAAAAGTCACCTCAAGGAGAGGAAGCTTCTCCCTGCTCCCATTGAATCTGACAGCTCTTTGCCTCAAGTGCCAAAGGTAACAAACGAGAATCAAAAACTAATGGTAATGAAACCACCCGAGGGTAAAACTCTACCCCTGGAATAAACAGGTAAAAAAAAACAAAGCAAGGATTTGTGTAGAGATAAAAAAATACAAGGAAGCAATCAAGCAAAAGGAGCAATATGAAATGCAATAAGAAGAGCACTGTTTGGATCCTGGGGGAATTTCTGCTATGAGCCATGCTTGAAAGTGAACTTGAAGGACTAGGAACACTCCATCTGGAACAGCTTTTAGCACATCTTTCTATCCCTAATCCCACCAGTTTGTTCCTATAGAAAAGGTAGAGTCTGGAAAGCTACTTTTAAGAATTCATATAATGACATGCTAAAGCCACCCATAACTGTTCATTTGTCTTGAAAATAATTAGACAGGCACTTTGAGTCACTTCTAGGCTAACACTGGTCTTATTCAATAAAATAATCCGGAGGACTCATTAAACTCCTGATTATATCCGACCTTCCTCTGGCATGGGGGGATTATTTCAACCAGATTTCAGAAGTGCAAAGGAAAGTCATCTTTGGATGAATAAATTAGTTAATGACATTGACAGCATTTCCCCCTTCTCCTTTTGGTAAACCTTAATATGCCAGTATATCATGCCTTTTTAAAGACTCATTTTAATGCAACATAACTAATATAAGCTCTTATGATAATTCTGCAAATAAATCATGACACCAGAGGACCATTTGTCTTCATCATGTCAGTAGAAGGTGTCAGAGGCTATCTAAAAGCTAATTTTCTGGTGCACTTCAGCAAAGGAAGGTGAAGCAAAGGAAATTATCTAGGGTGAGCCAACTTCTGTATCTCTTAGGCAGTGTTATCTTTGGGGCTGTTTTGCTGTATTTTATTTTATTTTTGGTTTTCAAGCCTATTTCGCTTGAGGAATGCCGCCTCTGCAAATTCCACTGTGAACTGAATTGAACAGATGATCTCTGTGTCATGAACTAATGTGGAGAGGAGCATTTAATTATGTGCCAGCTTTAATTCCTGCTGAAAGTTTCAAACTAATTCTAATCTAAAACTCTAGAAAAGTTTTTCATAGTTCGGAGTGGGGTGGGGGTTGTCCCAAAGGTTCTCAAAAATAATAAGAGCTTAGACTGACAAAATTTGACGCAAATGTTAATGATTTCCCAGCTTGAAAGGAGGGGTTGATAAATAGCTGTTAGCAACAAATAATTATAGAGATTTGTCGGACTGTTCTATAAAGCAAGTCAGATAAACTTTAGGGATAAGATCCTTCACCTGTGGCTACAAACCAAGTAATAATCAATATGATAGCAAGAGAGTTTGTTCATCTGGAAAGATCTCCAAAATAACAACAGCCAGATAATATTACTGAGCTATTTAATGGATATTACTGTTTCCATCTTAAATAACTTGTTTGGTTATATCTGAAAATCAGTTTCCCCAGAGGGCCAACTGGGCCCACTGAGAATTAGCGTTTACATTACACTATATCTCTCTCTATCAAGCTCCCCCTTGCTATTCAGTCATTAACTTCAAATAACAGTAACAGGCCAGAGACAAAATACTTTAATGTCCTCTCTACATGCATTGCAGGTTCAATGACTATCACTTCCTCTGCCTGTAGTATCTTAGCATAAACCAGCCACAAGAACCCAACATAAGTATCAATAATCATGCATGGACTTACGAGGAAACTGTTTGTAATTCTGTACATTGAACACAATTTCTTTCTTGTCAATAGAGTTATGAATAATATACAGTTATCCTCACTTGGTGCATTACAAAATGCAAATTTGACCTTTGGGTGGGGTGTTCATTTATTTTGCACATTTGTGCTTTGTCACAGGTCTCCGGAGAGAGGGGAATCAATGCAGTATTCCTTTGGCATGTACTGTGAAAAGCAAGGCTTTTTTCCCCTTGATCAAATAATTTTCTCATCAGAGGCACTGTCTGGTGATTTATTTCTGGATGATTAATTCTTCTTTTCCTGTGAGATCATGTTTTGCTTCCAACTAATGCCAACTCATTTTTTAAAGTGTGTGCTATAGCAAAGAAGTAAAGGTAAGATATGTCTACACACACACACTATACACACTGAACTGGAATTGTGTGTAGTTGAAACTGCTAGGTCTTACTTCCAAGTAGACACATACAAGATTGCTCTGCAGGCTTGTAAGCTTAATGCAACAGCTGCTTGCTGTTCTCCCCTTTTGTGTAGTGATAAAATTTCCTTCCTGTTCTTAGGTATCATTAGCTCGCTGTTCTTTTTTAAGTTTAAAAGATGCTTAGAAAAAAGTGGGGGGATGAGACTAAATGATTTGAAAAAAAAGGAGGGGGAGGGAAGGAAGGAAAAAGTGGAAAAAAGAAAGGAATCAAGCTAAGCATTTTCTTTAATGTTTGCTTTTTGATGTAACAATGCCTATTCTAAATTAATATTTCAAAACAGATATGAAATATCTCTAAATTTTAACTGCTTTCCCCAATGCTTATTCCAAGCCCAATCCATCAAATATGATCATATTTTGTCTGGCACTGTCTATTGGACATGGGGAATGAGTCAATTCCAAATGGTTTCAGAAGCTTCCCATTCCAGAGGCCCAGGAAAGTCCTTAGACTGGACTTTAAGACTTGGATCTAGACTGGAATAACTTCTGATTACATATCTCTTCACTAAACTCCTCCTCTTATCTTCAGAATTACTTCTTTGTGTTGACTCAACCTGTGTTGGTACCTTGACCTGCTTTGAGACAGTCCAATGATGAAACTTGCCGCTTCAGCATCTGCATTGCTGCACTGTTGAACAACAAGGTATAGAAAGTGATGAAAGAGGAAGGGACTAGGAAAGAAAGCAAGTGGCATGCAACTCTGCAGTGCTATAAGGTCTGCCTATTTCTTGCTTTGGTGTCACCCGCCTGCTATTAACTCTTTTTGACTTTTCCTAGTTCTCTTTTAATGAAAATGCCACCCCTCCAAAAATTTTCATGATGATACTGTATCCTTAGGCTTCTTCTTCAAGTGCTGTATCTGATTCCTAATATTCTCTCTCATCATGGCAATCAGCCATGAAGATTGTCCTGGGAACAATATAATGCAGTAGTCTTCCATTTGCCTTCCACATTGCAGTGTGACACCCATACTACTGATCCAGTTCTGCGAGTCACTTTCTGGCCATAAGCTCTTTTGACACACAAGATCCTCATCAGCCCCAGGGCAGTATTGATGAAGTTGCTGCCCTCCATCAAGATGGATTCAAGTGGGATTTAATCCACTTGGGGACCATCACCCTTCCCTGTGGACTTCACCATCCAAGGCTGTTAATCCTCAGGGTTGTCAGGTGAATTAACCATCACCTCACAATTGGTGTTGATTTGCTGGCAGTAAGGTCTACTCCCATGATGGTGAACCTTGGCACTCCAGGTGACAGCATTCCTGCTGATCAGGGCTTCTGGGAATTGACGTTCAAAAACACGTGGAGTGCTAAGGTTCACCATCACTGGTCTACTCTATTATCAAAGAAGGATAACCTGGCCAGACTGGATCCTTAGGCTAGGACTGAGGAATACATGGCCCTCTGGATGTTACTCCTACAGTTTTCCTCACTTCATGCCACCATGAAGGTGATGGGAATTGCAGTCCAACAAAACCTAGAGTGGTAGTCAAAAATCAGTTCACCATCCCCTACTTGAATTCACAATGGATGAGTGACCACAAATCAGCAGAGAGATCCAAATGTTGAGAAGAAATAAACACATTGGTTCTTTTTGTTTGTTTTTCACTCCACATCTCTTTGCATATAGGTCTCCATTGTCCATCCCCCCCCCCCCAACAACAAAATGATCAAAGTCAAAACTGGTTTACAGAGTGGCAAACAAGCACTGAAGATATGATCACAGATTTCTGACAGATCCTGAAAGAAGAGATAAATGTGACTGACTGAGCAAAGGTAGACACAATAAATAACACAGGCTTATGCATACAAGATGATAGAATAATTTCCCTTATGCAACATTAAAAAATACAATTGGTAAGTGACAGATTCACAGCTCAGTCTTATGTATATTTCAGACTTAAGCGAGGATTTATAATGATGGTAGTATGATTTAAATTATTCTATAAATATCAACACCTCCATTGGAAATTAAGAGGGAGAAAGCACTATATTTTTGCTTCTCAGCTGAACATAGGTCTGCACAGATTCCAACAGAGTTTCAAGAATCAGAGTAAATTATTTGTCAAGGGCAATTTAATAGATGCTCATCAGCAAGAGAAAAAAATGCATCTAGAAGATATTAACTCACAGGCTGAAATTATTAGCATTCCAGAGTAAATGTCTGATTTTTTAAAAAAAGTAAGAGAATGGAATCTTGGAGTGCTCATTCCAATGATGAAAGAAACAACTCTTCAAATTTTGGGTTATAAAGTGACATGGTAGATTGTTGCTGGATACAAGCTAGTCATGTGATAATGTAAGTTACACAGAGGCGTGCTGTTGTTCACAACTCTATGTATACAACAAGGATCTTCATCTTAACAGCCACTTTCTGGATGAATACTTCAGTATAGTGCAAGTATTTGGTTGCCTCAGGCTGCCTTTGGTCCTGGGACTAATCCAGATGCCTAGTTCTCAAAAAGGGGCCAACATTGAAATGAAGGTTGCCTTTCGAGTAAAGTACAGGTTTATATGGATACACACACCCAACCCCAACCCCTCAGGAGTTCCAATAATGAATCTCTGTCATCAAATCTGGGTTGGCTGTTAGTTTAGCCAAGACAAAAAGTCTATTATCAATGGACTTGAATGGTTTGACATCAGCAGCACTAGAGGAATGCATTTTCTCTCCTGAAAGTGCATTCCTCTAATGTAGATATCTTATTGGTGCAGAGCTGCTGGTGCTGCTGGAGAAATCCAGGCATGCTGGGATAAAAGATGGGTATGGAGAAAATACTATCCCTGTTTGCTGTGCCTGCAATGGCCCAAACAAGCTAATTTCATGCTAGTGGAAGAGGGAAAACAAGGTCGAGTCTCATATCTCATTTAGCCAGTTCCCTCAAGGTTCTGGGCATTGAAATAACTTGGTGATAATAAGAGAGAAAGAGAGAACAAGAAAGGGATGCAAGTTTTTTTGGGGGGTGTGGGTTGGAATTGCTAATTTATAAAAAAGCAGATAATGATCTATTGCACAACACCTCTTCAAATAGATCTCTATCTTAATCATATACTAGCTGTCAAAAGGCAGCATGTGGGGAGGCGGGGAGGCTTGCAATGAGCATGTGGATGAATGTTTGTCAACCACCAGACTATAGCAATATAATTACAACAATACGGCACATCTGCTAAATGTACGTATAACATCTGCTCTTATAGGCTGTGAAAGGGAAAGTTTCCAAAGAGATTTAACTATCTGCAGCTGATTATACTATAATCAGGATACGTGTGATGGTGGAGGTGGTGTTGACTTTATTTAGAGGATTAGCCAGGAACTGCAGAGACCAGATTTGATGATTAGGTAATATTTATGTTACTCTGTTTAGATATGGATCAAATGCCAAGAGCTAATGATACAGTTAAGCTCTTAAAAATCCAGCCTGAGACATTAAACAAGGGCCTTTCTTAGGTTGCTGTGCCCTTGGACACTTCTAATGAAAAAGAGTGGGAGCGTTCAGTGGTCTGTGGATTACATTTGAGTTTGTGTCTTGGGGGAAAGTATGATGATCACTGGTATGCATTCCTCCATTTTCTTTTCTGCTCTGCAAACCTCCTTGATCTCTCTCCCTTGAGAATTTATGGCTACCTCCCAAATACTGATACTGTGTTTTGGCACAATCTTATTTCCACATTTTGTTTCATCCTAAATAATCCCGTTCTCTCTCTCTCCCTGTGTGGATATGTACATACATGCATGATACATCTGGGTTGGCATTCAACTGCTACACCCAAACAGAGGAGGTTCATTGGATCAAGAGGACATACACTTTGTTGGTTTGCCATTCCATTATGACGTAGTGGCTAGAGTGACAGAATGGGGCTGAGCAGACCTGGGTTCAATTCACCACCCACTTGTGAAAGCTCATGATGGGGTGTGTGGCACTCATAAAATCATTTGTTAAACATCTCGTGTACCTTCACATCCATGCAAAGATTATCATTATGTTAGAACTTACAATGCACAGATTCAGTGAGTATTGGGAAGATCTACACCAATTGAGACTAGAAACTGAATTTAGGTTCTGATTGATGAGGCAATACATGATAATAAAAAAATAGACAAAATAGCAATAAAGCCAACTAAAGGCATGTGTATAAATATAATGAAGAAATAGAACATTAACTGAGCATTATTCTAGCAACATTCTTCCTTGACATATATAGATAAATATTATTCCCCTGCCCCACTAGATTAGAATGACTTTATCTCCTTTTTAAAAAACGTGATGTCATCCTTTCTTATGTTTTGAAAACTGTTTTTTTTTCATGAGCTGGTACTTTGTTCCCCATCTCCTTAAATCAAATCTTGAAGAATGGAGAAGTTGCAAAAATGAGATTGGTGCAGTTCACCTAACTTTGAAACAATATCTGCACTGTAAGCATAGGCACACTGTAGTCCAAGCCACAGAGGAGAACTTTAGCATAGCAGTAGCTTGAAGTTATGGTCAGTCCATTTGAACCAATGTAATTTATGCAGCAGCTGACTCACCATATCACCACTGATTCAATGGCCTACTCTAATGCAGTTTCAATGTAAAAAAAAAAAAAGATTTGGGCCAATGACTGGAGAACTGCATTTGTAGAAATCACAAAGTAATCTCAGTCATGATAGAAGACCTTCCAGCATTACCAGTAATATGCCCTTTACTACCAGATATTGGGGACCACAAGTAGGAGGGAAGGCTACAATGATTAGCGTGGCAATGGAGAAGAACAGTATAGGAGATGGGAATAACTTATTTCTCTTTTCTAGTATTAAAATCCAAGGTTGTATATTGAAGCTGAATGGTGCATAATTCAGAGAACAATTCATTAATGTACCAAATATTTACTCATTTTCTTAGCCTTTATAAAAAAGGATGTCATGACACATTGAACACCCACTAGAAACAATGATCAACCTTTGTAAGGTATTTTGCTTCTGCACAAAAGTAAAAAGACCAGCACTCTTTTGTCAGTATTGTTGTTGTTGTTGTCGTCATTATCATCAGCCATCATCATCATCAGTAGGAGGAGGAGGAGGAGGAAAAGGAAAATCATGTGGCTTTGCACACATATGTATTTTGTACTATATAGATATATAGATACAGTAATACCTTGGATAACGTTTACCTTGGATAACGCTAAAATCGCATAACGTTAAGTAATCTGGGGAGGAGAATTGGATCAAATAACGTTAAGGTCCTATGGGATGGATCGGATAACAACCGCTAAAGCCTGTGTGGTTACAATGTATCTCTATGGAGCTTTAACGTTATCCGATCCAACTCCATAGGATTTTAACATGCATCGGATAACACTAAAAATCAGATAACACCAAGACTTGTGGAACCAAGTCTTAGCGTTATCCGAGGTTTTACTGTATACAGTGGAACCCCGAGTTACGAATGACTCAAATAACAAAAAACTCGCCATAAAAAAGGAAATCCAGAGAAAATGATGCTTTGACTTATGTTTATCCCCGCGAAATAAACATATTTTTTTTGGCACAGTGGGCACAATTGCACTTTTTTTTTTTTGGCTGCTTGGGCAGCCTCCACTGCTTCCCAAAGTGACGGGAGGGTATGGAGAGCATTTCTGCTCCATTTGTGGAATAGTTCATTGCATTTTCGGTTGAGCCACGGCAGAGTGGGAGCTTCAGAGCTGCAGAATGGGGGCTTGGCCACACAGGGGCCAGTGGCAGGGGTCCTGTTGAGGTGAGTCTTGTGCCCCCTTTGCTCCCTGGTGCTGTGAACTTGGCCACGGACTTGGCCACTGGGGCACAGGGCCAGACATTGCCCCACACCCAGCCTAGACTTTGGGCTCTGAGGCCTGGACTCTTGCAGTAAAATTCTTGTTTTTGGGATGTTTTGACTTAGGTGACTTCTATTATTGTATGGTAATTGTATTCTGCTAATTGTATCTTGTTCTCTAGTGTATGCTAATTGTATCTTGTTTTATATTGGGCAGCTAACAACAATATCACATCCAATACAAATGTTGTTAATTAACAACAGCAACAGCAACACATGACCATGGAAATGTCTGCAGATGCAGACAGTACTGGCCCATTTGGCTGCAAACAGAGATGAGCACCACTGCCTAGAGTCGGACATGACTGGCCTTTGAGCAAGGGAGACAGGAGGAGAAAGAAGAGGAAAAACAGAGTCCTTGATTTGCCTTTCTTTCACTGTAGCCATGGCTATTGCAATGGGGGAAAGGAAGGAGAGAACCTTCCCTCTTTAGAACAGCACACCTCAGACATTCTGTGCTTTAATTTGCAGTTGTGATCCCAACCTAAACTGAAGCTGGGAAAATTAATCCATCTGTAATTTACATTGTGGTTTTTTGTGTGTGTAATATTTGTTATTTGACCGTCTTAGTCAGTGAGATTCACAGGTTGCTTCTACAAGGCCTATCAGAGATTTGAATAGCATCACTACCAAACAGTGACATTATTTCCATAGAGGATATCTATCCGAAGTATATGTCCAAGAAACTACAGGTAGATCAAGAGATTGTGTTTAAAGTAAATTGACGGAACTCAATGGAACAAATTAGTCATGATAAATTTCAGTTCCTTTGATATTGGTGGGTTTACTCTGCATATGAACAAGTTTCTCCCAATGTTTTCCTAGTGCTTCTTGTTACTGCCCTTGGGTAGGAGCCAGTGACATATATCTTCTAGGTGCATGATGAAAACTTTTGCTTAAGTTTTGTTTCAGTTTCATTAAGGGGGTGTCATTATCATTTTCATTGTTTTTTCTTTACTAGTTCCTCTTTCTACTATGCAAAGAGATGGCTGTTTCGAGGATTTTTATTTCATTTCTTCCCATTTGTTTCTCTGGCACCAGTAATTATAAAAAAGCTGTAATAAACCATAGGACTACTCCAAAAAGCAGATGCCAGACAACAGAGAATCAATCTACTGCAAAGGCAGACAACAATTCAGCCAGTAAACATCATCATTAAACAAAACAGTTCCTCCCAAACACATCCAAATACACGCTGTATATTTAGGTAGGTTGGGGGCGAGGAGCTGTTTGTTTTGTGGTGGTGGTTATTTAGTTTGGATGGTAACAATGAGTCTCAAATGACTGTATGAAACTGTTCATTTGTGCCTTCAGCAATTGCTGAATAGAGTAGGGCATCAAACCATGATACTGTACCCCAGAGCCCTGCCAATTAACAGATCAAGGGGTACACAAAAAGAGCCTCCTTGAAGATTGGGGTATTTTTTAACCACAATGGGGCATACCCCAGGCAATGGCAACTTTGTTTTGCTGGCTAATCTTTCTCACACTAGGTCAGGCAAAATGAACTATGGAATGAATTCACCAAAAAGTGGCTTTGTTTTGGCAGTTTCACATTAAGCCTAGACATGGAAGAAGAAGACAGAGGAAAATTAAAGGCTGAAAATACTTCTGGGAGTTTCATGTCCAGCCAAAAGAGAGGCATGGGAAGATCTCAGAAGGGGCACTGGAGATGCACATGGTCCCTGATGCCCTGAAGGTTTAGGCATAAAGCGACTGTTGATCCAGCATGGTCTTGGAGCTCCCAAAGGGCAATCTATGATTCACAGGAGCTTTGGCCATTGAGTACTGCTACTATGCCAATGATGGCCTCACAATCTTTGTAAGGGAAAATGTGATCTGTTACAAAGCATTGATGAGAACTGTGATCCAATGTACCTGGAAGGCCCCATTGCAGATAAGGATGCTCTATACAGCATCCTGTGATAGTGAATTTGGCCTGACATTGGGTGGATGTCAGAAGTTCAACTGTTATCTCCCCATTTTCTGGTTGGACTTTTCATTGGTTGCCATCAGAAAACAGCCTTCTGGTTTACAGTATTGTGATGATTCAAAAGTTCAGCCACTTATTAAATATACTTATTGTGCTCACTTTGTTTCCAATGGGAAGAGATTCAATGTTTAATGTTCTTGGGTCTCCTGAGGGCTGAAGCCAGAACGACTCAGCAGCTGATGCTGGCTGCTCTCCGGAGCTTTCATTTCAATGCCCAGATTAATATTTGTAAGTATGGTGGTCATGGTGGCAGGAGAGATTTCAAGAGGAGTTGAACAGAACTGTGAAATGGCTTGCGTTGTAATCCTCTAGAAACTGGCATCTTGTCACTGCTGCAGCAGCGCATGTTGTATTGTTTTATGAGCCCCCAATGCTCATTGTTTCCAGTCGCGTCTGTGCCTCTTACCATGTGAAGGGCTATTTTATTAAAAAGGAGCAAAATGAAATGCCGTCCAAATTAATTCTGTTATTTGAAATGTCAACTTTGTTCGGCATTCATGGTGAGTAGATGTGATGCTTAAATTAGTTGCCTATTGAGGTCCAGCTTGTTTGGAGAAGGCAAGTCTGTGAGAAGGGGAAACATGTTTTATATTTACAATGCTTCATACATTAATAAGCTACAGTGTGGCTTTCAGCTCATTACATTTTCTTACAATTTGTATCTCATTTGTATTTCTGCAGCATTCTACTATCCATTGCCGCCTTGCTAGGCCTGTTGCAACTTCACCAGAACCCCCTTTGCCAGATTGTTTTAGGTTGATCCAAGATGACCTTCATGGCTGCTGTAACAGCCCTGTGGCACAATCCCTTGCTTTAGCTTGTTACCATCCCTCATGAAGTGGACGTAGGGTTGGACTTTCAGAGGACTTGTACCTTGTATCTTCCTTAATATCTAAAATGGTAAAAGAAAAAAAAAAGACATTTTCTTATACACTAGTACCTCAGATAACGTTATGTCTTGGTTCCACAAGACATAGCGTTATCCGGTTTTTAACGTTGTGTGATGCATTGATCTCACAATGCTAAAACAAAGCCTTGTTCCCTTTCCAAAGAGAAAAGGGAAGGGGGGCCCATCCGCCTGCCTCTTTGGAAAGGGTAGCACGGATTCCATGTGTGGAATCCCCGCTGACCTTTCCAAAGAGGCAGGTGGATCCAGCCAAGTGCAGGCTGGGTTGGGGAAAGAACCGGGGGGTGCACCCCATTCTTTCCCCCACCCAGCTGGCCCATTGCAGCGTGCAATTGCTGGCTGGGTGGGGGAAAGAACCACGGGCGGGGTGCTCACCATTCTTTCCCCAACCCAGCTGGCCATTGAACGCTGTGATCGGTGCTTCGGTTGGAGGAAAGAACAGGTGGTGGGGGTGGGTGCATGCACAACCCAAGTGCCAATTGCAGCAGTGGTGCATTTGGGAAGCTGAATGGGGACTCCCCAGTTGGCTTCCCAAACAAGTCACGGCTGCCAAGGGAGCAGCAGTGGCGCATTTAGGAAGCTGAACGGGGACTCCTTGTTTGGCTTCCCAAATGCGCCACCACTGCCAAGGACACAGCAGCAGTGCATTTGGGAAGCTGAACGGGGGCTCCCCGGTTGGCTTCCCAAACATGTCACCACTGCCAAGGTTGCAGCGGTGGTGTGGCTGGGAAGACAACCAGGGAGCCCCCGGTCTGCTTCCAGCCACACCACCACTGCAAGCTTTGTGGCACCGGTTTGGTTGGGGGAGATTGGGTGTGTGCACCCGATCTCCCCTCAGCCAAACCGGCAATGTTTGCCTCAGTAGATCTCTGCCATAAAGCCCGCAGGGGTGGTCCCTAGCCCTGCGGGCTTTGGGGCAGAAATCAACATTGGGAATTTGAGGCAAAAATTTGCATCGCACAATGTTATCTTTATGTTGTGCGATGCAAATTTTTGCATGAAGTGCTCCAATGTCTTCCGATTTTAGTGTTATCCATGGCAATCGTTATCAGAGGTTTTACTGTATTTGAAGAAATGACTCTCCTGGAAGCAGGAACTTCCCTTAGGCATCCTTCTATTTTATTTAATGAAATAAAGAGAGCCAGAGTGATATAGTGGTTAGAATGCTGGACTTGGATTTGGGAGAGTTAGGCTCAAGACACTCATAAAGGCATGAAAGTCACTGGGTGACCTTGGCCCAGTTCCCTTGTGTCAATTCTCTTTAATAGGATTGCTACAAATAAAAGCTGTATAAGAGTTGTATATAGATACTTATCAGGGGTGTAACTCTTCACATTTTCTCATATGCGAGAATGACGAATTATTATCTTTGTCAGTGAACAATTTTCTGGTCTTTTGATAGAGAACTTGCATAAATGGAGGAGATATCTGCTTCCATTTTGCCCAAAATGCATGGATTGTACTAATTGCCCTGAAACTACTCATGGCTGTTATTTTCTCTAAGAATATGAAAGCACTTGATTCACAGTTCAAATCTTTCTTAACATTAGCTTGACTTTCTTCACTTGAAGTGTGTCTGTGTGCTTTGCTTCACAAAGGAAAAGGGACACTAGAAACATTGTGAGCAAATGACAAAGACCAATGGAGGAGCTCTTTATTTTGATTCTGGCTGGAGGCGAGAAATCTTGCAGGCTTTAACACTCCTTGTTAAGATGCCTTGTCATATTGAGCCAAACTAAGTAGATGACAGCAAATACTTTATTTGAGTATTTTCCCCCTGTCCCCCTCCTGTATGTTCTCCTTGCAACATCTTACGCAAGGGCCTTTCTCCCTGCTATATTGTGGATTGTTCATTTCAAGTTTGGTCTTGCTCCTGTCAGAGGTGTGAAACCTCTATGCTCATGAGGAGGTAAAAATAACACCCAAGTCTGAATTTATTATATTGTAACTGATTAATTATGTTTTATTTAATTACTAAAAATGATTGCAGCAGACTGAGCCCCACTACTCACAAGGCCTCAAGGAGTAAGCCCCCTACCTCCAACTTTATCTGAAGATAACAGCCTGGATGTTACCCCCACAACTAAAATCCATGAAGAGAACCACAGAGGACATAATTATTGCTTTTCTGTATGTTCCTAACCATAAAAAGGGAATAATGGATACCTCCAATCACATAGGGATGCTTAGTATCAGTATCAGTCTCCTGGGAGAGTGGTGGCAACACATGCCTTCCCCCACAGGTAGCATTGGGATTGATGATGCAGAACGCCATGGTGGAGTCTTCGGCTGTACTCAAGAGATACTGCTAACAATTGTAGCTGAGTGGTTCATTGCAACGAGGTATGTCTTTTCTTCTGAACAATGACATTTGCCATTGACAATATTTCTTTCAAAACAGATACTATCCCCCAGTGGAAGGCAATATAAATATATTTTGGCTTAGATGTTCCCCATAGCTGCAGTGGCCACTAAACAAATATCAGAAATGAACACAGAGTGCTGTTTAGAGGCAAAATGGGGATTACCTAGAGCTTCTCTTGGGAGGTCTCCAACTGTCCTTTAGATGCCTGGTAAAAAGGGATTCCTACACTATCAACAGAAAGAGGACTTCTCCCAGTAGGTAGGAATACCTCTAATCACCAATTTCAGATTTTTCTGTTTCTTCCCTTGACATGGTGGCTTAAGACAGGTTAGCAATCTTTATCACTGTTTCTGTAACCCTAAAACCATTGAAGAAAATATGGGAGCAGCTGTTTTTACTCATATAAATGTTTAGCTACACATAAGAACAGGAATATGTATTGAGTTTTATTTATAAGTTTCACTTTGGAAAATCTATATTGCAGTATAATAACAGATATTTCATTATATCCATTTCATTTCTTTCTCCCCTGCTTCATAGGATTCATAACATACACACACCATTGTTCTATTCCTGTCCTTTCTATTTATGTACCAGCGTTACAGATTTTTACATTAGGAAGCCAGAAAACCAAGAGCCTTTGAATTTCATCTTCCTGCTTCCTGCTATCTTATTAATGTATGTGAATGGTAGAAAGTTTCTGCATTGCTGCTAACTATATATCCAGGGTGAATTTTCCCCAGCTGTGTTGTATTTGTATCGTTTGAATGTGCATTCATACTTTAAAGTAAGGGTAACAAAAACTAGGGACATCAGCATGTGACTCCAAAATCCCAGTGTTTGCAGAAGTAGAGCACATATTTTGGAGGAAATGCTCTAGATGGGGAGGAACATCATTTGCTACCTTCAGAAAACTCACCCACAGAGAAGTGAATGTAATGAGGACTGTGCAAAATGTTGAGTGTCTTTTCAGAGTAAGAGGATGGAAAACAAGAGAGGAGAGAAACAGAATGGAACACCCTAGCTGGCCATGGTCTGAAACAGGAACATTCCCCAATCTGACATTTCATTTCTAAACATCATTTGCTATGGCCCCTAGAGATGTAAAATCCAGGTTCTGGACTTCAAATCCCCCCCCCTCCCCCAAATCCTGAGAATTCTCCAGACAGAATTCTGGGCATTGTTTCCCACAGACACACAATTACAGACAGTTACACCACCCCTTCCATATTACACTCAGCTCAAACTGGTGCCTCTTATGTGTAAAAGAAACTACCCCAGCACTTTCAAGGAGGCCAAGGCCTAAATGGAAGTTATAGTCTCAAACCCCAGAAGGCCCTATTAAATGGCTTCCCCAAAGAAATGCATCTCCTACAGAGACCTAGGACTCCAAAAAAGCACTGGAGAAGCTTCCTCTTGTACAGGAAGTCGGTCTGAGACAGCCTGCTGATGAAATGCTGCACTTTTATCCATCAGGGTTAGACTCAATGGCCTCATAGGCCCCTTTCAACTCAATTATTCAATGAAATGTTTTCAAGACTTGGCCAAACAGTCCCAAAGAGCTTCTTGTACATCAATGCAGCTTTGATATATTCTATGACATCTGAAAGTTGCATTTATCCAGTCATGTTTACTCCAGGCATTATTTTTATTGCCTATTTACCAGTAGCAAAAAAAATTTGTCCTTCAAGAAATACGAAATATAGTTCCTGCTACTGTCTGTATTTCAGATCTGCAGGATGCCTTCATTAGACTCTATATATTTGGGAAAGGCTGAGATATATTATTACTGTATTGATCCTCTTTTTTGACATTCACAGCAGTAAACAAGGCTCAATGAATATAACTCCAAGAGCACACTGGGAGGAAAAAAATTCCTATCATCAATAGTTTTTCTTGTAACTACAACTGTTGGAGAGGAATATATCTTTTTTAACAAAGAACATTCATCAATTTTCATCCCCCTTTCTATAACATTATCCCATTTAACTGCAAACAAATACAATCCCCCCCTTTTTTAAAAAAGGTAAGTTTACCATTAATTTTTCTGATCCCAATTTCTTTGTCACTTTCTTTAAAAAAAACCAATACAACTTGTAGTTTTCAACCTATAGAAGTTAAAAGCAAGCATGCAATATTATTTATAGTATTTGGGTGTCAGATGTCTCTCATTACAAAGACTGAAATCTTCTTGCTTAGCATAGATAGATACCCATGGGTCTCTCTCACTAGGTCACTGGTCCCACACATGTAGCAGGGCATACCCTGGATTTGATCTTTTCTGGCACTCAGGGAGACAGTGATCTAAGAGTGGAGGGTCTTCTTTCAGATCACTACCTGCTGAAATTTAAGGTGGTGACATCAACCCCAACCCCTCAAGAGTTAGGACCAATTAAGATGGTCCACCCACAAAGGCTGATTGATCCAAGCAGTCTTGGGTGGGTTTCTGATTCACCTGGAAGGTGCTTCTGTCAAAGATCAAGTTGCCAGATGGTATTCGGAGGCAACCTGAGAAGTGGACACGAGCACTCCTACACACCTTCTCTGCAGAGCTCACCCATCCCCATGGTTCACAGACAAACTCTGAGTGATGAAGCAATGAAGGAGAAAGCTAGAGAGCAGGTGGAGACAAATCCATTTGAATGAAAACCTAACATTGGAAAGACAGGCCACTTCTATTTACCTGGAGCATGTAAAGAGGGCAAGGAAGAGCTGTAATGCTGTCCATTTTCAGAAAGCAGTTAACCAACAAGTGGAACTTTATGAAATCGTCTGCAGCCTCACTTCAGTTGGACAATCCTAAGGCCCTCAACAAAACCAACAGAGCAATTCCACCCAGCCTAGGGATCCTCCAACACCATTTTCCTGACTAACTGACCTGGCCCCTAGGTTGGATGGGATTGCTCTCTCCCATAGGAACCAGGTATGCAACTTAGGGGTCATATTAGATCCTCAACTGACTCTTGAAGTGCAAATTGGGACTGTGAGCAAAGTTGCTTTCTTCCAACTGTATCAAATAGCTCAGTTGCATCCCTTTTTGGACAGGTGGTTCCTTTATTTATCTTACTGGTAATCTCACATATTGATTCCTGTAATGCACTCTGTGTGTGGCTTCCTGTGTGCCTGATATGGAAGCTTCAATGAGTGTAAAATGCAGTGTCCAGCCCAATTCCTGGAGTGAGAAAATTTGAACATATCTCCCCAGCCTTGGCAGGGCTGCATTGGTTACCATTTTTTTTCCATATCAGGTACATGGTGTTTGTTCTAACTTTTAAAGCCATAAACAGTTTGGGACCTTCCTACCTAGTGGAATGTCTTCTCCTCAGAACATCACCCCACATTACCCGTTCATCCCAGATGGTGCAGTTCCAGGTGCCAACCCTGAGATTAGTAAGAAAGGCTGTGACATGGAGAAGTGCCTCCTCTGTTGCGGCACCAACTTTGTGGAACTCTCTACTAGTTGAGCTGCCCCTGGTTTCATCTTTACCTATCTTTTTTTTTTAAAAAAAACTACAATCATTCCTCTTTAAAGAGGCTTTTAAGGACATATTGCCAATGGCCAAGCAATAGGTTTTTATTAACTTTTTCTATCACCAATACAGTACGTGTTTTTTTGTTGAACTTTTTGTTTTGTTTTTTAATTGGGAGGCATCATGTTTGTTTTGCTGTTATTTATAAATAACTTGGTTTGTTTACTCTCTATGTTTAATTTGTTGTAAAGATTTTTTAATGAGTTGCAAGCCACCCAGAGTAGGAAAATATCCTAGGTGAAAATAAATAAATAAATAAATAAATAAATAAATAAATAAATATTTCAACTAGAGTGGATTAACTGAATTGGTGACAGTGTCCTACTCTAGCTGTGACTTTTTTATGTTAAGTAATAGGATTGCAGGTATTACATTATATTCCTAAGGTACTTCCTAAAGAACACAGACTTTAGAGGCCTAACTTCAAGACTAACCTCCTTCCCATTTTCATTACAGTAAGATCCATGCCCTCCCCATTTATATTGGCCAAATTCTGTAGTTACTGCCATTCTTAATACACCTATTCTGCAGCTGTTAAAGATTCAGATGCATGCTAATTCATTCTTCAAACCCTGAGAGTCGGTGTCTAACTTCGGTGTGGTGGAGGAATCCCTAATTCAGTAGAACAAAGGGTGCAACTGCACAGCATGGGAAATGTGAATTCATTCTCATTAATTCACTGTGAATGCCATGTAATTCAGACTTTTGTGGGTCTCTTTGCATGAACATTCCAGAAGCAGAAAGAGAAAGCCTTGTTTGCAACTTGTTTGCAGGTAAAAAGGAACTGCCCAATAAGCTGTAAATAGGGTTTCCTCCCCTCATGAGCTTTGCCGTAAGCTGCTTTTTTTTAAAGAGAAGATTTGTTTGCTCTTAAAATAAACATTACCAAAAAATCTTACCATTGTGCTTTGCTTGGTTTTCCATGAGTGTGTCTGGTGCAGTGGGTTTTCTGCATCAACTCAAATGAACCAATGTGAATGCTTGAACCAATGTGAATGGATCAGCTTTTTTAAAAAGTAGAAGTTCCAGTGGTGGAGGGGAAATACTATGTATTAAGAGGGTGAACCTCTGTGCTGATTTGAATTTATTTTTGAATCTTGTGGCCATTTTTTTTTTGGGGGGGGGAGGAAGGCAAATTACCCCCCTATCTCAAATCCATAGCACTTCTCACATTTTCCATAATGTATTAGCACCTTAATATGGTTGAAGATGCAGGGATTCAAATCTAGTGTTTCAAATAAATCAACCTGTTGTTAGCTGCCACTGCATGCGGCAACAGGAATAAAGGTGCTGCCTGCTTGCCCTCCATTTTTCTCTTTCTAATGCCTTGAAGTGAGAGTTTTCCTTTACCACTGTTAAGGGTGAGTGTGGTAGTTTCACGAGAATGTACCAAGAAAGAGAAAGGGTATGGGGGGGGGGATCTCTAAAATGTTCTCCCAAAAAGGTGTGTGTGGATGGGTGGTTGGGCCCTCGTGGATATCTAGACTCAGCTCTAACTTTAGTTATTCTTTCTTTCAAAAGATTAGGTCAGAGCAGTTTAACTCCCACATAGTCATGCACAGGACATTCTCTGGAAGGATTATTTGCTCATTAGCACATGTTCTCCTTTCTGTTGTGCAGGGCAAAGATCCTGTTGCTGTTATATATTGAGTCCCATTGTCTCTGTTCTGTACTCGCTTACTTAAATGCAAGCCCCAATAAGCTCACTGGGACATCAGACACGTATCAGGTGGCAGGATAAGAACAAAAGCCGACCTTCCCCCACCTCTCAAAGTAAGAATGGTCCTCCGTTTCTAGATTTGTAACACTTTATTCTAACAAAGATCACCCACTTACAGGCAAAATTGCCAGGGGGAGGAATAAGAATGCTGTTTCCATATTGGTATAATCTCTATTGTCAAGAATTGCCATGTAGGAGGAAAGTGTTAAAATAAATACATTAAAGTTATTAATCTGCAGTCATGAAAAGAAAAGCTACCCCCTTCTGTAGCTTAACAGAGGAGTCCAAAAGCATGGTAGTTAATTAAAATTCAAGCAAATAAGAGCTTTTTATAGCTACCTCCTTCCATAAATCACATGCTTTCTTTTCCTGGGAAATTGCCAGTTTCCAGTCCAAGAATTTCTTGGCCTTGTGGAAATCCAAAAAGACATATTTTGTAATTCCCATAATTTAGCTGGAGAGACTGTTTCAGCATTTGGGTCAATGCAGATGAATATAGAGGAGAAATGCATTCGTTTCCAACAACAAGACCATTTCAAAACAATGCAGGAGCCTTTTTTGTAAGCACCTGTGGCTGGACTCTACATATGAACATTTCTGTGACTTGTTTGGCTGTGTTACAAAAGAAGACTCTGCATCTTAATCTGAGTCCCTGGAGAGACTTGATAGATTGCGTCTGTGCTCCATTTTCAACAATTTCTACCCGTTCCATCTCAGGACTGTCTTACAAGCCACATTGAAATTATTGCAGGTATTTTACTATACAGTACTCTGTTCAGGGACTGAACCAGGGGTTCTCAACATTTTCAAGCCAAGGGCCAGGACATGCTCCCGCAGACAGCTTTGGGGGCCAGACAGGCATTTCCAGGCAGTGGAGGGCCACATGAAATGGTGTCACGGGCCACATTCGGCCCCCAAGCTGTAGGTTGAGAATCCTTGGACTAAACCGCTGCCACTACCCCTTGGACTCTGGCCCAGTGGGCTGAAGAGGAGCTTTGGCTGGGAGCACCAGGATTTTCCACCTGCTGCAGCTCCTTGGTCCCGGCCCCACGCCGGACTACAAGAGCCCCCGGTTGTGGCTGTTTGGCGGGATTTGCCGCCATAGTCTCTTGGACTCTGGTCCAGCGGGCCAAAGAGGAGCTCTGGCCGGGAGTGCCAGAACTTTCCACCTGCTGGCGCTCCCTGCCCCTGGTGGGCTACGGGAGGCTGTTGTGGCAAGTTGCTGCCGCCATTTTGAAAATTGCTGTGGCCAGGGTGAGAGGTTGTGATATTGTTGCATTGTACTGCAACTTGTACTTGAACTTGTAACTTGTAACTGTAACATTGTACTTGGATCTTGTAATTGTTGATTTTGTATTCTTCATATTGTTTATATATCTGTTCTGTGAATCGCCCTGAGTCGGTTTACCGAGTAGGGCGGTATATAAATCTAATAAATAGTAAATAAATAATAAAGATTACATTGAAGAAAGAGGGAAGGAATGCCTCCCAGTATGGCCCTTTTATTTGGTCCGTGTACCTTCTCAGCCTGCCCTGTAGGTCTTTGGGGGTGGAAATGGCCCATGGAGAAAATCACTACTTCCCTGTACGGAGAATGAGGAGTGGAGTTGGGGACATTTTCTACCAGCATGTGTAAGCATCTGTAAGTGGCTGACTGATGGTGTTTTGACTCTCTTCCTGGTTCTTCATATGGTGAAAGGGGAAAGGGAGCTAAATCAGTCCCAAGTGTCATGTGGAAAAGCTTTCGGTGGTACCTTGGCTTAACAACCAGTGTTCACTGGTATGTTCTCAGGCCTTTCTAGTTTCTCATCTTTGAGACAAAGAAATGAAAAGGTTGTGAATGGGAAGAGACTATTTATTTGACATTGATTTTATTTTCAGGAGTGTTTTACTGTTCACAAAATTATATTGCATTCCAAGAATGACTTACTAGTGTACAGGTGCAGAGAAGTCATTGTTAAATTTGTGGTTTTGATAACAATAGTCTAGAACATATTTCACTTTTTGGTTCTACCTCCACCAAGAAAGGCAATGAGTCTAGTGAGGTAAATTTCCCTCAGTTTTAGTTTCTCCTATAAAATGACAATACTTCCTGAGCTGCTAAAAGAATCAAGGAAATTGCAACTTGAATATGTACCATGAATATGCATGTAGTAACATGATGTTCCCTGCCACAACAGAACAACAGACATGTTCTGTTGGGTGCTCAGGGGTGCCTTATGTGCCTTCTATACCTTGGAAACACTATGGGGGGTTACCAGTGGTGGGATGTCAAAAATTTTACTACCCCACCATGATGTCATCACAGTGTGGGTGGAACTAACATCATGACATCATGGGTGGAGCCAACATCATGATGTCATGATGTTGTGGGTGGGGCCAAAGAAAAAATAAAAATAAAATAAAATAAAAATAAGTGCGTGCGCGCACACACACACACCTCAACCCACCCACCCACCCCACAAACCCGTAAATAAATTAAATAAATTAAATAAAAATACATTAAAATACATCCTCCCTCTTAAACACCCACCCCAAACACAAATCAAACAGAGCTTTAAAACCAGAGCTTAAAGCTTATTCTGGCTAATCTTTCTCACACTAGGTCAGATGGAAGGAACTACAGAATGAACTCACCACAAGATGGATTCATTTTGGCACTTTTCAACTTTTCAACAGTTAAAGAAGTTAGGTACTAAGTCTTTGCCTAACCAGTTCTCTAGGATAATATGCCTTAATGTAAATGTAAAATAGCTGTACCTCCTTAAGGTTCTCCAATTGGAACAGCAATTAGAACAGCACAGGTGTAGCTTATTGATGAGGTAACTCCAAGACTTTGCTTAAAAACCCCAAGCCAGGCTACCACGCCTGGCAGTCACCAGGCCTTTTTAGGAACTGTGGTAGTACATCAATAAAGGTAAAGGTATTAAATACACATTAAAATACACACAGACACACCACATCAAAAGGTGAGTCACTTGCCCTGGGGAGCAGGCTATAGGGAGCTTCAGGTTAGCAGCTTCTCTTCCTCCTCCCAGCTTGGGAGGACAGCAAGGAGGCCATGCATATGGACAAAGTACTGTAGGGATGCATGCACGCTGCATGCTCAGTGGGGGAACCAGTGAAAAGGTAAGCTCTGAAGGTGGTTCCCCCCAAAAGCTGCTACCGGTTCTCCGGGACACTGGGGAAAGTTACTACCGGTTCTGGCTAACTGGTGCAAACCTGTTACATCCCATCACTGGGGGGTCACCAGATGTGAGCATCAACATGGCAGCACATAATGTAAAAAATGTTCCTAGCTGGCTGGATAGCTTGCTGAGCTGGAACACCTGGCTGTACATGTTGTTTCTCCATTGTGCTGTATAAGAGTCAGGTTGTGTAGTCTTGGGCTCCCAAAAGAAAGGCATAGTACACTACCTCTGAGTACTCTATACTTAGAAAACACCGAAAAGGGTCATCATATATTGGAATAGACCTGACAACACAAAATCATTATCATTAAAATTATCCTGCTCATAGTTGTGATCAGCCCATATTTTTAAAGAATATTTCATGGGATTCCATCACACACGTGCATACATCAACATGCACACACTTGTGCATCATTTGGCATATACTTTCCCATAATATTCCGTGCCGTGCCATGCCAAGCCATGGCATTCCATTGCATGCATTTACTCATAGGAATAGATTTGCATCAGAACAAACTGATCAGAATTCTGGGGCCACTGAACATCCTCCCCTTGAACTTCATGCACCTTTACCTCCATAGTAGTTGTTATCTTATTGCAACAGACAATAAGTACTTTCTGATACCTCCTTCTTGAGTGTGGATGATGTTGTCTTCATACATTCAGGCTGTATATATCCTGGCTACCAGCATGTCAGATTTCACATAAAGCCCTAAGTATTCCACGACATTCCTCATATTTTCCCTAACCTTTCTCTCGGAACATTTTAGACATCTCCCAACATGGCCAGAAAACTGATTAAAATGAAAACCTGAGAAAAGAGGAAAGAAAAGGTTGACTAAAGGAATATTTCTATTGCTGACAAGCTGATAAACAGGAGCCAGATGATTTAATCATTAAAACCGTCAAGTGCTATATTTAATATCTATTTTTGAACGATGTTCAATGGTATCCCCTCATTATCGCATCAGCTGAAAACTGTTTCAAGGTCTTTATAATTGCACCTTCTTCTGATTAACAAGATGGCAATCTTTTCCCTGCCTCAGCAAAATTCATTTTGGTTTACTTTCTGGCGCATGTCATACTGCGGGAAGATTTCCCAGAAATCATTAATCCTTGGGCCAGTCTCCTTTTAAGGTTATTTCACATTTCAGGTTAAAGTGGGTTGAACTTATGTGAGGGTGGATTGATTAATGCTTTTGAGAGACAAAAATAATACAAGGTTTGCCTTCTAGTTCTTATTTTATACCTGCCTGTGGCTTCGAGAGGACTGCAAAATCAAATGATAACAGTAACATCAATTGTTGAGTCTGTGTAAAGGCAGACATAATTACAGTAATACCTTGGATAATGTTTACCTCGGCTAATGCTAAAATCGCATAACGTTAAGTAATCTGGGGTGGAGAATTGGATTGAATAACGTTAAGGTCCTATGGGATGGATCGGATAACAACCGCTAAAGCCTGTGCGGTTACAATGTATCTCTATGGAGCTTTAACGTTATCCGATCAATCCCATAGGATTTTAACATGCATCGGATAACACTAAAAATCGGATAACACCAAGATTTGTGGAACCAAGCATTATCCGAGGTATTACTGCACTTGCAATACATTTATTAGACAAACTATTCACCCACAAAAGACACAACAATTCTATACCAAGAAAATCCTGAATTAGATTCCCCCCTCCCCCAGACATTGTAAAATACTATTGTATTGTAAGGGAGAATGAAACAAGAGAGACTAAGGAATGGTGATGATGTTCATCATACTAAGAAGAGTGGGAGGTGGAGGTGAATTCAAAGGAAACCCCTATTTCAGGGCTTGGACAGTAAACGTTTGGGATATGGATTGCATTAAGTCTTGGCCAGATTGGCCAACTGGACATGGATATCACAAAGTTGCCTTCCCAAGTTTCCCCCCTTATTGCAAAGTTCAGAGTTCAAAAGCAAATGCCACCTTCATTCCTTAGCGTTTCCCAAAGCAAGATATAAGACAAGCTCTTCCAAATAGGGGTTGTCAAAAGTTTTTAAAACTATGGTATTGCTGATAATGGGCTTTAGCAGCTGGGGATGATAAAAGCTATAGCCTAATGATATCTGGGGAGCCAGAGCCAGGATAGGAAGCCAACCTCTGTTATGAACTCTACAATTCCCGCTGCCCTTCTACTTGCTACAGTTAAATCCACATGCCTGTTTGGAACCCCTGCCTGGAGCAATTTTGATACAGCAGTACATACCCGATCAAACCCAGTATGACAGCATTACTTCACCTCCACAATGATGGAGGGAGAATATGCTTATGCTGTGCCAAATACACTGGCCGCAGCCACCCAGGGCAGCAAACAATTCACAGTCAGGTCCCTGGCAATCCATGCAAGGTTCCCACTTAGTACCTTGATTTCATATTCTCTTCTTGGGGCAACACTGTTGTGCAAAGGACAGTTGTTTCCAAATAGCCATTGAGAAGCTGTTGTCATCATCTCTCTGGATTTCTATGGACCCTCCTTTTACAAGGGTTTATCTCTTTGGAAGCAAGAGAAGAGCAACATCTATCACACATATATACTGCCCCATAGCATTTAGCGCACTCTCTGGCCTGTTCACAATTTAATTAGCATTTCCCAAACATGCTGGGTACTCATTTTACCAACCTTGGAAGGATAGAAGGCTGAGTCAACCTTGAGCCCTGTCAAAATCAAACAAAGAGAAGGGGCCTATGTCTTGCAAAGAGCCCAAGTAATAAGGCCATTTTAATGGGTAATAAGAATTGAGTGGCCTTATTAAAAGGATCCAGGGAGATATAGAAACAATGCAGCTCCTTGCTGCAGTGAAAAGGAAATGGCATTTGCAACAGCCAGCAGCTTTTTTTATAGGATCCGTTGATGGGTGGCAACTTGACAAGAAATGATCAGTTCATAGGAGAGAAATGAAGTGGCATCCACAGCTTTCCTTGCAGATAGGGATCTGGCTTGCTGGAGGGGAGGGGAAAGAGCCAGCTAATATGCCTGCTCAGCTGCCCAAAGCTATGCACAAGGGAGGCTTTGCATAAATATCATCTAGGGATAGGTGGGGGCTGGTAAGGAATGCTTGGATCCTTGGGAAGGAGAACAGCCTCAGTAGCAGCTTTCCTTCCATGGACGGCTGCGAGCCACAGAAGGAGTTCCCAGTTGCTGTGAGGCACGAAGAGTTGAATATATTTACCAGTAGAGGCTTTGCCTATAGAAGATCTAATGACAGGAAGAAATTGGGCAAATAAGGCATAGATTAATGAAGGGGAAAAGGAAGTAGCCTTAGTAGTAGCTTTGCAAGTACAAGATGCATGGATTGATGAAAAGGAGAATCACCCACTCATTGTGTCCTACTCCGCCAAACATGGTTGCCATAATGACTACCTCCTTCATACAAGATTTTGTGAAGCTAGATCTCATTTCTGAAAAGATACATGTTTGCAGTTTAGCTCACTAAACCCTTTATTTAAGGTCCTAAAAATTGATGGTGCAATACAGTTGACCCACACCAAGTCCTCTGAAATCTGGAAATGCACAAATATTGCCACAGGTCTGGATGTAGACCAGGTTAGAATGTTTCCAGAAAGGTACAGGACAGGGTGGACACCAATATGTGCACTCAGTGCACACCCCTGATTTTGAGTAATGAAGTTACCTTTAATTACTTATTTATAACAGGCAATGTTCACTTGTAAGTACAAGACTACTATCTAGGAGTAACAAACAACACTTAAGTAACTTAGGTCTAATAAGTAACATCTAGTTTCTTTCAACATGCTATATCGGAATTGGCTACTAGTGAAAAATAAATATTACTTCTGTATGATTTTCTGTCTTTTTGTTAAGAACACCATGTTGCATTGATAACAAATCGTGTAGGGAGTGACTTAAGCAATTTGAGCCACCATAACAATAATAGCCATTTTGCTGATAGGAAGTAATGAGTAATGCAATCAGTTCCTCTTAATGTGTGATATTCCAAGCTCTGTCTGTTACACTTCAGGGGACAGTGAATGGGGTTACTGCAAACAATAAAGAATACAGTAATACCTTGGATAATGTTTACCTCGGATAACGCTAGAATCGCATAACGTTAAGTAATCGGGGGAAGAGAATTGGATCGAATAACGTTAAGGTCCTATGGGATGTATTGGATAACAACCACTAAAGCCTGTGCGGTTACAATGTATCTCTATGGAGCTTTAACGTTATCCGATCCATCCCATAGGATTTTAACATGGATCGGATAACACTAAAAATCGGATAACACCAAGACTTGTGGAACCAAGTCTTAGCGTTATCCGAGGTATTACTGTATATAACTTTTCATAGGGGATAGTCACTCTAATGACACTCATCTCCTCTCTTTGGGAACTGTAGTTCAATTTGGAATATTTTCTTTCTAAGAGTGAATTCTCCAATCATCATCAGACAGAAAACTCATTTACAGAAGTCATTAAAAAGGTAAATACATAAACCCAATCTCTAGTCTACTCTATTTTATTTGGTAGGGAGAAAACTTTAAAGATTGGCAGTTTCCACTGTGAAAATTATGAAAAGATATTTTTCAGTTTCCCACCTGAAACTGTGGGAGAAAACCTTATGGAGACACAGAAAATATTTCACTGAAGCCACATGAGCACAATTGTTCCATAGAACATGTTAACGAGCACAATTATCGTCTAGAAGTGGGGTGGGGTGACACCTTAAAGAGCCCTTTCAGGGACTAATCCATATTATTTAAAAATACCTGGATAACACAGGTTTTTCTTACATTTTCAGCAATTGTCAATCTTTCGAGAAGTAGGGAAGTCAAAGATTAATCTACACTAAAAGAGTTTGATTACTCTGGAAACTCTTCTTTCTCATTAGTACCAACACATTGCTTGATTTTCAAAGCTGGGTTTGTCATTTTGCCTCTCCAGAGGCCTAGGAAAAGACAAGAAAAATGACCAAGAAAGTTCAAATAAGACAGGTGCAGGCAGGTTTTCATGCCACAAATGAAAAATTATTAAACCAGCAAAACTCGATGAAAAATATCCCACCATCTCCATTTTAATGTAACCCTTCATTAATTCTTATTCAAGTTCACTGGTTATAAATATCTTCCTTGTTAGTTGTTATTATTTCCCTGCGGGTCTCTGAACCCATACCACTTTGGATCCAACAGAAATAGAACTTCTGTCCAAATAACAGTAGTATTTTAATTACTGAGCAGAGCACCTTATACCCCCTTTTAAGGCAGCTGACCATAAGAAGATAAGATTATCACAGACATAATTCACATTATATATCTATATAAACAGATATAGGAAACTGTTACAATTAAAGTTTGGAAAATTGGAGGAAGATAAATGCTCTGCTAGACCAGGTGGGTCTGCTGTTTGGAAAATCATTTATGTTAATCTCTGTCATTCATTTCCAGACATACAACCCCAACGTCCTAGAGGTCAGTGGAACCCAGGCTTCGCAGCATTGAGACAGAGAATGCTAGAAGGAGGCAGCCATATATCGGTGTTCAAAAGTTGACCATTAGCTTTTAGAAGGCCAGATCATGAGGCCTACCTCCATAGACAAAGTACCTTAGCGTAGACATTAAAATAACACATTGGTTGCAAAAGCTTCAGGTGTTAAGGCGTGGTGCTCCATGTTGGTAAGATTTTAAGAAATACTTAGTGCATTGGTATGATTTGACACCACAATTCACATGTTTTCTCATAAATATTACAAAAAGAGCTTGAAAAAATCTACACATGTTGGAAACAACAAAACAGTTTGATTCACCTGTGGTAGAAGATGACCCTGGTTGCTTAGGTGTCAAAGTCTGTCTATGAAATCATCTCAAAGGTGCTGAATTAGAATTGCCGCCTTTCCCCACCAAGATCCTCCATGTCTTCCACAGCTACATAGCAGACAACCTGTAGACAACCTTCTTTGTGAGTAGCTGCTCCTATCAAATTTGGCCCTGGCAGATGATTAATGATTTCGTTCAGCCACATTTTCTACGAGAACATAGCAAAACTCATGAATCTCTTGCTGGAAGAACTTTAATATAGGTAAGAAATAAACTGAAGTTGGAGGAAAGCAAAACTGATAGCTCCAATACTGCTAGTCTGCCTTCTGTATTGGCAGTGACTGTGGTGAGAGGAATCACCTTTGGACTTTACATGGAGGATTGACAGGAAGTATTGAAAAGGCCTGGCAGAACAGTTTTGAAATAAATGAATGCAGATTTCATTTCCCCACACATCAAAGGCTGAAATCCATTAGTAAGTTGCATATGCTTCAAATCAATGGAATTTATAGAGGTGACTCTTCATAGCCTCACTGAGGCAACAGGTACATAAAGATAACTTTATTGCTGGATTTCAACCACTGGAAGACTAAACATTATTTTTAAAAAAATCTTCAAAGAGCTTTCCATGCAGGTTAGCCACAGCTGAAGTCAGTTCTTCTGAGTTCAGAAATCCAAATTTTCATGTGATGGCTCTCTGTACAAGCAACAATTATGTTTTTTCATGGTTCAAGCTTACCCAGGCAACTGGCACATAAAGAGAAAATTCGTCTCTGCAGATAATTCAGTTATCCCTGAGTAAAAATAGAGCCAGGTACTTCCCTGTTGGTTGAAACAGGGAAAATAATGCCTGAATAGGGTTTGATTCCATTCTGGATTTATGCAACTTCAACACTGCCCTCACCTTTAATGAACAGGCATTTAGGTTAACATGTTGCCTGCTCCTAGTGACTGAGAACCCTGCTTGTGTAGGGTCAGAATGTCACTTCAGACCTTTCCTGAGAATCTGGGAAGATCAGGATGAAGGGGATGGTGGCAGAGTATGCATCTTCATCTCTCCTCCATGACCAAATTTGCCAAATATCTGAACAAAACTAGACATGTAGCCCAGACCCCAAAGACCAAGCCTATATAATTGGATCCTCTGAATTGGTTAGATACACTGGTTAGATGCCAGCAATAAATTAACTCAAAATTGATAGTTCTACCACCTGTTTGCTGGTTACAACTGTGCAGATATTTCTGTGCAGCAATATATATGAAAGCCATATGCTACAGAAAGGGATCTCCAGATCAGGATGTGACAAAGATTAAATTAATGCTTAGGACTTTTTTTATGGCTACCCAAATGAAAACACAGCTCCATTAGTTCTGAGATTGTTTTTCATCAGAGTGCTGGCTTTCCACATCCAGCTAGAACAATTTCTGGTCTCTGCTTCTACTACCATCTACATAACACTTTATTAATGTGTAAAAGGTTACATTAAGAAATAAATTGTTAGAAAATGCTTAGTCTTATCCTGAACTGACCAGACTATGGTCTTCTATCATAAATTTTTATAGTTGAGATTCTCAAGCTCTGGGATGATGGGGTTGGATTGTATTATGTAGGGTTTTTTTTATGATGTTGTAAACTGCCCTGGGTCACCCTGGTGAGGAGGGTGGTATAGAAGTATGATAAATAAATAAATAAATAAATAAATAAGGAAAGAACAAACAGATGCACACAAACACTCAGAACTGTTTAAGTCACAGATACAACAGATTTTTTTTGGGGGGGGGGAATGTGATACATGACTTACATATTGGCTGGTGTGTGTGTTTTAATTTAAAGACATTGTTGCAGTTAAATTAAATTTAAGAATCAATGGAACTGTGAATTAGAAAGGGAGAGGTGGACCCAGTGAGGGGTTGCATATTAGAATCATATAGCTGGAAATATCTATTAAAAGATGCAGTGTTACAAGTGTTTATTTTAAAAGGTTAAGCATGTCTTCCTCAAATAAAATAGTTTCCACAGTACTGTATAATATATCTCACTTTCAGCAACGTTCTGATCCTTATGGGTCACAGATTATCTCAGTGAATCTGAAAATATTAATTTCATTTCAGAGTCCTCATTACAATTTACTGTGTGATTCCCAAAGTCTTCATTATCTGCTGCTTGAAATGGGGATGCTGCAGTGTAAGGGCTTCTCTATTTGTCTCTATACTTCCAACTTTTTCCTATAAATTTATGCTTAGTTACTCAGAAGTAAGCCTCAGTGAATGCTTGTAGGCTTGCAGCCTTAAACTGATTTCATAGGCATTACTTATCTGATGGGATCCTGTATGTAAGGATGTTCAATCATGTTGTGGGTGAAGCCAAAGGGTCCCAATAGCTGCAGCAGGTATATACAATGTATACATTTCTACAAAATAGTGGCTGGAATCCTAATGTATAGATATGCAAACCATGTAACTTCTGGAAGTTAATTGCCATAATCTAAAAAATATCTGTCAACATTAGCTGATGTGTACTGTCAGGCAATTCGGCATGCACCAGGTAATATCTATGGAGCATTCTTAATTTTTAGCAGTTGGGGTCTAAAAACACCCACACTGTTTGCATAGCTGTACAACAAGATTTCAGCAGATATGTGGGGGAAAGGTCTCTAAGGAAACCCAGAAAAGCAGACTAGTTAACTGGCAGGAAGGGAAACATAACACAAATTGCTGCATAATCATGGGTGCAGGGATATATTGTCCACCCTCCCCATTTACATGTGCAGTACTATCATGATCGTGTGAATAATGTGTCAGATCAATGCAGGACAATTTTTAGTGAGCCAAGATTAAGAAAAGGTTAAACTGTGCTGCCCTTTTCTTTCCAAAAGTTGGGGCTGTTTTCCATGGAACAGGGGCAATTTTTAAGGCTCCCAGAGCTGCTCTTCTAAAGGTGACAGCTGTGAAAGCTGTCCAACTCAGATACATCAGACAGAGATATTTCATGGGGTTGCCTCTATGCTCTGATACTTCCGTTCTTGAATCCCTGTGAGATATGACATCTTTAGAGGGATTCAGGAGGGGACTGGTCAGCTGGACTGTTTCAATGGGCGTTTTTGGTGCTATATGTTCACCACTTCCACAATGCTCCTTTTCAGAATGCTGTTTGTTATGTACTTTAATATAATGTACCGTGTGGCGGCTCAAGTGGTTAAGACACTGAACTCACAAACTGGAAGATCAGAGTTCGATTCCCAGGTACTACATGATGAAGTGAGCTCCTGTCTCTGTCCCAGGTCCTGCCAACCTTTGAAAGCAAAAAATTGCAAGTAACTAAATAGGAACAATTTTGGTGGGAAGGTAAACAGCATTCCGTTTCTAGGCATGCCTGCCAAATGTCCACAGAAACGTTTGCAGACGCAGACAGTGCTGGCTCTGATACGACTAGCTTTTGAGCAAGGATGACTTTTACCTTTACCTACCGTGTTAATAACATACACCATTCTAGATATACCATATAAAAGAAAATAAACAAACAAATAAATAGATAGATTCTTTCTTAGGGAGGAAGGAAAATGGCTCTTTACAATCCTTTAAATAGTAGCATAGTTGTGGGCATTTTAATTTGTCTAATGCATAGACCCAACAATTGAATCAATTCCTCCCTCCCCCTCCCCATCATTATTTTCTTTCATATCCAAGATTCTGCTTCAGAAAGGTGGAATAAAAACACCCGTATCTTCATGAATCCATGCTGTGTTTGGAGGTACCCTGAATGTATGAAACCCAGCCATCCTTGTGAAATATGAAAATTAACATATTGGCTGATCATTCACCAGTGAACCCAGAGAGCTCTCTATGGGACTGCCACCTCCCTGCCATTCCAAAATTTGTGAAATGCAGGTGGCAGGGATTAGTAACGTCACAAGGCAGTGTTTCTCTGGGTGACTAATCAATAGTGGAAGTCAGAAATCTACTCAGTCATGATTAAGTTTTTCCTTTGACCTTGATGTTAAATTAAAAACCAGGAGAGAAAATCCCAGAACCTCAGTTCAGGACAAAATTCATGGCAGATCCTACTCCAGAGCATCAAAATTAGACAAGAAGTGTCTGCATTGAGTGATGTTGTGTCCAAGCTAAATTGAGGCCTGATACCCCTCTTTCCTTCCTTCATTGACAGCACTGGATGAATAAACACCCTGTGAAATGTTTGTCCCTAATCCTCTCATCCTTCAGAATCTATTTTAACTCTTACTCTGGTTCAGAAAAGATGAGGGATAGGAAAATAATGCTGTTAAGCTTCATGTCTCCATTGCTGTTACAGGAATTGCATTCTGAGCCCTCCAGTGCCGCTACATTAAGTCTCATTCTCCCCTCAGTCAGCACAACCTGTCTGTCAAGACGAGTACCTGTGATATATTGCTGACAGCCAGGTCAGCACAGCCAGTTAACCAGGGAATTTGGTATCAGCAAGGGTAGCTTACATACAAAGAAAGGGACAATGTCAACTGCTTGGCCTCGATTCTATTATAGAATTTACCAGAAACTGGTAAATCTGAATCATGGCCAAGTCTATGAATGATTTAGCATTGGGTTGCCCACAAATATGTGGTGAATCATGGGCAAGAGGCAGGCTCCTTCTGGCCATGCTATGCTCCCAAGATGGACAGCTATCTACACTGGGGTTGTGAGGGAAACAAACACAACACACATACAGTTATACTTCAGCATTGAACCAGTGAGCTCTTGGAGCACCTTAATGACACATCATCTATAAAATTCAAATCTCCTCTTCCTTTAGTACTATTTGCCATGAGAGCTGTTTCCCCTCTGGGAGACCCATGGAAGCCAATCAGCTTCCTGAGGTCTCGGCCAGCATGAGAGACCTAGTAGCCTTTCATAGACCATTGTGGTCAGAACATGAGACAACAGCATTCTTTATTCAGGCTTTCACAGATGGAATTTTAAGCATTGCCAGGCAATTGAAGAGGCATGATAACCTAGCACATGAACAAGACCTTACCATAACATATGGTTGGATGTCTGTTCACAAGGCATATAGCAGCTCCCCCAATGGCTTAGTGGTTAAGACACTGAGCTTGGAGACTGGAAGGTTGGGTTTTGATACCCGAGGGCTGCACTTGGGAACATGAAAGGTGCCTCATTTGGGTGTCCTCTGAGCAGAGTTTCTCCAGCAAAAAAATTCTTTCAACCCAGAATAATTTCTGAAATGAAATTATTATTTCATGGCATATAGCACACTGTCTTTTAAAGAGGAAAACTCAGAAGGCCACTGCCTCTGTGTTAGGAGACCATATTAGATGCCTGAAGAGGCAGTGGAGATAGAGTAGGATTGGAATAAGGCTGACATCATGGTCTGCTTGTTCTTCAATTACCACAAGGATGGGTGAACAGATGTTCCTTTGTCTTGCTGGCAAGTCAGAGTTCATACTTTACATTAATGCAGAACTATTAAGTTTTGAGTGAATGAAAAGCTGATTTCCTTCAGCAATAGCCATCCAAGTATTTTGGTAGACCACCTTAATCAAAATCTTTTCTTCACATACTCACTTAAAAAGAGGACTGCAGCTAGCTTTAAATCATTTTAACATTTCACACATGATAATACGGGGCCTCCAATTTATTTGCCTTTCCTGCCTGTGGTATTTCTACCATCTAGATGTGTATCACTAACTGAGCTTTTCTTCCTGAATGGGAAGTACCCATATGTTCCTCAGTGGGTGTTGGAATTTCATCTGTTGCATTGTGGGGACAAGTGGTGCTCATTTTAATTGGATTTCTCTTTGGGTCACGGTAGTTTTGTTTCATTGTGTTTTGTTGGCTGATTGCTACTTTTTTTAAAAAAGAGAAATCTCCTACTTTATAATTTTCATTCTTGAGTGCAGAATAACTGGCAGATTGTGAGTACATGCACACATTTTCCATGAGGATCTAGAAGACTCCTTTAGGTCATTCTTTGGACTACAGTTGGGCACTTTAGTTGCAGCCGCTTTGGCAGTGTGCATAGAAATCTCAGCAGTCTCTGGCTGTAGAAACCAGGTTAGGGACATGCCCTGGTTCCTGAGAGGCATTTCAGTGTGGACAGAGTGAAGACTAATGAACAGAAAGAATATTTTTATGAAGTACAAATCCTCTTGACCCTATACAAACTTTAGGCTCACACTCCATAGTTTGTGAGATATCGCTAGCTTACATGTAACAAAATCTGCCAATTTCCCTCCTCTGTTTGATTTCTATTAATCTGTCCCATTTGTACCTTTGGCAAATTATTCACAAATGATCTGAAGGTAAAGTCTTCCTTCTTTGTACTAGTCAAATTCTAAGGTATAGCTAGAATGGCAAGGGCCTTGTTGTACCTCTCTGTCAGACAGATATTAAACATGAATAGCATTTTAGGAGAAAGAGGCAGTAACCTTGAAGATGGATCGAGTTAGAGCTTCAAGTGCAGAATATGGTTTGGCTCTGAACACCAAGAAGATGAAATATCTGATTATTGGGAGGCAAGCAATGAGAAACCTGGGGAACATGGTGAAAAGTAGAGACATCACATTGAAAACAAAAATTCGCATAGTCAAAGCAATGGTATTCCCTGTGGCAATGTATGGTTGTGAGAGCTGGACCATTAGGAAAGCTGAGTGCAGAAGAATAGACGCCTTTGAGATGTGGTGTTGAAGGAGAGTTTTGAGAGTCCCATGGACAGCGAGGAGAACAAATAGGTCAATCTTAGAAGAAATCACCCCTGACTGCTCCTTAGAAGGTCAAATAATAAAGATGAAGCTAAAGTACTTTGGACATCAAATGAGAAGAGAGGATTCACTTGAGAGAGCCTTGATGCTTGGAAGGGTCGAGGGCAAAAGAAGAAGGGGACGGCCCAAGATGAAATGGCTAGATGGTATTGTGGAGACAGTGGGCGCAGGGCTGAGCGAGTTGAGGGGGATGGTGGAGGACAGGAGTGCCTGGTGGACAGTGGTCCATGGGGTCGCAGAGGGTAGGAATCGAATGTGAGTCTGAACAACAACAAAAAGCCAAACACCAACTCATAACAAGCTACTGGCAGAAACACAAGAAATCAAAAGAGTGGATACAATTGTCTATATGGGGAGTATGTTAAATGAAAATTGGGATCCTGAGGTAGAGATTAAAATATGAACAGAAAAAGCAAGATCCACCTGCATAAAAATGAGATATTTGTTATGCAGTAAAGATCTATTTCTTGCTACAAAGTTCCGAACAGTGAGATGTTACATATTCCCAGTATTGCTATATGGAGTCAAAACTTGGACATTGACTAAAGCATCTGAAAAGTGGATTGAAGCTTTTGAAATGTGGATCTACAGATGGCTGCTAAGGATATCATGGGTTGACCATATGACTAACATAGAAGTATTGTGCCGAATGGCTAAAGAACAAGAACTCTTTAATACCATTAAGCAAAGAAAGCTCCAATACCTTGGCCATATCATGATGAATGGCATAAAATATAGAATACTCCAACTTGCTCTTCAAGAGAGGCCCTGAACATAGACCGACTTTGTGGCTGAAGAACCTGAGAGACAGGTGTGGCATGTCCTCAGAAGAGTTAAATACAGGAAGACTATCACTGGAATGGAAACAGCACCTGAAAAAGAAGAAGGCAGTAACCCTCATTCAGCGTTATCAAATTTGAACAAACAGAGATTCAGAACCAGGCTGTGGATGAGGCTAGGGTTGCCTGTTCCATACTGTTCCTCTACCTACAGGCAAAAAATATTTTTTCTTTAGGAAGGCCTTTCCCCACTGATCAACTAATGAGGAAGGTGTAGTCTGAATGGGCACTGTGTGTATTTTTTAGCTATTAATGTAAATAGTTGTCTTAATGTAACAATTTATTTGACACTGCTTTCATATTGTAACTCATTGCATTCTTTTTTTTTTGCATTGCTTTTAAATATATATATAATGAAGAGGGTGACCATAGAGGTCACTGTACTGTTGTTGAAATAGCTAGCTAGGAAACAATCAAGTATTTCAGAGGAATGATCTGAATAGAGCTTTCAGAATGCCCTCTCCTGGGACCTGATTTCACATTGAAGTTCATACAAAATTGACAAGCCATGCTGTGACCATCCTGCCATGCCTCAGTAGTTACAGCAGCGAGTGTGGTTTGTGTCTTTTCTTACAAAACTAACCATCCCCAAACAATGCTACTTAAAAATGAGAGACAGCAGATTGGATACATTTATCAATCAAAGGCTCTACTACACACACATTCATTACTTATTATAGCCTAGCCTCAATTTCTTACCAAGAAGATTGTTGAGACTTTTCTCTCTCCAGCTCTTCAAAGCCCCGCCTGCTGAGAGTTCTGCAAGAGACTTGAAAGAGAGCCTGTTTGTGACACTTCATTCATCTAATCAAGGCTTGACCTGATAGCCAATTTGGTGACACACACAGAATCAGGATGTGCAAAATCTCCACTCAGCCAGTGAACATTCTGCAGAAAAGGGTGGACATATATTACCAAAAAGAGGGATGTCCTCCTTAAAGAAGACACACGGCCTCTCTAACATTGATGCCTCCTTGGATGCCATAAGGGAAAACATTGCCTTTGTTCAATGTCTAGCTTCCACATGCATATATAGTAATCAGCAATGCCATAGTATAGATCAGTAATGGTGAACCTTGGCACTCCAGGTGTTCTGGAACTTCAATTCCCTGAAGCCCTGATCAGCAGGAGTCCTGACTTGGGCTTCTAGTAATTGAAATCCAAGAACACCTTATGTCTGGTTATACTTATACTTCAGGAAATTTTCAAGTTCCTACACAGTTACCCTTTCAAACATACACAAATAAAATAAAAATCACAACAAAATGAACCCATCCCAACCCAAAAAACATAAAACTTGACTGTAAAATATCACTAGTAACTTAACATCAATGGCAGCAGGGAAGTCATTATCAAATGCATCAGCAAAATTAGTTCGGGCAACATTACCAAATGCTTTCTTAAAGATCTCTGCCTTAGCCAATGTGCAAAATCTGGCAAGGGAGGGAGTCTGATGGACATGTAATGGGAGAGAATTCTACAGCAATGGTGCCACCACTGAGAAGGCCCTATTCCTAGTGGAAATATCCCTGACCTCCTTCAGGATAGGTAGCTGCAGTTAGCAATTTTGGGAGGATCTGGTTCATCTGAGAGAGATGCTCCACCAAGTATTGAAGCCCCAACCCTTCAGGGCTAAAGAACCTCTTGATGCGGGTGAGAGAGGAGAGTGCAAACGCTGGCCCAAAACTCAACATAAAAAACCCCAAGATCATGGCATCTGGCCCCATCACCTCCTGACAAATAGAAGGGGAAGAAATGGAAGCAGTGACAGCCTTTACTTTTTGGGGATATAAGATCACTGGAGATAGTGACTGCAGCCATGAAATAAAAAGATGCTTACTTCTTTGGAGGCAAACTATGACAAACCTAGGCAGCATAATAAAAAGTAGAGACATCACCCTGCCAACAAAAGTCTGCATAGTCAAAGCAAAGGTCTTCCCAGTAGTACCATGTGGCTATGAAAGCTGGACCATAAGGAAGACTGAGCACAGAGGAATAGAGGCCTTCGAACTATGGTGGTGGAGGAGACTCTTAGAGTACCCTGGATTGCAAGAAGATCAAATCAGCAAATCCTAAAGGAAATCAAACCTGACTGCTCCTTGGAAGGACAAATACTGAAGCTGAAGCTCAAGTACTCTGGCCACCAAATGAGAAGAGAGGACATACTTGAGAAAGCCCTGATGCTGGGAAAGATCAAAATAAAGTAATATGTCAATTAGAAATGTAGCCTGAAAAGCTATTGTTTTATGCCCCTTGACCAATTTCATTTTCTCTGGGCATTCTCTTAGTAATGAATGACTTATTTCTCTGCATTCTTTAATGGCATTGATATCAGTAAGTCTTTTTGGTACTAATAGCAGCATAACATTTTAGACAAAGTAAATGTTAATGTATGCTAAACGGTTACATCAATATTTCTAATAATTTTGCTAATTTGCTTTATTCCAATTATACCAATTATGCCTGATGTGTGATGGTCCATGGGGTCGCAAAGGGTCAGATCTGACTATGTGACTGAACAGCAACAAAATTATACCAATTAATGAAAGACTGTCCTGTCTGTATTTCTAATTAAATAGTCCAAAATTAAGACAAAAGAAACATTAACCTAAGAGCTGGCAAAAGCTTTTCTGCCATCATATTTTCCCTTGTCCAAGTGTTTGTGCAAGATTCAGGCCCTGACTAAGAGGTTTTGCTACCTGAGGCAGAGCAGATGGGGCTCTCTTCAAGACAAAGTGCATTCATTCTTATGTTTGCAATGAATGCAGGTTTGACCCCATTCTGTTTGGAAGGGCCAAATCCTCACAATTCCTTACATGCCACACCTTTCTTTCTGTTTAACCAACAGCAGCCTGTACCCTCAGTGTAGGGCAGCATTCCTCTACTCTGCTTGGCTTATGGAATAGCATGTGGGTGTATAGGACTCCTTTAAAATAACTTCAGTGTAGAGTTTGGAATATAAAGGGTTAATATGTTATGAAACTGTAAATAACACACTGTCAAGGAATGTTAAGGATGGGCAATTTGGATGTAGAGTGTGATATACCGTTTTGAAAATTGTTTCTTTTAAAAAACTGACCCTGTATTTGTTGTGATTTTGGTTTCCATATCTATTCTGCCCTAAAACAGAAGTTTGGTTTAAAGAAGAAATTAATTAAAACATGCAAATAATATTCTGCTAAGGTATGTTAAGATTAACTAGATAGATGGATAGATAGCAATTTACGAGGTGATATATAATGGGGAAGTCTACAGAGAATACTGGATGTAATATATATAGATAAATATACAAGAGTAAGAACTTGCAGCTAATTTAGTAGGAAAACTGAATAACTTTGATCATCATAGTAACTACAAAAAAAAGGGGGATAAGTTTAGGATTGAAAATTTGAATAGAAATAATTTAAAGGAAAAGTAATAAAATGAGCAATGGTAAGGCAACCACCAGCAGGAGGAAAGGAGAAAGAAACAGCTGCATTACTATGAACAATAGAATTTATTCAACGTCCTTAAATATCAGCAAGAACGTGCTCTATTCCCGGTTTCCCTCCCCTTCTTCTGCACTCTGAAGTGGTCCTTCAATAGAAGGGTAAGGGGAGTGAAGAAGATAGAAGGTGAAGTGTTAGGTGAAGATGACTGGAGAAGTCTGAATATGTTTTCATATGTTCTTATATGTTCTAAGTTATAATGGGTCATGGGAGGTGAAGGGTTGGGTGAGGGTGAATGTACTCAATGTAAGTTGTCCCCCCCTTCTATGTATATTTATTTATCTGTTTTAAAAAATGTATTTTTTCTTACTCTTGTAAAATAAAAAAAGAATAAAAAAAAATTACTTCAGTGGTAGCTTTAGGGATAGGGATGGAGCTCCAGCACAGTTCTCTACCCAAATGAACAAACACAAAGGATCTATATTTTAAATGCTTTATTATAAGTTTCTGTGGTTATGGCATAGGATCAAGACCTTGCAATCTAGTCATTTCACACTTTAAAATAATAAATCTAGTTCACTTCAGGCTCTGGCCTGATCAAATATGTGTACTACATTTCTGCTTAGTTTTACTCACATTCACTCATGCTGTGAGGCTCCTATCACCCAGGAAAAGAGAGAAATTTTCCTCCTTTTCTTCCTTATATGCCCTTGTCCATTTCTCACCACTGTCCTCCTATGAGCAAGACTTCAGCCAATCATACATCATTAACTTTAAGTTTCACATTCCTCTAAAGCACAGGGTCTAGTTGTTTTGGCTAGAAGATGAAGACTGCATGGCAACAGGCCCAGAAGGCACCGCAATCACCCGTCCCTTCAGTGAACAATGCACTATACCTGAAACTTGCATTTTTCCCATGACAATGTTAGCCTTGGTGATAGGATGGTATCAGTGACTACTCGTAGCTGGGGGGGGGGGGCTCACCTCATCAAAGGATAGCTGGTTCATTTAGGGCATACAGACAGGTTGTCAGAAACCTACATTTCTGTCTTCCAGCAGACAGGGCGGCCACTTCTCCTTCTCCTTATTGTCCAGTGTCTGCTGCCTGAGGTAACCAATTCACTATGACTAATGGTAAGGCTAGCCCTTTGTTGAATAATTGTGGTTTGAATGTACTATTATGTGGAGGTGAGAGAGGATTTTGCTTCACATTTCTTCCTCTTCTGCCATTTGTTGCTTTATTACTTGGCTACAATCCAACACAAGACTGAGAGGCACTTAAACCTTTGATTTTCAACCATGCCTGACTCAGTGATAGATTGTGGCCATCACCTTTTAGCCTTAGCAAAATAGACTGTGATGAATGCTGTAAGGAGATCTAAGTTTGTTTTTATGTACTTTGAGGTTGTCTTGCAGAGCAGGAAATGCAGTATTGGATTGGATGGAATGTAGAACAGAAGCTCAGATGCATTTTCTTTCATTGCTACAGAAGAGGAGTTCAAGAGATGACATTTGAATGGTTAAGTGGATTTTCATTAGGAATTGGACCTAATGATTCTAATTCAGATGTCATGGGTTGACAAGCATTGTGCAGCAAAAGTCAATGACATGGCTTTATATCGAACGTTGGTGCTGACATGTGACAAAAATAACCACATTATTTTTACAGTGACTTCTGTCTGAAACTTAACTATATTAATCTGAAAAACAGCTGGTTTTTTAAGGTCAAAAATGCTCAGTCGCCAATTGATAAACTATTCATGTGTTGTGGTTCTTTTAAAAACAATGACACTACAGTATTAACAATATTATGCTGGATAGAAGGGGCCATAAAATTATGTTTAAAAGTATTAAGACATACTGGGACTTTAAAATATCTTAACATTCCTGCTAATTGACTGTGGACACAATGTTATTCAATGATTAACAATGCATGGAGGATGTAAAAATGAAGGCTTTTTACTTTGTTTTAGATATAGAACACCACATTTTGAGGAGCCATGTCATGAAGAGTTGAATGAAATGAATTGCACTGTTTTCCTATGTGTTTGCACCATCACCACCTTTGGTTAAGGAAGATAAAGGGAAGAAAAACATTAGTCACACAGATTCGGTAATAGAGGAAGAAATCCTGGCTTATAATCAAGAAACTGTGAAATGCTTTCTTCTTGCATAAACAGTGATGATTTTGGATGTTGATTTTGGATAGGTTTTCTGCATTCTTGAAACCTGTTTTTGCCAAATTTTGAGAAACTTGAAATTCTGAGGGCTGCTGTCTTATTCCTCTGTCAGCATTTAAAATGTAAAAGCATTGAAGGGATTGGTTCATCCTTGTCAGCAGTTGGCATAGTCTTTGAAACCTTGTTTGGCACACCATGCAGGAAACACGATGGTATAAAAGCATTTGTTCTCTTGCTGTCACATTGAAGGCTGGAATTCTTAGAAAGGCTAGTGTATTTTTGACAGACCATCCTTGCATGTTGTGACAGCCAGTCTCAGCTGAGAAGGGAGACATGGGTGAGAAATCTTCACATCCCTACTGAAGAAGGAATGGACAGATGGATTATAAATGGTGACACATTTTACTGGCTGAAGCTTCAAGTATGCAACATGTTACAATCTGACAATCCACTCATAGGATAGTCCACCTGTTTGCTGATAGTCAATCCCCAGGTTGCACACTGGGGAAAAATGAATGTCAGATAAGGAAATCCTATTCTGCTGTGACTCAAGCCACAATATCAGTGGCTTCTGGGCAGCTTCGTAACTGTTACCTGGTATGTGGAAGGGATACCTCATCTGGAAATCTGGGGATGAGGGATCACTCTTCCTGAAACAGTAAGCCTCCTCAAAGTAGCAGAGGGCAAGTATTACCTACAAAACATGGGTTAAGAGCACCTGCAGCTCCCTCATCTGAGCAGGCAGACTCTCACCCCTAATAGACTATAGGCTGACGGTGGATAAGAGACCATCAAGCTGTGTGTTCACATGGCTTGGGGTGCGCAAAAAAAAATCAAGATGTAGCCAGCCTGACATTCTACTGCTTTCATGCTAATGAAAGAAAAAGTTGGAGAGTGACAATAAAATGACTATAGAAGTAATTGTGCCTTTTTGCATGTGCTGTACATACCCTTCACCATGTCAACTGCTGAACGAACGAAGAACTATTTTTATTCAGATAAAACTGTGTTTTGAGACTATAAATGACAGATGCAATATTTCATGGAATAAAGAACTTAGCTTTCAGCAAACTTTTGTCAAATTTGACAAAAATATATGGAAATAGATAGAGTGTAGAAGACATACTTAAGCCAGCCTTTGTTTCATTGCGAGCTGAGCCTGAGAACATTGTTTTCACTGAAACAACTCAGCACTGGTATTAGAATGATATAAGAATGAACTTTTGGCATTACAGTGTGCATTCCCTCCACCAACACACCTACATTGCCATATATTTCTTTCATTTGCTATGTGTTTTATGCAGACAAATAAAAGGACCCCTAAAAAATCTCCACACTGTTAACAGGCAGGGGAGAAAAGGAGCGGGGCAATTTCATAGAACCTCTCTAAAGGGAAGGTAAAATTCTCCAACAGCTTCTCAAAAGCTGAGCTTCACATAAATAGTGGTTGGATCAAAGTTGTGCTTCTCCCCCATCTGTTCCTGCTTTTTTGCACTACTTCTACAAGCGGTAATGATAGCAACCATGTTGGTAGCCTGTGTTAGAGAAGTAAATGAACTTCAATTTCCAGAAGTCTTGATCAGAAGGAGTGCTAATTTGGACTTCTGGTGATTGAAGTCCAAGAATACCTGGAGTGCAAAAGTTAGCCATCAATGCCCTAGGGCATGCATTAGGAAGACTAACACAATTAGTTGTGTGACAGGTAAGACTCCCTTCTAGGCAAAACTAGTTTGTTTTGTTTGTATCTAATAGGCAAATTTAAAACATTCCTGTTTTCATACACAGGGGTTGCCCTGATCCTATTTGCACATCATGGAACCTTTCTTTGTTCTTCTCACCAGTTGTTTGGTTGCCTCTGAAGAAAATTTGACACTTCTCAGCATCTCTACTTTCGCAAACTCAGACCCATAGTGTTTCAGGAAGACTGGAACAAAACTTGCCAAGCACATGTATTCCCTGCATCATCCACAAAATATGCAACTGGTAATTAGACCAAGACAAGGTCTAAATTTACTACCAAACAGTAACCTTGAGTAGACTATCACAATTTCTATGTAGTTTATTGCAAAGCAAAACAAAAATTTAAAATAAAAGTATTTTCATATCTAGATCTGTCAAATTAAATTCAAAATATCAAGAGGAGGCCACTACATCTTCTAGGGAGGAAGAAGGAAAACACAAAGTCAACAAATCCCCATAAAATAAATAAACTAGCTATCGTATTTTACTTACATACCATAGTCACAAGTTCTAAGTAAAGTTCCAGAAGCAAAATGCCTAACAAAGCCACGAGTCAATCACCACATGCCTCCTCCCTTCAGCTTTATCACTCACCTTTTCTGTACATACAGTTGGGCAACTCATCACACCACCATGATCAATGGTGAGCTTTGTGAGCTGTTAATATGTAACTTAATGGGCATTATGTCAAGCTCAGCAAGCAACTCACTTAAATCACTCTTATTACACAACATTTTTTAAAAAGGGGGCAATTTTCTAATTTGTTTTAAGCTCACATTCCTTATACCAGAAAATAAATGAAGTCTAACATGCTATCAGAAAAAGAAAAATAAGAAGGTACAAAAGGTATGCGCTTGTGGCTCATGGGGTGGGATGGGGGTGGCATACAGCTTAACATCTTGCCTTGACATGGAGAAAGACAGACTCAGTTGTGCTGAGTTCATGTGGTCTCACTCCATCTTCCCTTTCCCTTTCTGCTTGGCAGATGAATTAATCAGGTCTCTTAACAAAGCACAGGATGCTATCTCAAGCCAGCTGTTGATGGTTAATAATGTAGACAAATATTATATGTTAACTACCTGTATATGGCTTTATGGCGATAGTTGTAAGTGTTCGCTACCCAGTTATCTGCAATGACTTAATTATAAGATGAAACATTTATGAGAAATTCCCCTTTGTAACAAACAATCAGTTATGGGAAAGAAGTCTAGTAAACTCATAAATGTGGTGTGGTAGATAAAAACGCATCATCTGCCTATTACATATATTAAAAGCAGCTTTATTTTTCTTATCGCTACAACTCCATAAAATTAATTCTCTATGTTGATCCCTGCTCTAAATTCCACACTAGTTGCAGTTTCACTGTGTCCATATGTAAAAATGATTGTAGAAACCAGGCACTGCACTTTCTGATGTTAGCTCATATTTCACTCCCTCACCCAATACATTAAATTTTTGGGCAGCCAGATTTGGATAGTGAAGTAGCATACAACCTGCATTTTCTCTCTAAACCAGTGTTTCCCAACCTTTGGTTTTTAGACTTCAATTCCCAGAAGCCTAAGTCAATTCTCCAAAGTGCTGATCAGCTAATGTACTGACTTAGGCTTCTGGGAATTGAAGTACCCCTGTGGGGCATGGGACTCATGTTGGGAATTGTTGCTCAAACACATAAATCTCTCTGTCTTCAGAGGATTTATATAGTTTTTCTCTTTCTCGTGACATTAGACTAAGAGCTTGGAAGATTCACCCTTTTTTTGGTACTTCTGCTCTCCAAATACTTAGACTGCCATGGATACTGGGTATGCTGTGTGGCTGATTCATTTACCTGAAGTTTTAAAAAAGGAATTTTTTAAAACTCTGGAAAAGTTCCTCCATTTTAAAAAAGAAAACCATGTCTATTTTTGTATTTCAAATATTAAATACACTGCTTTTCTTGAACAAACAAATGGAGCAATGTTGAGACATGAAAACCACTCTGCAGACTGCCCAGATACAGAGCGGCCAAAGTCCTGTTGCTTAGCCTAGAAAATTGCACTAAAGTAGGCCCATTGAATCAATGAGGATTTGATGAGTAAACCCTGCCATACATTATTTTCATTCAAGTGGGCCTACTCTAACTATGACTTGTTATACTAAAGTAATAGGCGATCTAAACGGGCAAATAGCTGTTCCAATAGTTTTCACCCTTCAAACAGGCCAATCTGCCTCAACTCACCCCATTTTGAGACCCCCACCAGCAGCTGGACTAAGATGCTGAGCTTGATAATTGGAAGGCTGGCAGTTCAGCGGTTCAAGACCTGAGTGCTGCATGACAGAGTAAGCTCCCATCATTTGTCCCAGCTCCTGCCAGCCTCGCAGTTCTAAAACAAGAAATTACAAGAAGATGAATAGGTATTGCCTTGGTGGGAAAATAACATTCCATGCACTCTGGTGTCTGCCGCATGACCACAGGAATGTCTGCAGATGCAAACAGTGCTGGCTCTTCAGCTGTAAGCAGAGATGAGCACCACCCCACAAATGAATTTCGGGCTAGGGAGACCTTTACTACTTAATCTTGTCCTCAGTGTATGTGTACAAGTGGGATAAAATAGGTGCCAAAGGAACTGCATCCCTGCTGATAGGGGGATTCACTTCCCATCAGCTGGAAAGTACTGCCTCCAGCGAAGGTAGCTGCTATGCCCCGACAATGGCAGCATAAAAACCATCCCATATCACAGCTGATGGGGGTGGGGGAAGCTGCTGTCCCTGTCAACTGCAACCAGCCTTTTCCCCTCTGCTACTGATCATTGTGTGTGTGTGTGGGAGGGCAGATTCTCCCATTGGCTACAAGGCAGCTGCTACTGGCTGGATGGGGCTGTTGTTGTCCTACTGGAGAAGCAAAATGCTGTCTGGGGATCATGCCAAACACAATTTTGTTCCTCCCCACAACCTTAAGCGGCTGTCAGAAAGCCTCTCCACAATTAGTAATTTGCAGTTAGAATAGGCTTTTCATTTTTTTAAACAATGGCATTGTCTTGTAAGATTTTTTTTTTGTGAGGAACTCTTTGTGTGGCTGAAAATCAGCATATAAACACTGTCATAAATAAGTAAATAGGAATGCTTCCCTCACGGAAATCAATTATGGAACTTGTTTTTGTGTTTCTGTTTGGAGACAAACAATGCCACTGAACTCTATTGCATGGTTTATAGCTGTGCTTAATTAGAGAAGGGCTACTTTTATTCAAAGCTGATGCCATCCAAACACTCCCTAATCTAACTCTGTTTTAAACTACTGCTAATTAGGATTGGCTTGGAAAGCTGAAATAGGAAGCACAAACTCTGTGCAGTTTTTTGTCCACTCAACTTTATTGATTTACAGTGGTACCTCGCTTAATGAGCATAATGCATTCAATGGGATTGCTCTTTAAGCGAAACAGTTGGAAAAAGCACCGCGACTTCCATTGTAAGTGTCTGGTTGTGATTTCTGGCAGGGGGGATTGCAAACCCCGATTTAGTTGTTAAGTGGTTTTTTGGTTGTTTTTAGTTGTTAAGTGAGGGCAACCATTCAGAGAAAATTCTGCTCTTTAAGTGAATTAGTCGCTAAGCGAGGTGCTCTTTATGCAAGGTTTTACTGTATTCTAAAAAGCTTGATCAGCCACTCTTTGCAAAGTGTGTAATAGAAGAAAACAACACAGGGTTCAACCTCAGACTGGCTTCTATGTGTGCTGAATGTGTGTGTATTTTAGAGTTCAGTAATGAAACTCAAAAAGCCTTGGATGAAACAGGGGAGGTATCAACTAGTTCATTACTAAATAGGATACCCCCTGTAAGGCATCTGCATTGCTGGGACTCTGGGGACAGGAATTGGTAGGTTTATAGACAGAATGGCTGCTTGTATCATTCATCACTCAGAGGCAGGCAGGCTATGAGTGATGGGAGTTGGAATTCAATAGCATCAAGAAGTGCTGTCATTCTTGAGATCAACTGCAACTGATTTAGGGTGTGTCACTTGGCAAGGACAACTGCATATGTGGGTTTCAACTTTCCTTCAGCTATTGCATTTCTAAATACAGTCAAACCTCGCATAAAGAGCATCTCTGAATGTTTGCTTCTCTTAACAAATAAAACCAACCAAAAACTCGCTTAACAAATAAATTGGAGTTTGCAATCCCGCCCCCCACCAGATGTCACAATTGGTCACTTACAATGGTGTCTCATTTAGAGAGCAAACTCACTTAAAGAGCAATCCCATGGAACACATTATGCTCTTTAAGCGAGGTACAACTGTATCCCAATTATCACCAACAGAATCTGGGTTTATAAGGAATTTAAGACTTTCCAGCGGATAATCCAGGACAGCATATAAATGGAAAAATTAAATTAAATTAATCAAAAAGGTCCAGACAGGAACTGTAATCATCACAGAACAGTGGTGGGCATCAGCAGGTTTGCATCAGTTCACCAGAACTGGTAGCAAAAATTCTGGCTGGCCCCTCCCATCCAAGTTTTGAAATAAAGTAGTCCTAATTCAGGTGCAATGCAGGGATTTCCCCCTGGCCACGCCCACCATACCACACCGACAATGTGGTAGTAAAGATTTTTGGAGCCCACCACTGTCACAGGAGCATCCAATGAACAGGAACACCCATACCAGTTCTGTGAGTCACTTTCTGGTACTGAGTCCTTTTGGCACACAAAGTCCTCATCAGCCCCAGGCCAGGATGCTGCCCTCCATCAAGATGGACTCAAGTGGTATTTAATCCACTTGGGGACCATCACCCTACCCTCTGGTCTTTGCCACCCAAGGCTGTTAGTCCTCAGGATTGTCAGGTTAGTTCACCACAGCTTGATGATCAGTGTTGAGTCTCTGGCAGTATGGTCTACTCTATCACCATAGCAGGATAACCTGGCCAAACTTGTTATTTAATACAGAACACAAAACTAAACAGTTTGCATGGTAGTTGAATGCTGTAAGATGGATCACTAATACAGTATATCCAGTTTTTGCACTTGCTGATCATGTGCTAATAATTTGAAAGAACACTTGTGATTGCACCTGGGTAGCAGTAAAATGAACTGTCAAATAAACTTCAAGATAAAACTTTAAAAATCAACAGAGTTGGTCCTACAAAAGGAACAATCAAACTGGCTAGTTGTACTAGTAATATATTTGGCAAAGTAATGTAATTTCCTCATGACAGCTTTTTAGATCATAAAGTGTCAAGCTAAAGCAAAGTCAACAATATCAGTTAGTGCTGCCTGATCTTCCGTTTGTTATTTACTCCTTCCCCACCCACAGGTTTTCAACAGAAGCAAAGTCATAGAAATCGGTGCCCTTGCTTAAAGATTAGCTCATTTTAGCCTGTTGCCGTAAATGAGCATTTGATAGTTATGGGCCAGGAGTAAAATAATACAATAAAGGAAAAAATAAAATGAAAGCTGCAGACGAGTTTTTCATATCCCTCCACTGTTCTATCTTGCCCTTACTCCAATAGATTTGTGGTGGTTTGCATGACTCTTTTTCCATGAGGTAGGTCAGCCTGAGAGAGCATGACTGGCCTATGGTTGCCCCATGAATTACATGGCTCACTGGGGTCTTGAACTTAGATTTCTCACATCAAGGCCAACATACTAGCCTTTCTGCAACACTGGCTGTCAGCAGTGTTGAAAAATATATGCTTTATCTGGGTGGAGATTTATACACACATCACAGTACATCTTTAGCTTCATGGTACTGGCTAGAGTATATGCCTTTATATGTGTTATGAGGTGCATTTTATGTCTAGAACTGTTACTGTTTGTCTGCAATGAGAGTTGGGCTGTCCCTTGAGGTATTTTCTTGTTGCTTTCTCAACTTATGGCAGAGCCAGATATTTGAAAACACATAATACTCTGGATTCTTGGATCAGCCATTGCATTTGGGTATATTGAGCCAATATATTATCCAAATAACATCTGGTATTTAGCAAGCTATTGCAAAATTTAAATGTCTCGGTAGGGGATGGTAGTGACAGTGGCAGCCAAACAAGAACTAATTTTATTAAATGGACTTGCTGGCTTCTCAACTATTTAACATTAAAGCAATGCTCTGTGCTTCTGTTTTGATTACATTATAAAAACTGTGCAATCTTCTTCTTTCTCATCTTCGAAAAACAGTATAGTTTCACTTTTAGAACCATATAGAGCCCCTTTCTCCAACCAGTTGCCCTCCAGATTTGCTGCATACCCAATTGACTGACAGATGGTTGGACTGGCACATCATTCAATATACCTTGTGGGGCTCAAGGTGGGGAAGGCTGTCATAAATGTACGGTGGGCAACATCTAAGGATATATTTCTTTTGTTGGGGTCAAAGGCAAAAGAGTGGGGCTAAAAATACCAGCACACTTTAGCTTGAAACTCTTATTGCCATAGCAAATCCATTAATAATTAATTATTTAATTATTTATTATTTATTAGTTCAAATTTATATAGCCGCCCACTTGCCGTGGCGACTCTTAATGTCTCTTAATGTCTTTTAGAAAAGGAAAAAGCTCATTCAGAAAATGGTAATTACAATGGAACCTTGGTTAACAAACGGCTCCGTTAATATAAAATAGCATATGTCATATTAAAGACCCTCCTTATGGTGGCTCTAACAAGTCTTCCTGTTACCCCTCACCATTTTACCTTCTTACCAGAAGTGTCTGCCCCTCCATTGGGACAACTCCCATTATGAGTTCCCAATGATGTAGGGGGTGGGCAGGGGGTGGCTCACCCCAGGCAGTACTTTTTGGGTTATGGGTGTTCTTGGACTACAATTCCCAGAAGGACTAGCAGAAGTGGGCACCAGCATCCACCAGGGGTCGGCAAATTTGGCTTAAGCCCCGGGGGACTGAAATCCACACGACGTTACTGTGAGTTCCCCTTGGCTCTGCTTGGCACAGGCTAGTCAGAGCACAGGGAATCAGAATTAGGTAGCAAAGATGTGGCCTCTCTGCATGGTCCAGTCAACCCAAGTCCCAATTCAACAGACACAAAGGGTCTCTGCTTAATTAGATTTATTAAGAAATTAAAGAAAATGAGTATAGCATAAGAGATCAAAGTTGAAAACTTGTCATTCAAAGCACATACAAAAATAAAGAAAATTTAACTGGTTACTTAGGCCCACTGGCCTAATCTGACTCACAATTACATTCTGTGAGGCCCTCCCACTGCTGGTCCACAGTGAAAGAGAAAGAGCGTTCCCTGGACAGTGGTTTTATTATCCTGGTATTAGCCTTCCCACGTGGGAAATACCTAGCCAATAGTGATTGATTTACATACTTCTGGGTCAGATTGGAATGCCTTAATCAGATACTCCTACATATGAAAATCTCCATCTTGAGGGGATAAACACATGGTGAAACAGAGAGCAGGGAAAAGCACATTTAAAATGAGATTTTCTATGACAGCATAACAAAAACAAATCCATAGAAAATAGTGGCTGGGTTTATGGATTTTTCCCCAGAATGGATTAATTGGTTTTCAATGCATTCCTATGGGAAACTGTATTTCAGTTAATGTATTTTGGTTTTCAGTTCATTCCTATGGGAAATTTGGTTAAAATAATGTTTGTCTTAAGAAATGCCCCGGAGAACGCATTAATTATGTTAACCAAGGTTCCACTGTATTTTTTTATGGTATTCTATGGAAAGCATCCTGGACATCTAAGGAATCATACAGGTCTTTACTGAGTCCTGGAGAGGGAGAGAGCTAGGTTTAATGCCATGGCCAGAAGTTTCCAACCTGTAAATTACATATTACTATATCAGAAAAATGTGGTCAGCAGTATTATATATTATTTTCCATCCTCCCTCTTAGAGTAAGTACAGTGGATTTTGTCCAGCCTGGGATGATGCCATAAGGCAGGTCTTCCAAACCAACAGCCAACAGCACCATATGACCTGCCACCACCACGCCCGGAAGTGGAAGCAGGCATGTTTATGACAGCCGTAAAATGTGCCTGTGTATGCATAAACGTGGTTACGTCAGCTGTAAATGCACCCGTGGCTGTCATAAAAATGGAAGCCGACACATTTACTCCTGCTTCTGGGGGATCAGGACCACTCAGCTGTCCAGGGGGGCATGGTAAGGCCCACAGCGTAAAAAGGTTGGGAGCCCCTGCCATAAGGGATAAGGCAGCTTTAACCTTTTGCCTCTACAGTGGATTGGATCCTGAAGAAGCCAAATAAACTGCTCACTCTTTGGTCAATAAAGAGGTGTAGGTGTGTGGCCCTTATCAGTCTGGATCAGGCTTTTTCAGGTCCTTTAAGTGGATGTAATCTCATCTTCCCTCTAATATGGATCAAGACCCAGCATTTATTCTAGTATAAGCAAGAGTAAAAAGGCATAGCTAAAGTATGGCCCTGGGTTAATACAGTACTGTACTTTTGAGCCATAACTCCATACGCTGACACAAAATGATTTTATCTCACGTCTTTCAAACTTCTCATTTTCACAGATGGAAATTGTTCATCCTTGCTTCATTGCCCAAGAATCTTCAGCACATCTACTATAGAGCAATAGTACAATGAGAAAGATACCGTGGTGTTATTTTAGAAGCAGGCTTCTTCAATCAGATGCTCCAGGATCTCTTTGCTATAGTAATTCTAGGGGGAATCCTACAACGTAACTCACATTCCCCTCTGCTGCATATTCCAAAGTGGGTAGTAGTGAGCCAAGTGTATTTCTGTCATGTTCAGGGCCAGCCTTGATCAAGACACAGCCCCAATGACAACTACATCCAGGGTCACACAAAAACAGGCTGCCTGATTTTAAGCAACAAATTGCTGCTTATTTTTCCTGGTTGTTTTGACAACCTTTTTATCGTCTGCTTCTAATATTTGGTAGAGGAATGTAGTACGAAAATTCAGTGATGGTAATGGTGTTGGTGTGTGCGTGTGTACACGTGCACGCATGCACACACACACACACACACACCTAAGACAGAGGGAACAAGAGTGAGAGGGGTATGTGATCCCAAAGGGGAGATGCCCCTTCCGGCCCTAGATAGACACTTTTTCAAATCATTACTAGCGGAAATGTAGAAATTAAGTTTGTTCCTTCCTTACCTAGGTGTGTTTCTGTTATAAAAATTCCAATGTTCTCCTCCTGAAAGCTGTCATAATTTCAGAAATGTCATTGCTATTTTATGACATTTTCTTGGCTCAGGGCTGCAGTATAGCAATCACATAAACGCTATTAATCTGCAAGTTGTCACTACCCCCCACCGCCCAATGTGCTACAACACCTGGGGGGAGGGAAAGAAATTAAACTCCTACTCAGGTTTTAATGCTATTTTCTTAGACTTCTTTGGCTATAGTGTCAATCGTCTTCTTTAAATTGTATCATTCTTGAATTATAAAAACAATTATTAGAAAAATAACATCTTTCTCTAGCTGCTACATTCTGACTAGCATTGTTGAGCTGAACCGCATTCAGGAGATAATTGACTCTGAGATATTAAAGATGTTTCAATCACTAGTTCCTGAGAGACACAACTCATGAGCAGAGACCAAAATAGTGAGAACAACATTTATTACATGCTCAGTGTTCGGCCTTATTTGAATGTTCTTAGTTCTCACCAATTCTATGGTTTTGGTGTAACAGCAGCTGGTTCTTCTAAAATGGAATTGGCTTTGCCTGTTTTAGCAGACTGGCAAACATTTCCCCTACCTCCGTCCCATTATACATTGTTGCTTTAAGGTACTGGCAACCAAGGCAAACATTTTTGAAGGAATGTATGTGGAGAAGCAAGGGGGGCACTGGAAGGACCTTTAAAAGGCATCAACATTTATTTCCTACAGTGTAGTAGGAGACTTTTGAACTCAGTTGATTAAATAGTAATAAAGTATTAAAAAGCTGAGTATTAGAAATTTGTTAAAATGCAGGGGGCCACATATGAGATAGCAAGAACTATTGCTCACAGATTGTGGTGGTTGCCAATCCTACAGACTGCTTCTGAAATAAATGGATTCTCCTACATAGTGTCTGGTATGATTTGTACCTGGATTGGAATTCAATAACATGCTAGCCCTTGTGGTTTTTTAAAAAACGAAACCTAATGTGGGATGGACATGTGATAATGTATGGCTGGATTCCTTTAGGGGAATGGCAAGGGGGTGGACCATGTGTGAAGAGGTAAAACCCAGAGGGAGGACACAAGATGCTCTCTTGGTCTGGTGCTCGATGCTGAGCAAACATGTAGGATGTTAAGAGAGCAAAAGAGGGCTTTCACAAGTAGATAAGCTTTTTTTTATTTTGATGTGCTTTCTGAACTTTTAATTTATTCTGATTACAATATACCTTTGAACTACCTGAAGATGACTGGAGTGTTTACTTGGCTATGCGCTACCTTAACTACATTAAGCTAGTATCCTGGGTTGCTTAGCTAGGAGGATGGCAGCTCAGAAGCAAGAACCAACCACTTGTGGGCAAGAAGTCCCATGCATGAGTAAACTTGTTTCTTGACACATGGAAGGTTCCTTAAACTGAAACTGGATGACTATGAGGGGTTGATTAAAGGGAATGTCCTGCATTGACTGGTTTTGAACTCAAAGATCTTTTGTGTACTGTATATGGTTTAAGATGAGGCAAACTCACTCCATCACTTTCAGGTAACCTTCAATTTTGACCATGGAGCACCACTGCCCATGAGATGTATTCCTATGAATGAGTTTGTGTTGCAGCTTACTAAAGTTATGTCCCTAGTTAACCCAGTGCAAGAACTTTGCATCATTATTATGGATATGAACACAGTTAAGAACCTCAATTATTTAATTAGTCTCCTCTTGCCTGCAGACAAATTGCCCAGAGAGCTACCAGTAGATCCCAATTTACTTTCTGTGAAAAAGAGGGGAAGAAACATGTTTGGTTTGCATTGAATATGCATTGAATATGCAATTAATTTAAATCAACCTAGTTTACACTTGAAGTACTAATAAACCAGAATGCAATTATTCATCAGTTTTCACATATTCCTGAACTTTGTTTTGCACTTGTCTGCTCAAGGAACTCATACAGGAGGTAAAATAAAGTATAGAAAAGCATATATTAAAGGTACATTTTGTTGGAAGGATTTGAAACTTGTTATTTCTCTTTTGGTGCAGAGAAAAGCATGGTGAGATCTGCTTGATATTATCCCCTTGGAAAAAGAAAAATGATCTTGGTTAAAGAAAACAAAACAAAACAAAATGGTTACTTACATAGTCGAAGCAATGGCATTCCCGGTAGTAATGTATGGCTGTGAGAGTTGGAGCATAAGAAAAGCTGAGCACAGAAGAATAGACGCCTTTGGAAATGTGGTGTTGGAGGAGAGTTTTGAGAATCCCCTGGACAGCGAGGAGAACAAATAGGTCGATCTTAGAAGAAATCAACCCTAACTGATCCTTAGAAGGTCAAAAGTAAAGATGAAGCTAAAGTACTTTGGACATCAAATGAGAGGAGAGGATTCACTTGAGAAGGCCTTGATTCTGGGAAAGGTAGAAGGCAAAAGAAGAAGGGGGCAGCAGAAAATGAGATGGTATTGTAGACGTAATGGGCACAGAGTTGGATGGGTTGAGAGGGATGGTGGAGGATAGAGGTGCCTGGTGTGCGATGGTCCATGGGGTCGCAAAGGGTCAGATCCAGAATTTTTTATTGTGGGATTATTCTTTTAATGTGTTGTCATTTTTGTTAATCCACCCTGAGTCGCTCTGCGAATAGGGCGGTATATAAATGTGAAAAATAAATAAATATATAACCGACTGTGTGACTGAACAACAAGAAGAAGTACACATCTGTCCCCAGAGAGCAGAAAATGGAGGAGGAAAGGTGGCTAGCAAGAGAAGCAACATGAAGAAATGGGTGGTCTCAAGAACTCTGCTGGGAGCAAAAAAGCTCATTGTGTAAGTTAGTAGCAGGAACACTAATACCTGGTGTTAGAGAAGAAATGTGAAAGATTATATTTTACCAAGAATATGAAGGGAAAGCATCGGTTAACATTGCATGAGGAGATGCTGAACTAAGAGATGCATGAACATCCATATGTGCAAAACTGCATGGTCATTTATGTGAAGACTTCGGCAAAATAATAATATTGACGAACTGAAGTTTGGATGATAAATTGAACATGCTCCTAAATGAAAGTGGAAAGATAATATTATTGTGCTGCTCATTGCTGCAGAATTGCTCATCTATTGGTAGGAATGTGACTCAAGTCTAAAAGAAGTGCGAGCACAGGGTGTGCCAATCTCCAAGCCAAAGCAGTGGGCACAAATGGGTATTTAAGCTAGCTTTGTCTAACTTTAGCAACATTGTCCCTCTGATGAGAATCCACCTATAAAGGTAGGTTAAAGGAGGTCTGGTGACTACTAATTAGGATTTATTTCTTGAGATTGGCCTGAGTAGCTTGGGCTTTTCATCTGCTCTGAATTGCAGTAAAAGAGAAGGCAATTAACAACCCACTGAAATAAGTTGTCAGCCACTCAATGCTAGATGGGCAGGGCTGGTAGAGTCAGGGTTAAGTATCAATGAGTACCTAGAGCAGAGGTGCCTAAACTTTTCAGGTCATGGGCCGGTCATGTAGTTCAGCAAACTGGTCACGACCGTGGTTCCTCCCACTGGAAGTGGAAGTAAAATATGCCTTGCAACCTGTTTTGCAACAAGATGAGATAGATTTTTAGGCTGCCATTTTCTCTGCTTAAACCAGGTGTGCCCAAACTATGGCCCATGGGCCAGATCTGGCCCCTGACACCAACTCATCTGGTGCACACCACCCTTGCCGCTACTGGAAGCGGAAATAAAATGCACCTGTACAGGCGCATTTTACTTTCACTTCCAGGAGTGGCAAGGGTGGTGTGGGCCAAATGAATTGGTTTCAGGGGCCAGATCTGGCCCATGGGCCATAGTTTGGGCACCCCTGACCTAGAGGATCCCAATACAGTAAAAGGTGGTTTCTGTGTCTCGCCACCTAGTTTTGCAGACTACGGACAGAGGGAGTGGTGGAAGTGGTTCACACGTAGAGTTGCCAAGTTTCAGGGTACAGCTAAGCTCCCCTTGGTCTCTCCAAGTAAGGAGAAAAATCTCCAAGGAAATGACCCTGAAGATGCGATTTTATCAGGTGTACAACACTGCATTTATTCAGAAATTAGTGCAGAAAGTGTGATGTGAGTATCATTTCCTTATGCATGTGACCCATTCTCACATACATTTCATTTTGTAATTGTACAGGGGCCCATCCATGTCATCCCCCTGTCAAACCCACCCTCTCTGGTCTTAGATTTTGAACCAGAAATCTCAGGGAGTCGGAAGCTACTGACCCCACCCAAGAATCAATTCCAGGGGAGTGGATTCAGGAAGATGCCTTTTCAATTATAGGATTGGATAGGTTTGCGGTTAAGACAGATTTGGCTTCACGAAAGTTATGAATGTGGCCCTGCACAGCTTCTAACAATTTACATCTTCTTTGTTTTGTCAATAAAGTTGTGGGCTGATTTTAAACCCATAGAGGCACGTATACATTTTTATTTCTGGGTTTTTGCGGCTGTCTGTCCTTACCTTAGTCATCCCCCCTGCAGGAATGTATAACTGTACCTGACAATCCAGGAGCCATCCAGCCTTCCTTCCATACCCTCTTGTCATCTTCCCATAACTGTAGTGCAAAATGCCTCCAGATAAGGTCAAGCCACATAACAGCAGCTGCCAAAACTAGTTATCATCTTCTTCTCTCTTTTGCTCCCCATTAACATACTGTATATATATACAGTATATATAAGCAACAATCAACCTACAACAAATCTCAGGAAACAAAAGTGTGGTGGTCTGAATATAGTCTTTGCATTGCTGCTAATTAGATGGGAGAAGTTTTGACCTATTAAGCTGAACTTGGCTCCAAGCAAGGGTTTGATTAGCACACTTTTTTTTGGCTAGGGCTTTTAAAAGCCAGGTTTTCTTCGACAGACAGGTTTCTAGAAAAGGCGACATATACAGACCTGTTCAAGTTTATTTCACGGTGCCTTCTAAGTACAGTTTTAAAATTCTCACTCTGTTTTCAGTTCATCTTTATTAACAGTGAGAAGCAATCTATTTTCGTGGGGTTTCAGGGGAGGTGATAGCAGCTTGCTGATTTTTTGATAAGTTCTGCTGAACATGTGTTTTCTGTCCTTTGTGCAAATGCTGCTTTTACAAGGTCAGCAGATATCACCATGTGGGCCACTGCTTAAAGGCACTGATGAAGTTATCTAAAAATGCAAACAAACAAGCCTAAATGCTTTCCTTCTAGCTGCCTGCAAAACAAATCCAGGTGCTCATAACGTTTGTGAATCGCAACCTGAGCTGCATATAATAGTACAAATAGCAGGAAGGCTGTCATTACCTTCACAGTGAGAGACCACAATGGATAAAATTGACGTCAGTGACTGATGGAATCTGTGTGTAGAGGTGGGTAGGGTTTATTTTCTGTGGGATCAGCTGGAGGAAGTTATTTTCCCCACTGTTTCTATGATAAAATTATATTTTGCATTGTTGCATAACTTTTCTTATTCCATTTTCAATAGTGGTGGAAAAGGTTTTTAATTTTAACTCATGCCCTAGACTGTCCAGGTTATCCTGCTATGGTAATAAAATAGACCATACTACCAGCGACTCAACACCAATCTCAGGTGGCGGTTAACTAACCTGACAACCCTGAGGACTAGAGGCCTTGGCAAAGTCCACAGGGAAGGGTGAAGGTCCCCAAGTGGATTAAATCCCACTGGAATCCATCTTGATGGAGGGCAACAGGTTCATCAATACTGGCCTGGGACTAAGGAGGACTTTGCGTGACAAAAGAGCTCAGGACCAGAAAGTGACTTGCAGAGCTGGATCAGTGGTATGGATGTCATGCTGCCACGAGGAAGGCAGATGAAAGGCCACTGCATTATGTCCTCAGGATAATCTTCATGGATGATTGCCATGATGATTACCAATATTTGGATTCAGATATGGCAGCAGAGGAAGAAGTCCTAGATCTGTGTCTTCCAAAAAGACAGGGAGGAAAAAGGTGGAAAGCCAAGTGTCATGCAATATAGGCATATAACTAACTAAATAAATGATCAAACTGCACAGCAATAATGATGGAGAACTATTTTTTGTGGAGGGGGGTGGGCACATTTTCATTCATTCAGTTCTCATAGATCTATGCCTCACTCCCCTTTCAGTTTGGACAGGCTCTGGCAGTAGCTACTGAATCTCTGTGGACCAGATGGTGCCTCCCCCAACCCAGAGGTTTTTGTCCTTTGTTATACAATTTTCTTCATACTCCACAAGGCCAAGTGGCCACCAGACACCCCAGAGCTATTTCATCTGGAAGTTGTCACATTTTAAACTGTTTATTGGATTTGTTGGCCAGGTGTTGAGGAAATGTCTACACTGTTTAGAGTGGCTACTGGGTATATTATTGTAATTGAACCCTAGCACACCTTGATGTCCAAACCCTTTAAACAGAGGAGCTAGGGAGGAGTTCAATTTGCTGATATTTTGAAGTGGTTTGCTTATTAAGCCATTTCACAATCCTAGAAAGTGATACCAGAAGAAACTTTTCACAGCTGCAAGGTTATTATTATTATTATTATTATTATTATTATTATTATTATTATTATTATTATTATTATTATTATTATTATTATTATTATTATTATTATTATTATTATTATTGTTGTTGTTGTTGTTGTTGTTGTTGTTGTTGTTGTTGTTGTTGTTGTTGTTGTTTGTTTGTTTGTTTGTTTGTTTGTTTGTTTGTTTGTTTAAACAACAAAGACCCAGGGCAGCTAACACAACTCTCAACACCTAAAAACACAATAAAACCATAATATAAAATCAAGATTAAAAGATTAAAAAGCTAAAACAAGACACACACACACAGAGGGATCAAATGAGCCAACAGACTGGGGCAACCTTCTGGCCCATACCCCACACATGCTCTGCCAGCCAGGTCTTGACCCTCTTCCCAAAGGGCAGCAGTTCTGTCTGGAGATGCAGCTCACTTGGCAAGAGGTTCCATAGGGCCAGAGCAGACACAGAGAAGGCCCTCCTTGTGCTAGAGAGGTGCAGCTCTGTAGCTGATGGTACAACCAGAGCGCTTCTCTGGTCTGCTCTGGTGGGACAGACAGATGTCCTTAAAGGTTCAAATGTATTCCTAGCAATTGCATGTGCTAGGAATGGATTAAACAAGAGTGCATCTGAGAGGAGGACTGGTCTGCTTTAGTCATCAGATCATCTGATCACCAGAGAAAAGAGTGGACCAATGTGCCTCTGCAGTGCACCAAACATATGTCTATCTGACTCAGAGGCGTAGCTACCGCCGTATCTGCCGTATCAATTATACGGGGCCCCTGGGCCACGGGGGCCCCCAACATGCGTAAACAAAACAAATCTTTACCCTTCCTAAGGGCCCCCAAACAAATTTTATATGGGGCCCCGCCAAGGCACGCTACTCTTCTGATCTGACTGAACCCTATTACTGACCCAAGTCACCCACTGAGTCTCAAGACCAAATAGAAATTTGATATCCATGTCTCTGAGTTGTAGTCCAACACTCTTTCCTGTGTACCACATTGGCTGCCATTGGCCTCCAAGATTCTTTAGGTTTCATACACATTTCTTCTCTCCCAACAGAGTGGCAACTGAGTATTGAAAAACCATAAAAATGGTACAGCAAGTTCAATATATTAGAGGAGAAATGCCAAGTCCTTTTCATGAGGAGGTAAATCTAACTTTGCTCATCCCGACTCAATAAAGATAAATATGCAAACAAAATAAAACAAATAGTGTAAAATGGCATAAAATACTTATACTGGAGAGATTTGATACATTTTCAAGATTGAGTTTTGGTCATTTCTGTAAAAAGCACAGAAAACAGATGATTTCTGTTTTTGCTACATGAAATAGTTAAAGGCAAAGATTGTTTGAAGGTGTCTGAGAGTCTTCAAAATTCTGTCTTGTCCACTTGAGACAGGAAGTTTCACCTTATATGTATGGTACAACTTAAGGTTATTACGGAACAGATTTGATTGTATTCTACAATGGATAGAAACATTGGTTACCACTGACAATCCTCAGTGGAAGTGTTTGGAAACTCTAGCTGCATGTTTAAACAAAGGAACAAACTCCATTTATACTCTGATGAGAAAATGATGAAGCTCACCTATTGTGAACTCTGTCAAATCCAACTAGAAATTAGAAGGCCGGGCAAAATTAAGGAATGAAACTATTTGAAAAGGCAATGTGGTTTCATGCTCTATCAGCTTCTTTGCCTAAGTCTTGTTAAAGGATATTCACATTTCTACATGAATAAATACCTTATTACATTTTCAGTAATAAAAATAACCATTTGGCTCCATTGCTTTACTGTATGTCAGACCAAGGGCCAGATTCAATGAACTGTTTATATTTTAATCAAGACATTTTGGTGTGATACATTCTTATCCCCAATCTTATTTCTAAGGAAGTAGAAACTTTTCTGAAGTTGTGTGACAACTTCAAGCTTATTCAGCTTTATTTCTCTTTATCCTTTCTTTCCATGACAGTCCACTGCCTCTCAAAGTCCAACCCAGCATCCACATTGTGAGAGGTAGCAACAGGCCAAAGAAAGGGATTGATAGGATTGGGCGAAGTATGGTGTGGCCTTGTGGCACAGGACTGTTATGGCATCCTGGGTCACCCTGAAATGATCTGGCCAAAGGAGCTCTGGTGAAGTTGCGATAAGCCTAGCAAGCTGGCAATAGATAGTAAATTGCTGCAGAAATCCAAATAAGAAGATAGTTCCACTTCTAAATCCTGTGTGATCCCAGTGAGTGCCCTAGCCTAAAATAACAGTTCTGAGAGGCATTCAATGAGCTGATATAGGAAGTAGGGGCCACTCATGTTTCTTTGGAACCAGTCTACTGGTTCTAACAGAAATCAAAGTGTGATTTTCTTGGTTAAGTTCAGTGATGTCTGGAAGACCATGTGTTCCCTAATTTTTGATCAATGCATGCTTAGAAATGGAGGCTTGTCTCTCATGTTCTGTAGCCATGCTAAACACTGGAGAAAGGTACACAGGAACCACCATGATGGATCAGAAAAATCCTATCTTGTTGGGCATTCTGTTCCCACAATGGTCAAGAAGATGCCTACAGAGAGTCAGAAGTAAGACAAGTGGGCAATAACACCCTTTTGACAATATCCCCTGCATTTAGTTTTCAGAATTAGCCTACCTCTGATACTGGAGGCCATAACATTGTGGTAGGAATCCTAGTGGTGCTTACATAAGATTAGTATAATGGTGCCATGACTGGTTGTGGTAAATGAATGAGGTACTAGGGCTTGTCTCAGTTTCAATAGTCAATAGACATACAGCTGGTCAGTTAGCTTCAACTTGCTGCAACAAGTTACACAAACCCTATACAACGCCAATAGGATTATGGTCAATGCAGTGGATATATGTGGAAATACTGTTATGAAGATGTAGATATTTGAATTATTTACAGCATCATGCTACAGCCTGTCATGGCCATGAACAGGTTATAATAATATATAGAATAGTTAGGAACAGCAAACCAAAAACAACTACAGTACAGGGACTAGGTCTGAACTTTCCACCTCACTTGCCACTCTATAGGGACACACTTCTAGCTGGGAGCTTAATTGGGTTTTTCACTCTTCCCTAGCTTTCAGGCTGCTGAACCAAAGGAAGTTATGCTCTCTGATGCTTGCATTGTTTTCCCTTGTTGACTGCTCCTAGAAGGGATTGGAAAGCTTCTAAAAACCACATCTCAACAGTTTTGTCCTGGTTTTCAGCCCAAGGTTGAGAATTGACAGGGCTTGAGATCTTAATGCATAGAGTATATCCAACACAGTTTCAGACTCTGCCAATAGAAGATATGTTACTTTAAGGCAGGGGTGCCTAAACTATGGCCCATGGTGGGGCGAGCCCACAGAACGTCATCATGGGGTAGATTGCCGCCAGCACCGGTAGTGTCCTGACATCACCGTAACTGCAACTTCAAAGTTTTAGGTAATGGATTTGGTTTCTATTATGTTTTTATGATGTGTAAACCGCCCTGAGTCGCCCTGGTAAGGAGGGCAGTATATAAATGTGAATAAATAAATAAATAAATAAATAAAATAAGTGCCAAAAACTCTGCATTTTTGCACTGAAATGTGGCAAAAATATTCTAAAACAGTGTGAAAATGCTCCTACTTCCTATCTTCCTCCATGGGAAGTGGGGGAAGTGGGGGAAAATGCATGGAAACACAGTGTGAATTCACATGACCGGCATGCTCAGCTGCTTGAGGAGACATGATCAGGTGGTGGGAAAAGTTTGAACACCCCTGATTTAAAGTGTTCTTAGGTTTATTTTCTGCTCTGCATCCCTATTCATCATTGCATTCAAGCAGAGTTGTGTTATTCTTTTTTGCAAGTGACTTTGGCTTTTCTTGATTACCCTTCAGAGTGGCTGCTCAATCTCAGTGGATCACAGTTCATGTGAAAGCTCCTAGTCATTGTGACTACTAGCCAAAAGCAGCCTTCTTGTCTGAGAATTAGTCTAATCATCCTTTAAAGCCACACTGAAGATCAATGGTATGTTCCTGTAGACACAAATTCCGTAATGTCAGCTAATGTGCTCTGTAGGAAAAGGGTCACTTTGGCATGCACTGAAAACCAAGATTATCCTCTGCCTCCTTGTACATCAGCCTCTGAAAATGAGCTGCTCATGAACATCAACAATCCTCCATCAACAAATAGAAGAGGGAAAATGCATACTTAAGACTGAAAGCACGTGTTGTTCTTAATTCTCCTTTCTGACCTTTAAAGTCTTTAAAAAACCATAAATTTATGCTGTTAAAGGGCACAAATTGTGAAGCATTGCTCCTGGCATCTGGTGCTCACTCCAAGCAGAACAGTTGCAGTCTAAATATTGTATAGTTTCTTCAGTTTCATGGTCAGAGAAGAAAGGTTAAACATACCTTTTATGTGAAACAGACCTCAAACTGTGAGAAATGAGAAAGTTTATTAAATGCAGATGGAGGGAGACGTTTGCATGTGGGGTTTAAAATATTTAATCAGATAGAGTGAGAGGAGGTGGGGTGGTGAGATTTCATAATGTGATTCATGTTTGCTTATGCCTCCAAGGTTTACATCTTTGGAGCTCCCATCATGTCAAAAGTAGCACACACTCAAAATAATGAATGAAGAACTAATCTCTCTTTTTTTTTAAAAAAATAAATAAATCTCAATTACACTGGATTTATATTCATTTTTTTCTTGTGAGACTTCTGTGTTTTGAGTGTGTCACCATCTGTTTTGAACAGCCTTTTTATACAGACAAAGTAAAACAGAATGGGCATGATCCAACAAAACTCAAGAACTTTTTCAGTTCCACTGATTTTAAATGAGAGAGATTTGAGCGTGGATGTAATGCCTCCATTGTGAAATCAACAAACCTCAAAGTCCCCAATTTTTTGTTGAAGTGAACTCAAAAAAGACTATAATCACTAACAGCTGGTTACCTTGCATATTCTTAAAATATAGAGCATGCTAGTTAATTAAACACATGCCATTGGTTTCTTTGGAATGAAGCTAAGTGTATAAATTCAAGTGAGACTTAATAGTGTTTAACTTGGGCACAGTTAGGATTCTGTAGATATCAGGGAGCGATGTTCTCTGATGAGGCATCTGGAAAGTTAGTTGTATTGCCTTCTCTCTGTCAGAGCTTTGCACTTTTTGAAGGGAGCTTAAACATTATTGCTCAACTAAAATTTTTTTTAGGACAAGGGCTTTACCTATCTAACATCTGTAATGTCGGACGGGTGTTCTGCAGCAGCATTACTTCATTCCAGCCAAAATACCAGAGTCACTGCAGAGGATTGGGGTTATTAATCTTCAGAATGGAAAAAAATATTCAATTATTTTTTAGAAATCCTCAAATTGTACTTCAAATTGTTGAAGTACAAATCCTCAAATTGTACTCAAATTGTTACTGATTTTTTTAGGTGAAAAAGGGGTAATTGGGCTGGAGGGAGAGGAAGATGGAAAAATACTGAGTGCCATGTTCATCTTGATAGGATGTCTAATCTGTCTCAGTACAAACAGACAGTCAGGATATGCTTTAGAGCATGTTCAGTGTGCTCTAATAATGTACACAAATAAAGGATGGGTGACTACCGGTAGCTATCCTGATGTTCTACTAAGCAAGGTAATTAAAAGTAAAGCAGAAATGCCAGACAAGAGTGCCCAATTTTTATGTTTTGTTTCTTATGATTTACTATAAATTGAAGAGCAAATATAAAACAATGAATGGAATAATTTATTACAAAAATTAAGGGAAAGAAAGTCCCAATGTTACTGTAAACGGATTATATTTAACAGTAGCACCTAGTTGGGCAAACAGAAACGGCAGCTCAGTGGCAACTGCTGGGGGGTAGGGGCATAGATCCCTAAATCAACCCTGGTGCTAGAAAGTGCTAGGCTTGCTTATAAGATCATACAAAATGACTCACTGGAGAAGGACCTGATGCTAGGAAAGATCAAAGGCAAAAGAAGGAGGCGGCAGAGGCTGAGATGGTTGGACAGTGTTGTTGATGCATGAATGTGGATCTGGGCAAACTCCAAAAGATGACAGATGATAGAAGAACCAGGTGTGTTATGGCCCATGGGTTCACATAAGAGTCGGGCTCAACTGTGTGCCTGAGCAACAGCCAACTAAGTTGTGTCAGGTTTCTTCAATGTAGATCTTCAAGAAACTCTTGAAGAGACATTTGTTTAATGAATCTTACAAAAATAGCTTCCCTCTGGGCAAGTAGTAGTCCTAAATGATTTCTGGGTCTCCTTTTGAGGCTCAAACATATTATTTGTTATCTGTGTTTCTGTGTGAAACTTATGCTACAGCCACAAAACCTTGAATGTAGGTTTGTATTGTTTTGAATTTGCATTGTTTTAAAAAGCTTTGTAAAATTTTGCAAGCCACCCAGAGTAGGATGTCATGTACCTAGATAGATGGGGTATAAATATATTGAATAAATAATAAAATAATAAATAAATCTTGTGGCGTATGCAAAATGACCAGTTTTGAGAAATTCGAATTGGCTCAGCTTGGCAGTTACTCAGCCCCACTTTCATTCAGCCAGGCTGTATTAAGAGGCTTTCTGTACAATTAAATATAAATCTGTATGTACATCATCAGAAGTACATAAGGAAAAGAAAAAGGAGTAGTGATACATTATCTGCAGGCTGATGAAAAGGAATGATTCCTATTCCAATTTCCTTATCCCATTCCTTAAGCAAAAGTATGTGATGCTAGTTGTCAATTGCTTTCTTGTGGCCTGTTCAATTTTTGGAAAACATTATTAGGTTTGAAGCACTAACAAGCAGTTGCTGCATTCCCCTCCCCCACGAGTAAACTTTGCAGTTTGAACTCATTGTGTTTAATGACACAAAATGTAGTTCACTTACAGTTTAATTTTCAGCCATTGCTAGGGGGAGTTTCACTTCAGTGTTTCTGTTTCATGCAGGCTTTTGAATGGGTTGTTCAGAACCGCTGTTTGGCTTCCTGCTAACAGTGTCCCATTTCAAAATTGTTCCCTGGTTACCAGAGCTCTCCAAAGTCATGGGAACTTGCTGAGCTGGACAATCCACAATGCAGTATGTTCATGCCGCTTGATCGAAACCCATTAACGCAGCATCTGTAGTGATGTCGTTTGCCATCTTGTATGGCATATTTTAACTATTTGAGCCTGATGTGATGTAAATGAAAAAAAAGCATGACCCTCTTCATAGTCTCAGCACAAAAGACATGATCTTGATCATCTCCATCATGCTTTTAATTAACCTGATCCAAATATTTGCCATGGCAGTATTTAGAATAGGGTACAATGTCAACTGAGTTGTGACCATTGCAAAGCATTACACACTCGTAGGGCATTTAGGGCATTTATCTTCTTTTTCCAGGCAGCTATTTGTTGTTGTTCAGTCGCACAGTCGATTCTGACCCTTTGGGACCCCATGGACCACTGTCCGCCAGGCACTTCTATCCTCCACCATCCTCCTCAACTCGCTCTGTTCTGTGCCCATTGTCTCTACAATACCATCTAGCCATCTCATTTTTGGCCGCCCCCTTCTTCTTTTGCCCTCCACCTTTCCCAGCATCAAGGCTTTCTCAAGTGAATCCTCTCTTCTCATTTGATGTCAAAAGTACTTTAGCTTCATCTTTACTATTTGACCTTCTAAGGAGCAGTCAGGGTTGATTTCTTCTAAGATTGACCTATTTGTTCTCCTCACTGTCCAGGTGACTCTCAAAACTCTCCTCCAGCACTACACCTCAAAGGCATCTGTTCTTCTGAAATGTCTACTTGGTTAGAACATAGATGAATGTCCTTTGTATGTCCTTTCACCAGTGAGTATCCTGGAATCCCCCATGGCTACACATGTAATGGCATGGCTTCCTCTGTACACAAAATGTTGGTTTGTCTTTGGTCCATATCTACAACTGGCCAAGCTGCTGGGGATTTTGGGAGCTTTAGTTCCAAGGATTTGCATTGGAGGCAACCGTATTATTCCATAAATTGTTGCAGCAATACTAACACTGATTCTTTTAACACTTTACAAGTTACTCTGTTAAACCCCACAGATCCAGAGTGAAATTAAGAAAAATGTAACCCCCAAATGTATTTTTCTGACTAACACACTACAGCTCTCTTTGAGTCATTTCTAACATAATTCTCACTTAACTATATAGCTAATGGTCACTAAATGTTGGGGATTATTTGCTTAGATTATTCTTTTGAAAATCACTGTGATGACAGGCTTTCCTGGCAATCCATTGGATTCATCCACAGAATTCTCATACTACATAATTCTAAAATTTGATCTCTGTTGAACTGTAGTAGTTCTCTGCCTCTTATTGTTTTTACGTTTTATGTAAGGGAAGGCTGAGGTGGGAAACTGCTGAAATGAGTCACTTTTGGTTTGTTTCAAAAAAATTTTTGGAAAAATATGTTTATACTCATTGTTCAGATAAAATATGAGAACAGAAGTGACAAAACAAGTCAAGGGGCAAGAATAATTTAAGGCTGGTTGGTTCTGATTTATTACTTGATCTTATGTTAAGACCTAATCTTGACCTAGATCTTTGGCCAAGGATCTTGCATTTGTTTTAGGCCTACAGTGATTAATTTCTACTGTGCTTTTTAAGGCTTTGCTGTTCAAGGCAGCACTCCAGTGGTAAAATAAAATGTTGCTAACTTTAAAGATAACTTAACTCATATCTGTCTAAGATGAGCAATCAATGTATAATTCATTGGCTCTAAAGTGTATCTCCCCTACATTCAGAAGAATTGAAAGGTATTTAACAGAGCCAGCGTTGATGCCAACATTATTATCTGTTTTGTTCCACTATCATCTATGGACAGCTTTTTGAAGGTGTTCAAGGATTTAGGTCTTTGCTGGTTTCCTTCTTGCAAACGAAAACAAACTTGATAAGGTCTTCTCCTTTAGATGAGATTATTTGTGTGCATTTTGTCTGGGGGGGGGGGACCAACAATCTTTCATGCTTGCATTTCTGGCATTGAATATCAATGGGAAGCATAATTTCAGGACCTAGAGCAGGGGTTCTCAACCTACAGCCCGTGGCTGGCTCTGGCCCCCAACACCATTCCATCTGGTCCATGGTGATGACCCCAGAAATGGAAGCAGGTACATTTACAACAGCACATTTACACCACCACATGTGCAAACACGACTGCCATGGTTTGCGGGGAAACCATGTGTTTGGCCCATTCAGCTGTTTGAGGGTCAGTGGTCTGGCCTGTGATGCAAAAACCTTGAGAACTCCTGTCCTAGAGGGATTATCATTTCCCACTAATCTTAGCCAAACCACATCTCCTCATTTGGTTTGCTTCACTTCTGTGCCTACATCTGCCTGCATTTGTAGTATGTAGCAACAGCATGGAAAGTCAACTCTATATGGGTTGCCTCCTCCTCCTGTTAGTAACTGATAAAGCTGTTTGTCTTAAACTGGAAGTGACTTGGCACACATAAGAACATGTGTGTTTAGCACACAAAAATAGGATGAAATAGTATGATTGTATAAATGGAAAATGATAGGGACAGGACATAGTATAACACTCCCTGTTTCTGTGAATCTGTCTGTCTTCAAAGAGTATTGCAAACAAATTGCACAAAAATATTTTTTCTGTATCTATTAAAAAACAAACACTGTAATAAAACTAGATGCTACAGCTTATAGATCAAAACTTGCTTGCACAATTAAAGAATAATTCAAATATCTCTTTGAAACCAAATGAGAACAGAGTCCAAGATATATTTATCAATTAAAGTAGGACATCCACAACATTGAAGAATCAGCTCCACATGTGTAGTCTCTAATACCCTAAAATCAAAAGCAAATATAAAGACACAAGAACATTTATTTATTTATTTATTTATTTATTTACTTACTTACTTACTTACTTACTTACTTACTTACTTACTTACTTACTTACTTACTTACTTACTTACTTACTTACTTGAATGTGCATACTGCCCTCCTTACCAGGGCAACTCTGGGCAGTTAACATGTCATATAAAACATCATCAACAATTTGAATCCAAAATTCTAAAAGCTTTAAAATAGACAAGTTAAAATTTTTAAAAAAATTAAAACTAACTCTTAAAATTACTTTAAAAGGGTGTTGAAGGAGAGAGGGAACTCATGCTAACCAGTGGGCGGGGGTCATGGTGCAATCCATACCCCATACCTGCTCTGCCAGCTCTGTTGGCAGGAGGTTCCATAGGGTTGGAGCAGACACAGAGAAGACCCTCTTTCTGGTGCCAGAGAGGCGGGCCTCTCTGGCTGATGGAACAACTAGAGAGCCTTGCCAGTCTGCTCTGGTGGAACGGACAGATGTTCTTGGGGTGAGGTGGTCTCTTAAGTATCCTAGCCCACTAAGTGGAATCACCCTTCTAGTTCTACTACCTACACCATATTGAAGTTCTACTACCTAAACCAAGATGGTAAGTTCCTTAGCCTCAGTAGAAACAGCAATTCCTGTCTCTTCCACTCTAACTCAGACTCTGAATCATAACCCCTTCCTAGGTTTTCCTCACCTATTGGGCTGAACCAGTTAGTCTAGAGGTGTTGCCTTAGCACTAATCAATGAATCATACTGATCCAGATGTAACAGCAGTACAGTACTATCACTACTTTTAAGATCCTGGAACGCATTATTCTTGAACTTCCTAACACACCTTGTTTTTATTTATACAGAAAGTGCTCACACTGACTGGGAATTTCCCCAGTAGTCCAACAGAGCAAGCTCAACTCCCTTCCCTATCACATCCGTGAATCCAGGAATGTGAGGTTTTTATACAGCTCTGCATCTGATGAAGCAGTTGTATGTGAATGTTTCCCTCCTGGCTTAAACGACCTGATCACACAGACATTCAATCCACATCTACAGTGCTACAGTGTTATTTATTTTATTTTATTTTGTTTTGTTTTGTTTTGTTTTCTGATATGCCTGAATCCATATCTAGTATACGTACAGCTACCAATATGTTGACACACAGGATTGTTTTAACATGTACTTTTCTATGTAGAGAGACAAATAGTTTGTCATGAAATGACATCTCTTTTCTAATGTTTCTCAAACCCTGGAGAGGACCTAGTTTCACTAGGCCTTAAAAAATCATTTGCCTTCTTTGTCTCACAAGACTACATGTCATGAGACAGCTTGTTTTCAGTTCAGTGTTCCTATTTCTTATCTGTAGCTAGCCTTGTTGTGGCTAGCACAGAGACACTGTCTCCACATGTTCCCATGTTTTGGGAACTTGCTGTTTCAGTAAACGCTATCCGGGATTGGTTAGGATGTACCCCACCTGACTCAAGAATCTCCATCTTGGAGAGAACAGTTAGTTTGTTTTGGGATGGCTTAGCATTAACAAAGCCAGGGGATTTTTTCCTTTTCTGTTTTCATCATGATTACCTAGGACTGTACTTGTTTTTGTTTTGGACTGTCTGTGGACTGACTAATGTTACTGGACTTTATTTACGTTTTCTCTATGGAATATCCTTTAAGAAACTTACTACAATAAACCTACTGTTTTTGCTTGAAGATCGTCTCTTTCATCAACAAAGAAGGTAAACTGCACACACATCAGGAGGCTAGCTACCCTAACCTCCCCAATTTGCTTAATTGCCTGAGAGTGGTAAGAGTTTTCTTTGCGGTCCGGTTCTCCCAAAAAGGTAATAAGGGCGGTCAGTTCCCGTAAAGAGACAGGGTCTCTGGAACTGGAGGGGAGGGGCCCTTGAGTTGGGACGACCAGATTCTGACATAGTTGTTGAAACTTTTTGGTGTTCTGATGCTTACAGCAATAGCAATTACACTTATATAATGCTTCATAGCACTTAGAGCACTTGCAGGGTTGTTTGTAAGGAGATTAGTATTTTTGATCCCAACATGCTGGTTACTCATTTTACTGACCTCATAGGATTGGAAGGCTGAGTCAACCTTGTGTCTGTCAGGACTGAACTCACAATGTCCGCAGATTTGGCTGCAGTACCACAGCTTTACTGCTATGCCATGAGGGCTCCTATGCATATAAAGTCAATTCTCTTGCTTCTTAGCATTGTACTTCATTGGTTAGGGTTGATCACCATTAGGTGATTAATGCAAAACAACATCCCCATTGCTGTGTTGTCAGTTTCTGTTTCTGTGAAGGAATTGTTAGAGAGGGGGAGGTTTAATTACTGTCTTTCAATCATTGCCCTTTTTGTTTTGCTCCTTTTTTTCTTTTCATTTATTATAGTGAAAGGCTGCTGTTTGACTGTTAGCGAACTGATAGAAAACGGATGGATACACTAATAAATAAAGCCCCTCCTATTTTGCTGGAACAATTAACCCTGGGCAATTAAGAGAAGCTACTGAACAGGCATTTTAGAAGCTTTTGGGTACTTAGCTCCAAGACAAAACCAGCTGGAAAAGCTAAAATGGAGAACCATTAGTTTGTAGGAAAATACTGACCGTAGCTGATGAATCAAACTTGTGTAGAAACATTACAGAAGGATCCCGGTCCCGAGCAGGGGCACTGCTGGATAATGGAGGAATGCATTAAACCCTGTGTGGAGCCTTTGTTTTAATTCCACTTCCTGCTAATTACAGAAAAACAATACCTCTGGAGCACTAACAGGCTTTTGTATAGAAGCAAATGATGACTGATGATTTAATAAATGCAAATAGGGAAGTAGTAGAATGTAATATAGTTAATGAAACAACTAGATCACTGGTTTTATCCATGAATTAATACTATGGCTTTGGTAAAGAAATCTGCCTCACAAACAGCTATATCTGTTTTTTCATTAGAATGAAACTGACAATAAAATGCAAATCTGTACAGTCTAATTGTCTTAAAGATAAGAAAGCAGTGCCTGCTAATCGATTTAATTGACATTTGTCAGCTTAAAAGCTAGTACTGTATTATTCAAGAGTAATATATGAGAATATTCATATATCTGTTTGTGGCTAAATGCATTTTGCTGTATTATTTATTTATTTATTTATTCATATTTATATTGCCGCCCACTGACTGAGGCAACTTAGGGTGGCTTACAGTCAAAACAGCAACAATTCAGTAAAAATTATAAAATACAAACTCACAAAAAAAAAAACCCCAAAGCAGAACAGTTGTAGAGTTGGGAAGGGAGCTGAAATCCCTGGAGCAGGATGATTCTGCTTTGGGGAAGCCCATGGCCAGAAGATGAGTCTTCTGATAGTGTCAACTTCCAGGTTTCTACATCTAGGCGCAGTGAAGTATAGTGATGAGACACCCAGATCCCCCCCACACACACACACACTACTGCTTTCAGAATTCTGGAAGCTGTACCACAAAATAAAAATAAAATAAAGTGTTCAGAGGAGTTTCACAACACACACCTGCACCTCAACAAGTCTACTTGGAGTGAGGGTCATTAGATTGGAGAGATTGAAAATGGGTGGAGGTGGCTAAACTCCATGGAAGCCAAAAGGGATTAGATGACTGGTTGTCTTTCTACTCACTAGGATTTGTATAGGGTGGCTCCCCTAATTCCTTGCCACTCCCAAGGTGTTTAGGCATCTATTTTGGCCAAGATGCTGACTGGAAGGCGGAAGGTCAGCAGTTCGATTCCCGAGTGCTGCAGCACGGAATGAGCCCCTGTCTTTGTCCCATCTCCTGCCAACCTAGCAGTATGAAAGCAAGAAATTCAGTGATGGGATGTAACAGGTTCTCACCAGTTCTCCAGAACCAGTAGTAACGTTTCCCAGTGTCCTGGAGAACCGGTTGCAGCTTTTGGGGGGAACCACCTTCGGGGCTTACCTTTTCACTGGTTCCTCCACTGCACATTTGCGCCAAGCACTTGGTGTGCATGCACGCCTATAGTGCTTGGCATGTATGCACAACCTCCTTGCTGTCCTCCCAAGCGGGGAGGAAGAAGAGAAGCTGCTAACCTGAAGCTCCCTATAGCCTGCTCCCCTAGATATCTTAGAGAACTGGTTAGGCAAAGACTTAGTACCTAACTTCTTTAACTGTTGAAAAGTTGAAAAGTGCCAAAATGAAGCCATCTTGTAGTGAGTTCATTCTGTAGTTCCTTCCATCTGACCTAGTGTGAGAAAGATTAGCCAGAATAAGCTTTAAGCTCTGGTTTAAAAGCTCTGGTTGATTTGTGTTGTGGGTGGGTGGGTGTATTTTAATGTATTATTTATTTATTTAATTAATTTATTTACAGGTTTGTGTTGTGGGTGGGTGGTTAGGTGGGTTAAGGTGTGTGTGCGTGCTTATTTTTATTTTATTTTTTATTATTTTTAATTTGTTTTCTTTGGCCCCGCCCACATCATGATGTCATGACATTGGCTCCACCCATGATGTTAGCTCCACCCACACTGTGATGATGTCATGGTGGGGTAGTAAAAAGTTTGACATCCCATCACTGAAGAAATTGCAAGTAGATAAATAATGACCACTTCAGTGGGAAGGTAAACAGCGTTCCTTGCGCTCCAGTGTCTAATCATGCCTGCCATATGACCTGACCATGGAAATGTCTGCAGAAAGAGATAGCTCTGGCTCTTCGGCTATGAAACAAAGATGAGTACTGAACCCTAGAGTCGGATACAACTGGCTTTCAAGCAAGGGAAAACTTTACCTTTATGGACTACAGCTCCCAGAATCTCCTGAGCAACATGGCCAATGGCAAGGGTTGCTGGGGATTCTGAGAGTTGCAGTCAGAAATTTCGCTTTTTCAATGCCATGTCATCTGAGACAAGGACCATCCAGCCATTCAACTGTGTTAGCTGTGCATGCCATCTTCCTTTGCAATACAAGTGGGAGAATGTTCTGAGGTGAAGGTGAGACAATGGAGAACAAACATACTTTAATATACACAACTGGCTTCCTCCTCCCTTCCTACGATGAGACATATTTTGAGTTGTAGGTGTTGACCTCTTCTTTCAGAGCTACTATTGGCTTTAGTTGTAAAGAAATCCTCAGAGATTTTATGGGAACAAACAGTCAAATTTCAGAAGGAGGGACTGATTAGTGCAATTGGTCCAGCAATACCCACAAAGCAAGCTCATGTTCTCAGCTGGTCTCTACCAAGATGTTGCCAGGTATTCGTTAAGTATATCAACCGCATGTTATCTTCTCCTTGCATGTGATGATGAGGAGCCACAAAACGATTCTTCTCACAGTGAGGTATTATGTCATTCTCTTGGAAAGGGAAGTGAATGAAAACCTTATTCACATAAATTAAACAGAAATAATGTAAGTAACATTGTCAGCATAGATTGCATGATATGTCAATGCCTGCCATTGTGTTTTCTGGATTTTCAAGAATTAGAGGAGTGTTTGTGTCTTTCAAAACAAGCTGCCAGAACTTATTCACTTGTTCTATGTGTCTATCTGTGCGTATATTTGTACTTTGGTTCTTAAAAGGAAAGGATACACATTTTCCCCAGAAACATTTTATGCAAGTCTGAGGGGAAAAGTAATGTTTCTTGTCTCACTGTTGCCAGGAAACAAGGAGTCTTCCAGATCCTGAAAAGATCTTATTGTGAGCTGTTGTCAAAAGAAAATGTCTAATCTGAGAGGAACAAAGCATTTTGTGAGGATTCTTATAACTTGTGAGCTCTGCTGTCTATATCCTTCTCAGTGGAGCACCCCTTCCATCTTTCATTCCATAGACTCATAACATGACGGGTCAAACTAAACAGAATTTATTGGAACTTGTAAGGGAGAAACTGTCAATAAATATACAACAGATTCAATGTCATGATGTCATGACTTTGGCTCTGCCCATACCATGATGACATCATGGTGTGGTAGGAAATTTTTTGACATCCCATCACTGGGAGGGGGGCAGGGGAGAGACCAAAACTGGGTAATTGTAAGTATCCTCTCTTGAGTTTATGCATACTGTAATTTTGTGTTGACCTTTGGCACCTTAATTTATGAAAAGTGAAAAGCCTTGTTACTTTTTCTACTGAAATCACTGAGCGTTTCCTTCAGTGAAGAACCATTCCATACTGAAAGATCAAACACAAGAATTAAGTACAGTAAAACCTTGCATAAAGAGCGCCTCGCATAGAGACTAACTTGCTTAAAGAGCAAAAACTCGCTTAACAACTATATCAGGGTTGTGCCAGAAGACACAATTGGTCACTTACAATATGTTTTGCTTAAAGAGCAAACTCACTTAAAGAGAAATTCCGTGAAATGCATTATGCTCTTTAAGTGAGGTACCATTGTACTCTTAATACAGCCTATTTGCCTATCATGGATCAAACTTGCAATGAAAAATGAAACATGGATCTTGTTTCATAAGCAGATTTTGTTGTTGTAAATTCATGGTTGGCAACTCCTTTCACAATCATATAATTTACTAAACAGTTTTTCATTTCATTTATTTTTCTTTCTTTCTTATTTGTTGTGGTTCAACACAAGTTAATATTCTGTAGCTACAAATGTATGATGAAAAACCATTAATAACACTTTAAACCCATTAATAGGAAACCCTCCTCCCAACACAACACTATGTTAGGATAAAACATAGCTGGTGTAACATGTTGCAAAAATAAATTTCCCCATATGTTTCATTACCTCAAGATTCAATTTTCTGCCAATTTAGATGCCAGTATCTATTCCTGCCAAACCAGGACCCCATGAATAACATATACTTATCATATCCCAGCCACACCAATCCATCACATTGTGTCAGTTACAAAAACACAGTATCAATGGATGGCAGGCTGTCTCAGCAGAGAAACAAGTCTGTATCATTAAAATTAAATTTCATTTCCTCACCAAATTCATCCTTTCAAAGAAGGCTGCTTTTCAGAGCCTTATTCACAACACCATTTTGAAGTTACAGTACAGCCCAGCTAAAGCTACATGACAGGCAAATAGGCTATATTAATTTTTTTTTTTGAAAAATGTTAGCTGGCAAAACAAATTTTATTTTGTGAAGTGAGACCTCAATTTCCTATATTTATTCAACAATTCATTATCATTCCAAACAGATTTAGGTTCTGTGCAACATAAGACTCTCCGCCTCAAGCTGCATGTTTTTACTTGCTCAAATGTGGTATTGTTAATTTGACTGGTATAATCTGGAAATGAATTTCACGTTATACAAGTTAAAAAGAAATGCATCTAAATTGTGAACTGCAACATTATTAACAAAAGCACACACACATAGGTACATATGATATATATATTTATATGCATGTACTTTGGTCATAGTCTCACAGATTATATGCATTCCTTCTAAACGGATATACATTTTACAATTAATTATTAGTTGCAGTTATTATGTGCTTTCATTTTAAATGTATATAACTTGTATGTATTTTTATATATACTGTACATATAAAGGAGGGAAGTAAGAAAAGAGGAACATTTATTGATTTGACCTTTTGGAGGTCATTAATTCATATTATTACCACATAACAATGGTGGCTTAGTCATTAAGATGCTGAGGTTGGAGACTGGAAGGTTGGGTTTCGATACTCAAGGGCTGCACTTGGGGACCTGAAAGGGACCTCCTTCTGGCATCTCCTGAGTGGAGTTTCTCCAGCAAAAATTCTTTCAACCCAGAGTAATCTCTGACATGAAATTATTAATACTACACAACAGAAGTGACTTGACTGCATACAGCATGGCTGGAGATTTTTTCTTAACTATCAAACAATTGTATAGTGAAAAATTGATGGGATAGGCACCCAAGCTTTGCTTCAATTAAATAAGACCATCCCTAGCCACAAATAAACCCCATCAGTAATTTTACAGCTTAAACAATTGGGCTTCTCTATACTTAAATAATACTTTTTACAACCAGAAACAATCCCCTTTTAATTTCTGTTTAGCTAGGAAGGAGTTAAAACATTTTCTTGTGAAAGTCACTAATTTGATCATGACTACAATGGTCAAAAGTTCAGATTCCCCCATAGCTCAGCAGACTTTCAATAATATATACCTTGGAACCTTCCCTTATGGTAAGCCCTTTCCATGCAATTTATAACAGTCACTGTTTAGCCTTTGGAGGGGCCTTGTATAAGAATCAATATTTCAACCCTAAAGCTAGGATTCCTTCTAAACAAATGAATAAAAGCTGATGGTACCAACTGTTCTCCTTCAAGGTAAACAATATTGGTCTTTTCAGTTTATCTGATCCATTTTAAATTTGTGGACATAAAAGATAGTTTGTTTCTGCATGGAGTAAAATAGTTTCATTTTTATTTTATTTTTAAATCTCAGCTCAAACACACTTCACCCCCAAATCTGGAACAGAGCAAGAATAGACTGTCTGTTACATTACTGGCACTTTTGTTGCTAACCCAAAGTCCAGTTTCAAAAATACATGTTTTTTGTTTTCGAATTGTCCTACAGAATGTTCTTTTGGTTTGCCATGAAAATGTATCACTATACTCCTGTTCAATAACTGTGTATCATCAAGTCAATTCCTTCTTGTGCCAACCCTTTTGACCTCCCAACTATCACCATCCTGGCAACAATGGATGTAGAAGCTCTGTACATCAACATCCCACAAAAAGATGGACTACGAGCCATTAAGAATATCATTCAAAATAAAAATGAAGCCCACATGGTCACCACCTTCTGCAACTTTGTGCTAACACACAACTACTTCAACTATGACAATAAAATCTATCTACAGATCAATGGAATTGCCATGGATACCCGCATGGCTCCACAATACGCTAACATATTTATGGCTGATCTAGAACAACATTTTCTCAACTGCTGTGCCCACAAACCATTTCTCTACTTGAGATACATTGATGACATATTTTTAATATGGACCCATGGAAAGGAAACCTTAGAGAAATTCCACCAGGACTTCAATAACTTTCATCCAAATATCAACCTCAGCTTGGACCAGTCTAAACAACAAATAAATTTCCTAGACACCACTGTGAAACTACAAAATGGACATCTCAGTACCACATTATATCACAAACGTACAGACAGATACTCCTATCTGCATGCCTCCACCTTCCATCCAGAACACACAACAAAATCCATTGTCTTCAGCCAGGCTCTCAGATATAAAAGCATCTGCTTTGACTCACAAGACAGAGATGCCAAACTCAAGGATCTACAAAATGCATTTCTCAGATTACAATACCCACCCAGTATGGTTAAAGAACAGCTCAACCCGGCAAGACAAATACCCAGTAGCAACCTGCTTCAAGACAGACCAAGAAGAGAAAACAACTGAAAACCACTGATTGTCACTTTCAACCACAACTCAGTCCTCTCACACACATAATAAAAGATCTTTAACCCATCATGGACAAGAAAACTTCACTTCCCCAAGCTCTTGGTGGAAGATCAGTACAGTAATACCTTGGATAACGTTTACCTCGGATAACACTAAAATTGCATAACGTTAAGTAATCTGGGGAGGAGAATTGGATTGAATAACGTTAAGGTCCTATGGGATGTATCGGATAACAACTGCTAAAGCCTGTGTGGTTACAATGTATCTCTATGGAGCTTTAGCGTTATCCGATACATCCCATAGGATTTTAACATGCATCGGATAACACTAAAAATCGGATAACACCAAGACTTGTGGAACCAAGTCTTAGCGTTATCCGAGGTATTACTGTACTTGCTTACAGACAACCACCCAACCTCAAGCAACTATTGATACACAACAAGCGACACAACAGTGAAGCAGTGATGGGAACTGTACCCTGCAACAGATCCAGATGTCAGCTATGCCCCCACATTTACTGAAATATAATTACTGGACCCAACAACGTCAAACACAGCATTGGGGCAGTTTTACTTGTGCCTCTACAAATGTGATCTATGCCATCTTCTGCCAAAAATGCCCCTCTATCCTCTACATAGGTCAAACAGGACAATCTCTTCGCAAAGTAATTAATGGACACCGATCAGACATCAGAAATGCTAACACATAGAAACCTGTTTCAAAACATTTAAATTCTCCTGGACATTGTATACTGGATCGAAAAGTTGCCATTTTGGAACAGGGGAATTACAGGACTAGAATTCAGAGAGAGACAGTGGAGATATATATACATATGCTGGACATCCATCTTAAAGGTTTGAAAATTAGCAAGGGAGTTCTGGGAAATTATCAAATTTTAAAATTCCTTGCAGAACAGACTTAAAAGTGTGGGGAACGTGTCTCAGGGCAGTTGATCCCTAGCTGTGCCTACCCCATAAAGCTTCCTCAATAAACCAATTAGGATAATTATAATGTCAAAATGGTTATTTTAGAAACTTAATTTCTCAACTGACTTCCACCAGAGATTTTCTGCTATAAAACTTTTTATTACTGGTTGTAAATACTGTGACTCATTGATTTCCATGTCCAATGAACCTCACCCAGCTACTCTGGGTTTCCAATATCAGAAACATATAAATGTATTCCATGATATCCACTCTTATGTCCAATGAATTGGACTTGGTCCACAAAAGCTAACATTAAAATACAGAAGTTAGTCTTTAAGGTGCCACAGCTTTTTTTGTCTTTTGTTTTGTTTACTCTTTAATGTTCTAGGTCAGTGATGGTGAACCTTGGCACTCCAGCTGTTCTTGAACTTCAATTCCCAGAAGTCCTGATCAGTAAGAGTGCTGGTAATTGAAGTCCAAGAACAGCTGCAGTGCCAAAGTTTGCCATCACTGTTCTAAGGAGAGATGTAGTTTATTGTACTCTTGTTCAGGCAATGCCCTGGGACTGTGCAGTATGCCAAAGGCACCACAGGCTGGCTCTTCTCCCAGGAGGCAAATTTCCAACCTCTGGCTCTGCAACCAGATTCACTGAACTGGCTCATGGATAGTATGGGAATTAGATTACAGTATATGCAGTCTTTTCCAAATTATAGAGAATTCAGTATAAACAAAAAGACAAATATTTTAAATATCCACATAAACACACTTAATCCTTGGGCAGATGTACTGATCTAAATAAATAGATCTAAAATTGGTTTTCTTGCAGTAAATGCAGCCCAAATAATTTCTGGCAGTTTACATATGTATAAATGAGATCACATAAGTCATAGTGAATTGCTGCTAATTACCAAAAGACCACTCATCTTTCTGATTGTATGCCAATACTTCAAGAGTGTGTCTGTTGTTGTTGCTGTTGTTTGATTTATATGCCGTCCCACTCGCACAGAGACTCTGAGCGGCTTACAAAGAAACAATATACAATATCGCAATTACAAATAACACCTCACAAATTATTACTTCACAAAAACCTATCAAAAACATTTCAAGAATCCCCAATCAATTATAAGATATCATCATCTTTAAAAGCACATTGCAAAATACATAAAAACACAAACCGAAAACATTTCAAGAATACAATCAATTACAAAATATCAAGTCATCATAAAAAATCATATTGGAAATATTTCAAAACATTACACAAACGTTTCACAGCTCAACCCCACTCACTAGTCCAGCTGCTACTCCTTTTCCCTTCAGCCAAGTTGGCTGAGGGAGCCCAACAATGCAACCAGCACCCCAATAATTTGTGCAATTCAACAGCTTTTCTTACATGATTTCACTTATCCATGGCTAAATAATCAATAGGATTTTCTGGGTCATCTTTAGCAAAGATCACCATAAGAAAGCTAAATCTATGCTCTAGTCCAGTTGTTCCTAACGTGGGGTCCATACCAGATGCCTAAGTTAGTACATTGGCTGAACAGTGCTTTGGGGAATTGTCTTAGACTTCTGGGAATTGTAGTCCAAAAACCAAAGGTTGGGAAATGCTGCTCTATTCAGAAAAATAATGGGAATGAAAGAACAGTACTGGGCTTAATTGTATGGAAAAGCAGCGTATAACTAAACAGATGATGATGAAGACAAGACTGAGGACACTCCAGATAATATTGCCACATGTCCTCAATGATATGTGCATAATTGTGCACATGTAGTCAAGTAATACTTGTCAAGGCTGTTTGTTTACAGGCCAGTGTGTGTAATATTGTGTTACTTTTATATACTCTCTAAACAAAAAGACTTCTTTTGCACGGATGTTCAAAACTGGTTTTAAAACCATTGAGATGACCATGATGAAGCCTACCATTAAATTCAGTTAAACAGAAAGTGCTGGAGAATGTCATTTTAAAAGATTGACACACTCATTTCCATACCTTAATGCTGAATTTCATAGTTCATGACACATGAAGTACAAGCTAAGATATTGACTTAAAATAAGAGAAGTTTTTCCTAATGCTCAACAGTGGTACCTCACTTAAAGAGCATAATGTGTTCCACAGGATTGCTCTTTAAGCAAGTTTGCTCTTTAAGCGAAACACCATTGTAAGTGACCAATTGTGACTTCTAGTGGGGGGGATTGGGAACCCTGATTTAGTTGTTAAGCGAGTTTTTGATTGGTTTTAGTTGTTAAGCAAGGTGGCCATACAGAGAAAATTCTGCTCTATAAGCGAGTTACTCTCTAAGTGGGGTGCTCTTTATGTGAGGTTTTACTGTAATTAAAAAACATGGTACCTAAGTCAAACAAAGCATGGGGCTTGAACAGTGAAATGGAGCTCTATTATTATTATTATTATTATTATTATTATTATTATTATTATTATTATTATTATTATTATTATTATTATTATTATTATTATTATTATTATTATTATTATTATTATTATTATTATTATTATTATTATTATTATTATACCTGCTATGGAACTAATCTAACAAAGCAATACACCCTAAACTACCCATATATATTTCAATGGAATAGGCCCACAAGGACTCTAAAGACTGTATACTCTACTGTTTCATGGATTTGCTCCATTACCTTGAACAAATGTCATTTGGGAGGTATAGTTCGGGGGGGGGAGAGAATGTGAAAGGATGTGTGGAGACGTATTTCAATAGCTATAGAGAATCTTACAAGAAGTGAAGGACATTTCTGTTAGGGCATAAGAGGTGAGCTTATCCTCCTTTGTATTTCTTCCCTGCTGGATGAAAGTCTTCTCTTCATCTTGAGCTTCAATGAGAAGGGAACAACTCTCCATTCTTTCATGGGATGACATTCATGGGATTGAAAGGTTCCAGAGAGGCTAAACATCTCAGGTTGGAAGAAGACTATGGAAGATGAGGTTCTGCCTTCAATTATCTTTACCTATTTTTGAAGAACTTGAGCTTTCAGCTGCTCTGCATGATGGATAGTGATCATTCCAGCTCATTTTCTGAAAAGTTGGTGATAAGGTCAAGTCTTCAACATAAAGAGACAAAGACATCTCTGTTGCCAAGAGAGAATGGGAGATGAACAAGGGAGCTGACAGAGCTGAAAGTGAGCCTATTTTAATTGCTTATAAAATTTGAAGCTTTTGTATCATTTCAAAGGGAACATGAAGGGTTTCTTAACTAGCTTGGGATGTCTAAAATTGTGCTGATGGAGGGGCTATAACCTACCTCTGTAACCCTGTTATGTAACTTTTTCCTCTACTCTTTTCACTTGCACTTAAGGATGAGGCCTCCAATTTCTTCATTTCAGCAGTTCACACCCTGATAATGATCTTGAAAAGAACATCTTACTCTACCTCATGGAAAGGCTGTGGAGCAAGATCTGAGCAAACAGGCCCAGTTCCATTCTTTTCTTATTGCATTGGCATATTCAGCTCCTCATTTTGCACTGCTTACCTTCTGATTGAACTCAGATAATTTGTAGCATTTATTTTGTACATGATGGGTGTATAGTTCACATATTCTGTCCCCGTTCACAGGTTAGTAATACAGTCTAGCCACTCTCCATGTTTATTAGATCTCTCTTCAAGACTACAATAAGCCTGCAAAGAATACTAATTCTCAACATGACAGTCTGTTTTAATATGGAAAATTGTTAACTTTTTTGAGAGTTCTCAGTTGCAGCATTAAAGTGAGACAAGGAACAGAGCTTTTGTCATTAAATTCTGTAATTTGTGGCACATGTCTGAACAAAACAACTGTCTTAGCTGTTTGTGATATTCAGCCTGTGCAAATACACACTAAGCCAAGAAAAGTTCGCTGATTGATTAGAAGGACACAAACAGCCCATCTGATGCTTTAAAAGAATCCATGCAATGAGGCAATGGCTATTGCAGTTTTTGTACAATCATACAATTCACAGATTGCATTTCTTCTTGCAATTTAAAGGAACCTTTTCTTTGCAAATGTGAAAACTTTTGTGGAGAATGTTGGAAAACTAGTTGCCTACTTCAGCACAATAGTTCTGAGGAAATGGGGCCATGAGCAGCAGGAGATAGCTAAAGTGATGTAGTGTGGAATGTTGAAGAAGGTCTAGGACCTTTGGGGAAAAGAGCGAGATAGAGAAGGTAGAAAGTAAGACAGCATAGGTTTTATTAACTTAAAGTCCATCCAACTTTGTCTTTAGTATACTAAATCAAGGGAAACTCTTTTCTGTTCTACCTGCTTCTAAAGGCGCAGCTGCATTAGTCTGTTACAGCAAAAGCAACATAAGACCCTTTGTCACCTTGAAGGCTATTTTGAAAGCTGTCCTGACACCCACACACACACTCTGGTGCAGTTCGGCAGCCATCGCTGACTGCTAGGAGCCTGGCGAAGGGCGGCTTCCAAAAGAGTTATCTTGCTGATCCTGGCTGATCTCACATTCCCCACCTCCTGATGGTCAGCAGTGGTGGGATAGGGTGGAAATGGGCTTAAAGGATCCTTCTCCCTTCCATCCCACTCTCCATGGCTGTTGGTGAGATGGGGAGTGGAAATGGGCTTAAAGGATCCTTCTTTTCCCCCACCATCCCACTCTCCATGGCTGATGGTGGGATGTGGTTGTGGTGAAAATGGGGTTAAAGGGTCCTTCTTCCCCTCCCCTCCATCCCACTCTCCATGGCTAGTGGTGGGATGGGGGAAATGGGCTTAAAGGATCTGTTGTGATCCAGCCCTCCTCTGACTATGAAGAGGACCTGGATCAGGGGGCACTATGCCCAGTCCAGTTCTGCCTGCATCCAAGGCCAAGGATGCCCTGAGCCAGGGATCTCAGCCTGTGCCTGGCATAAGTCTGTTTCTCCTAGCAGCTGACCTGTCAGATCAGGAATCTGGCTTTGGCAGTGATCAGTCCTCTGTCAGGGAGAGGGCTAGGAAACAGCTACACCTGAGACACAGACAGGCTAGCACGAAGCAGCAAAGAAGGCTCCCAGCTGATATTGATTAGCTGGGAGGCTTATAAGGAAGTTTCTTGCAGCCTGCATTGGTACAAGTCTTGTGCGAAGACTGACATCCTGCTTGACTCCAGACTACTTGCCTAGACCCTGACCTGCCTGCCATGACCCTGACTTCTCTGCCAACCCTGATGATGCCCCTGGACACGGTTTGGATTAGACTACTGACTCGGACTACTGGTAGACAGACCTCAGCTTGCCTTTGGACTTTGATATCTGGACTATCCTTGTACAAGACTCTCTGTGTAGCGCTGCCATGCAGTCTGCCTGGGTGGGTCACCACAGGATCCTTCTTTCCCCCTCCATCCCACTCTCCATGGCTGGTGGTGAGATGGGGGTGGAAACAGGTTTAAAGGATCCTCCCCCCCCCCATCCCAGTCTCCTTGGCTTTTAGTGGCCAGAGGTGGTGGGATGGTGGGGAAACAGGTGTCAATGGAGCCCTCATTCCCCCAGCCACACCCCACCCTCCCCGGCTCCTGCATTTAATTTTGGAAATTCATGAAAAAATGTAGAAAATTATTTTTTCCTTAAAATGTGGGGAAAAAAACCCGGGGCGCATCTTAGACTCTGATGTATCTTATATACCAGCAAATATGGTACATTCCAAGGAAGTAGCCATATTAGTGTGCTGTAAGAGTGACATAGTATCATGAAGACAATTATGTTTCCTGTGATATTAAAATTCCTGGAACGCACCCACTTTCATTTCATGCACCTGATAAAATGGGTCACTTAGGCTGAAGCTGCAAACGCTCTGAGATTCCTGCAGTCTAAAAGCCCACCTAGTTTTTTCAGCTTCTGGTTTTCTTGTGAGCTCACACTGGCATGCATAACCGTCCATCCACCATTTTCTTTTCTCTTTTCCAAATAGATGTCTGTTAATAACTGGAATCCAACAGAACTGAGAAAATATATATCTGCCACTGGACGTTTTAATTGTTTCTCACTTGAGATTTTTATTTATTTATTTATTTTTATTTATTAATCAAATTTATATTCTGTCCTACTTGCACAAGCAACTCAGGGCGGAGCACAACAGGCATATGGTATACCACAAACACACTAAAAGAGCAATAAAAATTAAAACCCATTAAAAACAACCTCCCATTCCCTACCCTAGAAGGAACCAGAAAAAAAAAGGAATGGGAGTCAGGATAGGAGGGTAGATGTAGGAAGTTAAATAAGCCAGTGGGTGTGGGTGAGTGTGTCAGTAAACCATCACTACCCCACACCATTCCTGCCAGCCAGGTTTTCCTAAAAGCCAGTAACTCCATCTGGAGGCCCAGCTCCAGAGGCAGGCGGTTCCACAGAGTCAGAGCGAACAGGGAGAAGGCCCTGTTTCTAGTGCCAGAGAGTCGAGCCTCTCTGGCAGATGGTACAACTAAGGCACCTCTCCGGTCTGCTCTGGTGGGATGGACAGATACCCTTGGGGAGATGTGGTTTCTCAAGTAACCTGGCCACATTTACCAAACTACCAACATTCTTTGTAATATATCTGCTGTTCTTATAAGGAACATCAAAGTCCAACAGCATTGCAGAAAACATCCAGGTTGTATTGTTTGAGATACCTAAAAGGAAGCATATGGAAGAGAAAAGTGACTTGTGCTTAGCCCCTTAATGTACTTTATCATGCCAAAGATCTTCACTTACTGCCAAGTTTCAGTGACAAACAGATTCTAATGATTGTCATTAAGCATTTATTACCTACTTCACTTTTGTCATTTCAATGCTCCAAATCTAGGTAAAACTATATTTTAAAAGCTGAGTGGTAAGTTATAGTATGATTGTATATCAGGGAAATGAGTGTTGATGAGTTGCACTAATGGGAGCTAAAAATAAAACCCCATCTGTTCACCTTTCAAACTGCATCAAGGCAGTGCATATTGGTTGCAGCATAACCTAATGAAATGCGAATAAAAATATGCTCATTTTCATCTTGCTGCAACAACTGAAACAGGGAACTTGTTAATAATGATGTTTTAACAAGGGAAGAACTGTGAGCTTATGGTGGTTTTGGGTAACAGAAGTATCATATTCAATGAACCAACAACTGCTCACAAATAGAAGTGTCGCTATCCACTGAGGTAGAATCATTGACGTACAAATGAGTTTTGTATATGCCAAGACTTCAGATTACTGTTTTTAAAAATACCTACCAAAACATGATTATGTGCTTGCTGCATTGAAATTCATTTAGATGAATGGAATGTATGCCATCTGTGATAACCTTTTCTCAACTTTAAAAATCCATTTGATTGTAACATAACTTGGCTAGCTTTGGATACTATTATCATAATGTGCTGTAAAATCACATCCAACTAATAGTGACCCTATGAATTAATGTCAGCATTAAGATACAGTAAATCCCTGATTTGCATACGCTTCTACTTACATAAAAATTGACTTACATAATGATTTTTTTAGGAAACCGGGTCCTGATTTACGCAAATAAATCAATTAACGTAAGAAGTTTCCTTGCATCTTGTAAGTCTGAAATGGCAGCCCTGCCATTTTAAATTCTAAAATGTGGCCCTGATCCATTTTAGAATTAGTAATTCCACCCCATGCAACCTGCACCCACTGCCCAAAGTTGCAAGATCTCACTTACTGTGGTGGCAGTGGAGGCGGCAGAGGCAGCGGCAATTGCGGCCTGCTTCTACCAGGACTGGGAGACTGTCCCCTGCATATCCATTCTGTTCCACTCTTTGTCTGAGGCTTCTCTGGAATATGCTTTAGCTGGGAATGCGCGTCAGATGAAAAACGCTCCATTCTGCTATTCGTCTGAGGTCCCCCTGCGGCATGCTTTAGCTGGGACTGCACATCAGATGAAGAGTGGAATGGAGCAGTTTTCATAAACAACCAAGTTCTTTTGACTCAGAAGGTAATAAAATTCACAAAATTAGTAAAAATGCAATAGGAAAGGAACATTTGCTACCTTTTCTTATGGTGCCCCAAATATCTTGTATTAAGTGACTATTTCTCAATCAGTTTCATGTCATATATTCTGAAGTGGGCTAGTGTTATATTTCATCTAGGTGGAATCTATATATTTTCCTCACTCAAACTTACATTATGGCCTAGAGAGATGATGTCAGGCTTCTATATTTGAAATATCTCATTTCTTTCAGCTTTGCAGGTATTTAAACATTTATTTTTGATTCTTCTTCCATGCTCCCCACTCCCATCTCCTGAGTGATTATATCTCAGGTAGTGCCCTTATGGATAGACCCATAACTAGTTGTTGTGCCCTGTGGGAGGATTAACATGATTAGGACTTTCATTTTGCTAAATCTAGTTAGTAACAGAAGAGACAAGGTTTATTCCACTGATTCTTGATATTAGTAGACTCTTGTATATCACCCTGTAAAAGAGTCCTGAAGAAATGGTACAATAGGAGGTTGTATTTACTTCATGGGGCAGAGCAAAGAGGAAGATGCTCAACTCAGACTCCAAAATGGGGGCTGATGAAACATGCAAAGAAAGGGTGCCTCCATTAGGTGTTTCTTCTTCTTCTTCTTCTTCTTCTTCTTCTTCTTCTTCTTCTTCTTCTTCTTCTTCTTCTTCTTCTTCTTCTTCTTCTTCTTCTACTACTACTACTACTACTACTACTACTACTACTACTACTACTATTGATGTATCCAATTCTGAATGTTGGTGATCATCATGGTGATCAGCCATGAAAATTTTACTGGGAACAATATAATGTGGTGGCCTTCCATTTGCTCTCCACATCACAGCATGACACCCATACCGCTGATCCAGTTCTTTTTGGTCTGGAGCTCTTTTGGAACACAAAGTCCTCCTTAGCCCCAGGCCAGTATTGATGAAGCTGCTGCCCTCCATCAAGATGGACTCAAGTGGGATTTAATCCACTTGGGTACCATGACCCTTCCCTGTGGACTTTGCCACTCAAGGTCTTTCATCCTCAGGCTTGTCAGGTTAGTTAACTATCACCTGATGATCAGTGTTGAATCGCTGGCAGTATGGTTTACTCTGTTACAGTGATGGTGAACCTTTTAGAGACCGAATGCCCAAACTGCAACCCTAAACCCACTTACTTATCACAAAGTGCCAACATAGCAACAGGGGAGGAATTTCTCCCATTGGACTGTTGGGCAGAAGGGCAGGACAAACTCTGTGCTGGGGAGAGGGACACAGCACTTCCATTGGGTTGCTGGGTAGAAGGGTGGGGCAAACCCTGTGCTGGAGTGACTGCATGGGTGCCCACAGAGAAGGCTCCGAGTGCCACCTCTGGCACCCATGCCATAGGTTTGCCATCACTGCTCTATTACTAGTTCATTACTAGTAGCATTTCTTTATTTGGCTCTGCATGACATGCTCTGGCACAACTAAAAAGATTAAATAGCAATAAGGACAATAAAGTTGAAGGAATGAAACGGAGGGTACCTTTGAACCCCTCTAGAACAAAGGCAGGTTAAAATTAGAATAAATGAATGAATGAAATACACTTACAGAGTAAATAAAATGAGAGATGTTGCTTTTCCTTTTCAGATGGAATTGTCTTTCCCTTTGAAATAAAAGTGAAATAAAAATAAATAGAATTCATGCAGCAGTAATGTCACTCAAGAAACTCACTGCTTACAATTTTTAGTATGTGAGAGTTATGCTTGTGGGGGTAGTTAAAGTGGAGTAGGTGAGGGGAAAGCTTACAGCGTAATGCAGTACTGAAAGCATCTTGTAGTTGATGCCCTTTTCTTTCCAGGACAAAAGCTGATGAGTTGCGTGAAGAATACTCTGTCACCTATGAGTGTGACATGACTCATGAAGAATTTGTGGCAGTGCAACACAATTAATAGCATTTTTCTAGTGCATTCTATTAACTGTGCTGTGGTGCTACTGACATGAATAAAGAATGAGGTTTATGGGCATCTAACCACACATATGAACTCTAAACTAGTTAAAAAAAATAAAATTGAAGTTGAGATGTTTTTTGCCCAATAACAGGAAAAATCAAGAGCAAGGGGGGATAGCTGATGTCGGACTCCAGGCGTCTCTGTAAGGCTCCCCCCCCCCACTCATGCTCCTGAGCATGTGCTCATTTCTGGAACATATTTAACCCTTACCTTCCAACTCTGAGAGACCTGGGCCGCGTTTACAAAGGAACTTAGGGAGGCTTTTTCTTCTGGTAGCATGCAGCCGAATTGCCTTGTGTGTGTGTGTGATAAGAAAAACAACAATCTTCAAAGAGAAACAGCTGTTTTATTCTCCAAGTTCATCGATAGTCCATAGAAAAACACAGATTAGAGGGTCATAACCATGAGTTCAGTCCAATAAAAACAGTCCAAATTCGTTAGGTAATCATAGTGAGAAAAAGACAAATAGCAGATCCATAAGCCAGACCAGGTCTTAAGCCATTGGGAAACAGAAACGAACTAACTCACTTCTCTGCAAAATGGAGAATTTGCAGTCAGGTGGGTTACTCTTAGCCAATCAGGTAACAGAGAAAACTTTCTCAAAACAATACATTGTTTACACACGTGCACAGAGAGTGTTCTGGCATTTAGACATAACATGAATCTCAGCTAGCTTAGAGAGATAACACAGGTACACTGACACTGAAAACAACCATCTCGTGACATGAGTTCATGAGGCAGAGAGAAGACAAAGGATTTCTATGAGGCCAATAATGAGGCCTAGCTAAAAAATAGCAATTTCAAGCTTTGGGAGACATTAGGAAATAGGTTTTTTTTCCTGACAGCTGACATTGAATCTTCCAGTGTACATGTTGAGGGGGTATAGTACATACTGACATAAACATGGTTGCTTCCTAAAGTTGAAGGAAGTGGGCAAACCTTGGACAGAAAATAGAAAAGTCCTTCTCATCTGTCTCACATTCCCTTATACATGATCACCACAAGACGTTGCTGTAAATAGCACTTACTTCAGATTGTTATTGAAAAATGCAGAAACTTAGGATATTTCCAAAGAGAGGATGCCAAGCTTTAATTATGTATCAGAGTAATTCTACCTCAGTCAGATATATTGAAACCATAGATGACAAAGTCATGGATTGTGGTTTGCAAGGTTAATTGCTCATGACCCTTCCTCTTGACATATTTCACTCATTCTGCGCCAGTAGTATTTTCATTTGGAGAGAAATATCCCTTGCTTCATGAGGCCATCACACCAATGTACAATGTTTTGATGGAGGGTCATTATGCTACTTACATTTCTGAAAATTATACTTCCCCCACTATTACAACATACATGTGTAACTACAGATTGATCAGTATACTGACCCATTGGGGCAGATGTCATAGCACTTTTCTGGAGAACATTCGCTAAATCCCTTAACCTAATCAATTTAGACCAGGGAATCACAACCTACAGCCCAGGGTCTGGATCTGGCCTGTGATGCCAATTAATCTGGCCCATAGTGAGGACCCCACTGCCATCACCAGAAGTGCTGAAAATGTGCCAGAAGTGCCAAAAATGCACCAAAAATATGCTGGAAATGTGCTGGAAATGTGCCAGGAGTGCTGAAGTCTTGCAGAAAGTGCACCAGAAGCACAGAAGACCCACAGAAAACCACCAAACACATGCCAAATACCCACAGAAAACCACTGAAAATGCACTGCCCTCACTCCTGCTCCCATAGGAAGTGGCAGAAGTAGTGGAAGCAGCGAAAACATACAAAAATGTGCCCTGCATGCACCCACTGCTGCCATTGCCACCACCAGAAGTGGCAGGAGGAACCACACCTCCGGCCTGCAAAGCTGTCTGTGGGGCATGTTCTGGCCCACAGCACAAAAAGGTTGTGAATACCTCATTTAGACTCCATCGCTTTCATGGCCCGCAGCCCACTTTTGCAGGTGCATCTGAACATTTTATGAAACATTGCACTTACATGGAGACAAGTCAACCAAACCTTTACATTTCTGATTTCAATTCACAATGTCTGTAGTATGATTACCAAGGTTCTGTTTACCTTTTTTTTACATTGATATGAATAAGAGTTACAGGAATCCTATACGTGGGCACTCAGAACTACATTCTACTGAATACAGGTTTCAGGTGGGTGTCTATGAGACATCCAGTTTTTTACATAAACCCTGGCTGAATTTGTTAAAATGAAGTAATTCCATATTCAAAGTTAGATTTTAAAGTGAATCAAAATTAGAATCAGGAAAAAATGCATTATACTAGCTTTTGATCCTTTTCTCATTCAGCACAGAATAAATAACCTCTGTATTACTGAAACATTATAACCACATACACTGAATGATATGAAAATTGCCTTATCTTTTCTGCCGTTACTTTGGTATGTGAGGGTGATGAGAAATCATTTTGTTCAGCTGATCCCTGTGCTTTAACATTAGCCATTATGATGTCACAATGAATATTTCAAAGTGTCTTACAAGAAATTGATGGAAACATATGAGGATAAAATTATCTTATAAAAGTCTCATCACTTCAAGAATAATCAGTGCAAAACATTTCAAACTGCTTTTATCTTGAACTCTCACCTACATTTTCTAACACCTACATGTTATCTCATCTCCTTCCCAGAGGTGAAAATGTTAGGTCATAAAACCTTTCTAATACAAGGCATACTTATGCCCAGCCAACACAAATGACTCCTGCTGATTTGAGATAGTCTTCTTTGCTTCTTCTCAACACCATTGCCACAGAAGATGACTACCACAAGCCCCTGTTGTCACAAAATTCTTGAATCTGCCCCTTCCCCCACTATAAGATGGACTGTAGGTCATCTATTGTAATAATCATAATTATGTGCCGTCAAATGAATTCTGAGCCAGGGTGATCATTTCCAGGTACTCTATGTCTAGTTTTTCATACTATACAGAAATGCTTATTCCCATCTTCTGGGGGGCTCTCCTGGGTCTGTACAGCTTGCCCCAGGAAAGGCTCTTCTTCCTAGAGGAACAGCAGGGGAATCAAACTCCCTGCCACTGATACCTAAAGAATTGTGCTATCCAGCCAGCTGTTTACTATTGTACTTTATTGGAAATGATTCAGCACTGAATGTTTCATCCACAATAAACATTACAAAAACTTGGTAATATTGTTGTACTCCATATGCTCTTGTGGAGGTAAAAACAAATACTGTATAACCCGTTGGTGGCTCTTGATATATCATTTTGTCATTTTGCTGTGATTCTGAAGTAGGTTTAGGAAGAAATGTGCAAAACTAAATTGCTTTCTCAGGTTTTCATTCCATCCTTCTTCTAAAGACTTCCAGCAGAAATGCCATGCCATTCCTCTGTGAGAAGAGAGGCTGATTTATATCCTTTCTCAAGAAACCATGGATAGATTATGGAATTGTATCCCCTGCCAACCTTGAGCCCTTCAGAGTTCATCTATTATGCCCAATATATCGTGTTGGCAAGGACACTGGCTATTTCCACTCCTGGTTGAGAGGATGAGTATTATAGGCCTGTGCAGGTGATGGACAAGGCTGCTTAGGCCACTTTAGCTCTCCATAGCGTTCTCTTTCTGAAATATTTGTGGCTGAAGGGGCTACATTAAATTATTAGACCCACTTATTGTAGATCTATTAAATCAAAGAGGAAGATATGTATGGATTTACCAAAGTCCCACTGGATTTAACAAATTCATGTTTGTTGCCATTGGCAAGCAGATTGGTCCCGGCCTTGCCATTGCCTCCAGAGAGGAGGATGAGGCAGAGCAAACACCACCAGATCCAGTCTTTGCAGCTGAATGGGACTAAGAACACAGACTATTAACTGTATTTACCAGATAAGTAATTACTTCTATTGTTTAGTTGATATAGTGCATTTCAGTACTAATTGAATTTAAAAGAATACTATTACTATATAGCATTGAATGGTATAGTTGATATAGTACATTTCAGTACTAACCAAAGTTAAAACAATACTACGCAGCATTGAATGATATACTAAGTTGCTCTTTACGTTAAACTGTGTTAAATTGTTATATTGTATAAGATAGTTGAAATACTTGTGTTGGAACAGGGAACCCACACCAACAACATTGCCAATGAAAAGTCCATGGGCAGTATCAAAAGGCAAAACTAAATGGTGGAAGGTGTGGGTGGGTCTGATAATGGAAGGAAAATCCAATGCTGTAATGAGCAATACTGCATAGGAACCTGGAATGTAAGATCTATGATCTTTTAAATCTCTTTTTAATCTTTCAATTCTAATTTTTATCTTGTGTTTTAATTGTTGTTTTTAATGTCGTGTTAACCTCCCTGAATCACTCGCGAGGAGGGTGGCATATAAATATGATTAAATAAACAAATAAATAAATCAAGGCAAGCTGGATGTGGTCAAATATTAGATGGAAAGAATAAGCATTGACATTTTAGCAATCAGTGAACTAAAATGGACAGGGATTGGTGAAATCAACTCAGGATATCATCATATCTACTACTGTGGGCAAGAAACCCTCAGAAGAAATGGAGTGGCCCCAATAGTCAATAAAGAGTGAGAAAAGCAGTAATGGGATACAATCCAAAAAATTACACAATTATAGTCCAAATTCAAGGCAAACCAACATCACTGTAATCCAGATCTACACCTCAACCACTAGCACAGAAGAGGCCACAGTCAGCCTGTTCGATGATGATCTAAAGCACCTCCTAGAACAGACACCAAAAATGATGTTCTTATCATCATAGGAGACTGGGATGCCAAAGTAGGAAGTCAAAAGGTTACTGGAATAACAGGCAAGTTTGGCCTTGGAATACAGAATGAACCAGGGCAAAGGCTAATAGAGTTCTGCCAAGTAAACACACTGGTCATAGCAAACACCTTCTTCCAACAACATAAGAGGCGACTCTACACATGGACATCACCAGATGGTCAGCATCAAAACCAGATTGATTACATACTCTGCAGCCAAAGATGGAGAAACTCCATACAGTCAGCAAAGATGAGATCTGGATCAACAAGAACAACCCTATGTTCACAGGGGAGATGGGCAACTTGTTCCCTTTCCCACATCCACTAGAGAAAAGGTAGCAGGTGTGAGTTAAATTAATAATTAATAACAAAAAGGGAATCTAGTGCTACCTGGTGTATGCAAATTGTCTTCCGGTATGTATCTTGGATTCACAATGTTGCCAAAATCAATACTTATGATCAGTGTCCCCACTGTTTTGTCTACTGATAGAATTATCTTGAAGCTATCACGTTGATCCCCTGCTAACTTCTGAAAATCATGACATCTTCTTATTCTGTATCCAAATCTAAGTATTGGCGATCTTCATGATGATCAGCCATGAAGGCTGTCCTGAGAATATAATGCAGTGGCCTTTCATCTGCCTTCTGCATCGCAGCATGGCCCCCATACCATGGATTCAGTTCTGGTCCTGAGCCCTTTTGGCTCACAAAGTCCTCCTCAGTCCCAGGCCAGGATTGATGAAACTGCTGCCCTCCATCAAGATGGATTCAAGTGGGATCTAATCCAGTGGTGAGATTCAATTTTTTTACTACCTATTCTGTGGGTGTGGTATGGTGGGTGTGGCCAGGGGGAAGCCCTGCATTATTTCAAAACTTGGATGGGTGGGGCCAGCCAGAATTTCTGCTACCAGTTCCAGTGAACTGGGGTGAACCTGCTAAATACCACCACTGATCTAATCCACTTGAAGACCATCACTCTTCCCTGTGGACTTCATTATCCAAGGCCGCTAGTCCTTAGGGTTGTCAGGTTAGTTAACCACCGGCTGACACTCGGCTTTGAGTCACTGGCAGTTTGGTCTACTCTATTACCATAGCAAGAAATCGTGGTGATAACATCTGGTGAATAAAATTTGCGTTGTGGATAATTTTTCCAGACACTATTTGGAAAACCAACTGAATTAGTAAGAAACCATTTCCAAAATTTTTGGGACCTGTATCCTGTTTCACCTATGTATAAAAGGTCTTGAAATCAATGTCTTAATGGCTGAGATTGGTAATAAGCTTCCATAATCAAATAGTTTTCTTCCCTTGTCCAGATGATGATAGCTGCTGCTGCTGCTACTACTACTATTAAAGAAAATATTTAAAAGTTCCATCCTTCTTCTACAATGTTTGGTGCATTTATATTCACAGAAGGAAGTAGTCCTAGCTGCTAAACACTACCCTAAAATAATGTTTAGTTTTGTATTAGTTTCTGTGAAAACGTACAGGAAATATTTCTGGATGGATAGGAGACCTCTGCTCTTTCCAGTGCATGACCAGGATATGATTTATTCTTCTGTTGACCTCATTTTTGAACTGTGTTGATAGCTTGGTTAGTTGTCTTTTTAAATGCATAAGAAAGGTGATGTTAAACAAAACAAGTTTTTAACTGCCTGCCAGCCTCCTGTCAAACACAAAATCCACTTCTGTTTTGATCTGTCATCTGTATTAATTGCAATACAGTAAAACCTTGCATAAAGAGTGCCTCTCTTAGAGAATAACTCACTTAAAGAGCAGAATTTTCTCTGAATAGTTGCTTTGCTTAACAAATAAAACCAACCAAAAACTCACTTAACAACTAAATCGGGGTTCGAAATGCCCCTCCCACCACCACCACCAGAAGTCACAATTGGTCACTTACAATGGTGTTTCGCTTAAACAGCAAACTCGCTTAAAGAGCAATCCTGTGGAACACATTATGCTCTTTAAGTGAGGTACAACTGTACTTCATTGAGATGTTGGAATCACCTGACTACTGGAGGAGTGCATGAACAATGGTTTATAACTGCAGAGTCCCTGCTTACTGGGGTGGGACAGACTCTTTTTAGGTTTTCCATGGGTGAGGGATGAGAAGGGAGGAAGTCGATCTTAAATTAATTGCACATTGCTGATGGCTTCTAGTCAACAAGCAGCTGCACATTTGCTACAGTGCAAAGCTTTTCCAAGTGTAACTGCAAACAACAGATATCTTAGTGTTTGTGAATTGGGGTGGGTGAGACTGAGATGGAAAGAGAACCATGTATGCCTGTGTGAAGAAAAAATCTGGGGTGTCTCCAGTCATTTCGAACAGTAGATCCACTCACCTTCCACCTCCCTACTGCTAAAACATGCCCCCTGAGACTACCTTTCAAGTCCAAACATGTCCCACTCCCCCAAACACTATTCTAATATTTTGAAGAAGCTTAAATAGTGTGTGTGTAGAATAGGGGCAGATTATATATTTATTCTGAAGTCCAGTATTAGGGGAGGGCAAACTCATCTTAGCTTCTGTCCAGAGCATAATGCAAATGGAATAACTTTCGGAAGTGCATTGCCACAAATTGCAAAGTCAACATAGATTGATTAGGTGTGGAGCTCAGCAGGGAAGAAATAATATCAATAATGATTTTGTGATTTGCCACATTTCGCTGCCAAAACCTATGCCTTTTGCTTTATGTGGGTGTGAGATGACAATAGGGCTCTGGCTGTATGCTTGATAGAGCCTGCCCCTAAGTCTGTATGGCTAGAGGTAAAGGTAAAGGTCACCCTTGTTCGAAAGCTAGTCGTATCTGACTCTAGGATTCAGTGCTCATCTTTGTTTTGTAGCCGAAGAGCCAGCGCTGTCTGCTTCTGCAGACATTTCCGTGGTCATATGGCAGGCATGCCTAGACACCGGAGCACACAGAATGCCATTTACCTTCCCACTGAAGTGGTCCCTATCTATCGATTTGCAATTTCTTGCTTTCAAACTGCTAGGCTGGCAGGAGCTGGGACAAAGATGGGAGCTCATTCTGTCCTGCAGTATTCGGGTATTGAACTGCTGACCTGCTATAGGGGGAGCCTCATATCTTTTACTGTAAACAGGTGTGACACATGTCATACGTAATCTCCCAGTGAGTTTGATATTGTGAGAAATCTTAGAATTTCTCCCCCTCAAGCACATGCTTCTTAAAGATTAAATGGTGAAATCCACATTCCTTAGAAGTAAGCAGATAATAATACCATAAAAATACTTATTGCAAAAAGAGAACTAGTCTGAATCACACCAGTACTGGAAAGCATTTGGGGTGTGAAAGCTGTATTTTATATGAAATATGTGCACCACTGTTTGGGACTCTCTAGCCTTCTGTTCCAGCAATCTGCTAAGTGCTGTTAACTTTTTTCATTCCTTTTTATAGAAAAGGGAGAGCTGATTGTCCCCTTAACGTAACCTCTGCTTCATTTCTCTACAACTCAGAAATCTCCTCCTGTTTCTTTTCAAAGCCCTTCTCCTAATTCCAGTTCTGCCTTGTCCATCTTCCCCTGAAAAGCAATTTCTGTATTGTTATTTGGCCTGGGTTCCTGGTAAAATAATGAAAATTATGCCTTGAAGTGCTGTACAGGTGGTATGAAGTTAAATGGAGTTATAGAATGAGACAATAAAATCCTCCACATCATCTGATGGTGGATATCCCTAGGATGAAGCTCCCAAAATAGGACTGGCTCTACCATTAAGCAAAGCAAAGCCAAGCAAAGCAGCCACATCAAAAGGTAGTTTTTGGGATGTTGGAAGAAGGCACAGTAAAGGATTTACAGTGCATAAGAAACAGTAGTGTACAATTGATTTCAGCCGACCGGGGCATAAGCCAAATTTGCTGTCCCCTAGTGGATGCTGGTGCCTGCTCCCAGTAGGGCTTCTGGGAATTGTAGTCCAAGAATACCCATAGCCCAAAAAGTGCTGCCCGGGGTGAACTGCCTCTCTGGGGGCCCATCCTACGCCCCTGATGAGGAAGGCTACAGGAGAGACTGGAATGGATAGAATCAGAAATGAGATTATATGGGAAATAATTGGAATAGAGCCAATCTTAAACTACATCCAGAGACATCAAATAAAGTGGTTTCCCCATTTGGAGAGAATGTCTTGGAATTCCATACCATACAAGGCCTATGTGAAAGGACAAAGCACAAGGCAGACCCAGAGGAAGGTACCAACAGGAGGAAGAGGAGGAAGAAGTCAGTTTAGGAGAAATGGAGAGGAGAGACTCTATTTCTTCTTCCATGACTAGGCCAGATGTGAAACTGCCAAAATGAAGCCACCTTTTGGTGAGTTCATTCTGTGGTTCCTTTTGCCTGACCAAGTGTGAAAAAGATTAGCTGGAAAACCAAGGCTGTCATTATCATGGTACACCTGGTTAAAAAATACTAGGATCTTTCAGGAGGCTCTTTATGTGTACCCCGGAGCTATAGCCAGGGGGTATCCAGGGTGGCCTATACCCACCCTGAGTTCGCAGTTTGTCCACCCTCCAACTCCTGGCTGCTTATATATACTGTATATGACATATATGCATGACATTGTTGCCCATCCTGGAAAAATATTCTCCCACCCACCTCTAGAATCCTGGTTACAGCCCTGGTGTACCCCAGAGACTCTACTGATAGAACTACATTGAGTTACCTGTCTTGCTACATATTCCCTGAGAATATAGAACATACTAGATAATATTACAAGCTGAAACTATGTTAGTGTTCCTGGGACATGTTTCTGAGAGGCTTCAAGGGGCTGAGCAAGCATCCTTGCAATCAAAGCCCATATTTATTTCACAGTAACCAATCTGAAGTTGGAGCCAGCCAAGTTAAAAACTACAGCATGGATGAAAAACTCTTGCTGTGACAGTCAGATGTTTTCAGCACTTGAAAAATTCCCTCTCCAAACGACCTGTTTTATAAATCAAAAGGGGGTGACAGATCAAATAGAAGAAAATATCCAGGTGATCCTGTTGTAGGCACAGAATATGTTAACCAAAGATGCACTGCACTTTTTAAACTTTCAATGGAGCAGAGATAGCAGCACCTACGTTTCCTGTTTGTTGAAGGATGGTACTTAGTGTGCCTTTTGTATGTCCTCTGAACTAGCCTGGTGTATTAGTGTGTACTGTTCCATCACCTGTGTTGAAGAACTATTCATGAAAATAATGGTTCTGCCCAATGATGGGCAGAACCAGCTTGACAGAACTGGTAGTAACTTTCCCCAGTGTCCCGGAGAACTGGTAGCGGCTTTTGAGGGAACCACCTCAGAGGTTTACCTTTTCACCAGTTCCCCCACTGTGCATGCATGCCAAGCATTTGGCGTGCATGCGCAGCCTCCTTGCTGCCCTCCCAAACAGGGAGGAGGAAGAGAAGCTGCTAGCCTGAAGCTCCCTATAGCCTGCTCCCCAGGGTAAGTGACTCACCTTTGGATGTGGTGTGTCTGTGTGTATTTTAATGTGTATTTATTTTTAATGTGTATTTTTATATGTTTTATGTGTATTTAATGTGTATTTTTATGTGTTTTTATGTCTATTTAATGTGTATTTAATTTGTATTTATTTTAATGTGTATTTTATGTGTATTTTTATGTCTGTTTAATTTGTATTTTTGTGCACTTATGGGGTTTTTACGTTGGCTTCGCCCATGACCTTACGACGTTGACTCCACCCATGATGTCATGATTTTGGCTCCACCCATGATGTTGGCTCCACCCACAGTGTGGTATTAAAAAATTTGGCTGCCCACCACTGGTTCTGCCCATGCCTGTAGCCCAACATAAAACTTAGAAATCACTGTGAATTTTAAAAACTCCACTCATAACAAAGAAGGCATATGTTATCATGTGCCCAATGGCTGATTCTAGAACTTTAATTTCCACAACTGTCAGCCAATGTGGGAAGGGATGAAATCCTGGGAAAAGCAGACAAGCCAGTGAAACGGCCAAGAAGCATCTAATCCATTTTCCACATCTTGGCCACGAAACTGAATGTAGCAACACAGCACTATATGTTTCTTTTGTTTTGGTTAAAGGTTGGTGTTGCTTAAATTATACTCTGTGCATTAAAAAAAATCCCCATTCAAGAGTTAGCATGTGCACTGTGTTCAAAGGAATGTGCCAAACTGGACCAAATCAGGCGTGCAATTCCAGGGTGGCTATAAGGCAAAGCAATAAGACTTCACTCACCCCCAGGGTGGAGCAACAGCACCATGAATCTTTTGTACTATTTCAACATTCATAAGATTAAAACGGTGAGAAGACATTTGAATTGAGGAAATGGGAAATTGAAAGTAATGTACTGCAGTTGGCTGAGCTGCTAGCATCAAAGACGTAGTGGAGTGATAGTTGAGCATGCCAATATAGGCAAAGCTCACCCTTGCAGACTCCAACTGCATGGTAAATAAATCTACTAGCAGCAATTCCACCAGCCCTTCTGCAGAGATTTAGAGCAGAAAGAAAGCCTGCTTACATAGTCTATTTGCACTGTGAAATATTCTTTTTTCCCCTTTGTTCTCCCACTCAACTTGGTTTGCTAAAGTTTACTAAAATATTAATGCATGGTTAGGTTTCAGCTTATGAGTGACAGTTTGAAAGGCTGATTGTTGTTTGGGCTTTGATTGGACAGGCCACACAACTACCATAGCCCACCAAGGTCACAGTCATTTGCATTTCACCTTATTTCTGGGATTCAAGGCTAGTTAGTCTTAAAGGTGCTACAAGAGGTCAGACCGAATATTTCAACAACAGCACCTCTAATCCGCTCAAAGACTCTTGCTTTCAGGATAGAAGTATTGAGAGAGAGGAATTTCCATCTTCCTGCCTCTTCCATTACATCCTTGCCATTGTTCTACATTAGGGAATGTAAATTTTTCCATTGTTCCTTTATTTTTTCTTTTATTTGCTCTCATGTGCAAGAACGGGAACCCAGGGGAAACAAACAACATCTCTGCCAGTGAGAGGGTGAGATATTTTAACACTTGTGAGGAGATTCCTTGCAAAATAACACAAAGTGCACAAAACTACAATAGCCAGTGCCATGTTGCATGGCCATTTACGACTTAGAAACCTTGAGTCTGTTGTTTGAGCCATTTTGCTCATCTCCCCTTCCTTTTGAGCTTGCTGCGTCCATGTACTTAACAATGGGTAAAGACACCAGTTTATATGAAGTCATTCTTTACAAATGGTCAAACCCTGGGAAGAAAGAAAAAGTGCTGATCTCATTCGCCCAATAGAGGCAAGATACATTACAGGGGTTTGAAATACGCTTGTCAAGATGTGGAACATTTTTGCACCCCAATTCTAAACATTCCACTGTGTTGGAGAAGCGATTTGGGCCCCTCAAGGATTGTTGCCTTGCTGTGGAGAGGGGGCTTGCATGGTTTGATGAGGCTATAGGCTATGCCATGTAGGACCACCCAAGATAGACTGGCCATAGCGGAGAACTCAGACTAAACACAATACACTGGTGAAGGAACTGGCAACCCATGCCAGTACCATTGCCAAGAGAACCCCATGGATAGTATCAAAAGGCTTAGTTGTTAAGGCACTAGGCTTGGAGACTGGAAAGACAGGTTTGATTCCAGAGAGCTGCACAATGGGGGACATGAAAGGAGCCTCATTGGGCATCCCCTGCAAAAATCCTTTCAACCCAGAGTAATTTCTGACACAAAAATGAATATCAAAATGCTAAACAATATGACACTGGAAGATGAGCCCCTCAGGTCAGAAGGTGGGGAAGAGCAGAGGAAAAGCAGAGGACAATTACAAGTAGCCCCAGAAAGAGTGAAGCAGCTGGGCCAAAGTGAAAAGGATGCTCAGCTGTGGATGGATCTGATGGTGAAAGGAAAGTCTAATGCTGTATAGAGCAATATTGCACAGGAACCTGCATAGGAACAAGGCAAGCTATACATTGTCAAAAATGAGATGGAAAGAATGAGCATTTATATCTTGGGAATCAGTGAACTAAAGTGGACATGGATGGATGAATTTAACTTGGGGAACTATTATATCTACTACTGTGGGCAAGAATCCTTTAGAAGAAATGGAGTGGCTGTTATAGTCAGTAAAAAAGTGAGGAAAGCAGTAATGGGATACAATCTTAAAAATGACAGAATGATCTCAGACTGAATTCAAGGCAAACTATTCAGCATCACAGTAATCTAAGTCTATGCCTCAACCACTGAGGCAGAAGAGGCTGTAGTCAACCAGTTCTATGAAGACCCACAGCACCTTCTAGAACTCACATAAAAAAAGGATGTCCTTACCTTCATAGGACATTGGGATGCCAAAGTAGGAAGTCAAAAGGTAACTGGAATAACAGGTGAGTTTGGACTTGGAATACAAAATGAACAGGGTATATCTAAAACAGAAACAGTGTCCAACTGACCCTTTTTGGGTAAGGTTTTGGAAAAGGCAGTGGCACAGTGGCTACAGGAAGTCCTGGATGAAGCGGATTATCTGGAGCCTTTTCAGTCAGGATTCAGGCCCGGATATGGTACAGAAACTGATTTGGTTGCTTTGGTGGATGATCTCTGGAGAGAGCGAGATGGAGGTCATCCGTCTGTCCTAGTTCTTCTCGACCTTTCAGCGGCTTTCGATACCGTCGATCATGGTGTCCTGCTGGGAAGGCTCCAAGGATTGGGAATCCAGGGCACTGTGTTGGCCTGGTTTTTCTCATTTCTGAGGGGCAGGACCCAGTCGGTGTGGCTGGAGAATGAGAAGTCCAGCCCCAGGCCCCTTCACTATGGGGTGCCTCAGGGCTCGGTACTCTCTCCTCTCCTATTCAACATCTACATGAAGCCACTGGGTGAGATCATCCGTTCCCACGGGGTGAGGTATCATCAATATGCAGACGATACCCAGTTGTACATCTCGGCCCGTGGGGACCCAAGCGGTGCAGTGGAAGTCCTATCCAGGTGCCTGGAGGCTGTTAAGGTCTGGATGGGGGAAAACGGGCTACAGCTGAATCCCAGCAAGACTGAATGGCTGTGGGTCAGGGGTCCTGTGTTATCACGGGAGCTGCCAGCTTTGGTTCTGGATGGGGCAGTTTTGCCCCAAACAGACCTGGTGCGTAATCTGGGGGTCCTCCTGGACTCACAGCTACTGTTCGAAGAGCAGGTGGCAGCCATGGCCAGGAGGGCTTTTGCACAACTTCGTGTAATATGCCAGTTACGCCCACTTCTAGACCGGGATGCCTTGCTCATGGTCACAGGTGCTTTGGTCACTTCCAGACTTGATTACTGTAATGCGCTCTACATGAGGCTGCCCTTGGTGACCATTCAGAAACTGCAGCTGGTCCAAAATGCAGCAGCCCGGGTAGTGATGGGATGCGGGCGTTATATTCGTGCCGCACCACTGCTTCGGGAGCTGTACTGGCTACCAGTAGGTCTCCGAGTGCAATTCAAGGTGCTGGTCATTACCTTTAAAGCCCTATGTGGTAGTGGGCCAGGATACCTAAGAGACCGCGTCACCCTAAGAACGTCTGTCCGTCCCACCAGGGCGGACCGCAGAGGCTCTCTTGTCATACCATCGGCCAGAGAGGCACGCCTCACTGGCACCAGGAGGAGGGCCTTCTCTGTGTTCGCCCTGGCCCTTTGGAACCTCCTGCCAACCGAGCTGCGACTACAGATAGAGCTCCTGCCCTTCCAAAAGGGCCTAAAAACCTGGCTGGCGGGACAGGTGTGGGGACCCGGGAATGGGGGATCCCATGTAGGGTGGCTGATCTAAGGGACAGCCACCCTTTCTGTTGTGTTTTAATGTTCTTATGAACTTTTACAGTTTTTAATTAGAACTTGTATTATAGTATCATTGGTTTAAATTTTGTTTCTAACTTATGTGTAAGCCACCCAGAGTCGGGTTTTACCTGATTGGGGCGGGATAATAAATACGAGCAAATAAATAAATAAACACATAAGCAACTTTTAAAACAAAGTTCCTCCTATTGTCAAAGTTTTTGTGATTTTTGCTGAGCAAACTGCCTGACTCTCATCTGGTCATAATCGTGGGCCAGATTACATTTTCTGATTCACAATAGCACATGAGCAATAACTTTTATGCAACACTCACTTTTTCTCAGAAATACAATAATATGATAATATAATAACTGTGTGCCAATCAAGTCAATTCTGACTTATGGTGACCTTTATCAGAGTTTTCTAGGTAGAAAATACTCAGAAGTGGTTTACCATTCCTTTCTTCTGGAGGCACCCTGAGACTGTGCAGCTTGCCTGTAACTACACAGGTTGGCTTTTTCTCATGTGAGCAGTGGTGGGATTCAACAGGTTTGCACCAGTTGGCAGAACCGGTAGCAGAAATTCCAGCTGGCACCACCCATCCAAGTTTTGAAATTAAGTAGTTTTTAAATAAATTTTTGAAATAAAGTCTTAACTAGTCCTAAGAAAAAGCCACCTCAGCCGTGCAGGAGGTTCTTCCACCGGCCCAGTCATGCGGGCAGTTAAGAAGGCCCCTCCACTCCCCCTGGATTTGCTCCACCTGGCCGGGGGTGTGTGTTTCAAAGGCCATTGGCAGGAGCCCCGGCTGAAGAAGAAGCTGCCCCAGCCTTGCAGGCGGTTGTTTCACCACCCTGGCCGTGCAGGCAGCTGAGGATGCCTCCGTCCCTCCCCCTGGATTTGCTCCACCTGGCCAAGGGGGGGGGGATGCCTCACTGCCTACCCAAACATTCAAACTGTTGTGACCTTTTCCCTCCCTCTGCGTTTGTTTTTGTTATTTCTTTGATACTGTATTACCACAACTCTGTAAGCCGCCCTGAGTCGCCATGAAGTGGTGAGTGGGCGGCTATATAAATTTAAATTAAAAATAAATAAATAAATAAAATTCAGATGCAACACAGGGTTCCCCCTGGCCACGCCCACCATACCATGCCCACAGAGTAGGTAGTGAAAAAAACTGAATCCCACCGCTGCATGCAAGTTATAGTAAAGAATTACATTCCCAAATTTTGCATCTGCAATCAGATAACTAAACCACTGAGCTATCCAGCCAGCTCAGATAAAATAAACAATTCACTAACATTTCAGGCTGCAAATGTATTTGTTTTTTATTGTTCCCAATAGATATGAATACCACTTGGGCATTTCTATGTGTGTTAAATAATGTACTGCCTTTAGGCATTGTGCGTAAAGTCAATTATAAAGTCTAAAGCTATCCTGTACTGAGGTCTGTAAATGATTAAAACTGTCCATGCAGTATTGTTTTGGAAACTGTGTTTTTGGATGAAGAAGAAATAGTGTGAGAAAATTCTGATTCCCTGCAATTTATTTGCAAATATAAAGAGAAAACAAAAACACATGGGAATGTGCAATTCAAAGAAAGTTGAGAAATATTAGATTTCCATGAGGGAGGCAGAATGGGTGGTGGGAGTGTTCTCTGTCACATTGTGCCAGTAACGTGTTTAAAGTTGTATTCTCAAGAGTAAAGCTTAGCCCAGCTTGGCAATATACTTTTTACAGGCTTTAAGTAATAATTTGTATCCACAATTCTGTCATGCAACTTGTAAACAACCTGCCCCAAGAGGATTTTGGACATGGCCTGAATGTGGCAAAATATAGGCATGCACAACGTTGTATAACATTTAACATATTGCTCTCCAGTCAAATGCATGTGCTTTGCTTGTGTACCCTCAATTGAAGAGACATACGCCAAAGGTGGATTTAAACAATAAACAAGTAGGGTGGGTGCTAAGCCAGATGGAAGAATACATGCTGGGCCCCATGGGAGATTCCCGACAAGGGCGGCGGCACACCCACACACCTCTTCTACTCTCCTCCTCTTGCCGGGGAATCCCCTAGGGTCCACAAGAAATGCCACAGCCCAGACCGCCCCCTCTTCACTGGCATCCATCCACCCTGCTCTCCAAAGACTGACCTGGCTTTCTCCCACTACTGCCCAACCATATGTGTACACTGGTGGGAAAAAGGGTGCCTGCCTGGGGGTCTCCTCAATGCCCCCTCGGTGCCAGGATGGTGGTGGCGGGTGCTTTCCTTCCACCATAGGCTGCAGTGGTTCAGTCTCTTCCACACATGCATGGAAGGGAGAGTCAGGCACACACAGGCTAAGGAGAAGCAGCAGCACAGGTGTGCCTTCTCTTCAGGGAGTCCCTTCTGTAGCTGTTGGAACAAGGCCTCCACTCCTTGCCTACGCCTGTGCTGTTCCAATTGCTGTTCCAATTGGAGAACCCTTAAGGAGGTACAGCTGTTTTACATTTACATTAAGGCATATTATCCTAGAGAACTGGTTAGGCAAAGATTTAGTACCTAACTTCTTTAACTGTTGAAAAGTTGAAAAGTGCCAAAATGAATCCATCTTGTGGTGAGTTCATTCTGTAGTTCCCTCCATCTGACCTAGTGTGAGAAAGATTAGCCAGAATAAGCTTTAAGCTCTGGTTTAAAAGCTCTGGTTGATTTCTGTTTGGGGTGGGTGGGTCAGTGGGTGTATTTTAATGTATTTTTATTTATTTATTTATTTATTTATTTATTTATTTAATTTATTTACGGGTTGTGTTGTGGGTGGGTGGAGGAGTGTGTGTGTGTGCTTATTTTTATTTTATTTTTTATTTTTTTCCTTTGGCCCCACCCACAATGTCATGATGTCATGAAGTTGGCTCCAACCATGATGTCATGATGTCATGACGTTAGCTCCGCCCACACTGTGATGACATCACGGTGGGGTAGTATTTTTGACATCCCACCACTGAATAAATTGTATCTTTTTATATTGAAAGACACCCCCCCCCCGGGCTGGAAATGTGGGAAATAAAAGGCTGTGACATGGGGTGGGGAGCACTATGTAGCAATAACAACTTTGGGGTTAAGTGGTTGACCTTCAGTTTGTAGAACAGGCCTCAATATACTACACTCCTTCTGTCCATTCCCTGCACATGATGCACTCAGTATAGCCACCTAAAAGAAAAAAGCAAGAAAATTCTAGAACACAGATAGTCTCTCACTATCCTACCTTTAACATGCTTAGATACAAAGCAGCTGCTCCGTGTGGTGCATGGGGAAATAAAAAGAGCCTGAGGAGGCCAGTCTGAGCTCTAGGGATTGGATTGGACTTTCCAGGCAAAGTTCTGCCGTCTATTGAGGCTTCTGCTTCCTTCCTTTGCTGCAGCAATTGGCACCGAGTATTTTTGTTCAAATTTCAACATTTGTATCCCCTAAAATGCTAGAAGAAACTTTAGTGATTTGTAACTGATCCAAGTGTGACTGGAGGCTTTTTGAGCAGCCCTATGTCTGTTCCAACAAAATACAAACATCTCTGCTTTGTGTTGTTTTGACACTTTCCCCCATAAAGCTGGTGCACACCTCAGCAATACTTTTGTCGTGTATTTTTATTTATTTATTTATTGCATCTGCAAAAACAGTATACAAATTAACACAATATTTCTTGAAGTGATTGTGATGGCAGGACTGGTCACAGAAGTAGTAGGAGTAGCAGCAGCAACATTTTTGCATGCACAGGCTGAGTTTAGTCCTAATTGATATTATCTATTCACCCTTATAGAATAAAAATCAGCAAAAGGCATTGAGGGACATTGATCATGAAATCATAGATTCTGCCTAGGTAAGCAGGTCATGCAGAATGGAGTTAGTCTTTTGATTAGCAATCTGTTAAAATTGAAGCAGGTCTTCTGAAATGTTAGACAAAGGCTCTCTGCTGGAAATGAGAATGATATGACAAATAAAGGACATATTTGCATATGATTTAAACAATCTGCCATCTTGGCTGTGGCTTTTTCTCCTCTCAAGAATAAATTATCCATTGTGAAGTTCATTGCTGAAATTTACAGACTGCTTTGTCCTGGATAGTCCCAATAGATTCCCTTTTAAGGATAGGATATCCAGTCACACTTTTTCTCTGGAGCAAGTGTGACACAGCTGCATTGTTTATCTTATTATTATTACATACAAATCAACCATTTGATTCAGAGTCGAGGACTAGAATAAAATTAACAGTTCAAGCCATAACCAAGGACCTAAGATCTGTTAAGGTCTGAATATATATGCAGTTCCTAGTACAGTCAAACCTCTCATAAAGAGCGCCTCGCTTAAAGAGTAACTCGCTTAAAGAGCAGAATTTTCTCTGAATGTTTGCTTCGCTTAACAAATAAAACCAACCAAAAACTCGCTTAACAAATAAATCGGGGTTTGCAATCCCCCCCACAATTGGTCACTTACAATGGTGTTTCGCTTAAAGAGCAAACTCGCTTAAAGAGCAATCCTGTGGAACACATTATGCTCTTTAAGTGAGGTACAACTGTAGGTTTTTTTTTTTTGAAGAGTTAGGATGTTCAAGTCTGATAAGTCCAAAATTTCCAAATATCTAGAGAGCTCCAAGGGCTCCGATCATTATGGGAACAACAACAGATTTCTTCCTCCATAGATGCATGACTTCAATTTGCAAATCATGATATTTTGTGATTTTCTCTAGTTGTTTGTCTTCAATTTGTGCGTCTCATGGTATAACAATGTCAATAAGTGAGACCTTTTTCTTTTCTGCAACAGTTATATCAGGTGTGTTGTGAGGAAAATGTCTATCTGTTTGAATTTTAAAGTCCTACAGGATCTTGACCCTCTCAAGACTCTCCATGGCCAGTTGGGTTGGGGATTGAGGGCAGCTGTGCGGACCGGCCGCAGCTTTCACCTTTGCTGTGGCCCCCGCATCCTCCATGGACTCTTCCCGGCCAGTCAGGTCAGGGATTGAAGGCAGCTGTGAGGACTGGCCGCTGCTATTTCACCTTCGCCGTGGCCTCTGCATCCTCCACGGACTCTCCCCAGCCAGTTGGGTTGGAGATTGGGGCAGCTGCACAGACCGGCTGGTTGACTGAAGACCTCTGCCTCCGCCTTCACAGCTGCTCCATGGGCACTCCTTCCCTGCTGGGATGAGATAAGGTGGAGGGCGCCTTTTCTCCCCAAACAAATGCGCGATCCCACACTGAGACATCTGCTTTGTTTGGGGAGGAGGGCACCTTTTCTCCCCAAACAAACTGGCAAGCCTATTCTCAGACTGCCAGTTTGGTTGAGGAGGAGGGCATGTGTGCCATCTACCCAAACCAAACTGCTGCTTGGAGCAGAGATTTCTGCCCCAAAGCCTGCAGGGCTGGTTTCCAGCCTTGTGGGCTTTGGGATGGAGATCAACATTGGGAAATTTGAGGCAAACTTTTGCATCACACAATGTTAAGATAACATTGTGCAATGCAAAAGTTTGCCTCAAATTCCCCAACGTTATCCAATTTTAGCATTATCCGAGGTAAACATTATCCAAGGTTCCACCCACAGTGGGAAAATATCACAGATGGGTGGTATAGAAATCTAATAAATAAACAATTTAATGAATGAATGAATAAACAAACAAATAAATGTTGGACCCAATCCTTGGTTGCAGATTTCTTGTAAGATAATTTTTTCATAGACTTTTTTTTTAAGCTGCAGCATCTGAACAAAGGGAAGTACTTCACAGATGAAGTGGCACATGATGAGAAGTCTTAAAGCATTTCTGCTAAATAAGTGTCAGTGGATGGAAAGAGTTAGCAGCCAGAGAGCATCTGGGGCTCTTCCAGACCTTACCATTATACAGGTTTCAAGTAACAGCTGTTTTAAGCTTTCTGCACAAATTGAAATGTTGGGCCATTGTTGTTTCATGTTTTATTAAGCAGCTCTTGATGATTCTCTGGGTAATTTAACAGTTAATGCCCCTGGAGTGTTTCTTCCTCCACCTCCTGATCCACCCCCATGATGCAGTAAAACAAATAGCACTCCTGAGATTCACTCGGAGCGACACAAAGGCAAAAAGAGAAGCTTGTTTCCTTCAGCATCATTCAGCTTTACTCAGCAGGGATATGAAATGACATTAAGAGTTAGAATAATGACAAGGCTCATCAATCCAGCCTTTTCTGCTTAATGGATGGCAACGTGTTTCTTTAGATCAATCTTGGCCTTACTGAAAGGGAATGGGAGGCAAGGAACAAAATCTCTGGGTGGTTTTTTTTTATGAATGAAAGGTTGGAAAAATCACTGGAGAAGATGAGAAACAATTCATGGGCAGGATTGGGAGATGGCTAATTTAGATGAAATCAGATAAGAGTCCAGAATTTGATGAGGGATTATTTGGTGGGCCAAGTTGCTGATTCAACCAAACTTCTAGTCTTATCATCAAATGATGAAGTCTCAAGAGCAGTAATATGTGGGAAGTTTTGTTCATTTTTTTTTAAAGTCCCAAATTTTGCCATTTACTATTTAAGGTGTATGGGGATATAGGTCCCAAGTTGGTACTGTCATAAAACACTTAAGACCACGAAAGCATCTCTTCTTCTCAAGAGGGTTCACAATTTGGATCTCTGTCTTTACTGGCCCCTGGGCCTAGTTCTTCTGTATGTAAGAGGTGCTGATTCCTTCTTCTTGTTGTCATGAACCTGAGGAACGTTACATTATTTAAGTAACTTAGATGTGTTTATGGGACATACCAAAGGGATGACATCATCAAGTTAGTGCCCCTAGTGGACAGAAACACCTGAGGTAGAGACAGGGGATTCTCAAACTTTCACATTTGACCGAGAGTAAACTTGTCTCTAGAGTTCAATGACTTCTGGTGACCAGTCGTTCACCTGACCATCTAGTTGGGAGGGGACCCAACCTTTCCCTTTGATACCTGAACTCCCAGAACTGGAAGCAGGGGGATAGTAGACTTTGATAGATAACGATCAGATAACTATCAGTGGGGGAAGGGCTCAATGGAAGAAGGGCAACCTTGACAGATAAGATAGGATCTGGCCCCCACCTGTGGGAACCCCTTCCAAACTTGTTGGAACCCCAGACTTTCCCACAAGAACTACATTCCAAAGAGGGGAAATTCTGTATAAAATTCTGGACATCTTCAGGACAGTGGGAGCCTGTGATGGTCATTGCCTTATCAAGAACAGAGATCTGGACTTAGAAAATATTTGACTAGATGGGGCCTAAATAAGCCAACTCTTAGCTGATTTACATCGAGGCTGGGACTCTGTTTCACAGCGAGATGGAATACAGTCAAACCTCGCATAAAGAACACCTCGCTTAAAGAGTAACTTGCTTAAAGACCAGAATTTTCTCTGAATGTTTGCTTCACTTAACAAATAAAACCAACCAAAAACTCGCTTAACAAATAAATCAAGGTTTGCAATCCCCCCCCCCCCAATTGATCTTTTACAATGGTGTTTCGCTTAAAGAGCAATCCTGTGGAATGCATTATGCTCTTTAAGTGAGGTACAACTGTACTTAGAAAACTTAGTGTTTTTCTTATTTTAATAAGTTTGGAGTTAGAGTAGCATAGGAACCCTACCATGGGTTATAGATTACTAGGGAAAGTATTTTTAAAATTAATATCTAGTTTATTAGTCTGTTTTCTGAAATGGATTATTTTAGGATTTCCATTATTTCTTCAATAAATCTACAAAGACAACATCATGTCTTTGTTCTGTGAACCTGGATGAGCAAGATTCATGCACTGAGATAACACCGGGTTTTGTACAGCTGGGAACTGCTACTTTCCCATAAAGAAGTTCAGAGGGAAGCCAGGGTAGGAGAGAAGATCAAAAGGAATACAGGCTCAGGCTTTCTGATAACCCATCCCAGGCTTGACTGTGGGAATATTTTTCTCTCAATGCCTGAGTGAGGCTTTGAGTTAAAAAGACAAGACTGCCATTTCATCCCTACCACAGGTGGTTGCTTAAGGCCTTGTCCTCTCATCCTTGTAAGGGGTTCTCACCAGTGGACTGTTGTCTGGTCAGAGACACACCCTTGTCCCCTGTTGAAACTCCTTGACACTTGTGTCTCTTGTATTTAGAATAGAAAGAACATGAGAGTTTATAGAAATAAAGTATAGGAGAAACCAAAATTGACAGATTTGTTGATCTACAACATTGAGTCCTTAAATCTCAAAAGTCCAGGTCTCAGTCTCTTGAAAGTACTGAATTAGGGTAACCACCACTTCCCCCAGTCCTGGGAGATGGCTCACCTTGACTACATACACGGCAAGCATATATAGCAACATTCCATGTTGACAATACCCATTTTGACTATGTGTGGAAGAATTTCATTCCAGGGTATTTGGTTTTATTTTATCACTGCTCTCTTAACAATAGTATCAGCATAGTATTATGTTCATTCTTCTTGTAGGTAATTTCTCAAGCTCTGCCTTTGATTTGACAATTGGCAACCAAACTGGCATTCCCCTAGAGCTGGTCCCTATTTTATTAGAATGCGTCATGATACCTTATGTATACCTTTTCAAAAGTAAGCAAGTTCAAAGGAATGTTGAGATCTGTAGGAGAAAGTAATCATTTACTAGGTCCTATTAATGTCAATGGAATAGAAATTCACCCAATTTTATTTGAACCCAACCAACTTACTTTAGTGGGATTCACTTTTGTGTAGGTATATACTGGATTGCTCTATAGGTTGGGTTTAATTGCAAAACAAAAAGAGAGAGAGAGAGAGAAAGGCAATTGGAGCTTTTAAAAAAACACATCCAAACCAATAATTAACTATTCTAATGGATTTTCTTCAGTTTGTTTGTGATTAAAAGGGAGAGATGATGAGGTCTATGGCTGGTTGTACCTCAAGAAGGAAGCAAATAAAAGTTATTTATTAAGCTGTTGCTAAAGCATGTAATTCCTTATTTGCCAGAGGCAAGAGAAATTTTTGTGGTTGCTGTTCAGGCAGATTTGCTGCTCACTCAAGCCTGTTTTTGCTACCAGATCTGAGCCTTTTATTGTCAGTTTTATTATCTTTATGATTATTTAAATTTTAATGAGGCGAAAAGTAGATTTTTAAAAATGTGTTTATGGGGAAAAAACAGAATTTGTTAAGAAGTGGCAAAATATCCACGTAGAAAACATTTTTTCCCCTAGACAATTGGCAGTAGACTGCAAAATCACAGTAAGGACATTCTTCTCATATGATCTGTAAGTGTTGTTTTGTTCCAGAAAAGGCAGGTGTTAAGCCAAAAATTATCTGGCAAAGTGTACTGTCTAGCAAATGCTTGGTATTTCTTATGCTTCTATTTTCTTAAGTTTTTAAAAATCAGAAATACGTAGGTCGGGGTAGACAACTTGATGGTCCTTCCAGTTGCCGCTGCCTAGGAAGAATGAATCCCTACATGAAGTGGCTAACAGCATAAAATCCCCCATACAACAAACAGACATTTTAAAAGTTACCCCCCCCCCTAAAATCATAATAAAAATGAGCTACAATAAAACCAACAGTAAATGTGCCATAAAATTGGGCCAAAATACATCAGACCCATGTCCTAAACCACTGAACTGGGAAAATATAAGCTGTTCTGCTACAATCAAAGCCAAGGGTCAGAGATTATTAGCATTGCAGTCCAAACCACCTGTATGATGTTAGGCTGTCTATCTCTGCTGTGGGCTGTTTTGTAGTGTGGACAGCGGAAAGTGCTCTGAGATGGTGGTCATCTTTCAAAGTGAACAAAGTTGATTTTATCAGAAAGGTGTATCAAGTTGAATAACTTCGGTGGTAGTCTACAGTTATTTAATACCCAGTCTAGGATGGCTTTAAGTCTTTCCCCCTGCCAGTAAGTACTTATACACACTATTCACCAATCAGCTAAAATACTGATGAAGCATGGCCACAGTCAACATTTAGACCACAATGGTTGACCTTATGGAAGCTAATATATAGACTTCTTTGTCATCATCATGGAACTGCAGAGCTGGAAAGTGACCCTATGGATCATTGAGTCCAACCTTGTGAAGGAAGCACAATGGAGAATTAAACTCCCAATTTCCGGCTCCACAGCCAGATACCTACACCATGGAGCTATCCAGTAGCTGAGTTTCTATGTCTATTTTATGTCCTTTCCAGTGATCTAGTTTGTTCTTTCTTAACACAACTTAGAAACTGTTAAGAAATCACCTTAGGGATTCCTTTTTATCAATTTCATATACCTTCTTCCGTACCATAAATACATTGAACTGTGTTTTGTTCTATGTGATATGGATGGATTCTTTCAAGTACAGTCAAACCTTGCTTAGCGAGCAACTTGTTTAGCGAGAAACTCACTTAACAAGTGGGTTTTTAAAACGAACTGACTCACATAATGAATATTTTCGTTATATGAGTACGACTCGCATAGCGAAAATTTTCGCTATGCGAGTCAGACTTCCCCTATGGAAACACTCACATAGTGAGCATTTCTGTGGGGGAAAACTCACATAACGAAAAAAATTTCGCTATGCAAGTCAGACTTTCTCCATAGAAAACTCGCATAGTGAGCGTTTCTATGGGGAAAACTCGCATCACAAAAAAAATTTGCTATGTGAGTTTTCCCCCTTAAAAAGCTCGTTATGCGAGTTTTTCCATAGGGATTTTCACTATACGAGTCTGACTTGCATAGCAAAAAACTTGTATAGCGAGCAGCCTCGCAGAATGAATTAAATTTGTTATGTGAGGTATTACTGTAAATACTTTTGTTCTGCTAGTGAAATCATGGGATGATCAGAAGATTCTAGTTGTAAAAGGTAATAATGTGTAAAGAAAACTATAGCATAGGAGAGAGGCTCTTGAAATTATCAGCAACATCAGATAATTGGGGTCACTTGGGGCCTCTCCCAAAAACCTTTTCCATGAATGAGTTTGTGGTCCCTGAAACAAAAACAAAAAAAGGACCATTTGCCTGCAGTCTGATCTTTGAATATAAAGCAGTGGTGGTTTTTTGGACCCATATCTAGCTTGGTGAATTTTATTCCATTATCTTGTTGGTGGGTTTGTCAGAGTAATGCAAGGCAAATATTTAGTCTATAGTGTATTAGAATAAGGGTTTAAAACAGTGGTGGCAAACCTATGGCACACATGCCAAAGGGATCACTCAGAGTCCTCTCTGTAGGTACACACACTGTCGCCCCGGCACAGAGTTTGCCCCCGTGCCTGTCTCCAGCAGCCTAATGGGAGCATTTCCTCCCTCTCCTGTCTGGGGTAAGGTGGTGGCTCACATGTAATGTGAGGGTGCAGATGACAGCCTGTTAAGTTTGTGGTGAAGGTGAGTTTGGGCACTTGGTCTCTAAAAGGTTCACCAACACTGGTCTAAAACAACCAGACTCACTACTTGCAACCAAATTGAGCTTTGATCGTTGTCTATGCTTTAAAAATATTCACATTTCTCTTTCTAGGAGGCTCAGAACATTACCATCTATTTCTTAATGCAAACATGCAAAATGACAAGAGAGCTGTTTCCCCCCCCCTTTTTTTTTGCTGCTAATCAGGGCCAGAGAATCATTTGTGGCTTCTGTTCACACACTTCCATGTTTTTTAAAGGATCCCCCCCCCCATTCACTCCCTTACAAATACCCAAATATTATAACAAATATTTATATGAAGGCCTGAATGAAGAAGCTCATCTTATGGGAAAAGAGATTAGATATGAAACATCTCTCGGTGCTTGAGGAAGTAACTTTCACTTCAGTTTTGACCAGTGTAACATCCACAGAAGTACTGCTGCCAATAGATCAGAGAGTGAGAAGTCACATGGGTAGCAAGGGAAATATCATGAAAGGGGGGACGGGGATGGGACAGATCAAACATAGAGAAACTAACTAACAAAAACAACCCTAGTGGCATTTCACTGGTTCTTATGATTTATGGGAAGCAAATCCTTGGCTTTGGAATTCAGTCTCTTTGATATTCACCACAAAGGAATTGCTTAGTTCATCTTATGTATAACTGTGAGAAGAATGATATAAGCTACATGCAGTAAACAGATAATCTGCTCAGTTACTATCACTTTGTAAAGGACAGCATTAGACTGCAGTAGCTTCTGGAGGTAGCTTCTCCTCCCCCTGAACATCTTGGTTTATGTGCTTCTGCTGCTCAGTAAGCAAAGCAGCAGGTTAGGGTTCTTATGAGGGGTGTGTGTGTGTGTGTGTGCGCGCGCGCTGCAAGCCTACACTACATCAGTTTTCTTGGTGTCCTTTTCTGAACCTTAAACCTACACTTTCATTCTCTACATATCACTTCATATTGTTTACTCAATACAGTTAGGAATAGGATTTCACTTTCTACTTGCTTGAAGGAGATGGATAGAGCAACAAAGGGCACTCCAAGATATAGCACTGGAGACTGCTCCTATGGGGAGAGAAGGGTGAGGTATTATGGGTTAAATTCTGATTCTGAAGCCACAGTTTGGGTGCCAGTGCACATTCCTACCATTCTAATAAGTTTTTTTAAAAATTGGAATGAAATGGTTAACTCACACAAGCATCATGGTCTCAGTAAAAATAGCCCCTTCTATTGGCAGTGAAAAGATATATAAGAAATAGCAGCAGTGTATATGCATCTTCAGGCTGAACCTGGTGAGGAAACAATGACAGATTCTGGTGGACTTCATTCCACATTTTCTGAAAATTTTGGGGTATGCTTTGATTCTTGTAGGATCTGTGAAGTACTTTATAATTCAGAGTATTTGTATCTGGTGCCATATACAGGTAAGCATATCAATTTACTCTATTACCAAGGATGAAAGTTACCATAACAACTTCAATGAGGACTTTGTGATCTCAACTTCAATGAGGACTTTGTGATCCCCGTTTCTTCCTTCCTACCTTCCCTTGTCTTCTATTCCTTCCTTCTTCCTTCCTTCCTTTCCTTGTCTTCCCTTGTCTTCCAGTCTACCTGGAGATTGGAAAAATCCCCTTGGATCCCAGGCCCAGCTGTTTATGCTTGTTAAGACAGGTTGCCTAATACTCCTTATTAAAAATACAGTCATACCTCACATAACGAATTTAATTCGTTCTGCAAGGTTCTTGCTATGCAAAAAAATTCACTATGCGAGTCTGACTTGCATAACAAATTTTTCGCTATGCGAGTCAGACTTTTCCCTATGGAAAATCTCGCATAACGAGTGTTTCCATGGGGAAAACTCGCATAGCAAAAAAATTCATTATGTGAGTTTTCCCCATAGAATCGCTTGTTATGCGAGTTTTTCCATAGGGAAAAGTCCGACTCACATAGCGAAAAATTCGTTATGCGAGTCAGACTGCTTAGCGAAAAACTTGCTCATTATGCAAGTTTTTCACTAAGCGAAACGCTCGTTATGCAAGGTTTGACTGTACATAATTGGCAAATAATTTGAAGGAGTAGAAAAATTATTTGTTTTATCTCCAGAAAACTGGCAACTAGAAATAGAGAAATATGAAAACAAAGTGCTACAGTGTTATTGTTTTTTATTTTATTTTGTTTTGTTTTCTGATATGCATGAAAACAAACTTCTTTCATTTTTAACACAGCAAGTTTCCATCATTCTTTATAGTGGCTACTGCTGTCTATTTACCCTCACCAAGGAACTGTTTTTCATCATTCTGGTCTTTTTTCTTTACAAAGTAACTGAAAAAGCAAGTTTTATAGTTACAATACAATAATGTTACTTTTAAAAAAATGTTGCTTTTTTAAAATGGCAGTTATAACAATACCTACTTCCAGCCTTGAATAACCTAAGGGTAATGAACTACGTTTAAAAAGTAATTCTTACTGGCTCTGTTCTTCCTTTTTGTACTATTGCCCTTGACCAGGGGTGTCCAACCTTGGTGCTCCAGCTGTTCTTGGGCTTTAATTGTCAGAAGCATGCTGACTTGGGCTTCTGGTAATTGCTGTAGACAATAAAATCCAATCAAATGATGATAAAATAACAGTGCAGGCAGTTCCATGCTGGGGAAAGAATTTACCGAGATGGGCTGCCACACGCCTCTGTTCAAAGCCCATATTTTAAAGGGAAACAGCAGCTCAGCAGATTCCCCTTCCCTTCCTCTCACCAGGCTTCACTCTGTTCCATGGGAGAAAGTCCGAAGCATTTTGGTAGAAGCTGCCAAAGCTCCCAAAGCACTTTGAACTTTCTCCCATGGAACGGAGTGAAGCCTGGTGAGAGGAAGTGAAGGGGAATCTGCCGAAGTGCTATTTCCCTTTAAAATATGGGCTTTGAGCAAAGGCGCATGGTTGCCCATCCCGGTAAATTCTTTCCCTAGCATGGGGCTGGCTGCAGGGAGAACTCACAGTCCAACAAAGGGAAACACCTCAGCTCCAAATTTGGAAGGCAAGGTCCCTCTATTATAGAGATCACAGACTATGTGTGTATTGTTTACTATGCTTCCCTATTCTCTGCTTCTCAAAGTTTGATCAGAACTGACATTCCCTACTTGGTATGTTTTTGCAGCCAATCCAAACCAGGAGCAAAGTTGAAAGCAACCCATCTGGGGTGACACTTGCAAGTTCATGCTTAGCATGGAAACCCCTGCAGACAAGCAAAGCTGCAGAAGAAGCTGCTAATACTTAACAGGTTGCTTTGCAGATGTATCAGGAATGGGTTGACAGTTGATAATTTGCAAACTGTAAGACAAAGGGATTCCCAACTTGCAGCCCTGACCTTTTTCTGTGCAGTCCTCCAACCTGCTTGTTGACCCTTGAATGTTTATAAGGTAAAGGTAAAGGTCACCCTTGCTCAAAAGCCAGCCATATCTGACTCTAGGGTTCAGTGATCATCTCTGTTTATACCCAAAGAGCCAGTACTGTCTGCATTTGCAGATGTTTCCGTGGTCATGTGGCAGGGATGCCTGGACACCGAAGTTCACGGAATGCTGTTTACCTTCCCACCGAAGTTGTACCTATTTATTTACTTGCATTTTTTCCTTTCGAACTGCTAGATTGGCAGGAGCTGGGACAGAGATGGGCACTCATTCCGCCATACAGTACTCGAGGTTTGAACTGCTGACCTTCCGCCCCCCACTACTCCCACTACTCTTAACCACTTGAGCCACTACTTCTGGTTTAAACTGGTAAAGGTTTCCCTTGCTCAAAAGCCAGTTGTATCTCACTCTAGGGTTCAGTGCCATCTCTGTTTCAAAGCTGAAGAGCCAGTCCTGTCTGCTTCTGCAGACATTTCCGTGGTCACGTGGCAGGCATGACTAGACACCAGAGTGCATGGAGTGCTGTTTACCTAAACAGGTAGGTTATTTTTTGTTACATTTTGATTTAAGATGTGGGCCCTCTTTAGGCAATGGCTACTCTAATGCAACCACCATGTCCCAGAAGGTTAGGGACCACTGTGCTAGAGAATTGTGACTTTGGTGTTTGCAGGTGACACTGTATTCGGCCCTTCTTAGTTTAAATGTCAGAGGTTGGACGAGAAAAGTGAAGGCAGGCAAAAGAGACCATTATGTGTGTGTGCATTGGGAGGTGGGTCACTTTCCAGCAACTGGCATAAGACTGGCCTGCTCCCCCTCCCATTCTCCTCCACCCACTCTGCAATTTCCACAGCTACACTTAACATCTGGAACACTTCCCTGTCTGTTGCCATTTTAGCTGTGGACAAAATGCTCCCTTTTCTTCAAAACATCACCTTGTGAGAGCCCCAACCAGGAGAGAAAAAGGGGAGTGCGTGGATAATGTAGAAAATACCCAAGAAGAATATTCAGGTGAACAAAATCTTCAGATTTTATGTGCCAATTAGAAAAAGGGAGGACATGGTAATGCCTAGCGCTTCCTGCTGCCAAGAATAAAGAAGTTTAGCTGACAAGCCTAGGAGTCCCACCGCTTGCTTTAGTACAGAGTGCATTAGTGCATTGTGTCAAGAAACCATGATTTCTTGCACTCCAGGATTAAAAGCGAAAGGTAATGCTTTCATTTCAGAGGTCTCTTATTTAGATTTCCATACAGCTCTGTATGCCTAAAAATTTGGCTTTTAGACATTCAGCTGAAAATGTTTTGTCGCCTCTCTGTATTTTCAAACCCTTCCCATCCCCCCATCCCCTGTAAAACAGATCAGTAGGGTAGCCTTGCGCAGGAAGTGAAATGGCAAAGCAGAACATTTTCAAAGTCAAAATTGAGGAAATGTACTGTTTTCTCTTAAATCTTTGTATGTGCTTTACAAGGAAAGCAGATCCACATCCCAACACCCTTCCTTTTCAATTGAAAAGCCCACAAGTCACATGAATTTGGCCTGGTCAAAAAATCTAGCAGCAAAAGTCATAGAAACATTCTAACACCCCACCCCCTTTACAGGGATTTGTCTATAAGAAATAGGCTATGTACCCATCTACACAACTCCTGAGGGAAACTATAGCTAGGGCCTCACCTAACATGTGCAGTGAGAGATGCATTCATCATTAGGTTGCAGATCATTAAAAGTAAAGCAGCAGTTCTGCACTTGTGGTGTGTGGTGCTACAAATGAAAAAACCATCATCCTATGCCACCGATGCCCAAACTATGGCTCACGGGCCCAATTGGGCCAATGTATATCATTAATGCGACCCGTGGTGAGTACCCAAGCTCACTGCAGACCACCCCTCCACCCGCCCCCACCGCCTGATGTCAGCAGTGGTGGGAGAGATCATGCTTTGTCCCGGCTGCTCTGAGCAGCCTCTGGCTCAGACCCATCCCCTCTGCAGCCTTTGCCAATGCCAATCGCTGCATTGGGGAAATTTTCAGAGCTTCCTCTGTTTCAAAATCCACAGTGCTGGAAGGCTAAACCTGGCGAGCTGCACTGACATCGGCTTTGCTACGCCAAGGGGCTTTCCCAGTGCCACAGATTTTGAAATGGAGGAGGCTCTGAAAATTTCCCCAACGTGGTGATAGGCTTCAGCAAAGGCTGCAGACGGGATGGGACAGAGCCAGAGGCTGCTTGGAGCAGTGGGGACAAACCAGGATCACTGCCGCCACTGCTGCTGATGTCAAAACTGTCAGCAGCAGGAGCAGCTCACTTCCAGCCCCCTCAGCTGCGTGTCGGAGGTGGGACTGGCCCGGCCCAAAAAAAAAAAAAAAAGTTTGGGCACCACTGTCCTTCCTATGCAATGGTGTCTCAAGTGGTTAAGATGCTGAACTTGAAGAATGGAAGGTTGGAGGTCGACACCTGAGTACTGCATGACAGAGTGAGTTTCCATCTCTGTCCCAGCTCCTGCCAACCTAGCAGTTTGAAAGCTAGAAATTGCAAGTAGATAAATAGATAACACTTTGGTGGGAAGGTAAACAGTGTTCTGTGCACTCCGGTGACTAGTCATGCCTGCCACAAGTTCATGGAAACATTTGCAGACGCAGACAGTGCTGGCTCCTTGGCTATAAACCAGTCATTCGCAACCCCTGGCCCACAAGCCTAATCTGGCCCATACATATCATTAATCTGGTGGTCACCTGGCCACCACTAGGACCACCCCAGCCCACTGCCAGAAGTCACAATACAACACTTACTGCAGTGGCAATGGTGGCAGCAGCAGTGATCATGCATTTCTTCAGGGGGCAGCTTTTGTAGACTCCAATCGCTCAATTTTTTAAAAAATTCTGTATCTTCTCTGCTCTGTCACTGTAGCTAATCCCTGGCACTTGGAGACTTCCATTGGTGCATAGCACTGGCGTCAGCGCCTGGTTTCTTAGTTCTTGTATATTTCCTGGTTCAGTGCTGGGAAACCAGGTGCTGACATCAGTGCCGTGTGCCAATGGAAGTCTCCAAGTGCTGGGGATTAGCTGTGGGGACAGAGTGGGGGAGCCATGGAAAATTATTAAAACAGAGCGATTGGGGTCCACAGAGATTCCTGCCACCCTGGGAAGTGGTGAAGCCTGTCTAAAAGCTTTGAAGAAATGCACGATTGCTGCCTCTGCCACATGCCAATGACGATGGAAGCGTAAGCACTAGGAGCAACCCACCTCCACCATCCCCACCTGTGTGAGGGGGAGCATGTCTGTCCCATAGGGCAAGAATGTTGTGAACCCCTGCTATAAACAGAGATAAGCACTGAACCCTAGAGTCGGATATGACTGACTTTCAAGCAAGGGTGACCTTTACCTATGCAATGATGCCCCATGACCCAGGGCAAGACAATAGATAGGTAGCCATCTTCCTTGTTCTTGACACATTTGATGTACAAATGGCTTTACCTCTCCTTTTTGGAAGCCAGTATTGTTGCTCCCTTTGTTAGAGAAAGGTAGGCACACAGGGGGCCTTTCTCACAATGGAGAGGAAAGCTTCAGCACAATGGATAATGGAAACAGAAATAAAACCCCTACTAATGCATAATTACCCTTGGCCATCTTGTAAAGTGCTGGGAAGTTCTGATGCATCAACAAAAGAAATTCTGAAGGGTCTCTAAAAAATGAAGCAAGGAAATAAACCTTTCATGGGGAAATAAAGACGTGAGGTTTCCCTTTGTCTTGGAAGTGGATGCAACCATCCATCCCTGTCTTATTGCACTTTCTATTGCTTTGATGTCAACTAATCGGGGGGGGGGGGGGGGAGAAAGTCTTAAGTAATTTTCTTTTTCATTCATCATAAGCATCAGCTCTCATACCTTGAAAAATTGAGTAGGTTTCTTACCTATAACACTAATGTGATGTCTCATATGAATTGTATCAAAACCTGCCATGGGGAAGCAATTCATACCCCCTCCCCAAATTAGAACACCAAAGCTTTTTGGACCTGTCTAGTCATCCTAATGACTAAAATTAAAAGCAAAAATGGTCAAAAATCCATCCAAATAGCTCCCCACCATTTTTTTTGGGTGTTGGAATCCCTTTAAATATTGGTTCACATTTTGAGAGTCCTCTTAGAATGGGCTTTGCTTCTGCATGCCTAGATGGCAGCTGTGACCAGTGATGCCAAGTTTTTAGGTTCCTGTTTTAGTGTCTCCCTCTCCATATTTTATTGTGTTGTACTTTTTTAGTATCACCAGTTTTTTGTATATTACCCACTTTGAGCATCTCCATCAGAAGGGAGGGAAAGCATGGTATAAATTTTGCTATAAATAAATCCAACACTGCTACCTCTCAGCCTTACTGCGTTAAAAGGTAACATTTGCTCCATGCAGCTCTGTATTAAGTCTTATTCATTTCCACTGAAATATTGAATTCACTGTATTGAATTGTCATTGTCCTTTCTGGATTTATTAATATATTTTCTCAAATGTTATTCCCTCAGATATGATATATTTTATTATGTTGTCGGTTGTGTGCTGTTTTGGGCACTGGGAAAGGTAGCATATAAATCAGTTACACTAAACTTAAGCTAGTAATAATAGCACAGCCTGAGAAATGTGAAACATATAAGGCAAATATGGACTTTTGAATACTTTATTAGTCGACGGGTCAGTGACCACTCAAAACCCCATCTATGTGGCATATATTGATTGATGTAGCAGTCATATTTGGAATATATGAAGGCAGGAAGAAATGCTGAATTCACAACACACTCTAGTATGGGTGTTGTGACAGACAATTCTGGTTTTTAATATTAACTATGACAAATGATAACTTTGTAATGAGGACATTAGGCAGATGCTGTACATTAAGAAAGAACACACAAAATTATAGCACTGAGTCAAAATAAAAAGTCCCTAAATAGTTTTATCCACAATATAAATAGCAGTTCCTTAGTTATATATTTCCCCACTTCTAAAGGGCAACTATGTATTTACCTTTTGAATACTTGGCTACTGATCTGAGTACACAGAAAGACCTCCTCAAAGATTGTGGTATTTTTGTGCCGGGTAATCGTTCTCTCACTGAGTCAGGTGAAAGGAACTGTGGAATGAATTAACCAAAAGGTGGCTTCATTTTGGCAGTTTAATGTCTGACCTAGACACAGAAGAAGAAGAAGGTACTAATCTATAGGTCCTGGGATGAAATCTGGCTTTTGCCATGAACTCAGTAGATAGCATCAGGAGGTACCAAATTTGCATCTGTGGAAACTTCCCTTCAAATACAAATGGCAGCTTCAGAGAGGTAGTTTTTGTCAAGACCACGGCAGCTAAGAACACCAAGGCTGTATGGGCTTCTGTCACTATTAATATCAGTACAACAAACACATTTGTATCAATGAGCGCTATAAAATAATGTTGCTGGAATCTACGGTTTCAATGGAGGCAGCATTTTCATACCTGAAAAAGACAAACACCCACAGCCCTATCTAATGGCAAGAATTTAGAAGACATACAGAGAATTTGGGAGAAATAAAGTGAAGTGCCAAAATGTCTGTAGGACTGCAGCTACCAATCCCCTTTCCACATGAAGCAGATGCATAAATATAAAGATGATTTTTTTACTGTGAAATATAAGTAGAAAATGTCAATTCCACTGAAATAAGTGGGTATAACTGTGAGGGAACATGCAAAACACTGGTCAGCTGGCATGAAGTCCAATGTCATTTTATACCTTATCAATATAATGAACACAATTCAGTCAAAGGGAAGCATCTTCAAATTTGCTTAATTTTTTCAAAGGTATGAAGATTTAAATCAGAGATGAAGTTCCATTGACAACAATGGAATGTCAAAAGTAACAAGCTACAATATTTGCACTGAATCCTGAATGCAATGTTGAATTATTGTGCTAACACCAGCATGATTGGACTTGAGAGAGCCCTCTAGACCATGGGGGGGGGGATAGTGATTGGGGAGGGGGAGTTCATCAATCTTTCAGTCTCACTGATGGAAGCAGACCAATCAATGCATGTACTGTACCTCATTGGCTCTAGGTCAGAAGAACTTGACATTCTACATCATGTCAACTATCCTCGAACAAGGAATCTACACTATTTAGAAAATCTCTGTATGCTTGATAATTGTCACACATGCAAGGACAGATCTGTTCCAGTTATTTCATAGAAGTTTCTATTCCACCTACACGCATCCTAAGACAACAGCCTCCTATTGTTGATTTTCTCCAGCAATAAATAACCTTAATCTCTAAGGGGTAATTTTACACACACAAAATATCTTTGCCCTTTCTTTCCAATCTAGCCTCCTAAATTTTACCAGAAAGTTGCAATTATTATTGAAAACAAAACACACAAGACAATGGAGTTGTAGGGTTTCTTTTATGGAATGCTTTTAATTGTCTTTTTATTACAGAAGCCACAACATGATGCTCTCTGGGTCACAGACGATGCAAGCAAGATGGTGGTTTTGCTGGAAACTGTGTAAAGAAAATGTTCCCAAAAATGACAAGACTTTTAATTGTAACTAAACAAATTAGCAACACTCTACTTATAAAGTCATTAGACTTTGGGAGTATGGTGCCTTATTCCCTCCCCCCTTTACATAAACACACACATGCTTTTAGGTTTGTGGTTATGTTGAAACTAGAATAATTTAGAAAAAGGTTACTTTTTTGCAAAGTTTATTACTTTTTTGCAAAGTTTGCAAAAAAAAGCAAAGAACTAGAACTAGAACTAGAACTATCTATATTTTAAAACAGCTGCAGGGTAGGATATACCATCTTATTTGATGGTTTCAGGTTCACCATCCATGAAGGCACCACTTCCCCTTCCAATCATGAAGCTGCCCTCCTTAGACATGGTGTCTCCCATCTACGTCAGGCATGAGGGTTGTGTAGTAAGAAATGCTGTTGCAGAGTTAGCTGCCCACTTACTTCTATATAGAATTATACAGAAATAGATGGCGACTTTTGGAGTGGGGCATATAAAGATAATAAAACATGCACTGGTAGAAGGACTGAAAACTGATGGCCTATATTATAACAAATAAACCCATTGGAATTCTATATACTCCATCCAACTTTAGCTCCATTGGCCAGTAAACTACAGTATTGAAAATCCCACTTGCATAGTAATGTAGGATGCGCCACTGGCAGAAGTACTGATCATCATGAAGAAAATCCACCTGCCATGTGCCTAACCTCAAAGCATTAATACATGGCTACCTTTCAGCAGAGGCTCAGTCGGATATTGGCCCTTGACTTTCATGGACCTAAGCCTGCCATGCAGAAATAGAAAGCCAGAAGTAATTACAGTAAGTCCCTGTACAAATCGTGCTGCTTAACTGGAAGACAGCTCTAATCCTGCATATTAACTTGATCATTGTGCTTATGTTTCTTGAACATTATTTCCCATGCATCTGTTGTGCCTAAGGAATATAGAGTCAATTTTCCTTGATATGCAGGATGATCTGATTCCTTAATAAATATATGTTTGGGTGCAGGATTTAGCTAAATCTGAAGGACATCCTTATGCTGCCTTAAGTACCATGTTTTTTAAAATGCAGAATATGGAGAAAATGTATGTTTGATTTCAGGAAAAATTATCCTTCCCTACAAGACGTTTGGTTTACAAAAAAGTTAAAAGTTATACTAAAGCAAATGTAGAGGGCCATAAAAAACTCAACCATGATACGAAACAGCAGCATAAAAGCAGTCAAGAGAGATAAAACACAAGCAACATCAAAACAATTTACAGCATACTAAAAAAGCAAAGAAAAATAGAAGTAAAAGTCCTTTCTGGCATTGAAAAGATGCCAAGGTAGGTTCCTTTTTCATTATGAAAAATCATTTAAGATTTTGTGTTAAGAAGAAAAACCTCACAACAGAAATTCCAAATATATTGCTGAATACATTTGCTTAATACAAAAAAAAAAAAATAAACAGAATATAAAGAAACAGTGAATTACACATATAATTTATCTCAGTTTGTCCATCATTTAGGACAGGGGCCAGAATAAAGGTTGTTGGTCATCTGAAGTGAATGGTGGATTTAAAAAAATCAGTTAATTTGTCTGATTAATGAACTTTCAATGACCTGTGTGGTGCTGTGATAGTGTTAGGTAAAGCTAAAGGTCGCCCTTGCTTGAAAGCCAGTCGCATCCGACTCTAGGGTTCAGTGCTCATCTCTGTTTATAGCCAAAGAGCCAGAGCTGTCTGCATTTGCAGATGTTTCTGTGGACATGTGTCAGGCATGCCTCAACACTGGAGTGCATGGAATGCTGTTTACCTTCCCACCGAAGTGGTCGCTATTTATCTGCTTTCAATTTCTTGCTTTCTAACTGCTAGGTTGGCAGGGCCTGGGACAGAGATGAGAGCTCATTCTGTCGTGTAGTACTGAGGATAGTGTTAGACTGTGACTTAAAGAGACATGCATTCAGAGGGTTGACTTGGCCATAGAAACTCATGGTGTAGACTAGGATCAAGGGTAAGTAAATCTTGGACTATCTCATGGCAAAAACTCTCTTAGAATGTAGAAATGACAACCTGGCACATAACAAATACAGTGGAACTTCACTTAACAAATTGCTCGCTTAACACAAAAGGAAAACCATAGAAAATAGTAGTTAACATCCCCCCCCGAATTTATTGGTTTTCAATGCATTCCTAAGGGGAAACCACATTTTGGTTATCAAATTTTAGGTTTCAATGCATTCCTATGGGTAATTGTATTCAATGCATTCCTACGGGAAATTCGCTTTACAGATTTTTCATCGTACAAGAAGTCCCGGAGAATGCATTAAATTTGTTAACTAAGGTTCCCATGTAATGAACTTTGTAGCTTTGGAAGTTAATTCTTGCTTTTGTTCAGTATTTTGTTCCACATGTTTTTCAGGAACATTCAGATTTTATATGTTGTTGAGGATGCTTAGGGATTTGAGTTTCCTTCCTTGTCCAACATTAGAAGGTTGAACTGTTTTACCTATATGTTGCCTGTCTTTCCTAAGGTACCAGGATTTCTTCAGAACTATGTGTATGAACAAATAAACTTGCAGATCAAGCCTGTGTTTACCTTCCAGTGACCAACCAGAAAAACAGATAGACAGAAAATAACCTCCTATGCCAAATGGATATCTTTTCTCAATTGAGGGAACAATTTTCTAAATATGAGCTACAGTATATGCATTATGCACTTTATCCTCATTGCCAGGACTGATGTGTTTACTGGAACATGGTTGTTCATTGGGTATTCTACATTTTCAAATATTTCATCAGAGTTTTTGGTTCAAGAAACACAACCTCTCTCACTTTGAGAGAAAGTTCAATGTTATGGAAATGGTACCTAACACCAGTTCAACTAAATTGAATAGCTCAGAAGTTATCTAGTAAGTGCTGGTGCTGTCAAGAAAAGATGGGGACTTATATTCATATGTGGCAGGAATGAAAGCAAATACTGTACTGTACCAGACTTTTGGTTTAAAGTTGAATTAGAAACAAAATAATGAGAATATTTTATCCTCCCGGCCACCGGCCGGGAGGATAAAAGGAGCCTCCCATGGCCGAGGGAGGCTCAAAGACGCTGCCGACGCTTTGCTGGACTCTACCTCGGCCAGCTGGCCTCGAAGGGAGCAAAACCTGTGGGTCCCGGGCAGTGATAAAAGACCTCGTCTTGTAGGAGTTTGTTTATAATGCTGAATTTGTGATGTTATTTTTATACTATGTAAGCCACCTAGAGTCAGGTTCGCTTGAGCAAGGCGGGGTATAAATTTGAAAAATAAATAAATAAATAAATAAATAAATAAATGTATAAAGCTAACTTCTAAGAAAGCATTAATTTTGGAATTAGAAGGTGCAAAATTAGAAAAGAATAAATATGATTTACTAACAATTTTCTTGACAGCCTCAAGACTTTTGATAGCAAAGAATTGGAAATTTAACCACATCTATAAAATTAAGGAATGATATAAATAGCTTTTGGAGATTGCACTGAATGATAAACTAGCAGGGGAATTGAAGTGCAAAAAAGGTTTGGCAAAAATTTTTTTAAAAGGGGGGATTTGTAGACCTTTTGTAGAATATGTAATTAGTGATAACAAAGGATGCAAACCTGCCCAAGAAGCTATATATTTTTGGAAAGAAATTAGATAATATGCATCTATTACATTATAACCAGTGGTGGGCAGTAACATTTTTTTTCTACCATACCATGGGTAGAGCCTACATTGTGGGCAGAGCCTAAATCATGGGTGGAGCCTAAATCATGGGTGGAGCATATATCATGGGCAGAGCCTACATCATGGGGGAATCAAGTTATGCCTGCCATATGGCCATGTATACATCTGCAAACAGGCAGCACTGGCTCTTTGGCTGTAAATGGAGATGAGCACTGCACCCTAGAGTCAGATATGACTGGCTTTTGAGCAAGGGAGACCTTGAACTACTTGCAGGGCAGGGCAGGGAGGTGGGCGTGGCCACCCAATTTCACCACCACCCTGCCCAGAGGCCACCCAATTTTGCTAACCCCCCTTCCAGGGGGTGCAAACCTGTTGCTGCCCACCACTGATCATAACTATCTGAATAGTACAGGTGCCCCCTTCTCACAGGTAATGGTAACATGAGATTAATATGTTGAGTTCTTGATAATATTTTCCTTTTTATTCATATTTATTTCTTATCTTTTTAAAAATTGTATTATAAATTGATAAAGTTGACATATGATTAGAAATTTATTATTACAGGCAAAATGGATAGATGTGTAAAATAAGGAGACTATGCAGTACTGGTATAAACATAGTCTTTATTTCTTTTTTACGTTTTCTCTTTTTTATGTATTCTGTTTAACTTTCAATAAACATTATTTTTTAAAAAAAGAGCTTGCAGTTAAAGTTTGAAAGTGTGGTTGAGCATAGTTTCTAAACAGTGTCATTCTGGGGGAATTAAAAAGAAACAAATAGTCATTTGAACATTCAAAAATGTCTAAATATTTGCATGTTATAATTGCTCAAACAATCATTAAGCAAGTTACATCAGAATTGAGCCATAGTTTGCTTTGTTGAAAAACAGTAGAATACCAATTTCTCCAGTGTAGTACATGATCACATCTCCCTTTCTCCTCCCCACTCCCACCCCATTCTCCAAGGAATCATCTTTGCAATCAAATAATGTTACAGCTATTCCTGGATTTCTAATTTTAAAAGAGATTGAACAGTTAAATCAATTAAAATGTAATATTTAATTTCCCACTTAATTATAGCTGTGCACCAATGGCCTCTAAAAATTCTCTACCTTCTTTGTGCTCAGGTAAACTGCATAAAGGAGAATTTCAATGAAATGGTCTTACCGTGGTATTGGAACAGGGCCTAGGTTGGTGATGGCGTACCTTTTAGAGATCAAATGCCCAAGGAGGAGGAGGCAGTTCATGGGCAGGCACCACACTGCCCACACAACCATGTGACATTGCTGGCGTGCCACTGGTGACATCATGTGGATGTGCATGCATGCGTGCTGCTCAAGACACACTGGTAATATCATGTGGATGCATGTGCCATCACACATGTGTGCACTGCCATCACCTCCTCCGCCTCCTTGGAGGGATGGATGGGTGGATGTCTGGTCAACTCACCACTGCCACCTTCTGGGCATGATTTCATCCTCCCCTCTTGCCTCCCCATTGGTGGAGAAAGAAGGGTGGGTGGGAAAGCGGCACTGCCATTGGCTCTGCATGCCATAGGCTCACCTACACTGGCCTAGGTTGTTGAATTGCTTACTTTCTTCTGTTACACATCTCATCATCTCTCTGCCACTTCCTAAATTAAGACTCTACCCATACATTGTGCTATGAAGGACTCAATGCCTGGATATAACTTCAGTTATTTCAGGGGAAAGGTAAGGACACACATCTGGAAACCAAGAGTATTTCTCCGAAACATTTCCCTCCCCTTTTTTGAAGGGGGCAGGGACGGAAATTAGTTCATAGTCAGTTGAGTGACGATGTTTGAAATTCTCATGGAAGGAGTTCTGAGTTCACCACAGAAGCCAATAAAAAAGGCCCTCTTGCATTTAATTATAAGAACTTGGGGGGGGGGAGTGCACAACCATCTCTGTCCATTTGGAAAACAGGTGGGGGTTGTACAGTTTTACCTTGCCCACTACCAGACACATGCCCCCTGACCTGGCTCTCCCTTGACAAATGTTCAGCAGTTTGTGAGAAGTCTTCTGTACTTGTGGATAATTCCTACAAGCCAAGAGCCTCATGGATTGGGTTCATTCTTTCCATAGTGGTATTCTCATTAGAGTCACTGTATTTCTTTGCATTTCCAACCTGCATTCTTCCATGCATTCTTTAACAACCAAACAATGTTATTCACTTTTTACCTTCAAATTGAGAGAAACGAGACCAGCTGCTGTTGAAGGAGTTAACTATAGTTTTGAGACATCTAGTTACTAACTCCCAATGTAAATCATACTTTCCCACTGCAATCATTACACTTTTAAAGAAAATTTACTTACAAATGAAAGTGTGTGTAAAGTTGCCCATTTGCTGAAGTCTAAAAACCAAAGGTTGAGAAACACTGCTCTAGGGTATGTGTTACCACAGCACACTAGATGTGGAATTTAACACACAGGTTCAGCGAGTGGGATCTTCAATAAAAATGTTATAGTGTCAATTTTCCTATCTCTTGCCCTTTCTCTACCTTTTTTTGCTTTTTTGCTTCTTTGTCTTTTTAGTAGTCAACTCACTGTTGCTCAATGGCCATCTGCCTTGGCATCAACCAAATTTGGAATTTGGTTCTGAATTTTAGCCCAGTCTGGACCAATTTATATGAAGTCCAGAGTAAGAAGAATGGCTAGATTTGGTTCCAAGGTGAAATGAAGGCTATTTGGAGTCAAACATCTAAAACAGGGAGCCAAACCATGCATGATAAGGGGAATCTGGACTTTGCTCAGTGACAGGTGTAGCTTGCAGTCCAAAGCCAGAATTTTCTAATTTTAGGACCATATCATATCTCCTAATTTTCTATATCTCACTGTGTAAATATAAAAGTATATATAATTTTTCTAATAAAAGTGAATGAGAGGGTTGGAAATCTGAACATCTACATCAGTCAGGATCCAGGGTATGAATTGAATTCAGCAGGACCTGGATTCAGCAGGGCTTGTTCTGTGGCCCCTGCGGCCATAAAACTGCTGATGCCGATGACACTGATTCTCCAGACTCGTTCCCTCGGCCCGGCCAGCCAGAGGGAAGTGGGAGCAGCTGTTCCGTGGCCCCCGCAGACATAAAACCACTGCCACCGCCACCACGGCCACCAATGCTCCGGACTCCTTCCCTCAGCTTGGCCGGCCAGAGGGAAGTAGGAGCAGTTGTTCCACAGCCACCATGGTCATAAAACCACGGACAACGACGATGTTCTGGATTCTTCTCTCAGCCTGTCTGGCCTGGAGAGAAGTGGACTTAGTTGTAGGGGGTTGGGTTTTTTAGTTCTTGTAAAACTATATACATTGTTTCTGATATTTTTTGACTGTTGTATTATTGTACTATTGTAAGGTGATGTGATCCTCTGTGATTTTTTTGTCAGCCACCCAGAGTTGCTATGTGAGTGGGGTGGCATACAAGTTGAACAATTAAATTAAATTAAATTGTCACAGACTAAATCAGATGCCAAACTGACCACAAAATTGAGTTAGCAGGCCTGTGTTTAGCCTTGGTATTCAATTCACGATGGATTGTTTGGGATCTCTCCACCAATTTAGGACTTTTCATCCCTAACTATTTTTGAACTTCTACACAGCAGTTCCACCAAACACTATTGCACATAAATGATGCCATGTTGGATGCACACTTGGAGACTGAATTGATGCTAGTAGATAGGATCTGTGTGGATTCATGGGGTCTTGGGCTTCTGGGACCTGAAGTCCAAGAACATCTGGAGAGCCAAGGTTCACCATCACGGGTCTATAATATACAGTGTGTTGTCTCTTATGGAACTCATAGAATTGTCTATTGAGAAGGGAACATAAAAGTCAAATGTGCATTGGGAAAAGCCCACAGGGATCTGTATCGAACTGTGGCCTGTCACCAGACCAAATCTCGAAAACCAAACCTTTAAGCCTAAATGCTGCTGGTAGCACCCCTTGTAGTAGTCACTAATGAGGAATTAACAACAAAATCCTCTTGCTATAGTTAGGAGTATCAATAGAATTCTTGCCTTAATGTTTAGCATCAAAACAGAAAGCCCAAAACACACAATGTGTTTGTAGAATATATGAAAACAAATTGTGATTATCAGGATCTTCTCTAGTTCAGCCTCTGGGCTTGACTTTACTTCCTAACAAGCCCACAGTTTGGGCAACAAGGACAGCCATGGCTTCTTACTTGGACATTTCCCTTTTCTTCTCTTGGGTGGGTAAGATGTATTTATTTATTTAATTACCCAGCTACTCATATATCAGAGTTCTCTGGCCAGCTTTCAGGTAGCTTTAAAATAAATAAATAAATAAATAAATAAATAAATAAATAAATACAAAACAGTAAATGGTGATTTTTAAAAAAGCATATAGCAAAATAGACCTAGTCCTGAACCCAAACTGTGTTTCATTGAACAGGAACGTAAATCTTCACTTGTATTGTTCTCACAGTGGAAAACAAAACATTTCAAAAAGTTTCCCTTGACTGGGTGAAATGAAGTAGAGGTGGGGTTGCATATTTTTGTTTGCAGTTTGGGACTGTTTCCTGTGGGGGTGGCGTGGGGAGGAAATAATGGCCTTTGATCTGAGATCTGGTGTTTTCCAGAGAGGAATGTACTCTGCTCAAAATACACTTTAAATGCAAAGTACAAGGCCTTCATGCAAAGAACAAAGATTTTTCTTCCTAACGCTACTAGTAACAAAACAATAACAATCCTGCTGGGGTTTTTCTTTTGCTTCCATACCAGAGCAAAAACAAAATATTGTATTCATTTTCTTGTTTATTGATGAGTCATCTCAGTGAGTCATGACATCCTTTTTTGTCACATACAAGAAAAATTCTGAATATTTGCTTGTTTTAACATAATGACTGGGGATTACTTTGCTCTGTGTTCAGCAGCTGAACATAGTTCTGTTTCGGAGTCTGATTTCACAGACATGATACGTGTTTCTGGAACACTCAACATCATTTGAGTTCTAATGATTTCTACCATGTTCTTTGAGTCACCCATCCTGCTGACAATAATGACACAGCTAATGGCCATTTCAGATTAAAAGTGAAACCTGCACCATGATGTTCTAGATTTCTCCCATCTCTCCTGGTTTTAGGTATCTGGCTGTGGAGCTTGGGAATTTAACTTCCCATTGTGCCTCTGGAGAGAAGTGACAGCCTGGGTGGGCAAACTGCACAATCCTAGAGCACCCCTTGCAGGAAGGAATGATCAACCACTCCTGCGTATTCTCTGCCCAGAAAACAATGGAAAGGGTAGCTATAAATCAGAATTGACTTGACAGTGTGCAATTATTATTTATTCCTGGGTTTTTTTAACAGTGATGTTGCCTAGCATCTTGAAGTCCTGATTATTGGATCAATTGATCGACATTGGAGATAATCACTCTAGTGTGTAATTTAAGGAGATGCCTTGTTTATTTATGTCCTACAATTAATGCTTCTCACCCACACATCATCAGGAGAAATCCATCTGTTGCACACAGTATAGTAATGCCATTTGTAAATTTATGTAACTGGGGAATTATCCCATCTTCAAGATATATGGCCAGGCTAGAGAACATTAAGATTAACTACCCACCTTCAAATATTGGTGAACAAAATTAGTGTTATACAAAATGAGGATAATGTGGAAGAGGCTTAATGTTTTTGCTTTCATTCCCCGCTTGAATGAAACAATATTATCATTTGAAAGAGAGAGGAAAAGGAATAGGCTTGTCCATTTAGACCGGGGTGCCTAAACTTTTCAGGCCAAGGGCCGGTCATGTGGTTCAGGGAGCCAGGCAGTATGGCCTGAGGGCCAGATGCAGCCCCCAATGCCAATTCATCCAGCCTGTGAAGCCCTCATCGATCCAGGAAGTGGAAGTAAAATGTGCCTGTAGGGGCACGTTTTACTTCCACTTCTGGGACCGACGGCGGTGCAAGCAGGATGAATGGCAGTAAACCCATTAATATGGATTCACAGGGGCTTGGGCTTCTGGAGTGTCAAGGTTCACCATCAAGGGCCTAGGATGTGAAGGATACTTTGAGAAGTTCTCATTCTCCATTATTTTCTGAGTCTTACTATGCCAAGATTTTTTGTTGATATTTTCCTCTGCATCAATGTGAAAATGAGACCTTTGTCTCATTCTAACCTTCTTTCACCTCTCCTTCCCCCCAGATGTTATACTACCTAGGATACTGCCTAATTCTATGGAGTTTCATGCCCTTTCTTGTGAATCCTGTGCAGGAAGGATACCCTTCTGTATAGGAATTGTGGCAAACCTATGCAAAATCATTTTCTATCATGATTTCCATGTTAAGCCTATGCAATAAAGATGGCAATCTATACAGGAATTGTAATTATCCATTGCAGCTTGCAATTTATTTCAATGGTGGTGGGGTGGTGGCGTACGAGAGACCATGAAACATTTTTTTAAAAAGCTCTCAAAGAACTCTAGTTGTAAGAAAAGAGCTTTTCCCTTTGATACCCCTCCAAGACCAAGAAATGCCAGCATCCATACCTGTTATCTTCACCATTACAAGGAACAGCTGTGCTTAACAACAACAAAAATAGCAAGCGCAACAACAACAATTGTCTGCCGTCAGTCAAGTCAATTCCCATTTATGGTGATTCTTTCCAGGGATTTCTAGGTAGAGAACACACAGAAGTGGTTTACCGCTCCCTTCTTCGGAGGGGGGCATCCTGGGACTGGGCAGTTTGCCCATGACTACATAGGCTGGCTCTTCTCCCAGGAGGCATAGTGGGAATTGAACTTCAAATCTTTATTTTTTTTTATTGAATTTTAAAGTATACAAAATAAAGAAACATTGCATTACATTACAATAAAACAGACACTAAAAAGAAAATTTTTCTCTGATATAAAGAGTAACACCCGCCTCCCACCTGGCCTCTGGCCCCATCCTCCCGGGGCCAAGGTGAAGAGCCATGGACTCTGCCAGGCAGCTGAATACCCGCCGCCCAGCTGACCTCGGGCCCCACCCTCCTGGTGCCGAGGTGAAGAGCTGCAGAATTCATGGAGAAGGGTCCCCCGCCGAGTGCCTGTTTGGAGGGAAGTAACTGTAACATGTGAATTGCAGACATCGAGCCCTGGTCTCCGTCGTGGACGTTGAGCCCAGGCTCCATTGCGGACATTGTGTGATTGTCTGTTTTTGGGTTTTGATATGTGATTTTCCTAATTGTATTGTTTATATTATCTCGTATTTATATTGAAATTGTAGCACTGTTAGCCGCTCTGAGTCACTTTGGCGAGGAGATCAGAATACAAATCTAATGAAATAAATAAATAAATCTTTGGCTCTGCAGCCAGATACCTAAGCCACTGAGTTATTCAGCCAGCTATGTTTATTCCAATAATATAATTATTCAACTTTGCAAATGCAAAGTTGAATAATCATTCAGTTCATTTTTAAAAACCAGAACTTACCTACATTTATGAATTTTGATAGGAGGAATGTAAGACTGCAAACAATCAAATTTGGGAGAAATCCAAGAATACAAATGCATATTTCCCTAGCTTGTAGGGACATATATCCTCTCTTCCTTTTTAACTTAATGGCCAACCTCAAGGCCAATCAACATTTCTCAGAATGATCTGCCTTGGCAAAATGGTAAATAATAGGTGAAAGGATGCACAAACCATATGCACCACCTCTAGGAAAAGAAAAAGATGGAGGTCCCAATCCCAGCATTATATTTCCAACCATAGATTATTTGATTCTTCCTCGGCTTAGACTGCCATTTGTGTTCTCACATATGAACTAGGAAGAATGAAGCAACAATTGCAATGCACACAGAGATATCTAGGTCCTTCACAGATGAAAAAAACCCATATATTTTGAGTTGGTTTGCACATATATCTGCATCCCACTTTTACACGAAGAGGCTCAGAGAAGGCTACATGCAGTTAAGTTGCTTTTAATACAGTTCTTATGACCACTTTATCTCCTTGTGTCAAAACATCTAGCAATGAATTGCTGGCTGAACCTCCATTCCTTAGAATGGGCTCACTAAATTAATAAATTCCATGGATTCAAATGGGCCTACTCCAGTTGTGATTTACCACAGTAAGACAAGTTGGAGCTAGAGTAGGTCCATTTGAATCAATGGGATTTATAGAGGAGTTAATTCACCAAATCCCTATGGATCCAATGGGCCCTCTCTAGTATGACTTATTACACTAAAGCTGGCTTGAGACTCAATATAAAGAAAACCAAAATACAGTAATACCTCAGATAATGTTTACCTTGGGTAACGCTAAAATCGCATAGCGTTAAGTAATCTGGGGAGGAGAATTGGATCGAATAACGTTAAAGTCCTATGGGATGGATCGGATAACAACCGCTAAAGCCTGTGTGGTTACAATGTATCTCTATGGAGCTTTAACGTTATCTGATCCATCCCATAGGATTTTAACATGCATCGGATAACACTAAAAATCGGATAACACCAAGACTTGTGGAACCAAGTCTTAGTGTTATCCGAGGTATTACTGTAATGGCAACAGGTCCTATCAGTCCCTGGAAAATAGATGGGGAAGAAGTAGAAGCAGTGACAGATTTTATTTTCTTAGGATCTAAGGTAACTGCAGATGGTGATTGCAGCCATGAAATAAAAAGGCGACTGATTCTTGGGAGGCAAGCGATGAGAAACCTGGGGAACATAGTGAAAAGTAGAGACATCACATTGCAAACAAAAATTCATCTAGTCAAAGCAATGGTATTCCAGGTGGCAATGTATGGTTGTGAGAGCTGGACCATAAGGAAAGCTGAGCGCAGAAGAATAGATGCCTTTGAGATGTGGGGTTGGAGGAGAGTTTCCCCCTGGACAGCGAGGACAACAAATAGGTACGTAAATCTTAGAAGAAATCAAACCTGACTGCTCCTTAGAAGGTCAAATAGTGAAGATGAATCTAAAGTACTTTGGACATCAAATGAGAAGAGAGGATTCGCTTGAGAAAGCCTTGATGCTGGGAAGGGTGGAGGGCAAAAGAAGAAGGCGGCGGCCCAAAATGAGATGGCTAGATGGTATTGTGGACACAATGGACACAGAGCTGAGCGAGTTGAGGAGGATGGTGGAGGACAGAAGTGCCTGGCGGACAGTGGTCCATGGGGTCGCAAAGGGTCGGAATCGACTGTGCGACTGAACAACAAAAGAAGGATTTCACCCAGAATTTAGGCCAGCCATTATGTAGGCAAGCCAGCAATGCAGTATTTGGGGGCTTCCTAATGCTTCTGTTGAGTAATGCTTTGGATTTCTTCCTGAAAGCCCTGAGATCACCACTGAGTCTATGGACCAAAAAAAGACAACTGGTCTCATAATTATGCTTACAAGAAGACTACATAATCCATAAACTGTACTGTCCTCTCTCACACATAAAATCTTTATGTTTAGATTTTAAAGATCTCCAGGAATGCATAACAAGAGAAGTTCAGTGCAAAAATAAAATACTCCTTTTTAAAAAGTTAATTTTTTTTACATATCACATCCAGATTTCATATATTAGCAACTCTCACATGCCAATTATACCATTGTAAAAACGCATGCCTAGTAAAAAATTTATCTAAGTGAAAGGACTGTATTATTGAGAGAGCTGCTACCCAGCCCCACATAGTCAGTATATTATAAATGCAATAAATATTTAAGCAGCTGACATGAAGTTGATTGCTATTGCCTCAAAGAACTTTGTTGTGTTTTTTGCTTGAAATGTGATTTATCAGCACTTTAGTTTCTTTTATGTGTACATTCTTTTGCAGGCAGATGTTACTAGTCTTTCCTCTCTTGATGGAACCATTCTAATAGTGCTGTCTGTGATGATGATGATGATGATGATGATGATGATGATGATGATGATGATGATGATGATGATGATGATGATGATGATGATGGGGAATATTTTTGCCTACATTGAAATTAAAAAAGAAAAAAAATAATTACAGGAAGGGATTAATGGGCATATACTAAAAATTCTAGCCACTCATCTTCTGTTAGCCCATAAAACAGGTTAAACAGAGATGCTCAGAAAAGTTCCTACCTAATCAACAGTAAAATTAGTTTTCATATACTGTACATGGTACTGCGCACAAATTCAGCAAGGTGTTTGACAGAGATTAGATGGCTATGCTTTCCCTTTCTCTCAAAAGCAGAGACAATGTTTTTGCACGTATAATCTTAACATGTGTGTGACAGGGTGCGGATGCCACCCTCCCTGGATGTGAACACTTTGATCAATGGCTCACAGTACATAAACCAGGGATTCTCAACCTGAGGCCTGCAGCACCATTTCATGTGGCCCCATCACCACCTCCACCACAACAGGAAGTGCCATGTGGTGGAGGAAGGACAAAATGATCCTCCAGCCCCCGAAGCTGTCTGAGGGATTGTGACCTGGCTGAAAAAGGTTGAGAACTCCTGACATAAATGATCTAGTAGTACAGGTATTGCAAAGCTTTGGCAATTGTTAGTGAGCTCTGCTAAGAGAATAAAAGGTGATGTAAAACAATAATAGATTGCTGCCAGCACCTGCATTAAAATGTTGCAGCATGTATTGCTCTTTTTTCAAGGTGCCAGGCCTTCAGCCAGAATATTCCATTCCATTTTCTTTGCCATATGTTTTCTTCTGCCCTTCTCTCAGAAATGTCAGTAGGGATTTTGTGTTCACACAGTACACCCAGTCTTCCTTTGGCAATTCTGTGTCTACCCCCATTCCCTCATGGCAGGAGGCAGTGGTAAATGCCTGTCAATGGGACAGGGGAGGGAGGTGGGCATACAACCCAATTTTACTACCCCCCCCCCTGCCTGAAGACCATCCAATTCTACAACCCCTCCACCTGGGCAACCCAATTCTACTTACACCCCCCCCCCACCCACCCAGACTGGTGCAGACCGGTCACTGCATGCCACTGGGTACCTCCCGCTCATGCATGAATTGGATAATTTTGGTTGTACAAGAATGTACGCTCACACTTCTGAACCTTATTATAATGACTGTATTTGGTTTCATACATTTTATCTATTACAGTAAGACCTCAAGTTACAAATAAAATCAGTTCCATGGCCTTGTTTGTAACTAGAATTTGTTCGTAACTCGAGGCATTCCCATAGGGATAAAGAAAAAGTCCCCCCTCCAAAAATCAATCAAACTCCCCAAAAACATCTGCAGCAGTGAAAGGAAAGCATGAATAAGCAAAAATGCTGTTCCTTACCTTAAAGAAGAAAATGAACAGAAAACCCAGCAAGAAACAGCCATTTTGGCGCTGAATATCCAGACAAAGAACTCCTCTCTAAGCACTCTACTGCCATCTAAAGGCCTCAGAAAGGCTGCATGTGTTTTCACTCTGGGGAATCAGATTATGTAACCTGAAGCAAACCCAGTGATGGGTTGTTACCAGTTCGGACTGGTTCGCCTGAACTGGTAGCACCCATCAGGAGGGGGTCGCCGGGGTGGTGGTAAACCCCCAGGGAACTGGTTCGGTTACCTCTCCAACCCCCATCCAGAAATGTATTTCCGGACAGCCAACATGGCTGCCCAGAACTGCGCTTGTGTCAAACCTCCATTTGGCACATGTGCACTTCTATTTTTTACTGCACATGTGTCAAATAGAGGTTTGACGCATGCACAATAAAAAAATAGAACTGCACATTCGTCAAATGGAGGTTTGACGCATGTACATTTCTAGGCAGCCATTTTATTTTATTTATTTTATTTTTGGCTCTGCCCCAAATGTCATGATGTTGGCTCCGCCCACAACATAATGACATCATGACGTCAGCTATGCCCACGACGTATTGACGTCACGGTGGGGTAGCAAAAAAATTGACAACCCACCACTGAGCAAACCAATAGAGGAAATTGCATTTTTTGCTTCACTTGAGGCAACCCAGAGGAAAAAGAATTAATTTGTAAATTGGGGCATGGATTTCCGTGCAGAACCAATTCATAAGTCAAATTATTCATAAGAAGGGGCATTTGTAAATCAGGGGTTTACTGTAGTTCCAATGCAATGTGGCAATCCTCATCTTAAGGGCATGCAAAAATGGATCCAAAGTGAGCAAAACTCTACAAATGTTGTGTGTCTGATAATGCATTTATTGTGTCACCAACAATTTAGGAACAAATTGATCTATCCAGAGTTTTTCATTTGGCAAAGAGAACCTAAAACTTGGGCTTGAGGCAAAAAGTTCCAAAATTGAGCCAGATGTAATGCCAAATAGTCTTTGAAATCAGATTGCCAGAAAGTAAAGATTGATTAAATATGTCCAGATTCCACAAGAGACAAAGGGGTCAAATTTATCAGTTTACAGTGTCTTCTCTCTTTACTTACAAAACCCGGCTCAAATAAGTGTAGATCTATCCATTACCTTGGACAAGATGCTCAGACCTCTATGTAGGTTACAACGGAAATACTTAGAACAGAATAGTAGATTTTATGTCACCGAAACAGATTTGATTTTTTTTATTTGTATGCTGCCCACTCAGCATATGCAGACTCAGGGCGGCTCACAAAAATCACAACATATCAAAAATTACAGTACAATAAAATATAACAATACAATAAAATTTAACAATGCAATAAAAAACAACAATGCAATAAAATATAATAATACAATAGAAGGTAACAGTGCAATGAAACATAAAAGACCAACACATGCATTGACAACTGTGGCAAAGGGACCATCATCTCCTGAATCAGCAACCAGCCCTCCCCAGGTGTTCCTCCTTCCTCTGGCCAGGTGGGTAAAGGGCCAGCGTCCAGCAGCAAGCAGGTTTTAAACAGGCATGATCAAACATAGGGATTACACTAGGTTTTCAAATTTTGCCTCTATTTTTAAAGCACAGGAGAGTTCTTTCTCACTGTTGTTTGTGGGATAAAAGAGGCAAGATCAATTAATTACTGTTGACATAAACTGTACACGTCTCCTATGGTGTTCAGGAGGCTTTGAACTAATTTGGGTTTAGGGACTCTGTCATATCTAAACTCTTCCTGCAGAAGCGTAGCATGCCTTAACGGGGCCCCGTATAAAAATTTGTTTGGGGGGCCCTTGTGAAATAAAAAAAATTGGGAAGTTTTTATTATTTTTTGCTGTAGGGGGCCCCCGTGGCCCGGGGGCCCCGTATAATTGATACGGCAGATACGGCGGTAGCTACGCCCCTGTCTTCCTGCCTTTCATGACAGTAGAATCCCAATTAGGCTTAAATCCATATGCTGATCCAAGTTTTGGACGGGTTGTATCAGTCTCCATTTGTAGACCTAATCTCCTGCCAAAGTTAAAGATACAGTTCCTTCCAATTTTTTATTCTGTGTTTCTAACTTTATCTTATATAGTGAAATGTCTACATGGTTTCTTGGTGGGGTAGGGACTGAACTGCTTTATACAGACACAGATCTGTGACATGTTCTGTAAATAAACCTTTCACATTTGAGGCCAAGTGTTTATGAGAGATTTATGAGTAACAAAGAACACTTTTAAAATCCTGATATTTCAGCCAGTTAGATTTATAGTGCTTTTCTGAAAGCTCTAGGCATTTCTACTATTTATCACCGATAATAGCACCACTTTGGGGGCACAATGCTAAAACCGCTGTATACTATGGATTTGCTTTGTTTTTCAATGGTGAAACAAAAGAACATTATCACTTGTAATTCCATTGATCTCACTAATTCTAACCTCCTTCACAAGAATTTTATTTTATTTTGAAATGATAGATAGGCTTGTAGGATAAATGGAGCATAACAAGCTATGGAGAACTAAACTGTCTAATAAAAGATTGTATCTTTTTTTAAAAAAACATTGCATTAATTAAAAGGATGTTAAAAACCACAACCACCACAAGAAAAATCTAAACAAAAGTACATCTAGTGCAATATAACTTTCTATGAGTACCCACAATGTCACATATATAACAATCATCAGTTTCTTTTTCCATTCTATCTGCATATTTCCAAAATCCATAATACAGTTGTACCTTGCTTAAAGAGCATAATGCGTTCCACAGGATTCCTCTTTAAGCGAGTTTGCTCTTTAAGTGAAACATCATTGTAAATGACCATTTGTGGGGGGGATTGCGAACCCCAATTTATTTGTTAAGTAAGTTTTTGGTTGGTTTTATTTGTTAAGCAAAGTGAACATTCAGATAAAATTCTGCTCTTTAAGGGAGTTGCTCTTTATGTGAGGTTTGACTGTAATGTTATTTTAAGACATATCTCCAATTTTATACACAATATTTCATTAATTAAAAAAAACCTATTTCCCATATTTTCTTCACATTCTTACATTCCCACCATAAATGAAAATATTTTCCAACTTCTTTTTTTACATTTCCAACAATCTTTTGAATATTTTGAATCATAATAGCTGAAATGTACGAGAGTCCTCTACCAACTCCATAACAAAAGACTGTACAGTACAGTAATATCCCGTATAACGCGAGTATCATATAGCGCTAAAACCATATAACGTGACAAGGCCCAGAAGCTTTACCCAGAGCTTCCCAGAACTTGGGACCTGAGATGCTGGCCAACAGGTGAAGCCCCGGGGGGGGGGGCACTGGAGTGGAATTGAGTTCAGGCCACCTGGAGAGTAGCCAGGCTCAGGGTGAGTGGGAATAAAAGGGGCTATCAAAGCAGCAGAGAGGTGTAGAAGAGATGGTGAAGATGGAGGTGCAAATAGAGGCATGGAACTTCTCTCTGCAGTGATAGAAGTAGAGGGAAGCAGTGGTTGAGTAGGGCAACATCCCAGAAGAAGCAGAGAATGCTACTTGGGCAAGATTGGCCCTCTGCCAGGCACCTGGGTCTATATCTAGAAGGAGGAACTTTGGATCTGTGATAAGGGCCAATCTAGGGTAACCTCTGCTGAAGCCCATTAACATCTGCAGCTCAAGAAGACCTACAAGGCACCCTATTCAGGAGAAACAGCTCACCAAGTGTGGTTTTGGTGACAGCACACCAGGGAGACACATGGGAACCTGTGGCCAAGCAGGAAAGAGAGTGGCACAGGAAATTGTAGTGTCACCAGCAAGAGGGGGCAAAAGCTATGTGAGCGGCTTAGCTGGCTGAGCCACCATGGTTTTGCCTGCATCATCTGCACAGTTTGTTGCAGTGTTTGCTTTTAAGTTGGATAAATGTAAACCCACCCTTTAGAGCTCAACCTTGGGGCCAAAATTATATAGATATTACCAAAACGACATAAGAAAACAGAAGCTGAAAGCCTTGCTAAAATATTTCTGTTTGCCCAACACTGTTAGGTGAGCATGTGCATATACACAAATGCATAGAACATGAGAGACAAAATGAAATCCTGTTCTGTGCCCACACCCCATATGCAGTTACATAGTTCTGCTAGAAAACTGATAGTTTCACCCACCAGCTATAACCTGAGGAGGAATAGGAAGAGGAGGCCAGAGAGAAGTGGGAGCAGCTGTCCTGTGGCCACAAAAGCGCTGTCCCACTGATGTCCCAGACTCCTTCCCTCAGCCCAGCCGGCCAGAGGGAAGTGGGAGCAGCTGTCCCGCAGCCACAAAAACAATGCCACCGCCGATGCTCAAGACTTCTTTCCTTGGCCTGTCTGGCCTGGAGGGAAGTGGACTTAGTTGTGGGAGGGTTGAGTTTTTGAGTTTTTTGTAATATCATATACATTGTTTCTGATATGTTTATTTACTGTTGCATTATTGCATTATTGTAAGGTGATGTGATATTCTGTGGGGGTTTTTGTCAGCTGCCCAGAGTCACTGTGTGAGTGGGGTGGCATACAAGTTGAACAATTAAATTAAATTAAAATTAAATTAATGCTAGGTCCCCCCCTTTCTCTTTTCTCCCAAGTACCTGCTAAAAATCAAATCTCCTGATACAACTCATCCCAGTGCCTAGTGTGCCATGAGAAATCATGGTGCAACACTTGAATACTGTGGAGCCATCCAGATCAGGGTATGTTCATAGGCTCTAGCTAGAATGAAGTATCTTTGAGGTATCTTTCTTCAGCTGACTGTTGTTGGAAATATCATAAGGCATGAGTTGATCCTAAAATAGTAGCCTTCTTCAGTAGTCATAAAATAAATGTTTTGGCATTTTAAAAAACCCTGTACAGTCAGAAGATCCCTACCTGCACATAACATTCATCTCTCATTACTATGAGATAGTAGGTAAAAGACACACACACACACACACACACACACACACACACACACACACACACACACACACACACACACACACACACACACACACACACACACAAGCTATGCTCTCAAAGTATTTTGAAAGAAAAATCAGATCAAAATTATGCTTGAGGCTTTTAACCATGATAAAAAATTCGTACCAATATCTTTGTCATAAATCTTTCTTTTACTGTCTCTTACCCTAATAACACATCACAGTTCTCCCAAATCCACATTGATCCTGATGTTGAAAGGCTATTTTAACTGTTTGCTTTTAAACTATTGTATCTGAGATGTCTTTGGCTTAAGACCATAGCAAAGCCTTTGTCTGTGTGAATGATCAGAAACTATGGTTGATTCTGAAAGAAATGGGGGTACCTCAACACTTGATTGTCCTGATGTGTAATCTATATTCTGGATGATAAATTACCATTAGGACAGAATATGGAGAGACAGAATATAAAATAGTTACAAGTTACAAGCAGGATGCAAAATAAATAAATAAGTAAGTAAATGCAACTATGATAAATAGAAAGTTAAAAAGGCTAAATGCCTGTCGCCTTTGCCCTTTTTTAGGGCAGTGTGGAATGTACAAAGAGGTGTGAGGGAGGAGCAAAATGTATTGGGCATGATCCCTGCATCCTAATGGAATTTTATTCCTTTGAAATTGCGGCACAACACAGATTTGGTGGAGTATTGGCAACTATCCAGCAGTCAGCTTATCATCATCAGCAGGCTGGGGATGATGAAGGGAAATATAATTTTATTCTTCTTAAGCATGGTAGATGATCACGGCAGTGGGACAGCGATCATCTAGTGAAGTTAAGAATATAAATTATATTTTCCTTGATCATCCCCTGCAATCAGAGAAATCATTTACTTTGTTGCAATTGAAGACACTAGCTGCAAAGTAGACAGTTCACAACTGCTTCCTTCTCTTTTATCCCATTCTCAGAGTCTACATAGTGAGATTTTTTAAAAAAAACCAGCATTGGGTTGGATTTGTTGGCTTTGTCTTCGGGCATCTACATCTTTTGGATGCCAGAGCGAATCAACTTACTGCAAGGTCATGCTTTTTGAATCCTTGTTAGAGGATTCTACTGTTTTGTGAAAGAAAGAAACAAAACTAAAAGCATAATCGGTAAGTGTGAAAAATACTGCACACCTAAAAAGACTGAACCTTGAAGAAGGAAGTCTTTTACATGCAAACAGATCAAATAACAATCTAACTAAACTAAGAAGGCTGAGTATGAATTGTGATTTTGGGGACCTGAAATAATCCTTTATAAGGCCTTGCATTGTCTGAGGTATTACAAATTGTGGTCTAATCGTTGCCTCATAGAGTGCCTGCTACATAAAGGAGATTTCTGTCTGGACACGACTCTTCCGATTTTTGTGACCTCAGAAACTTTGAAAGTAGAGGCTAAAGACCTGGATTTTTCAGAAGATTTCAATGTGAAGGGAAAAAATATGCCCAAATCAGAGGAAATGTCTTCTACACAAGCAACACGTCTATCATAATCTACCTCAGTACAAATGAATGAAGCACAAAAACATAATTACTATGCCAGATGCTACCAGGTCAGAGCAGGAAAGAAGTCGGATGAACACTAATAATGACACTTTAGGCCAGGAGTTTTGTTTGTATGTAATGGAAACATGAAAGAATGGTGAAAGAGATTGGAACTTATCCCAGCAGTAGAATGAGATACTTGTCCCATTTTAACTGGTTGTGGATCTTCTCCCAATAGGCAAATACCCAGACTCTGGCTCCAGAGTTAGATCTCCAATTAATTGAGTTATCCAGACAGCACAATTTTATATATAAAATATAAATTAGATTCTATATATATAGAATCATACGGTCATACCATAATGGAATTGGAAGGAGCCTGGAAGACCATGAAATCCAACCCCTACTCAATGCAGGAATCAAAGTTAAAATAGATCTGACAGATGGCTCTAACTTCTTGAATGTCTCTACCTCTTGCATATATCTATTTCTGCCTGTCTTTCCATCTAGCTGCTTATCTGTCAGGATTGTGAGTATGAAATCATCAAAACTGAACTTTATAGAAAAGCCTTCGGGGACATTCTCCCACTCCCTATCTGATGCTCATGATTTTTCTAGCTCATTGCATTTCTTTTTTACTGGTCTTGTATTGCTGTTTATTTATATGTTTTAGCATGTTTTTATGATGTTTTAAAGTTTGTACTTATTTGTAGGGTGTTTTGTGTCACCCACTGTCCTGTGTGGCCTTCTGGCTAGAAGGGCAGTATATAAATTAAATAAACTAAATAAACATAGATGGATGGATGGGTGGATGGGTGGATGGGTGGATGGATGGATGAAGAAATATGTTTTTTCTTGATTGAGTAAGTCACAGTAGTGTGGAGGATTCTCTTATTCTCCTCCTCCATTTCCCACTTTTTATCTTTATTTTTTTGGTGTATCAGAAAGAAATGACAGTACTTGCTGCTCTTCTGGTTTGTTGGCAGAAGTAAGAAGGACTGAGTGTTTTTCAATTCAAATCAGCCTTTCAGTTCGTGCTAAACCTTTAGTGCATTTTGCCATCACTGGGAACACAATGTTTTTGATGTCATATCTGGACATATTTCTGGACGTTACATTACCAGCTGGGGGAATCATCTTCATGTCTATGCTTTGCCAAGCATTGCTGCTGCTTTGCCAGTTACAGCAGTCTGACAGATTATTCTTTTCTTAGTGGAAAAATGCTATTTTGGATGCAATGCTCAGCTGACACCTGAAAACGTGCATGGCTATCCAAAACACATTCAGCACATCCCCCAAATTGGTGGGTACTACCTGGTGTCCCCCATTCTAGGCCATAGTCCTGTTCACTTTTTTTTTATTAATGCAAGAATACCAGTAACACATTACAACAAACAATAAAACAAACAAAAAACAAGAATACCAGTAACACAAGAATGCAAGAATACCAGTAACACATTACAACAAACAATAAAACAAACAAAAAACCCACTATTACTATATGCAAAAGTACTGTGTGCTCCCTTCACCCAACAAGACAATATGTATGGTGTTTTTTTTACCTTGTTTATTTTACAATCTTTTTAATTTGTAAATTATCCTTCATTCCAAAACGATATTTGCTCTTGGCATAGTTCACCACCCTTTCCCTTTTATCAGTGTATAGTCGAGAAACTCTACCCATATTTCCTTAAAAATTGTTTTTTTTAGAATTTTTTTTTTACTCTTAATTCTAATTTTAATTTATCATTTATTGCAACGTTCCACATTACTCTATACCATTCTTCGAATGCTATTTTGCTATCACATTTCCATTTCTTAGCTATGACTAATCTCATCGCAATTACCATGATACAGATCATTCTTCTCTCTCTCTATTTTTTTTCCTTCTGAAATCCATCAGTAGGGCTTTTGTTGTTCAGTCGCACAGTCAATTCTGACCCTTTGCGACCCTATGGACCACTGTCTGCCAGGCACTTCTGTCCTCCACCATCCTCCTCAACTCACTCAGCTCTGTGCCCATTGCTACTGTAGGACTTATCTGCAAATGTATCGAGAAGATTTGTACAATTTCTATACATACTTTCCCCCAATTTTTTTTTACAAAAGTACAATACCACCATAGATGTAGATATGTTCCCAATTCTTTTTTGCACCTCCAACATTTCACGTTATACTTGGGATTATAATGCCTTAATTGTATTGGAGTCAAATACCACTTCCAAATTGTTTTGTAGAAATTTTCTTTAATCCTAACTGACATTTTTAATTACTTTTTGCTTTCAAATACCATTCCATTCCTCTTCTTTAATTTTTATCCTTAATTCTATTTCCCACATTGATCTTAAGTTGTTTTGTGCTTGGTGGTTCTGTAGTATATTGTAAATCTTGCTAACTAACCCTTTTGATGTAATGTTCTTCCTCTCTAATTCTATAACTATTCAGTTTTTAACCTTGATCCAGAAATGCCCACATGAACCCAATAAAAAAGTGGTTCAGGCCACTTTCAACCATTTCAGACACAGACTAGTTCACATAATTTATGCATTAATCTCCCTCTCTATACTTCCCTGTAATGATTCACTGTTGTCATTTAATAATTAATGGGGAAAAATGTGACAACAGTTCATAAATTGTTCATACTAATGCGATGCTAAGGAGTTATTATTTTAGAGGTTGATCCTGGACAGTTACAAATGGTATGTATGATTGTGCTTTGCACAGGAAGTTTCTGGAGGCCATGCAAAATGATGTTGTCTTTGGCCTCCTCATTTTTGTGACCACATTTATGAACCCTAAAGCATTACACTGCTTTTCTTCCAAGGATCTTATGAGCAATTTATAAGGGCTGGAAACTTTTGTTTTCCTGAAAACATTGCAAAGCAGATTCCAATAGTCTCATGAGTCCCTGCTGGAGGGATGGATTTCTAATAAATCCTTCACAGGGATTGGGGGAACATCTGCTTACTTTAACGGTTAGAGATGAATTTGTTCATTTTTAAACTTAGGGGGAAAGTATCACTCTACTCTTAGGAGCATCAAGGTTTATTTTCTGCTTCTGGTCCATTACACTTCCTAAAATGGCCTCAGAGAGACATGAGAAAAAGGTAAGGTTCTACTGCTGTTCCAAACCACTGGAGGAAGAGTGACTCTCAACAAGTGGGTAGGTCCACTTCCTGGAATGCCTGGAGGGAATGATCCAACTTCACCTTTCATCACCAGAAGATGTAGGGGCCAGAAATCAACAGTGGATCTCAAGCCACTTTGACTGGTGCAGGACACATTTTAAGTACTGTATTTGTTGGCATATAAAAACCACTTTCTCCCCTTAAAATACATGAGAAAAATGGAATGCATCTTGTACTGTATATAGTGGCCGATGGTGGGCTATTTTGGTAATAACAGGGTGTGTCTTATACTCCAATGCATATTATATGCTAGCAAATACAGTACAGCAAAACCTCGGATAACGCTAACACTTGGTTCCACAAATCTTGGTGTTATCTGATTTTTAGTGTTATCCAAACCATGTTAAAATCCTATGGGATTGATCAGATAATGTTAAAGCTCCACAGAGATACATTGTAACCGCACAGGCTTTAGCGGTTGTTATCCGATCCATCCCATAGGACCTTAACATTATTCGATCCAATTCTCCTCCCCAGATTACTTAACATTATGCGATTTTAGCATTATCTGAGGTAAACGTTATCCAAGGTATTACTGTATTTAAAAATTAGAGGCAGGAGGGATTCTTGGACAAAGCTAGCATAGCAAACCCTGATCCTGAAAGAAATGTTGGGGTATGTCTTCCCCACCCAATCAAATTATTAAATTAACTTTTATTTAACCCAGACCAAACCATTTCAATTAATGATGATGAGGAAGAGGGGAAAACTTTATGTTTTTGTTCCAGCATTATACATGGCTATTGTTCCCCCCTCTATAAAAGTCCTACCCAACAAGCAAACCTAATGGAGTTGGGTGCAATAGACAGAGGAAATCATATTTCATTGTCCTTCTGAACATTTGTTATTGTACGGTTGAAGACATATGTGATTTAAAGTAGAAGAGTAGCCTTGAAATTACACAAGGAAAGTGCTAACCAAGAAGCAGATAAGTAAACTGGTTTTGAAAAATAAATGATGATAGAATTATGATTATCTGTTTAAAATGAGTGATGAAATATTTGTACAGTAATACCTCGGATAACACTAAGACTTGGTTCCACAAGTCTTGGTGTTATCCGATTTTTAGTGTTATCCGATGCATGTTAAAATCCTACGGGATGGATCGGATAATGTTAAAGCTCCATAGAGATACATTGTAACCGCACAGGCTTTAGCGGTTGTTATCCAATACGTCCCATAGAACCTTAACATTATTCGATCCAATTCTCCTCCCCAGATTACTTAACGTTATGCGATTTTAGCGTTACCCAAGGTAAACGTTATCCAAGGTATTACTGTACTTCTGCTTATTGCTATGAGCACAGTTGCAGATGGCAACTGTAGCAGGGTTCTTATTGGCTTCTTATTCCCACTCCACAAACATAGTGTATTCCAACACATTAAAAGAATAATAATAGCTTTGAATTCCAAGAAATAAATACATTTAAATCTAAATAATCAGCTCTCTTGCAATTATTTATGAAGACTGATTACAGTATTGATCACATAAACGTAATTTTTCCTCCTGCCAAATGAAAGTTTAATTATTTTTAAGCAAAACACCACACAACTTTGCTTGTTAGTGAAATTCAATTATTCTCCTGGAAACCTAATCTATCATGGAGACATCTCAGAAGCTTCATTCAGCACATCACAGAGGAAAGGAGGAACAGTACAGAATTCATGCACAGAGAAGACATATGCTTAACAACACACAAACAGAGAGTATCTTGCCCCACGTAAATCTGTGAAACAACGTCTTCATTGACACGGAATGGGAGAATTTCTGTCTTGCCCTTCCAAAAGCTATGGCTGGTGGGCACATCCTGTTTCTCTGCGAATCATGGTTTCTGCCATGATTCCCCTTGAGTTTCTGACCCCGACCCACAAATCAGTTTTAAATTTTCCAGCTGAAATTAGCCAGAGATTTTTAGTTTCACCTTTCCCTCAATTCTTCTAATGACTTCGGAGTGAAAATCTTCAATAGTTTTTATATAGCACCTCATTACTCTTGATCTTGGTAAAGGAATCCTTAACAGTGTTTTCTACAAATAGCCATTCCATCCAACTCTTAAAACATATGCTGTTGATTGAAGCATAGCAGTGTATTTGATCGAAACAGACTTCAAGAGCATGGGATAACAGATGATCCATTGAACTCCCAGGAGAGAACGGATGGGTGTTCCACTGAGGGGCATTGAAATGGTGTTGAAAAATGCTGATCAGAACTTTTTAAAAAACGTAATTAGATTAGGCAAAAAGGAATTCTTCAGGAAAGGGTGAGTTTAATTGGGCTTGCACAGCAAGGGTGGATGGTAAAATATGCAGATCCAACCTAAATGGTATAGTTTAAAGAGAGAAGAAAGTTGTCAGGAAATTTAGCCAAACTCTTTCTTGCTATTTTTCTGCAGTATCATCAAGACTACACAAAACAACATGATAGACATCAAAAGAAGTGGAGTAAAGAGAACTGGGATTAAAAATATAGCATTCTGCCTTTGAGACAGATGACTCACAGTGCTGTCTTTGACTACTAGTCCTGTTTATTAAGACATCATTTTGCATATTTTAAAAACAGTTGAATCTCTCTAAGATGTCTTGCTGGTGCTGATCCAGATATCCTCACATACTTTGTTTTCAGACATATTCCACCATTCTTTCTTGAAGTTTAATCAGATATATAGGCATATGACATTTTATTATTCTAAAAATATAGGATTAGGATGGTGGTTCTCTCAACCTTTGACCCTCCAGATGCCATTGGACTTGCCCATATCTCTTACCACTGATCATGAAAGCTGGGGCTTCTTCTTCTTCTTCTTCTTCAATAAAAATCCCTACAATTATAAAACAAGAATGCTCTCCTAAACTAATTTCCCAACATAATAATGTTGAGGTTGCATTTTTTACATAGCTACCTGTGAGTAAACCAGATTAAATTCACTGGGATTTGCTTCTGAATCTGCCTGTACAGGATTGTGCTGTTTGGATGATGGTATCGTATATGATTACTTAAGAATATGCTTATGACTGCATGCCTCAAGAATAAACCTATATTTGCAAACACAGAGAAAACCCCATAAATTAAAGTCAGCATCTGTAAGGCTGCACCCCTAATGTTCTAATTTTAATATAAATTTAAAAGGATAAGATTCTGATGCATAATCTATCTTGAAACATAAAGACATTTTGGTAACTACTACATTTGGCTATGTGGTTCATTTAGCTGGTTTGATTTAAGCTTCTTTTTATTGCTGATATGCAAAATTATATTAAAATAAAGGTAAAGGTTTCCCTTGCTCGAAAGCCAGTCGTATCCAACTCTAGGGGTCAGTGCTCATCTCTGTTTCTAAGCCGAAGAGCCAGCGCTGTCTGCTTCTGCAGATGTTTCCATGGTCATGTGGCAGGCATGACTAGACACCGGAGTGCATGGAACGCTGTTACCTTCCCACCGAAGTGGTCCCTATTTATCTACTTGCAATTTCTTGCTTTCGAACTGCTAGGTTATTAAAAACAAGAATTTTTTAAAAGTCAGATTTACACCTTCTTCTACTTGCCTGAGATAGCCCCTGCTGGTTTGCTCATCAGTAGAAGCTGTTTTGTAACTTACTGCCTTTACACCTTATATAGTTGATGATATAGGTTTTATTTCATTTATTGTTACTTTAACTTTCACTCTCCTATCCTGAGATCTGGTTCAGACAAACCGTTTGTTCCTCTCCTTTTTTTAGCCAGCTGGTATTACTCAGTGACACATGAGTATGAATTTGAACCTTGAAGAAACTCTTTGAGATTATCTTTGCTGGAGGTTGTGCTCCTGTGTATGTGTATCATTTCAGATTAGCACTAAAATGAGAAGATGATAAGAGCCCTTGCATTGACATCCTCTGTTTATTATTATTATTATTATTATTATTATTATTATTATTATTATTATTATTATTATTATTATTATCATCATCATCATCATCATCATCATCATCATCATCATCATCATCATCATCATCATCATCATCATCATCATCATGCCACCCCACTCGCAAATGCAACTCTGGGTGGCTAAAAAGAAAATAGAGCATTACAAAATTACAATTTCAGAATATAGCAGCAATACAGTATAAAAACATTTTGAGACTACATATGTCAGAAAAATATACATTTCAACGTATATGAACACAGTTCACACCCACAAAAAATACATTGCAAAGACTCGGACTTGTCCCCTTCCCTTCTGGATGAGCAGCAGAGGGGAAAAAGTCCAGTAATAGCGGCGAGAGAGTCCAACGTTTTATGGTTGGCTCCAGACCCTCCGCAGCTGGAGCCAGCCAAGGAAAGAGTCCGGTGAGGCGGCGAGAGCATCCGACATTTTATGGTCGGCTCCAGCCTTCCCCAGATGTTTCATCTTCCCCAGGGCTGGAGCCGGCCAGAGAGAGGTAAGCAGGCAGACAGTGAAATAATGAGGGGAAGAAAACAGAAGAGTAACCTCATCTTGGAAACTCCTACTTGGAGCAGGGGGCAAGGAAAGAGTTCCAGAGTAGCTGGTTGACTAATCTGCTATCATTGCTGCAGACCTGTAGTTTCTGCCAGCTGAGAGAAGGCACAAGTAGAAGGTGCTTCCTAGTTCCTGCCACAGTAAATAAGATTGCACATATGTTTACCTTCCCACCAAAGTGGTCCTTATTTATCTACTTGTAATTTCTTGCTTTTGAACTGCTAGGTTGGCAGGAGCTGGGACTGAGAGAGCTCACTCCATCATGCAGTACCTGGGAATTGAACCATGACCCTCCAGTCAGTGAGTTCAGTGTCTTTACCATAGATTAACACTAAAATAGGAAGCTGATCCTCTCAAATTCATTTCCTGGAAATCAACACCCTCTTTTAAATGTTTACAAATTTCTTCAAGGCCATTCTTCTATATTGGAATTTTGGGTCTGTGTGCACATTTTGCAGTAGATTGGCATTAAAAGGAAAAGCTTATGACCAGAAAAGCTCTTGCCAACCAGCCTCTACAAACTGATAAATCTAAACACTCATATGGAGGTGGTTACACACTTTATGGAAGCCATAACTGTAGTCACTGGTGCAAAACTTGCATTGTTTTGATTTCTCTATACAGTTGAACCTCACTTAAAGAGCATTATGCGTTCCACAGGATTGCTCTTTAAGAGAGTTTGCTGTTTAAGTGAAACACCAGTGTAAGTGACCAATTGTGATTTCTGGTGGTGGTGGGGATTGCAAACCCTGATTTATTTGTTAAGCAAGTTTTTGGTTGGTTTTACTTGTTAAGCGAAGCGATCATTCAGAGGAAATTCTGTTCTTTAAGCAAGTTACTCTGTAAGCGAGGCACTCTTTATGCGAGGTTTTACTGTAACAGTATCACCGATGCTCATAAAGTGTAATGAGTGGTCCATTTCAATGAGCACTGACTCAAATAAGGGGGAAAGGTTGCAGTCTGTTCAGTGAGTGGGGCCAAATTTGGGGTAGTCATACCATTTTTGATGACTATAATGACACAAACATTTTTTTTTTAATCAGAAGAACAAAGAAGTCCAAGAAAACCCAATCCTGATTAGAAGCAATGTTCCTTGTTTTGCAAGATAGAGACTGCAGATTCAGCGAGGAGCACAGGTCTGAAAGAATCAGTTTAAAGTTTCTTCTATCCTAGAAGAACCTGGTTAGATCTAAAAGTGACAAGATTAATCTCCAGAGGCAGGATCTATTGCACAAGGAAGAATTTATCCTTTCTCCAAGAAGAATGATGTACAATAAAAGTTATTTCTCCTTTTAATCACCAAATGTTAAAACCTAGTCAAACATTGTTGTTTTTAAGCTAGCACGTTACCCTTGTATAATACCTAACTATAAATTCTTAATTTGCTGACATAAAGATATGTTACTTACATTTTTCCTCCCTAAGGCAATACAAAGGCCCTTTTGCAACGTGTAAGGTAATGGCCAGGTCTACAAGGGTTACAGCTAGTGACTCTGTCAGCTGCAACATTCTGGGAACCTCAAGTGATTTTCAAAAAGCCATGTGACACCAAGTCCCTTAAGGTAACGGTCACCCTTGCTTGAAAGCGAGTTGTATCTGACTCTAGGGTTCAATGCTCATCTCTGTTTATAGCCAAAGAACTAGCGCTGTCTGCATATGCAGATGTTTCCATGGACATGTGGTAGGCATGCCTAGACACTGGAGTGCATGGAACACTATTTACCTTCCCACCAAAGTGGTCCCTATTTATCTACCTGTATTTGCCGGTGTATAAGACGACTGGGTGTATAAGACAACCCACCAACATTTCCACTCAAAATATAGAGTTTGTTATATACTCGCCGTATAAGACTACCCCCTCTTCCGCACACCTTCCACACACCAAATAAAACGTAAAAGAACATCAGATTTGAATTCAACATGTTGATTTATATTCAAATGCTTACGACATGCAGAAAAACTGTCACAAGGCTGTATGTTATCAAACATGTACAGTAAATATAAAACAGTGCAAGTGCAAAGTGGTACTTATTTATCTACCATATATACATGAATATAGGTCGACCCGAATATAACCCAAGGTACCTAATTTTGACCTTGAAACCCAGGAAAATAGATTGACCTGAGTATAAGCCAAGAGTGGGAAATGTAGCAACTGCTAGTGAGTTTCAGTAATTAAAATACAGCAATATTAATTATTTTATTGATTTTTAAGAACTGTACTTGCACCACCCACCAGTGGTGGTGCTGCAGGTAAAGTGGGTGGGCAGGTCAATTGCACTGAGGCAGGAAGTGTTGCTCTAGCCTAGCCTCTTGCTTCCCCTGCAAGGAAGAAGCATGGCTTTTTCCTCCATCTTGGGCAGAGCAGAGATAAGGGCAGAAGGTACCAGTAAGTGAAACCCTTTCTTTTTCCCCACCAGTTTGAAAGGGAGACACAATTGTAATGTAGAGCTTCTTTCTTCATCTGGATGGTATGTAGAATGAGGTGGGTGAGCATCGGGAGGCCACTATGGGCAGCTATGTCTATCCCAACTGAAGTGCACCTGACATATAAGATGACCCCCCCCCACTTGGAGGCATGTTTTTCAGGGGGGGAGAGTCATCTTATACGTCAGCAAATACGGTACTTATAATTTCTTGCTTTCGAACTGCTAGGTTGGCAGGAGCTGGGACAGAGATGGGAGCTCATTCCATCATCCAGTACTCAGGTATCAAACTGCTGACCTGCCACCTTCCAGTCAGCATCTTAACTTGTTTAATAGGTAATTTCCGTGCTTACCAGTGTTGTAGGCAATCGTGCTCTACAACTTGGATATCACTTTTCTTGTTTCTTCAACAGCAAAATATAGCATGCTTAATGTTAAAATGCCTCTAGTTACCTTATAAAATGCCGAAATTTAATCAGCATTTTATCTTCACTCTAACTTAGATGTAACTTTACCAGTTGAACATCTGTATTACTTCAATAGTTTTAATATCATATTTTCCTTGCCTAGATACAGACGGGGACTGCCAGCAGAACCCCTGTTTGCAAATGAGAATCTAGTCTCATAAATTATCGTGAGTCTGCATAGTAATGAGGCCATTTATATGGAAATGGACAGTCAACAATTCTTCTGCCAGCTCTTGAGCAATTCATGCACTCCCGTTCTCATTACTAGAAGTGCTTTGTGAATCAGATGAACACTAAAACCAAGACACTGGTATGTTCTATTGTCCTTTGATAAACATATAATTTAAACATGTGAACAAAGAAGTGAAGAGATGTTAAGATAGAGGGAAGCAGGTGTGGGGCACATGTGATGTGGTGACCCCCACCTGCTGACTGATAAACAGCAACATCACTCCCGCTTTTAATCCTCTTTCTTTAATCCTCGGTCTTTTAATTTTTGTAGTATTTTAAATTGGATTTTTATTGGTGTCCTTTTAATGTTTTTTGTAGTGCTGTCAGTGGTGGGCACGAGCAGATTTGCACCAGTTTGCCAGAACCGGTAGCAGAAATTCTGGCTGGCTCCGCTCATCCAAGTTTTGAAATAAAGTTGTCCTAATTTGAATGCAACACAGGGCTTTCCCCCTGGCCACGCCCACCATACCATGCCCACAGTGTGGTAGTAATTTTTTTGAGCCCACCACTAATTGTTGTATTGTTATTAATGCTGTGAGCTGCTCTGAGTCATTTTGAGTTGGATGGCTATACAAATTGGAAATTAAAATTAAATTGAAATTAAAAACCACACATGATAAATGTGTCAATAGGACTGATTACTGACAAAATACCTGTATAATGGTCTTCACTTCCAAATATTTTATCCAGAGGTTATATTTTTCTTTGGATTATGATGATGGTGCTGGTGGTGATGGTCATCTGTGAATCACACTGTTATCCCAGACCATACTTGTTAATGAATCTGTGTGGCAAGAACTACCTGTATATCAAAAATAATCTTTATGATTTGTTTCTGGAGTCACTATATAATTGTGCTTCATTAAATGTGCCATGAGCAATTAAATGTTTTCAGAAAGGGATTGTCAGTTTAATTGATTGAAACATTCTGAACATCAGAATACAGTTGTACCTCACTTAAAGAGCATGATGCGTTCCACAGGATTGCTCTTTAAGCGAGTTTGCTCTTTAAGCAAAACACCATTGTAAATGACCAATTGTGGGGGGGGGGATTGCGAACCCCAATTTATTTGTTAAGCAGGTTTTTGGTTGGTTTTATTTGTTAAGCAAAGCGAACATTCAGAGAAAATTCTGCTCTTTAAGCGAGTTACTCTTTATGCGAGGCGCTCTTTGTGCGAGGTTTGACTGTATATAGCAATTTTTGAGAGGCTTCATAAAATGGATATAATGTTTTCATCCCTCAGGATTTTCTTAGTTTGACTGCATCTCTTCCCATGGAATAGAGAGGCTACTTCTAAAGCTTTTCTGAGTTTTGAGGATTTGTTGGTTGGGATTAAGAGAGAGAATAAACACTGAGCATCAAAACTCTACTTTGTAAATAGAAAGAGCTCCCTGCATGGCCCTTTAAATGCAGGTGTTTTAAAAGAAACACTTTCACCAACAAAGCCCAAAATCCATGTTACTGTGATACCTCCTTCCTCTCTAAAAAAAACTCTGCCCCCATCATTTACCATCACAAGTTTGTGTGACAGTTTTCAAGGCCACAAGATATATTTATTAAGCATAGTATTGCAAGAGTCTGATGTGTTTTCTGAGAGAAGCAGAAAAAGAGAAAGTACAAAAAACCCAAACCAGAAAAAGTCTTGAACTCCTTCCATCTGTTTCAGTTGGGTTGGAGCTCAGAGATAAAGCAGATCTTCAAATGTGTTTTTCTCAGCTAACATTCTGTTGGTCTTGAGGAAATGGATACTGTGTTGGCGGAGAATAAAGAAGGAAGGAAAGTTTTCATCTTCCATTGCTGGAAATAAAAAGTAGAGTTGTGCATCCAATCCTATTTTAATAATCAACAGTCTTAAGAACAGTCTCTGAAGAGGGACACATATTACTCTGTTTCTGTGTGTATAACAAAAACAAAAACGAAAGGCTCATGTCACCTTAAAGAAAAGGAAGACAGAACTCTTCCACTTCTTGGTTTTTTACAACACGTATCTTAATCACAGAACTTTAAATCATAATTGTTTGCTTATTCTGACTAGTGGTTCTATTTAAAAATTTGGGGTACAAAGAAAGAGCCTCCTCGAAGATTGTGGTATTTTTGAACCACAATCGGACATACCCTGGTAACAGCTGCTTGGGGTTGCCAGCTAATCTTTCTTACACTAGGTCAGGCAAAGGGAACTGCAGAATGAACTCCATGAAAGGTGCCTTCATTTTGATAGTTTCGTGTCTGGCCTAGACATGGAGAAGAATTTTTTTAAAATGGCCTGGTTGTTTTGCCTCAGAAAAATCTCCAGGGACCCACTTGGGTTTGTGGAGATAATTGTGTTAGCTGTGTTTTGAGGGGCTGCCCCCTTCAATTTTTTTTTTAAAAAATCCTTTTTAAACTGCTAGATGATGTGAAGAAGCTTTTCCCATTTAAAAGAAATAAAATTTCAAGTGCAGGTCACATGGGTTGTTACAGCCCTTCAGAAACCAAGGATGGACATACACAACCCAAAGATCTCTGGAGATAGTCTACCCAGCCCTGCCATATGCTATCAGAGAGGGGAGGGGAGGGGACACACATTTTGGGAAGGGTTGCATTCAGATGTCTACTGGGTATTTGGTATACTGGATGGCTATCAGTTGAGGGTGTGACTACTGACGTATACAATAACATTTTTGGGAAACCTTTGGAATGAGAGCTGTGATCTAAAATGTCTGGAGGGAAGCATGTTGAGGAAGGCTACTCTAGACAGCCCCTTTCATTACCTTTCAATATATTCCAGGGTAACAAAAGAAATAAAAATCAGTGCAAAGACAAGTAGAAAGAAAAAGGATAAAAAGGAGAGTATTTCCCTCTCCCGCTATGTTAATTTATTGCTGTTTCTTATCCCTCTCCATGAAGAAGTACCATTCAGTGTAGTATGTTCAGGCAGTTCTAAAATAAATAGCCTTTCAAATTGACAGTGCATTCATTTATACACGTCTCACACTAACTCATTAGGGACTATCATGTTGCCCCCTGGGCTACACATGGGGGGTGGACAAGGGAAGGCATGCATTAATCTAATGAGATTTATTTCTTTATGTTCTCACACTGATCCTCATTTTATTTATTTATTTGCTGAGCTTTCTGTGCCATGCAAATGTTAAAGGCACAGTTCTCATTTATTCTCAGAAGGGAATATTATTCCCAACATCATTCTCTTTCTTGTCTCACTGATAGCAGGAGCCTCCTTGTTCTACAAACATTGGAAAATACGAGACAAATCTGTAGAGATCTGAGGCCATTATTTTGCTACTTTTGTTGGTCTTTTCTTTTGAAAATTTATAGGCTTCTTTCAGATTCCTTCTGGGAATTCTTATCTTGCTTGTATGCGCCACTTGTAACGACATTTACCAATTCTTGCTTTCCTTGTCAACTTAAAATAGTAGACAAATCTAGTTGACATGTATGTCTCATGTGAAGTAACAGAATTGCTTAAAATTCTTTCCCTCCCCCTTCCCTTCTTAAAACAGAAATGGAAAATGAAAGAAAACCTACTTCCACAGGGGTATATAAGCTGTTGTGGATCCATTGTTTTTAGGAAACTTCATTGTTGTGGATTTCCAGAATATGACTCCTTATGGCATGAGTGATTATTTTCTCCATCCATTCAGAAAGCTTTTCTGTAATTCAGCACTGCCATAAGTTGAGTTGGTACAGGGCCAGCTGCTTACAGAATTTAGAAGTTCACTATAAATCCCCTTGGAACAGGCAGCTGATAATTTAATGCCAGGTTTCTTGAATGTCTGGTTGTAGATTTGCTGGCAGGTAAATTGGTATATGGAAACCAAGATGAAGGTGGAGATAAGCTTCTGGCATCAAGCAAAGCAGGACCAGGTGAAGGTGGTGGCTGCATGTGCAGGAAGGGAGTTTCTTAATATATTTATCAGTGGAAAGTGACAAGTTAAACAGTATGACCAATGTAGAAGTAGATTTAAAGTAAGGTTCAATGGCCTTAAAGAGTACCAATCTCTGCAGATAAATTATACTAAGAAAGCTTCCTCACATAGCTTTGACAGATTTTTTGAAGACCAGGGATGGGGGAAAAATAATTTGCATATGAAAATGCCCTCTCCAACAGAATGGAACTCACTTTATTTTGATAAATCACATGTTTGAAAGGCATCTGGTGTTTTTCAGAGTAGGAAATCAACAAGGGGGAAAAACCCCAACCCATGGGTACAGTCCTCAAATGAGCATGATTAAAAGATGGTAGTTGAAGGAATCTAAGAACTGTAATCCAGAGTATAACTTCTCTGTACTGTGTGGACAAATACACCAGAGCAGTGATGGTGAACCTTGGCACTTCTTGAACTTCAATTTCCAGAAGCCCTGATGAGCAGGAGTGCTCACTTGGGTTTCTGGTAATTGAAGTTGTAATGAAATAATATATACCCTGTGCTGTGATGGAGATTTCAACGTGTGGGTGTCCCTTCTTACCAGGGCTGGAATGTAAACAATGTTGGCCTCATGAGATGGGAGAAAGGAAACCTAAAATGTGATGGACATGTCATCCTGTAAGATCATTGGTTGGAATCACTTAGTGGAGTGGCTGGGAGGTACACCCAGAGGGAGGAGATATAACCCAGAAGGTGGGGGCCGAAGATACACTCTCTTGGATCTAAACTGCAATCATGTAGCCTATTTAGCCAGAAAAAGGAGAGGCATGGGCTTTCCCTCAAATAAGCAACTTTCTTTATTTTGAAATCTTTTCTGAATTTTTGCTGGACTTTATTCTGAACCTTACTTTGATTTCAATATACTTCTGAAATACCTGACTAGACCTGGAGTGATTGCTTGGATCACGTTACCTGAATCTGCAGTAATTTCACGAGCACCCATTGTTCACTACCAATATTTAGTTCAGGGGTGACTGGGCACACTTTTAGGAAAAGCCTGAACTGCTGGGTCCAAGAGAGCCTGGGAAGCAGGACCAGGTGCAATCCCATTGCCAGGATGCCAGAGTGCTACTTGGGAGTAAGTGGATTGTTACAGAAGTCCAAGAACACCTGGAGTGCTAAAGTTTGCTATCATTGCCCAAGCATGGAATTGACTTTTGAGATTAGTCATTTTGGGTGGACCCACAGTTCTGCTATTTAAGGAAACGAGAGAGAGAGAGAGAGAGTAAAACAGAAGTAGACCATCATGTGAGAAAAGTGTCTCTGGCTTAGCAGGGACATGAAGAATACTCACTAAATTCATTGTCCTGATGATCTTTGTTATCTGGACTCTACAAGTCACAAGGATAAGGATCCTGAAGTCACCATGAGGTTCCTCAGCACCAGATAAGTGGTAGATCAGGAACTCTTTTTCTCATTAATAATGTCTGCAAATTCCTCACCATAACTTGAATGCAACAGTTCCCTATTATCACATTTGAGGAGAAGACAAATGAAGATTTACATCTCTTTGATTTATCCTTGTGGTGTCAAAGGGGCTCAGTGCTGCCTTTGCATGCAGAATATTGCAGTTAGGTTAATCTCACCTGTCTGCGCATTTCTCCTAGAGCATAATGAGGCTCAGGGCTTGGAAAACTACCTTTTAAAAATAATTTGTTCTCATTGCACACACCAGTGTTCTAAAAGTCCAATTAATTCATTGCTGTTACTTGCTGCATTTTTTTGTTTAGAAATACTTTATGCCAGTGCTGCATTTTTGTTATTTTCCCCCTCAGTTCAAAAACAACAACAACAAAACCTACACAAACCTTTAAGACTAAATACCAAATGACATTAAAATTGAAAAACTGCACTCCTGGTTCCTGTAGTAATGCTTACAAATATCCTTTAAAAGTAACTGGAACATAATTGCAAAACACTACCTGCTACATCAACATCCCAATCAGAGCTTCAAATAATATAGTTAAAGATTATTGGTTGATTTTGGTAACATATAATTAGCAGTTATAATGCTGCTCTTACTGTAACAGGCAACATCTATGTTACACGGAGGTAGTGAATAATATCTTGTTGTTTAGTCGATTCCGACCCTTTGCGGCCCTATGGACCATTGTCCTCCAGGCACATCTGTCCTCCACCATCCTCCTCAGCCTGCCCAGCTCTGTCCCACTGCATCCACAATACCATCTAGCCATCTCACTTTTGGCCACCCCCTTCTTCTTTTGCCCTCCACCATTCCCAGCATCAAGAATTCTGAAGTGAATCCTCTCTTCTCATTTGATGTCCAAAGTACTTCATCTTTACTATTTGTCCTTCTAAGGAGCACTCAGGATTGATTTCTTCTAAGATGGACCTATTTGTTCTCCTCGCTGTCCAGGGTACTCTCAAAACTCTCCTCCAACACCCCATCTCAAAGGCATCTATTCTTCACTAATAGGGACTGTTGCCATTATCTTGGTTTTCTTGATGTTGAGTCTCAAGCCAGCTTTTGCACTCTCTTCTTTCAACCTAATCAGGAGCTTCTTTAGGTCTTCCTCACTTTCTGGCATTAGGGTAGTATCATCTGCGTATCTCATGTTGTTTCATGCCATTCTCTTAACTGGTCACAATTGTTATGGGCATTCTTTGATTTTATATTTCCTAGAAAACCCTGGAAAAGGTCATTATATGCCACAAATCAACTTAACAATAACACATCATCACAATCATTTTACATCTATTTCCATGGTTAAATAATCAGATTTTCTTTCTGGAGAGAATCAAAGAGAAAGAGCTTCTGTATTTTTCTTCTGGCAATGAAAATCCAACGTATTAATGACACATAAAGTGACAAATTACATGTGCAATCAAAGTAACAGGAACTATAATGGCAACCTGGCTGAAGAAAAGTAATAAGGAATGAGTAGTTTGACCCTCGCATAATGTAGCTTTTCTAATGTAAACTTCCTTCCAATTTTGTTGTTCATATTCTTCTGTGTAAGATAATGTTTAAAATATATACAGAAAGATTTTTAGGCAATGTACTTGAAAACAAATGAGATAATTGTTTGGACCAAAGCAGTCATCTCAATTTTGTTTATAACAACTATATTTAAAATGGAACACAAGACGACCATAGATAAAATATCACAAATGAAAAGAAAAGCTTTTCTAATTGCTCAGCTATTTAAATTATGGAAGAATTCGTTTAATTACTCCTTTGAAACATGTAGCCCCAAGTACACTCCCGCAGGAGTACTGTCCCAGACAAGCATTGTCAGTATGGCACCTACAGTGTGGACAATCATGGCAATTCAGAAAGCAGCCAACTGCTCTTATGCAAAATTATGCAGCATCTGCATAGAGGAACTGGCTCATATAAATGATTTCTCTGTAGGAACATTATTTGGCTGTCAGCCCACTAGCAGCCATAGGTGCCCACGAGATACTTATGGCTGCTTAGAAAATCCTCTGTGGTCATTAAAAACTTAATAAACACAGCTTATAATTTGCTTTCTGGAATTTAAACTATGTAGTCAAGCTGCCCTAATGCTTCTAGTTATAATATCTGGGCAGCAGCCAAACCGGCTACCGTGGTCTTTTTGAAAAGCTAACAGAGATTGCTGTGGTTCTAACAAAAACTTGTCCATGAGACATTTTCTGGGGGGAAGTGGCAGTGATGAGGTAGTAGAAAATATAGCCGTTCTTGCCATCAGGTGGAGTCCACCACTGTCTCAGGCAATAGATTAAAGAGGTCATGAAATTGTAGCAAAAAATAGTACTGTATTATTATTGCCAAGGATGGGTAAAGAAGGTTGTGGAACATTAGGCCAATTGCCAACATCCATTGACTGGCAAAGTAGTCAAGTGCTGGTTTCTGGGTTAGATGGAACAGGCTCTCTTGACCCATTCTGGTCAAGCTTCAGGCCTCACCATGGTACTGAAACTGCACTGGTCTTACAGCTGGAAAACCTTCTAAGACCTTCTGATAGGGCAAGAGCTTCCCTGTCAGTTCTCTTGGATCTCTCAGTGGCCTTTGATGCTGTTAACCATGGTATCCTCCTACTACCTCAAAGAGCTTGTCCAGGAGGATAACACGTCAATATCTGACACCCTTGGTCCATTCATTAGTAATCTCTAAGATTGATTATTGTTAACACTCTGTAAATGGGTCTGCCCTTAAAACAGGCACAGAGTCTTTAATGCAGGGGTGCCCGAACTACAGCCTTTGGGCTGAATACGGCTCCCAATGCCAATTCATCTAGCCCACAAAGCCCTCATTGCTTCTGGAAGTGGAAGTAAAATGCACTGGTAGAGTTGTATTTTACTTCCACTTCTGGGAGCAATGAGGGCTTTGTGGGCCAGATGAATTGGTGTTGGGGGCTGGATCTGGCCCACAGGCCATAGTGACCCACCCCCTGAACCACAAGACCAGCCGATGGTCTGAAATGTTTGGGCACTCCTGCTTTAATGGGTCCAAAATGCAGCTGCCACACTAGTTACTGGAACCCATAGATATGATTACATATCTCCAATTCTGAAAAATCTACACCGGTTATCCATTGTATTCCATGCCAAATTCAAAGTACAGTAGTACTTCATACAATGATTGTAATCCGTTTCACTGAGCTCATTGTTGTATGAAACAATTGCTATACGATGCATGCACCATATAGCAATTTCCCCTATAGGATGAATTGTACGATTTTTTCACTAAGTGGTTTTTCCCATTGAAAAAAATTTATACAATTTTTTCCATAGGGAAATTTGTTATGTGGGACACCATTTACCCCAAAAAACCTAATTGTTATGTGATTTCATTGCTATATGGGGTGATGGTTGTATGAAGTTCCACTATACTTGTACAAACATACAACACCATTCATGGTCTGGGACCCTTTTACTAGGCAGACTGGCACTCTCAGATAAATACTTTCCATTCCCAGAGAAACTATGCTCAGAGAGGGAAGTAGCAGCAACACTCAGAGGAGGACCTTCTTGGTGGGGGCACCCTCTGCATGAAATGGCCTCCCCTTTGAGATTTGTTTGGCTTCCGTCCTTCAGAGCTTTAAAAACTTGCTAAAACACATTTCAAAAGGGCTTTGTTGAGTTTCTTCCTGATATGACGGAGAGTGCATTTTATGGGTTTGCCTTTTTTCTGGATCTGTAGTGTTACATTATACGTAGTTTAAAAAAAAACCTCACCATTTGTGTTCTTAAATATACCTTCTTTGTATTGTTCCATTTTTTGTTTTGCTTACAACTGAGTATTGTTATTTATTGTTATGCTTCTTGTAAACCCCTGTTCATTAACTGTGGAATTTCCTTATTGGTTGGCCAAAGATTGCTTGGTTACCTTTAGGTATTAATGTGCATTTGCTTGAAGTATGAGAGATCATGTCACCTCCCATCTACTCACCCATTTTAAGTTATGCAACCCACTAAATATATTACTTTCAGGGTATGAAAGATAAAACCTCACAAGTCCCTCTCCTTATCCCAGTCTATAAAATGCTACCTTAAATATCTAACAATTTCCTTCCATTCTATGACATACCAAATCCTCTGCCTAAGGCTCCTGCCCCACACTGTCTAATGATAAGGCCAAACCTTATGAGGAATACCAGTCATTGTCTTTTCCATGACTTAGCTTTGTGGTTTGTCCTTTCCACATATAACAAAATACCTCTGCAAGGCCCAGCATGAGGAGGGAATAAGAAGGAGGAAATGATTTCTTTATTTTAATAGATCTGAACAAGCTTAATTTTTGTTGGGGACACTTGATGTCAGGGCCAGTCTAAGAATGACTGGGGATAAAATACTGATCTTCACTTGGCTGCAGCTTTCATAATTTACAAGACGATTCAGAGTCAGACAAAGTTATTACCTTTATCTACTACACACTACAAGATTAATAAGCTCCATTATTCTTGTACAATGGCCATCGTATGAGTTTTTTTAATTCCCTCACTTGCTAATGGCTACAGTTGGATTTATTTAGTCACTTATGTATATCACACACCAAGCTAAGCTACAGGGCTTGTTATTTAAAGCTAAACAAAAAAGAGAGTTGGGGGAAAGGATTCATTAATATCTAGTATGGATCACAGGGCTCTAAACAGATACAAATGGCTAAAATTTAATGTATGGCCAGATGGGCATTTAGTCTGTTCTTTGGAGCTCTTGGTAGCATGTCAGCCCCATCACAACCAGACAGAGGTCTAAGATTCTGACAGACATCCTCTGTTGAAGATGTAAAGGAGAGGTAGAGTTGTACAGTAAAACTCTGATTTCCGTAGGCATCAATTTACATAAAAATCAATTTACATAATGACAGAGGATTAGCCCAGGTGATAAAAACATAAACAACCCAGAAGTCAGGCAACCAGAAGAACAGACTAGGCAAGGATGGAATTCCAGGAGTAGGACAAGGCAAGGTAAAACAGCAGTCCACAGGAACAGGGCACAAATTTTTTTAAGAGCAAGGCAGAGCTCCTCAACAAGCAAAACTAGAAGCAAGACAAACACGTAACTATTTACCTTCCCACCGAAGTGGTCCCTATTTATCTACTTGCAATTTCTTGCTTTCAAACTGCTAGATTGGTAGGACCTGGGACAGAGACAGGAGCTCATTCCATCATGCAGTACAGTACTTGGGAATTGAACTGCTGACCTTCCACCTCCCAGTCAGCGTCTTAGCCACTTGAGCCACAGCAGTCCCCTCTGCAGGATTTAGAGCAGCTGTTGCAAATCCTGACAAAATGTGGAAAGGAAGACTCTCTATTATATGACACATTATTTGTGTCATATACAAATAATGAATTGACTTTCCACAGACCTGGTAAAATATGTGAGGCAGGGGCTGTAATGGTTCACCTGTTGAATTGTCTCTGCTGTTCAGTTTCCTGTTCCTATCCAATGGATGAGAAGTGGATTTTGTATGATTTGTTCCTCAATGTTACTACTCCTAAATAAGTCAGTCCTGCTTGTGTGTAAACATTTTCTACCATTAAGTCTTCCACTGGCCTAACAGATCTACCTACCATACTAGAATAGGGGGAGGTCCCCTAGCAATACAGTTTAGGTTGTTTGAGGGCGATTTGAAAATGTAGGGTTTTGTTTGTGTGTTAACTGTGGACCAACATGTTAGATTTCAGTATACACAGCTATGTGCTGGAATGGAATCTAGAGTTCAGGCAACAGAAAGCAATGTAGTTGCAATATTTGCTTGGCAGCAATAATGCTGCTAAGCTCAATCTTGATGTAAGTTACCCAAGTTGGGAGCTTGTTTGATGACCAAATAAACCACAGTTTGTTTCTTTTGCTTGGTTGGTTTGCAACCATGGAGTCTGACAGAACAAGGACCTAGAATTCAACAAACCACAGCTTAGTGCACCACTATGAGCAAAATCAGACATGTGTCTAAAATTTAGCTGCCAGTTTTGCACTGTTTTAGTGACAACTGTTCTTAATAACAATCTAAACAACACTAATAACTGAACTAATTTGCTCTGGGTGTTCTAAAACAGTTGCTAAATTTTTAAATGACCTTCTTTTTCATTTTCAACTGAATAAACTTATATTTTGGGTTGGAGTAAAAAAAAGCTTTTACATTTTTAATTAGGGAAAATATAATACTAACTCCTGCATGCCTAATTCTACAAAGCAAAGGTTGGTTATTAATGTAAATATTTTTGTCATTTCTGATTGATTGTAGCATAATGATATAATTTCAATTCCTAGTCTAAGCAGCAATAATGTACCAAGTGCAAAAGTAATACAGAGTTGCTTAATGACCCTATATATGTATTCTGTGTCTCTTCAAGAGCTGATGTTTGAATTTCGTGACAAAATTTGCATTTTGAACAAGGGAAGAACCTTCTGTCAACTAAGAATACAATTTACAGTGAATTTGTGTTTCTTTCTCCTTCTATCCACTCAGATACGGCTGTGCCAAAAGCTGGGGTGAGTATTTTTAAGGCTCAAGTAAGCTGTGAAAGACCCTGACACATCAGCTCAACCCAGCTTAGGGAAACACATACCATGTAGTTTAGTGGTGGCACATAACTGCAGGCAGAAGTTATGGAGCTCTAACACGAAGTCCATTTAAGTATTGGGGTACCATTACTTTGAGGCCATTCTAAGGTATATTGACTCCCTATTTAGGATGAATCTTTCCACTGATTGGACCATGCTCCGTTCCTAAGCAAGATCTGCCTGACTGTAAGTCCTAAGGGAGGAGGTCTGGCAACAAACCAGTTGTAGCTGGTTCTGCCTCTGATGAGCCCCCATCTGAGCCCCCATTGCAAGGGTGATTATAGCTAGGTGCTTTCAAATCAGAACTGACTTACAGCAACTCTATCAGGGCTTTCAAGGAGTGGGTTCCACTCTCCCTCAGTGAGCTTCCATGGCTGCAGAAGGATTCTAACTCAGGCCTTAGGAGTACTATTCCATCACTCGATCTACTACATCACACTGGGTATCATTGGCAAGGTAGCCCCATCTAAAGCCCATTATAAAAATCTGTACAATGGTTTATCAGATTACGGGTCATAGCAACGCTTAGTTTAGAAACCAACCTATGGTGGATGGAGGGGATAGAGGCAAACAGAGCAACTGGAATTCTAGTCTTAAAGTTGGATTAAAGAGTACCTTCAGCCAATGAACGTTGATGGAAGTACAACTACACCCAAAAACATACAGTTACAGTTAAATTTTACTTTAATGATAGTTTTCCCCTTTAGGAGGTGCCAATTTATTAGTTTCACTTTCTCTCATATTCAGATGTTATGGATCTTAGTAAGTTCTGATTAAAAAATTCAATGGAAATCAATCAATCAAACAAACTTTATCCATGAAATGGAAATAAAATTATTAGCCAGGTGTAAATTCATTTAGCTTTCTAAAGTCAGGTAAATCAGAACCCAGGAAGATGCCTTCAGTGTAGCAAATTAAGCTTGGTCTAGGTCTCCATATTGCACAGCTTGTGATTACAAATCTTCTACATTCCACATTTCTTTTTAAGGTCTTTGCCTGATCAGTTGTTCCTCCTCCCCCAACTCTTCTTTATCCCCATGAGACTTGAAGACCTTGTCAACTATGAGCTTGGCTAAGAAAGAAAATCTCTTCCATCTGCTACTGAATTAAATACAAGCATTTCTCTTACAAATTTGTATCCTAGACAACTGTCTAGGGTGGGCTGATTTTTAAAAAGACGGGTTTACATGTCCACAAAAGACTAATGGATTTCTCCCTCCTACTAAAACAAGTAAAAGTGAAATTTAGGAGACAAAAAAACCCAACCACCATCTGTACTGCAGGAGGAGAGTCTGAATCCTGAGGTCACAGATTTAGGCATGTAAACAAAATGCTTCTGTGCTCATTTTTTGAAAGGGTAGAACACTTGTTGCTTGAAAGATTAGAATTCATGCATAACTGTCTGCAGGCATCTTAGTAACTTAAGTGAATATATTTACAAGGCTGCATTCACTCACATTTTGGCCTACTTTCCTTTTGCCTCAATCCAAATGTCTGGGTTTGAATGTGGTGGCAAGTCTCAGAAACACGAGCTGTTTGAATAGGAAAATGGCCAAGCCACCTGGTGGCTCTGGAGCATGGGGTGGGTACACACCTGAAAACAGGACCTTTGAAATTGTCAACATATGGGAGAGAACAGTCACTTCATGAAGCAAGTACTATTGTTCAGCACTATTCAACAACTTTTTGCTTTCCTCTCTGCTGCTGCTCCTTGGTCCCATTCCTTCATCCTGTTTGTTCTAGCCCTCTTTAATTTTGCCTCCATCACAGATGGAAAACCTGTAACTGCTTACATATTATTCACTACAGCCCCAGTCAGTCTTCACCACAGGCTGTGGTGGTTCAGGATGATAGGTGTTGCTGCATAGAGACACTGAGGGGCAGGAAACATATTGCTCATTCCAGACCTACCCTGATTGAGACCTTAAGGACTACCTGCCTTCATATGTACCTAAAAGTCACCTCATAAGCCATTCTTTAGGTTCCCTTGCCGTTTAAGCTGAAGCAACTGAAACAGGGCCATGTTTATCATGATAACCCATCTTTGAAACAATCTTACCAAGAAAGTGCACACAGAACGTTGATTGGTCCTTGTAGGTACTTTTGGATTCCCAACTCATTTACTAAAAAAAACAAACTTATGGTCTTTGGTATTATTAGATCCCAACATTCAGTGAGTATTCTTGTACTTTAACAGCCCCCCCCCCCTCTGGTCAGCAGGGTTTTTTTTAAATTAAAGTCATTGGTGATACTCTTGGGAATATTTTGGGGGTGGAAATAAAGATGTATATTTATGTGTTTTTGTTTAGATAAATGGATGCATCATTATTCTTCCTCTCAATGCTATATGTCATGATATCATCAAATGAAGCACTGTATCTTGATGAAGTGGTCAGTAAAATCACATAGGTTGCTGGTGCCACAGTACATTAACTTGTGTGGTGAGAAAACAAGGCTGATGAGAGCAGAGAAAAACAAAAAGGAACAGGATTTAAACGAGCAATAAACATGCAAATAAACTAAATGTGGATGCAATCCTAAGTACCAAAGATGTCTGATGTCTGGCTGAATTTACACTACTTTTGTTGAAGCTGTGCTTTAATCCAAACCTCTCCCAGTCTAGAAGGGCTGACAAATATTTAGGATCATCCTCATGTTGGTCTAATACAGTCAAACCTCGCCTAAAGAGCATCTTGCTTAAAGAGTAACTCACCTAAAGAGCAAAATTTTCTCTGAATGTTTTCTTTGCTTAACAAATAAAACCAACCAAAAACTTGCTTAACAAATAAATCGGGGTTTGCAATCCTGCCCACAATTGGTCATTTACAATGGTGTTACACTTAAAGAGCAAACTCACTTAAAGAGCAATCCTGTGGAACACATTATGGTCTTTAAGTGAGGTACAACTGTATTGTGTTTTCATAGTGACTGTGTCACTGGCTTAGAGGAGGTACAGATACTGCGTAGTTCAGTTCTTTCCTCTCTCCACAATTTTTCTGTCTTTTTTTGGTTTTTCTATTGGCTGATCATAACAAGCATAGTAGCTTTGTTGGCTGATGTTTCAGCTAGCAAATGTCTTCAGCCCAAAAGGCATCTGTCCATTCCAGACCACCATGTCTTTGAATAGGGTGGCACTGCCTGTTTACAGAAGATGTTCTCCATTCAACCCTCTAAACACACACATGTGCATAACATATAAGGCAACCAGCCAGAAGTTTGATTGAGCTCTTTCATGCATATATAAAGTGCATCCAGTGGTGTGCTGGGCTATTGAGCAATCGGACAATGTCCCACTCCGCCCCAGCAATCTCCACCCCTGAAGGCAGAATTTTATTTTTATTTTCTTAACTAAAGTGCAGGAAGAGAGAAGACAAGCCAGTGCTGCACAGGACTTAACTCAAAGGGAAGCAGGGGTGGGACGGCAACACTGGCAGGATGGGCGCCTTCCTCCTGCCTTGTTTCTGGCCGTGATACATGTTCCCACCATCATTCCTGGGGAATCAATCCCTGACCTCCTTCTTACAAGGCAAAATTTCAACAGAGAACTCTGTTAACTAGAAAGGATATCATGGTTTTTAAAATCCGGACTGTAGAAGCCCTAAATGGGAATCAAACTCTGCCTCAGGAGAGAACCTTTGTTTGAAGAAAGGATGCAACATGGAACAGTAATTTTATTATTATTTTAATTTTATATATATATATATATATATATATATATATATATATACACACACACACACACACAGTAAAACCTCAAAAACCTCATATAACACTAAAACCTGGTTCCACAAGTCTTGGTGTTATATGATTTTTAGTGTTATCTGATCCTCTATGGGATCCATAGAGATACATTGTAACCACACAGGCTTTTGCGGTTGTTATCTGAAGCATCCCATAGGATCTTAATGTTATTTGATGCAATTCTTTCCCCCAGATTCCTTAATGTTATGCGATTTTAGTGTTATTCGATACTAATGTTATATGAGGTATTACTATATATATATATATATATATATATATATATATATATATATATATATATATATATATATATATATATATATATATATATATATATATATATATATATATAAAATTATCTTTAAACCTGATTTTTTTAAAGCAATGATATCCGTTAACATAGAGTTCTCTGTTATAAGATAACCAAAAGCAGTTCTGTTGATAGTGAAACCACTGTGGCTCAGAGATTGCAATTTTGCTTTGTAAGCAGGAAGTTGTTGGTTCGAATCTCCAGAGGGAAGTTGAAGTTAGAAGGTAAGTGGGAACATATATAATTTTTTAGGGTTAGACACCCTAATCACTCCCTGTCCAGCACCCTTATAGAGTAGACAGCATGCCCGTGAGTGCATCTCTAATAGTTCTAAAGCCATTTTTTAATTTTTATTTATTTTATTACATTTATACCCTGCCCTCCTCCGAGGACTCAGGGTGGCTATATTTTATCAGACATTATGTAACATCTAGCACATTAATAATAAAAAAGAGGAAATTAGAGAGGGATGTTAAGAAAAGGGAAAGAGTGTATTATGTAATAATTGTACAGTAATACCCCGTATAACGTGAGTATCATATAGCGTGAAAACCGCATAACGTTACAAGATTTTCGGAAAAATCTTGTATCAAATAACGCGATTTTTAACGTTATACGATACAGTTGTTCTTAGCGGCAGGGTGGGTGGAAAGCTGAACGGGGCTCTCCGTTCAGCTTCCCAGCCACCCTGCAGCTACGGAGGCAGGGGTGGGGAGGCTGGAAAGCTGACGGGGGGCTCCCCCATCGGCTTACCCAGCCACCCCACAGCTGCGGAGGCATGGGCGGGTGGCTAGGGAAGCCAACAGGGAGTCCCCGTAAGCTTCCCCAGCCACCCTGCAGCTGTAGATCGGGTCCTCTGATCTCTCTGGAGGTGTTTCTGGGCTTCCCCGACGTCCTGAGCCAGTGCAGCAAGCCAGAATGTCAGAGTTCGAATCCCGACATTCTGGCTTGCTGCACTGGCTCAGGACGTCGGGGAAGCCCAGAAACACCTTGGATCGGGTCCCGACACCTCCCTGGACCCAGCGGGGGGGTCAGAGACCCCAAAATTGGTAAAAAAAGTCCGTTTTTTTTACCAATTTTGGGGTTTCTGACCCCCCCCCCCGCCGGGTCCAGGGAGGTGGGCAGACCTGATCCAAGCTTTTTCTGGGCTTCCCCGACGTCCTGAGCCAGTGCAGCAAGCCAGTATGTCAGAGTTCGAATCCCGACATTCTGGCTTGCTGCAGCATAAAAGAGGGTGGGGGAAGTTCAAAATTAGCGCGCATCGGGTCTCCCGACCTCCCTAGAGCTGATGCGCGCTAATTTTGAACTTCCCCCACCCTCTTTTATGCTGCAGGAAGCGAGAATGTCGGGATTCGAATCCTGACATTTTGCCTTGCTGCACCCTCCAGGGAGGTGGGAGAACTTTGGAAACAGCTTGGAGCGGGTCCCCACACCTCCCTGGACCTGGTGGGGGGTCAGAGCCCCCAAAATTGGTAAAAAAAAAACGTCCATTTTTTTTACCAATTTTGGGGTTTCTGACCCCCCCCCCCGCTGGGTCCAGGGAGGTGTGGGGACCCGATCCAAGGTGTTTCTGGGCTTCCCCGACGTCCTGAGTCAGTGCAGCAAGCCAGAATGTCGGGATTCGAACTCTGACAGTCTGGCTTGCTGCACTGGCTCAGGACGTCGGGGAAGCCCAGAAAAAGCTTGGATCAGGCCTGCCCACCTCCCTGGACCCGGCGGGGGGGGGGGTCAGAAACCCCAAAATTGGTAAAAAAAAAAAAGTCCGTTTTTTTACCAATTTTGGGGTGTCTGATCCCCCCACCGGGTCCAGGGAGGTGGGGAAACCCACTCCAAGCTGTTTCCAAAGTTCCCCCACCTCCCTGGAGGCAGCAGCAAGCCAAAATGTCAGGATTCAAATCCCAACGTTCTGGCTTCCTGCAGCCTCCAGGGAAACAGGGCTTTTTTTAACATTGTGTGTTCAATGTATCGCACAACGTTAAAAACCGGATAACGACAGGACTTGTGGAACCAAGTCATAACGTTATTCGGGGTACTAGTGTATTAGAAATTTAATTTGAAAAGCTTCTGTATCAAATGCATAGTTTTTAATTTTGTTTTTACCTTTTACTTTGTTTTTTCTGTATTACATATCATGTATGCAGTGGAGTAGTGTGGGGGCAGGGAGGGCGGATGCCCCGGGCAGCGCTTTTCAGGGGGCGGCAAAATGTCCCCACCGCTTTGGCCTCCCTCTGCCTGGGCTTAGAAGGTGGCCCTTTTGCAGTCATGTGAAGAAGGAATCCTCCATAGACATGGGCATTTCTTGCTCCCTCTCTCCTGTGACTTACATGTTTTTCTTTGAAACCGGGACTTTTATATGTTTTTCTTTGAACCAGACAGAACAGCTTGAATCCGGGAAAATCCTAGAGAATCTTGACGTGTGGCAACTCTAGTCTTAAACAAAAACAAAGTATCAAAGTATCAGCTCCAAATTTCAGTTATAAAAAAAGTATCACAACAATACAGTATCGACACAATATAACATAATATAACAATTCATACTGCCAGGTGACTATGCCACACAGTTATGTTCCACTCTCTCAAGGACAGGCTTGTTGACCAGGCTTGTGTACAATATGCCAAGTACGATCACAGATTTACATGCAGGGCCATAGGGGGGGGGGAGGGAAAAAACCCCTCTTGAGCTAACAACTGGGGTGGGGTGGGGGTGGCAACCCACCCTGGGATGCCAATGTTATATATGTGAATGTAACATTGTTGCCCCCTCCTGAAATTTTTTTGCCCCTCCTTAAAAAAAATTTCACACACACACTGCCAAATCTAGAATCTTGACTACGGCCCTGTTTGCATGGTTAGGAAACTAGCAGCTTAGTTTCCATTTCTTTCCCCTATACTCCCAAACACTGATTTTGCATTTTTCACAGCACCTGCATGCTGTTTAGCCACTTCACTGAGGTTACACCTACACAGGGGTGGAAGTGACATGATTCCAAACAAAATTTGATGATAGAAAACAAGATTAAACAATAATAGCAATGTCACCTCAAGAACAATAGTCAACTAATGCAAGCCTTTAGCCTGTCATATTTATTATTATTATTATTTCAAATTTATACCCCGCCTTGCTCAGGAGAACCTGATGCTAGGTGGCTTACAATTTATATAAAAAATAGCAACATAACAATCACAAAATACACAATACCACAATAACAATCATCACAGTATCAGTATCAGAGAGATATAAACATATCAATTACGCATTAACAGTAAAAAATGTCAATATCATATTACAAAAAAGTTTTACAAAAAAGTAAAACAAAAAACAGCAGCAAAAAACAACATCTCAATTACCGAATCCTACAATGATTATTAACAAAATCCTACCAAAAGTAACCGGAAAAAGTTCAAAAAAGAAGGAATCCAGTCCCGGTGAGAGCCGTACGCCATGGCAGTGTCTTTTTGAACTGGCCCAGGGCGGGACAGGGTACCAGCAACGCCACGGCCCTGGCGTTCACAGCTGTGGTGGCCTCTCCGCCTGGTTGAAAGTCCGGAGGCAAGGGCGGAGAGGTCCTGCCGTCCGTCTCAGCGTCTTTTGACAGAGGAAAGTGGAGTTCCACTTGAATGATTAGTTTTTCATTGGTCCTAAATTTTTTATATTTTAATTGAATTTGTGTCACAATATAATTGAAGTGGTTTACTCAATTATGAGACCTAGTGGTGCAATGATTAAACCGTTGTACTGCAGTCAAAATGTTGTGCATTCAATCCTGATGGGATTCAATGTTGACTCAGCCTTCCATCCTTCTGAGGTCAGTAAAAAGAGTAGCCATCATGTTGGAGGCAAAAGGTTAATTACCTGTAAACTGCCCAGAGAGTGTAGGAAGCACTACGGGACAGTATATAAGTGTAATTTCTATTGCTATGTTTCATGATGTGGTGAATGCAGGTATAAGTCAAGAAATGAGTAACTAAATACTGTATACAGCATGTAGTAACATCTTTCAGAACTGAAAAAAATAGACAGTAACTCATACCTTGTTTAACAGGGGTTGGCAAGCTTAACTCTCCATATGTTCTTGGACTTCACTTCCCAGAAGCCCTGATCAGCAGGTGTAATGACTTGGGCTTCAGGGAACTGAAGTCCAAGAACACCTGGACAGCCATGTTTGCTGACCCCTGGACTAGACCAGCGGAAACATTCTTCTAGCTTTAGAGTCTACCAAATTTATCTGCACAGAATAGTTCAGAAGGCATCAATCTGTGTGGGATTAACCTGTATACACCATCTTGCATGTGAAAAACAAGATGAATAGCAAGAATATAGGGAAGCTGAAGGTAATAAAGAGAAGAGGGAAATTGGAAAACCAGATGGAGCCAAGCACTTTATTAAGTAAAGGTAAAAGGTAAAAGTTTCCCTTGTTCAAAAGCCAGTCATATCTAACTCTAGGGTTCAGTGCTCATCTCTGTTTCAAAGCCAAAGAGCCAGCACTGTTTGCTTCACCAGATGTTTCCATGGTCATGTGGCAGGCATGACTAGACACGGAAAACTGTTCAGCTTTCCACCAAAGTGGTCCTTATTTATCTACTTGCAATTTCTTGCTTTTGAACAGCTAAATTGGCAGGAGCCAGTAACGTCGTGTGAATTTCAGCCGCCTGGGGCTTAAGCCAAATTTGCCGCCCCTTAGTGAATGCTGGTGCCCACTCCCACTAGGGCTTCTGGGAATTGTAGCCCAAGAACACCCATAGCCCAAAATGTGTCACCTGGGGCTACCCCCTGCCCCTCCCCACACGATGCCACTGGCAGGAGCTGGGACAAAGACAGGAGCTCATTTCGTCCTGCAGTACTCAGGAATCGAACTTCTGACCTCCTGTCTTTCAGTCATTTTCTTCACCACTTGAGCTAAAATAAGCCTAAAAAATTAAACTCTCTCTCTCTCTCTCTCTCTCTCACACACACACACACACACACACACACATAAAGTAATTCCATTGCAAGTCTGGGTGGTATTTTGAACTGCAGCTTGAAAGGCTGGTCTCCAGGGAAACCATATCCATGTGTGAGTGAAAGTCTGACTGACAAATTAAAGCCTGGTTATGGTAGGAAAAGTGACTCTATAAAAATGCCGTTGTGGGGTTCCACTCCTCCCTCCCTTTTACTGCTTTCCGGATCAAATTTGCTCAGTTGACAAGTCAATAGATGATTTTTCAAGCTGCTGGAATTGCAAGCGCAACATGGGAGTTGAGAGTCAAGCTGTGTTCCTTTTCCCCCACTCTTATTTCATTTTCAGTAATAAAGCTTCTGCTATCAAAACTATCAAGACCAATAATTCACGATCCTGTCAATGAGGTGGGCTAAGAGAAGCATGCCTGGAGGCCTGCTGGTCTTGAACTCCAAGCCTCAGAAGTACTTTAGAAGGCTGATGGCTCACAGCTGAACACAGTCCAACTCAATCATATCTGAAATTGTATCTCTACCAGAGTGATCTAACCCTTTGCATCTGGATTGCCTGGTACAGTCAATTTGCACCCATTATGGGGCATGCAAGGATATAACAATAGTGGCAGGAAGACTATCTGATCCTATGCTTGTGCTAAATTATCTGCCTTTATTTTTTGCTTTCCCATTTTCTCATTCTATGCCTTCCTTCCTTCCTAGATTAATTTGTTGGTTGTGTTTAGTTTTCCTCCAGTTAACTCCAAGACACCACACCTGGCCTTTCTGCACTACCATTTTAGCCCCAGTACTATGAGTTTAGGCAGAGAGGAGAGTATTTGGCTCAAAGTCACCTAGTTAATTTCACAGCTCAGTGAACACCTGAATTTCTTGCTCTCAAACTCTAGTTCATCGGCAACCACAACATCAAAGGCTCTCTACTTTAAAAAAGAAGATGCCTCTTCTTACCAAATGGAGACAAAATAAAAGCATTAGAAGGGGAAAGCTGTGAGAATCTTACAAGCCACGGGTGGATCTCAATGGATCAAAGAAATTTTTCTTTCTTTTCTGTTTTGCTATCAATCCAGGTGAAAACAGGAGAGTCAAATTGGTAGCTTGGCTGTTATCTTGTATCATACACAATTTGGTGCTGCTCTGTGGCATTGTGCATACATGAGGGATGGTGACAATCACCAGTACAAAGTAGTGGTGTAGAATAACTGAAGGATATTACCCACTCTGGGTAGTGCGGGGGGGGGGGGGAGGTGCAAAAGAAATGCCTTAAAAGTATTTTCCAAGTAATTTCAGTTGAGTTCCACATAAACCCACAAGGAGTCACTAAGGGAGTCAAACTACATATTCTTTTCAAGAGTGTGGAGTGTGTTATGTTGGGGGTGTTTCTCGTGTTGTAAGCTGCCTAGAGTTGTTTTGGCAAGCTAAATAAGTCAAATAAATAAAATAAATAAATAAAATAAATTTTAAGCAATGCATTTTAAAAACCATGTAGCATGTGATAAATGCCTTGACCTCACTGATTTTGCATGTCTCCACACCATACAGAGGAGTGGCAACCTTGCAAATTCTCCACCTCATAACAAGACTAAGGGCTTTCTGAAGACAACACCGGCGAGCACAGAAATATTGATTTATTGTTAAAAGAGATACAAACAACCCATCCAAGGCTATGTCTGTGAAATGACACAGCACTTATCTTCTTTGCTCTGTTGTTCTAGCACTATTTTGTTATTGCCTTTTTTGAGGGAAACAATAAAATCTTGGTCTGTGGAGGTAAAGAGAATTGTGCCATTTCCCATTTTGGCCTGTAGCCAAGAAAGCAAATGAAGATTTAAATCCTTAGAAGAGTACTAAATCTGATTATGGGTCCAATCACATTGGTACAAGGGCTGTAAATATTTGGCCCCCATAAATATGTCCCACACACACACTTACTCATGGATAATGGGAAAGAAAGCTTAGCTTCTTACTATATCTTGGAGTAAGGGTAAAGGTAAAGGTCGCCCTTACTCAAAAGCCACTTGTATCTGACTCTAGGGGGCAGTGCTCATTTCTGTTTACAGCCAAAGAGCCAGCACTGTCTACATCTGCAGACATTCCCATAGACATGTGGAAGGCATGCCTCAACACCGGAGTGAACAGAATGCTGTTCAAGAAAGCAGAGCAGTGGTGGGCAGCAAAAAAATCGCTACCACACTGTGGGTGGAGGCTATGTTGTGGGCAGAGCCTATGTCATGGGTGGATCCTATGTCATGGGTGATCTAGTCATGCCTGCCATATGGCCATGTATACATCTGCAAACATGTGCGGCACTGGCTCTGGCTGTAAATGGAGATGAGCACTACACCCTAGAGTCAGATATAACTGGCTTTTGAGTAAGAGAGACCTTGAACCACTTGCAGGGACAAAACCTGATGGGACAGGGCAGGGAGGTGGGTGTGGCCACCCAATTTTGCCCCCCCCCCGCCTGAAGGCCACCCAATTTTACCACCACCCTGTCCAGAGGCCACCCAATTTTGCTAAAACCCTCCTCCGGGGAGGGGGGTGCGAACCTGCTGCTGCCCACCACTGAAGCAGACAGAAATACTAGTTTCCTTTAGTGTATCACCTCCCATCTTTCTGCACATGGTGCTAGTCCAGCTGACTGGAGTTCACACTAGAAATTAAGAATAATATATATTCCCAGTGATGAACCCATTCCCCATCTAACAATAAGAGTTTCTCTCTTACAATGATGTTTCCTCAGAGTTTCTCAGCAATCAGATTTGCAAATTCAGCTTGTGCATGCAAGATGAGCCATTAATTTCTCATGGCATCTTAATAATTTATTTCACAGGATGCTATTGATATACCCCAACTGGGGAGAATGACTATGGTCAGTAATTTATACCAAACATCTTGAGAATAAGCTGTCTGGGGACAGGTACAGAGACCTTTCTCTTTCTCCTTCTTCACTTCTTTCTACCTCATAGTTAGGACCAGTGATGGGCTGCTACTGGTTTGGACCAGTTTGCCCGAACCAGTAGCAGCCATCCAATGGGGATCACCGGGAGGTGGTAAACCCCTTGGTGACCGGTTCAGTTGCCTCTCCGGCCGCCCTCCGGATGTGTATTTCTAGGCAGTCAAAGTGGCTGCCCGGAACTGCACATGTGTCAAATCTCCATTTGACGCATGCACACTAAATAATAGAAGTTCACATATGTCAAATGGAGGTTTGATGCATGTGCAGTTTTGGGCAGCCATTTTGGCTGCCCGGAAAGTGCACAGGGAGCACCTGGAGGAGTGGCTGCCTTTCCTCGCCACCGTGCTCCACCACAGTTGTTTGCTGCAGCAGCAGTTTGCCGCAGTGTCAGATTGCCACCTTGGCGGTTTGCTGCTGCAGTTCCTGCCTGCCTGCCTGCCTGTCTAGTATCTGCTTGCCTGCCTGCCTGCCTAGTGCCAGGTAAGTAATGGGTTTGTGCTTGGGGTGGGTGGGTAGGTTGATTTGTGTGTTATGTATTATGTGTATTTATTGTAATTTTAATGTGTATTTTTAATTTTTGTTTATTTTTATTTATTTATTTATTTAATATTTATTTATTTATTTTGGCTCTGCCCACAATGTCATGACATCATGATGTTGGCTCCACTCACAACATCATGATGTCATGACTTTTGCTCTGCCCATGACATCGGCTCCGCCCACGGTGGGGGAGTAAAATTTTTGACAGCCCACCACTGGTAAGGATCTGAGAAGACTGAGTCCTGGAAGCTGTTAAGTCAAGCATGCTGAAAGGTCAGTGGATCGTGGCCCTTAAAAGAATCAATGTGGGAGAAGAGAACTAACTTGTGATGTAAATAAAAATGAATTTCTTTGAAAGAGACTGAGAGAGCAGAAGAAACAGATTTTATTGCTAGGCTTGTTTGTGTGGGACCACCGTTTCTCCTTACTCACAGGACTATTATTTTCAGATTGTATGCATTTAAAATAGGACATTATATTTTTGCAAAATATTTGCAAGAAATTATTTTCCATTTCAAACACATCTCACCAAGAATAGGAAAGGATGTCATTGGACTTAAGACTCTCAATGGAAGTATTTACTTTGAACCTACTCAGACAAGCACACTCTTGCCTCAGAAATCTACAAATATGTGAATAACAATTCTGTGCTCTCAAATTGATTCTGACTTTTGGTGACCCTTTTCAAGATTTCCTAGATGCAGAGTACTAAGAAGTGGCTTCTCATTTTCTTCTTCTGGCAGTGTTTGATGCAGTTTGGAAGAGGGGAGAACTACAAAATCATGCATACATTTTTTAAAATAAAAAGTAAATGGCTAATTAAAATAAATAAATGAAAATATGACAAATGTGTAGCTCTATGAGTGATGATATTCTGAGATATCCAGCCACTTTCCCTTTTCCAGGACCATTTTATGCTAGTTCCTTTTAAAACAATGACAAATCATTCACACCACGGGAAGCAGAATACCCCTCTATAGGAAGCGGGGGAGGGGGCTGGATCGGGCCCATAGTGGCATTTCATGTGGTCCACCGCCCTCACTCCTACTACTGGAAGCAGCAGAAAGAGCCATAAATGCATAAAAACGCATTTATGACAGCAGTAAGTGTGGAAGTGGCTGTTGTAAATCCTTCCTCTTGCTGGTCCATCCATCCTCTCCCCTTCCCCCAACACCCTGCCTGTAGAGACTTTGCTTACCTTGGGGGTGCCTCCTCTGGGAGAAAGACCAGACATTCTTAAGGAGGGGCGTTAAGTAAAACCTTTTGGGTATAAAGAGTATCCCCAGATAGTCCAAAACAGAGAGACCAGAAGGAGGACGACCTGAAAGCTTTGAAGAATGTAGGAGGAAATTCCTGAGACTTCGCATTGCCACAGAAGGATGAAGCTTTGAAGAAATGTGGCTGGCAAAGCTGTTACCTTAGCAATTATCATCTAAGTCGGAGGCAATCAGCCTGATTTAGTAATTTCCCCAAACAACTGGACTTAGCCGATTTTCCAGCTCTGGAACTTGGAAATATTTTCAGCTTGCTATGCTAAACTTAGAAAATATCACATTTTATTTTCCAGAATTTAAGTATTAGGCAGGAGTGTGTGCCTAGGAATGAGTAGCTAGTGAAAACTATTTTAGAGCTTTTTAGCTTAGAAGCAGAACCCTGGAATAGAATATTTTATTCTAGATATGCTGAACCTGATCTGTTGTTTAGTTATCACTATGCTTTGTCTATGGGAGCAACAATTTGCTTTATGGACTTTGTTTTTCTTTTTATTCAAATAAACTCACTGGCCGCACAGGTCTCTTTTCCAAAGAAGTTTGGAAGCGTTGTGTCCAGGTTTTGGTGTGGTCCTGCTTACTATTATTTTTCCATGCTACTGCAAATCTTCCATGGCTCATCTTTGAGATGCAACTGGAGGGGAGACAGTGGAAGCTGACTTTTTGCCACCACCGGGAGTCCCAAGGCCCGTGCAGGCCCCATGGAGCCCTCGGGAAATGGGATAGGAAACGTCCAGCCTTAGCCCCACCATGCTAGAACTGGTTCTTCCTTCTTCTCTGGCTCAAGGGCTCCCTGAAGCCCTGCCCCTTCTGCCCTTGAAAGACCAGTTGGCTCCAGAGCCCCCAGGCATCATCAGTCATTGGGCAGGAAAGAGATCATCGAGGCACAGCCTGGGGAAGCCTCTCCCTGGCAAAAGATGACGCCACCTGCACCTTTTTCTCATTGGCCGAGGCCACGCGGAGCCCCACACATTCCACCCACCCACAGCTGCAGCGAGGACCATAAACAGCCGTAAACCCATCTGTGGCTATCATAAACACATTTACAACAGTCATAAACACATTTAAAAAAATCAAGTTTATGACAACTGTGTCTACATTTTACAGCAGCATTTACAGCGGGGCAGGGGATACCTGTCCAGCCTGCTCAACTGTCTGAGGGACCGTGACCCAGCTCATGGCTTTAAAGGTTGACACCTCCTGCTCTAGGAGCTCTGCATGTATATGAGGGCAATATAGCTGAGACTCTTCTATCAGCCCTTCTATTATATGGCTAGTTAATATGATAAATTATGTCCATGTGTCTGCATGGAAAAGCATTGGTCATACTAGAACCAGGAGTAAGAAACATTTGGCCTTCCAAATATTCTGAACCACATCTCAAACACTTTCTCACTATTTTCCGTGCTGGATGGGTTGCAAACCAAAACATCTAGACGCAATAAAAGTTGAAAGCCTTTGCATAGGTACTTGGGAGTACATTCCACTGAAACTATAGCAAATAATGTTTCTACATACAGCTATGCTGCAGATTAATAAAGGATTCTAGCTTGGTCAAATTAATATTCATTGCCTGGGCATTAGTCTCCATGGTTTGCAACTATGAAATCATGTTGGTGTTGTTTTTTATGCAGGTGAAACATTTATATCATTTATCTCTTCCCTTTCAGTGGTAAAAATGTATACTCATAGTCGTTTGCAAAGATCTTATAGACAAAATCAACTGAACACATCCTTAATTATTATAAACTATCAGGCACGTTTTGGCTAATGACCCTCATGGATTTATTTATTTAAGTTAGTTTGTAGTCAGCATCAATATTTTGCTAACTTAACTGTGATTTAATGACTTTGATGGATTGACTTCTTAATATGAAAAACCTACGAGCATACAATGGTTGTTTGCCGAAAGATTTCTCAGATGAATCACCTTCATTTAAATAATCTTCCTGTCCTTGAACTGGGTGAATTATGCTGACCCTAGTATAATAAAAAGGAATAAGAATATTTTTTTTAATATTAATAATAAAAAGGAACTTGAGGGCTATTTCAGGATCCCAATATTGAAGAGATCTGGCAGAGGAACAGGCCCTGTTCCAACACTTTCAGCGATGGGATGTAACAGGTTCTCACCAGTTCTCTAGAACCGGTAGTAACTTTTCCCAGTGCCCTGGAGAACTGGTTGCAGCTTTTTGGGGGAACCACCTTCGGGGCTTACCTTTTCACTGGTTCCCCCACTGCGCATGCGTGCCAAGCACTTGGTGTGCATGCATGCCTACAGTGCTTGGCGCGTATGCACGGCCTCCTTGCTGTCCTCCCAAGCGGGGAGGAGGAAGAGAAGCTGCTAGCCTGAAGGTCCCTTTAGTCTGCTCCCCTAGATATCCTAGAGAGCTGGTTAGGCAAAGACTTAGTACCTAACTTCTTTAGCTGTTGAAAAGTTGAAAAGTTGAAAAGTGCCAAAATGAAGCCATCTTGTGGTGAGTTCATTCTGTAGTTCCTTCCATCTGACCTAGTGTGAGAAAGATTAGCCAGAATAAGCTTTAAGCTCTGGTTTAAAAGCTCTGGTTGATTTGTGTTGTGGGTGGGTAGGTGGGTGTTTGGGTGAGTGGGTGTATTTTAATGTATTTTTATTTATTTATTTATTTATTTATTTAATTTACAGGTTTGTGTTGTGGGTGGGTGGGTGGGTGGGTTGAGGTGTGTGTGTGTGTGTGTGTGTGCTTATTTTTATTTTATTTTTTATTATTTTTTTATTTTGTTTTCTTTGGCCCCACCCACAACATCATGATGTCATTACATTGGCTCCGCCCATGATGTCATGATGTTAGCTCCACCCATACTGTGATGATGTCATGGTGGGGTAGTAAAAATTTTGACATCCCACCACTGAACACTTTGCACTGCAATCCTAAACCTAAATCCTAAATCCTTGCCCTTGTTTCAGTATATGCTTTGTCTCACAAAATGAATGTTCTTTACAGGTAAACATTGAACTGCAAACCATTCTTTGATTTCAAAGAATTAATATGTTTCTGTTCCAAAAAATGATTTACTTTAACTAGGAGTTTAATTAGATTCCTCAACTGTAAAGTCAGGCCACAGTCTTGGAACATAAGTGGGGAAAAAAGTAGATAGGCTGAAATCTAATTGGGAAATGGAGGGTTAAGAGTCTATTTTAAGCCCTCTATTTTAAATCTGATGGACTGTAGCACATCTCATTTTTACTGGAATGTAAAGGTAAAGCTTGTCCTTGCTCAAAAGCCAGTTGCATCTGACTCTAAGATTAAGTGCTCATCTCTGTTTATAGCCAAGGGGCAACACTAATATCGGAATGCTGTTTGCACTCCCACTTGCAATTTCTTGCTTTTGAACTGCTTAAACATACACATTTATATGGTTCTTATTTTGGGGGTGGGGGCAATCTAGGGAATTGGCAAAGCTCTCTTCAGCACCAATTTTTTTTTAAATGGCAGGTAGATTCTAAGGACACTACCGTCAGGGATGTAGTGTGTGAATTCAATGTGTTGAATTATGCTCATTACAAGTCAAACCTCGCATAAAGAGCGCCTCGCTTAGAGTAACTCGCTTAAAGAACAGAATTTTCTCTGAAAGTTTGCTTCACTTAACAAATAAAACCAATCAAAAACTCGCTTAACAAATAAATTGGGGTTTGCAATCCCCCCCCCCCGAAGTCACAATTGGTCACTTACAATGGTGTTTCGCTTAAAGAGCAAACTCGCTTGAAGAGCAATCCTGTGGAACACATTATGCTCTTTAAGCAAGGTACAACTATAGTTCATTTATTTCTTTTATTTCATTCATTAGTTAAGGGTGATGTTTTAAATGGGAGAAAATTATGTTCATAAAATTAAGGTTTTCATAATTTTTTTTCATAAAATCTAAAGTTTCCTGAGCTAAGGTAAAGGTCACCCATAATTGAAATCCAGTCATATCCCACTCTAGGTTTCAGTGCTCATTTCTGTTTATAGCCTAAACTATAAACCTAAGCCAGCACTGTCTGTGTCTGCAGACATTTCCATGGACATGTGGCAGGCATGGAATGCTGTTTACCTTCCCACCACAGTGGTCCCTATTTATCTTCTTGCAATTTCTTGCTTTTGAACTGCTACGTTGTGTTAACCCAAAACCAGAAATCCCAATTTCATTTGTGTTTATTATTTTTTTATATTTTATTTTTTTATATTTTATTTTTCAATAAAGATGCTTTTAACCTTTATTTTCCAATCTTCCCGACTATACCCACTATGCACACGTGTCCATAAGCAGCCCACTGTACACACAACAATTCACCACAAGTGAATAACTGCAAAGGATCTATTTTAAACAAATATTTCAATAGTCAAACCACAAAGTAAAAGAGTTTTTCCTTCATGATTCACAATTGAAAGCAGTTCTTCAAAGAGAGAGAAAGCCAAAAGGGAAACTGGTTATGACTTCAAAGATGAAACTTGCTACAGTGTATCCATTCTCACACTAATGTATCTATTTTTTGAAGGAGGGGTTTGGGCCAGTCAGCTACCCCACCGGGTTGGCTAACCTGACTGTTCTCCCCCTCTCCCTCATTTTTATTTATTTATTTATTTGTTCGAATTTGATACCCCACCCCACTCGGGAAGAATTGGTGAATTTTAACTTTTAATCTCTTTTTTAATTTTTAACCTTTAGAGTTTAACTTTCAGAGATGGGTGGGTATTTGATCATTGGTTTTATTGTTGATTGTGTTTTTAACTGTTGTTTGCCACCCTGAGTCATTCATGAGGAGGGTGGCATAGAAGTGTGACTAAATAAACAAATAAATAGAAAGTGGTTTTTTTGTTTGTTTTAAACCATCATAGAAAATGTTTCTGAAGTCCAATCCAAATTGTATAAGTGTCACAAGAAAATTTATTATGTCCTCTGTCAATCACACTTTGGATCACTTCAATTGGTTGATCGGTTTGGTCATAGGCTCACTGCCAACTGACACCCCCCCTTGAAAATGTCATTTTTACAAGTCACGTTGTTCCTTAATATCTTTGTTGTTGATTCCTGCATCATCATCATGCTTCTCCACATGTTGCATTTGAACTGTATCCACCTCGGGAAGATGTCATATTCAGTTTCTAATATGGTTTTTCCTTTTATTTTTGGATTTTTGTGATGTTGTTTGAGTGGTTTTTTGTAAAACGCTTCATAGTTTTTCCCCTGAAGTCCATTTTCAAATGTAATAGAGTCACCACAAAGGTTATTCTTTCATATTTCAAATGGACTTTGGGTCACCTGAATCGGTTGTGTGGTTTGGTCACTGGGCTGCCGGAAACCAACCACCACAGCGAACATTGCATTTTATCAAGGGAACTTTCAGAAGCAATGATGTCATCACTTTGTATTTTTGGCCAATGGCTCTTTACATTTCTGAAATTCTCCAAGACAAGCTTGGAGAATAATGGTTATTTTCATTGGTTCTTTAGTTTTGTGGCAGTAGCTCATCAAATGTACATGATTTTCGTTACATCGCAAAAGCTGCCAGACCACCCAACTGAAATGTAAGATGTCCATAGAATTCCAGGACTTGTGTGTGTGTGTGTGGGTGGTGGTGGGGGTGGTCCTCAGCCTGACCAGCCCTGCTCTGGCTGTGGGTGCTGGATTACAATGACCACTGGCCTTGCTTCCTGCCCTCCTGGGCATCATCGCTGCTGAAGGTGCAGGAGCTGCCACTGCTGGGCTCGGAGGTGGTGCTTCTGCATGCCTGGGACACCGATGGTGGGCTCTTTGCTGGGATTATGCCACCTCAGCCTCTGAGTCTCGACATGCCCAGCACCGCCCAGTGCCATGAGCTGGTGGTGAGGAAGAGGTTGCCTGAGGAAGAAGAGGAAAAAGTGTCCCCTGGTCCCCACCGCACTGTCGGGCCCATGCCCTCCTGACGTCCTCCATTTGCCACCCTCCATTTGCCGCCCTCCATTTGCCACCCCCTGCAAAGTGCCACCTGTGGTGGGGCGGCAAATGGGGGCGGCCCACCACAGGTGGCACTTTGCAGGGGGTGGCAAATGGAGGGCGGCAAATGGAGGGTGGCAAATGGAGGACGTCAGGAGGGCATGGGCCCGACAGTGCGGTGGGGACCAGGGGACACTTTTTCCTCTTCTTCCTCAGGCAACCTCTTCCTCACCACCAGCTCATGGCACTGGGCAGTGCTGGGCATGTCGAGACCCTGCAAAGTGCCACCTGGGGTGGGCCGCACCCCTAACCCCCCCTGCTATGCTACTGCCTTCATGTAACCTTCAAATTCTGTTTGTTGAATGAGCCTTCAGGCATAGGTTACATGTAACAAGTACCTCTCACCTTCCTGTACTAATATACAAGTGACTGTGAAGGTTGCAATACAGCCAACTTCCTGGCATTAACAAGGGTGGGTGAGGAGGAGAATGGTGATTAACTAATAGAAGGCAGTGATTTAGTTATTCTAGGTTCATCCAGTGGAGGGCAATGTTACATATACAGAACACAGGTGTTCTTTATTACATGCATTTCCTCTTTATTAATATACCTAACTATTTTAGATCAGATTTCACTCTTGTATGTGTGTTTGCTGTAGATAAGCACATCAATATAAATTAATCCATGATAGCATTAGTAGAAGAACTGTAATGAAAGCTAAAACCTTAATGGGATAAAAAAATTCATTATTTTCTCAAGAGTTAATAAACTACACTGCAGTGTTTTTGTGCTTTTAAAAAAAATTATTGACCATGGGAATTACAAAGGTGGTAGTAAATTAGCCACAGAAGGACTCTCTTCATTGTTCCCCAAGATGATAGAAACATAGTGAAAATGAAAAGCATGGTGCTAATTAAAATGGAAAATCAAGGGTGCAGAGTTTAATCAAAACCTGTTCCCCCGGTGCATACCATGGCCTACAAGGAGGTAAAAAGCTGGCCTTATTAAAGCTTTAAATGTCATGTGTTCCACTTTGCATTTTTAAAAAGGATTTTATGTGGAGTTTTTTATGACCCTCAAAAGTATTTCTGAATGATATCAGGAGCTGAGCATGGTTTAGCTTTTTGGGAAAATAAAGGATGATGAATCATTTGTGGAACTGTGTCTAGTCTTAATAAATTGTTTTGCTGGGTGACTATAAATGATACACATTTATTGCCACTTCTAGAAATAATTATTTGATGTTCTAACCACTTGTCTTCTTTACTTACTTACTTGTTTATTTTTTGCTATGCAAATCTACAGAGCCCTGATTAAGCAGCTAGATTGAAAGAGGGAGAAGAGAGCCTTGTGATTTTCCATGAAATGGTTTAAATAGATTCTTAAGTATCCTGTAGACAATATGGACAATATGTGGCCCTCACCTCCTGTAGGGTCCACCAGAAATACACACACACACCACACACCAGCTTTAGTAAAAATTGGGGGGGAATCAGAAAGTCCTCTTATGTTCTTTGGGCGATGTATGACACAAAATTGCATGTTTTGAACACTCAGGACCCAGGGCTTTCCATGCAACCCTTTTCAATTTATTTTTGGCCACTCAGTTTTGTAAGAAAAATGAGGGGGAGGTATCCTTCTGGGACGGCTTCGCGGACTGGGGATCCAGAGCATGGTGTTGGCCTGGTTTGCCTCTTTTCTGACGGGCTGGACTCAGTCGGTGTGGTTGGAGAGTGAGAGGTCCAACCCTAGGCCGCTCCTTTACAGGGTGCCTCGGGGCTCAGTTCTCTCACCTCTCCTATTTAACATCTACATGAAGCCCCTGGCTGAGATCATCTGTTCCCATGGGGTAAAATACTATCAGTATGCAGATGATATATAGTTGTACATCTCGGCTCATGGGGATCCTGGTGATGCAGCCAAAGTCCTATCCAGGTGCTTAGAGCTGTTAGGGTCTGGATGGGGACAATGGGTTACAGCTGAACCCTGGCAAGACTGAGTGGTTGTGGGTTGGGGGTCCCAGGTCAACGCAGGAGTTACCATCTTTGGTTCTGGATGGGGCTAATTTGCCTCAAATAGACCCGGTGCGTAATCTGGGGGTCCTCCTGGACTCACGACTCCTGCTCAATGAGCAGGTCGCAGCCATGGCCAGGAGGGCTTTTGCACAATTGTGTGTAATTTGCCAGTTGTGCCCACTCCTGTACAGGGACTCCTTACTCATGAGCACCCATGTCCTGGTCACCTCCAGATTAGATTATTGCAATGCACTCTACATGGGGCTGCCCTTGATGACCATCCAGAGGCTGCAGCTGGTCCAGAATGCGGCAGCCTGGGTGGTTTTGGGATGTGGTCGTTATTCTCATGCATCCCCGCTGCTTCAGGAGCTGCACTGGTTACCAGTTTGCCTCCGGGTGCAATTCAAGGTGCTGGTCATTACCTTTAAAGCCCTATATGATAGTGGGCCAGGTTACTTGAGAGACCACATCTCCCCAAGGGTATCTGTCTGTCCTGCTAGAGCAGACCGGAGAGGTGCCTTACTTGTACCATCTGCCAGAGAGGCTCGACTCTCTGGCATGAGAAAGAGGCCCTTCTCCCTGTTCACCCCGGCCTTGTGGAACTGCCTGCCTCTGGAGCTGTGCCTCCAGATGGGGTTACTGGCTTTTAGAAAGGGCCTGAAAACCTGGCTGGCAGGAATGGTGCGGGGTAGTGATGGTTTATTGACACCCCCCCCCGCTGGCTTATTTAACTTCCTTCATCTACCCTCCTATTCCTACCCCCATTCCTTTTACAGTAATACCTCAGATAACATTTACCTCAGATAACGCTAAAATATCATAACGTTAAGTAATCTGGGGAGGAGAATTGGATCAAATAACGGTAAGGTACTATGGGATGTATCGGATAACAACCGCTAAAGCCTGTGCGGTTACAATGTATCTCTATGGAGCTTTAACGTTATCCAATACATCCCATAGGATTTTAACATGCATTGGATAACACTAAAAATCGGATAACACCAAGACTTGTGGAACCAAGTCTTTGCGTTATCCGAGGTATTACTGTATTCTGTTTTTTTCAGTCTAGGGAATGAGAGGTTGTTTTTTTAAATTGGTTTTAATTTTTATCTTGTTCTTTTAGCTTTTTTAGTGGTGTATTATATGCCAATTGTACTCTGCCCAGAGTCACTTGTACAAGTAGGGCGAAATATAAATTTGATCAATAAATAAATAAAATATATGTCGGCCTCCAAAGTACAGAGGTGGACCTATGGGAGCCCTTTGATCTCTTGAGGTCACCCACAAATGCTGTAAAACTGGTCTTGGGCTTTTGCTCATCAATTTCCAAGAATGGGTGATTTTCTTTTTGGTGGCTGGTGTTTTTTTTTTTTTTTTAAGAAATACTTGCACCAAAAGTAGGAGAGAGAAAGGCTTTATTCTTGTGTGTACATACAGGCTCCTCTTGTAGCAAGAGGGGCAAAGATATAAACAGGCAAAGGGATTTTATAGACCAGGCCCAAGACAGACAGTAAAATACACAAAATTCACTACCTGGTCTTGTCTTTGCATACCAACCCAGTTATTTTACCAGCTTTCTGGCAAGTAGGTACACAAAGACATGGGGAGTACACAAAGTACACAAAGACAGTGAGAGTGACTTTTCCACTCTTTAGTTCGCTTAAAGTTCAAAATGGCTTTTCTTCAGCTACATCATCAGTGTGAGAAGTGTGCTGAGAGCATCAAGTATTTTCCTGTCATCCTCAGTCCTCATCATTCTGTTCAAGGATGAGCCATGAAAGGATTTTCATTCCTGAACTCAGTGAAACATATTTATGAATAGACAGATGTTAACTACCACCCCATGCTTTAAATTGGTGTCACTTCTGTAAATTGCTACAAGATGAGAAATATATTTTAAACAAACAAACAAAAGGAACAAGCAAAAATTTCCCAGTCAGCTTTTTCAACCTCACATAAGAAAACTAAACTAAACTAAACAGGAAGCCTTCAATGTATTTTTTTTTGGGGGGGGGGGATGCCATTTCAAGAATCAGCCACTGTTCCTTAAAAATATACTGTATTGCAAGTTTCAAAATATATTATTACTCATATATTTATCACTGATATTGGAAAGCCACCACAGAGTAAGTTGATTTCAATTATAGCAGCAACAGATCTGGGACAGGTCAAAGTGGGAGGCAGAGCCACAATATTAGAAAAAGGAAAGCAAAATAACAAATAGCTGCACAAGAGCATCAAAGATATAACCACTGTGACATCACACAGTCCCTTTTTGCAAGCCATGTGACTGGAAAGTGCTGGTGAAATCTTAATCCACAATTGCAGTCTCGAGTTGTCTGTGAGCTATTCCCTTTTGTGTGGCTATGTTGCCTTTTGCTTATCTTCAGCTGATGGTAGAAAATCACTGAAAAAGCTGCAGTGACTGTTTTATGGTGAATTAGACTAACCAATCAAGACTGCTTGTCTCTTCGCTTCTAAATGCTTTAGCTTGCTAATATAAAGATTCCGTTTAGTCTTACTTCTTAATTTGTTTATTTGAGTAGTAGATCTCTTTATTTTGTAGAGATTGTTACTGGCTAGGTAATGACACTTATTCACCTCTCTCTGACCTTCTAGCTTCCAAACTGGCTTGGGCAAAAAAACCACCAACTCTTCCCTCTAAATTTCTCAAATAACTTTGTTGGGGTATGGTAACAGTTCTGTGTTTACTGTTGCTTGTGTCTCTCTTTCTTCCTCCTCCGCCTTATGTCCCATATTTCTACCTCCTTTCTAATTATTTCCTAGATTCTTTCTTCCTTGCAATATACAACGTGTGTGTACTGCTTACATGAATGTGCCTGACAACCACAGTGAGGAGAACACTGAACTCAAGCCGGACATCCTAGAGCAGAGGTGCCCAAACTACGGCCTGCGGGCCCAATTAGGCCCATGCATATCATTAATCAGGACCACAGTGAGAACCCGGGCATTCCCAGACATGGCCCCCTCCTGATGTCACTTACAGTGGCAGCGGTCACAGCAGTCACACTTTCTCCCTGTTGTCCTGAACGTGGATCTGCACATCCCCAAGGCAGCAGAAACCCCTGCCAAAGTGGATCACCACCTTGTAATTATTATTATTATTTTTTGCTGCATCATAACTTTCCATCCATTCCTTCCTGGAAAACAAAGAATCCCCAACATGTCTACCAGGAAGGAAGGAATAAAACGTTTTGATTTGATTTATATCTTATATTGTAATATTGTTTCATGTAATGTTATATATGGGGGTTCTGTGAACTTCCCTGAGTCAGTTTTTACCGAGTAGGGCGGCATACAAATTGAAATTAACAACAACAACAACGCCAACAACGCCAACAACGCTATGGACAGGATTTCACTCAACATTTCTCAGCATAATTGTTCTGTCTTTACAAAGCAAATCTTTGTAAAGGTAAAGGTCACCCTTGCTTGAAAGCTAGTCATATCTGACTCTAGGGTGCAGTGCTCATCTCCATTTACAGCCATAGAGCCAGCATTGTTTGCATTTGCAATGTTTCTATAGTCATGTGGCAGGGATGCTAGACATTGGAGTGCACAGGATGCTGTTTACTTCCTCACTGAAGTGGTATCTATTTATCTACTTGCAATTTCTTGCTTTTGAACTGCTAGCTTGGCAGGAATTGGGACAGAGATGGGAGCTGACCTGCCAACCTTCCAGTCTTTGCACACAAGCACTGTTCATAAATTACACAAAATACTAGTGTGCAGAAAAGCAGCTCACATAATGACAAGAGTTAAATTTAGTAAAAAAAAAAAAAAAGGGGGCAGGTACACCGTTGTGTGATTTGTTTCATGAATTCGAGCCACAGCTGAATCATTGCTGGTTGATCACCTCTTCGCTGCCGGGTGGGTCCTGATTCCTCCCTTTCTTTCATATCTTCTTTCCTTCCCAAAATGACCATATTGACAGCCTTTTTACTTCCACATCCATCGAGAAAGGGAGAGTTGGAGAGAGAGGATTTTTTTTTTTGAAGGAAGGAAGGTTAGAAAGAAAGTGGGGTTTTTTTTTGTTTTAAACCTTTATAGAAAATGTTTCTGAAGTCTGATCCAAATTGTATAAGTGTCACAGGAAAGATTATTTTGTTCTCTATCAATCCTACTTTGGATCACTTTAATAGGTTGATCGGTTTGGTTGCTGGCTCACCACCAACCACCCCCTCCCCAAAAAATATCATTTTTATGAGTCATGTTTTTCCTTAATATCTTTATTGTTGATTTCTGCTTTGGTGTCATTCCTCTCCACATGTTGTATTCAAACCGTATCCACCTCAGGAAGTTGTCATATTCAATTTTTAACATGTTTTCCCTTTTATTTTTGGATTTTTGTGACATTGTTTGAGTGTTTTTTGTAAAACACTTCAGTTTTTCCCCAAAGTCCAATTTCAAATGTAATAGTGTCACCAAAAAGATTATTCTTTCCTCTTTCAAATGCACATTGGGTCACCTGAATCAGTTGGGGGGGTCGGTTTCCGGAGGCCCAGCGACCAAATCACACAACTGATTCAGGTGACCCAATGTGCATTTGAAAGAGGAAAGAATAATCTTTTTGGTTCCAGGCAACTTTTGGAAGCAATGATGTCATCACTTTGTATTTTTGGTCGATGGGTCTTTACATTTCTGAAAGTTGCTGAGACGAGCTTTCTGTCGATGTAACCATTATTTTTGTGGCTGCCTTAGTTTTGTGGTGGCAGCTCATCAAAAGTACATGATTTTAGTTACATCACAAAAGCTGTCTGACCACCCAACTGAAATGTAAGACATTCATAGAATTCACATGTTGTTTTTTTTTTTTAAAAAAAAAACATTTTAAAGGTAGATAGGACAACCTCATGACCTATCAGGTATAATTTTTATTATCCATTTATTCTGACAGGGTTACAATATCCCTAGATTTCAAACACTTGTAAAACTTCATGGTCTTTTTTTATATATTAAACATGGTGAGCAATAAACTCCTAGAGTTATATTTTTGGAATTGAGTTATAATAAACTGCTCTAAAGGCAGTACCATCAGTGATGGGATCTAGCAGGTTCTCACCAGTTCACCAGAACTGGTAGTAACTTTCCCCAGTGTCCCGGAGAACCGGTAGCAGCTTTTGGGGGGAACCACCTTTGGGGCCTACCTTTTCACTTGGTGTGCAATGTGCATGCATGCCTACAGTGCTTGGCATGTGTGCACAGCCTCCTTGCTGTCCTTGTGTTGTGGGTGGGTGGGTGGGTTGAGGGGTGTGTGTGTATGTGCTTATTTTTATTTTATTTTATTATTTATTTATTTTTCTTTGGCTCCATCCATGTCATGATGTCATGATGTTAGCTCCGCCCACACTGTGATGACATCACGGTGGGGTATTAAAATTTTTGACATTCCACCACTGGGTACCATATATTTAGACTTTATAGCTATGAAAAAGGAAAAGCTATACTGTAGTTCTAATTTCATACTTCACAAATCTGCTTCAAACAGGAAGAATTAGATTTCAAATTTTAATTTGGATTTAAATCTGAAAAAGAGATCAAATCCAAACTGGTCCAACACAAAGCATGTACAAGTCTAAATTTATGAATAGGGCCCCAAACCAAATGAAGAGATTATTACACAGTCTTATTAGGATATATTTTATCAGTACATAATCTCAAATTGTGCATACAAATTAGTGTTGGCCTTCCGGATGTCTGTATGAAATTGGGATCTTGTTGATACTTCTTCACTTGCCTTGTAAAATAAACTAGTATCTGGGAAATTAACTCCTCCCTTCTGATGTTGGCAACTGCATTTACTAAAATAGAAAGCAAGGTGGAGAGATAATTCAAATAAACTTCTGAAACCTTACATTGATACACAGGGAAAATACAATGAAATTCTATGAAGCACATACATTATTCATGGTTCATCTTAAGCGCACCCAGAAAGAGCCTCCTCGAAGACTGGAATTTTTGAACCACAATTGGGATTACCCTGGGCAACAGCAACCTTGTGTTTCTAGCTAATCTTTCTTGCGCTAGGTCAGGTGAAAAGAACTGCAAAATGAACTCACCAAAAGGTACCTCCATTTTGGCAGTTTCATGTCTGGCCTAGACACAGAAGAAAAAAGCAGCGTATTAACCTTACCTCAAATACTAACTTTTTACATCATCGGAAATTTTTCAGTTTACTTAAATTCTGATTAAGAATTTGAGGACTATTTTTTGGGATTAAAATATTTAAATATATTAATACCAACAAAATTCCTATTTGCTTTACAGTATAAATAGTTATTCACTGTCATTAGTTGAGATTTTGACCAATTAATTATGTATCTTGAGGTTCTCCCAAAACTGTCACTTGTTTTTATTATTTCTGGTACAGTCAAACCTCGCATAAAGAGTGTCTCGCTTAGAGAGTAACTCGCTTAAAGAGCAGAATTATCTCTGAATGTTCACTTCACTTAACAAATAAAACCAACCAAAAACTTGCTTAACAAATAAATCGGGGTTCACAATCCCCTCCACAAGAAGTCACAATTGGTGACTTACAATGGTGTTTCGCTTAAAGAGCAAATTTGCTAAAAGAGCAATTCTGTGGAACACAGTATGCTCTTTAAGCAAGGTACAACTTTATTGATATATCTCGTCTGCTAATAAAAAGTAATAAATTATCTACATATAGAGCTAGTCTAAATTCTACTTGTTCACGGGCAAATCATGGACCATTCTATTCTAATAGCACATATTAATGTTTCCAAACATAAATCAAATAACAATGGAGACAAAGTACAATCCTGTCTTGTTCCTTTCTCCAAGCAAAAGGGATTGAAAAGAAGTCCATTAACATTTACTTGTAATTTAGGACAGAGGTATAAAATTTTAATCCATTTTATGAATTCTCACAGAAATCCATTTTTCCCAAAGAAACATAAATTGCCAGTATATTTTATTAAATGCTTTCCCAGCATCCAATGAATATGTTCAGCTCTATCTAAGCAATTACTTTATACACCAAATTAATTACTAGTTGTAAATGATTTGTTCCCTGTCTGTGCTAAATAAAACCCACTTGATCTGGATGTTGACATCATAATGTGGACTCTGTCAACCAATGCTGCACTTAATACTTTAGCATCAACATTAGTTAAGGAGATTGGCCTATCATTCACACAATGTGCATAATCTTTACCAGATTTCATAAAAAGAATAAATCCATTGCATATCTGATTCACCAGCACTTCAATGCCAAGCTTAGCAGAGTGTAAATTATACAATTCATAATGGACTCTTTGTAATCTTTGACAAAGATCTTGCAAATAAGACATTAAAATTGATGTAGAAGAGACTTTACTCTGTTCTAAGTTTTCTTTCTACTTAATTTTGTACTAAAAAAAATTGTATTGGGCATTGGAAAGTCCTATTTCTAATATAAGTAAAGGTAATGGTTGCCCTGGGACTGTGGTGGCTTAAGTAGTTAAGACACTGAACTCGATGACTGGAAGGTTGAGTTCAATTCCTGGGTACTGCATGATGGAGTTAGCTCCCATCTCTGTCCCAGCTACTGCCAACCTAGCAGTTCAAAAGTGAAAAATTGCAAGTAGGTAAATAGGTACCACTTTGGTGGGAAGATAAACAGCATTATGTGCACTCGGGTGTTGAGGCATGCCTGCCATATGTCCATGGAAATGCCTGCAGACGCAGACAGTGCTGGCTCTTTGGCTATAAAAAGAGATGAGCACTGAACCCTAGAGCAAGATATGACTGGCTTTCAAGTAAGAGCGACCTTTAAGCTATATGGCAGTTCTGACAGAAAAGAGTTCATTTGGAACAATTTATCTACTTGGAATTTCTTGCTTTCAAACTGCTAGGTTGGCAGGAGCTGGGACAGAGATGGGAACTTACTCTATCATGCAGCACGTGGGTCTTGAACTGCCAATCTACTGAATATAGATATGTATTTATTTATTACATAAAAAAATAAGGCCTTTGACTTTCACCTTGTTCTGAATCACCTACTGTATTTCTATTCTCTGTGCTAGTAGCAAGCTGAAAGGGGGGGGGACAGGGAAAAGTACATAGCTGGATAAGTATAAAGTCAAGATGTACAGTAAAACCTCACATAAAGAGAGCCTTGTTTAGAGACTACCTCTTTTAAAGAGCAGAATTTTCTCTGAATGTTCGCCTCGCTTAACAACTAAAACCAACCAAAAACTCACTTAACAACTAAATCAGGGTTCTCAATCCCCCCGCCCCCCGCCAGAAGTCACAATCGGTTATGATGGTGTTTCGCTTAAAGGGCAAACTCACTTAAAGAACAATCCCATGGAACGCATTATGCTCTTTAAGCAAGGTACAACTGTAATGTAAAAAAATTGAAATGTTTGAAGTTGTAGCCATGTTAGTCTGTGCAACCATATCTGAGAGTAAATAAAACAGAACAGCAATTTTTTTCTGTTCTGTTTTATTTACTCTCAGATATGTTAAAAATGTATTGTTAGGAAAACTCCCTCCAATGTTGCCCTCCATTTTCTATGTGTCTAAAGAATGACTGCCCTTCTCCTCTACATAAGCTATATGAGTTATGGAATAAAGGAAAACACTGATTTGCAACCTAGGCATTGTGTCCGTCTCTTAAATTTTTATCATTCAAAAGCCCAACAATTAGATGTCTTGAGCTTGGACTCTTTGGCCATCTCAACTGGCTGCATGATAAAGGATATATGAGAATGATGTGGAATTTGTGTCACATTTAATTGGCATTTTAGCACTTAACCAAAAAATAATCTGATTTTGAGCAAATTTCACAATTTTGAGCAAATTTCAGCTTGGAAGGAATTTGTTCCTTAACAGGGGTTAGGACTGCAGCAGGCTTTTAGAAACTGTATGTCTTTGGTTCCATGGGAAATCAAGAAATCCCTACCCAGTTCTGGTTAAAGGAAAGGACTTCAGATTCCAATAGCCCAGAGCATGGAAGAACCATGCATCTAATTTGTCCCCTACAAAGCATTCAGGTCGTGGTTTTTGGCAGAGTTGTAACCAGGATTCTAGATGTGGGAGGGTGAATATTTTTTCAGGATGGGCAACAATGTCATATATATAAGCAGCCAGGAGTTTGAGGGTGAGCAAACTGCTATACACAAGTGAATTCTTGCTCTACTTTCACATGTACACGAGCAGAGATCTGACCTAACAGCTGTCCACTCTGATGTCCTGGTGCTGTTTCTTCATCTTTCCTCTTTTAGTGATATTAGCCATTTCAATTTTCTTGACATAACCAAACTAAATTCTCTAAAGTAACTGTTTCGAAGGAACCATGGGTAGTGAGTGGTAGGAGCACACAACAATTTCCTTCCTTCCTTAGAACTGAAAACAATGGGACAGTATCCCTAACACCATTCAGCTCAAGTGGTATTTATGGCATTTCTGACAGAAAAGAATTCATTTAGAACATGTCAAATATTACATGAAGAGGTTTACATTAAAAAAAATGTAAAAGTTTGCTGTCTATGTCATACAGACACTTGTCCATCATTCAGTAATAAACTGCATTCAGTAATAAACCTGGGTTTACTTCTAGAGAGTGTATTATTTATTTAATTAGATCTATATCGCAGCCCACTCGCCAAAGCAACTCGGCGGCTTACAATCAGCAAAACAACACAGCACAAAAATAATAATGCATTTTTTTCTAAATCAATAATAGATTTCTCTCTATGGATTACATCTTTTACTTGATGTATATCACTTTGATTACAGAGCACCAGTGAACCTTAGTGGTGGGCACCATAGACAAAAGTCACAGTAGCTGGGAGATTCTGGAAGTTAGAATTTTCAAAAGTAACTTTTTCAAACCCTGTCCATAAGTTTGCCTTAGCTTCCCAGCTAGATTTTAAAACTGTTTACCAATTAGTAAAACCTTTACTCCAAGTTCTACTGAAGTGACTTTCTCAGACAATGTGATATCTACTTTTATAGATACAGTGGTACTTTGAATTACAAATGTTTTGAGTTACAAAATGTTCACAATATGAATGAAAATTAATTGAAAATAATGGCTCAAGTTTCAAATTTTTCCAGAACAGATTAATTGATTTTCAATGCATTTCTATGGGAAACCATTTTTCAAGTTATGAATTTTGGTTTTCAATGCATTCCTATGGGAAATTTGAGGTACAAATTTTTCATAACATGAAAAATGCCTTGGAACACATTAAATTTGTAACTTGAGGTACCACTGTATTGAAAAAAAGTATGGAATTTAATCCTAGTTATTCCAAGCCTTTATGAATAGCACCAAATTCTTTGAAGAAGAAGAAAAACTATTTGTAGTCTTTGTGATTTTCTATTATTGATTTAGAACAGGATGATAGAACTTCCATTTGGCATGCATTTATTCATCAATTTTACATATTAGTTAATGTTAGCAGCTAACTTGCCATGTGGCAGATATATACAAAGCTCAGATGGTCAAATTAGGAGGAAATCACTGTTTAAGAGTCTGCCAATATTACATGTAAGGTACAGTATCTTGAAATTAGGGATCGTTTGGTTAATAAAAATATTTGCATCCTAAATTATAGTAAATAATGGCATTTACTTAGGATCATGACTCAGAGAAGCAATTGTTAGAGAGTTGGAAAACAGTCTGGAAGATGAATGAATGGTCAATTATAAAATTTAAGATATTCTGTTTATTACTCATTGAAATGTAAGATATTCTGTTTATTACTCATTGAAATGTTTGAAGTGGTAGCTATGTTAGTCTAAAGTGGACTTCGTCAACAAAAGCTCACATTTAAATACAGGAGTTAGTCTTTAAGGTGCCACAACAATTCTTGTCTTTTTTTTTTTTGCTAGTCTATTTTGTTTACTGTCTGATATGTTTATTATTTAAAAAGCTTAAATACACCAGCTACTTCTGAATGAATCATAGAAGGCTAAAACAATGGTTCAAAACAGATTGTTGTTGCATATGTATTGGGAAGAGGGCACATTTAATGCTGCCGTTTAATGCTGCCATTTAATCTCAGCTTTTATCGTTCTATTCTAAACATTTTTTAAAAATCCTATACTCTCAATGGGCACATTTCTGTTTCATAATTCCATTACTTTGACAGGAGAGGCATCTCCATCTGTAACTAATTGCTGCTAATTAAATGTTTCCTTTTTAAATTCAGGGGTGTACACAAGTCGTGATCAATGATACAAAGTCAAATGCACTCTGAAATTTAAAAAAGAGAAACCTCTTTAATTAGCAGCAGTCTCCTGCAAGTAGCAATGCCATTCCCATTGTTCAGGCAGAGATATGTAACAGGATATTGGCCAATATTCCAAAATACATTTTAAGGTAAAAAGAGATGCACGGGTCATGGGAATTGGTATGCCCTACTAAGATATATATGAATGAAAAGTCAATTTGATAAAGAAGTCTATCTGGGTCCATTTCTAATTTCATAATGGCAATATAACTTTCAGCAGTCTGCATCTCATTACAGGTAAGGCAGTTCAACTGCCTACATCAAATAAGCATTACAGGCAAAAGTGTTGAGGGAATATGCTAACTCTAACTATTAGGAATGGAATTTTCAGAATTAACCAACTCTGAGTCTTATTTAGTGGAAATCTGTCTACAAAAGTTAAAGAACACAACTATAAGATGTTGTGGCGCTGGTATATGACGCCAGTTCGGCTAAATCAAATAAATAGTAGCAACTCAAAAAATGTTGGAGATGTCATCAGGAAATTGGTGGCTGTTTCATAGATTCAAGAAATCACTTAATATTTTAGACACCTACTGAATCAATGCGGATTTGCTGAGCAAATTCCTACACAAATTCCACCGATTCCATGGGTCCACTTTAGTTGCAACTTACTATTGGATTTTAAACACTGAGTGAAGAATGTGAGTTCATGTATCCTATAAAGTAAACAAGCATAGTATTGTTATGAAGACTGTGATTTTAGAAAGCAAAGTGAAAAATATTCTTAAAGCAGTTGGAAGTAATAAGTCACCAGATGTTGATGGTATATCTGTAGAACTGTTCCAGGTTACAGAGACTGAATCTACTGAAATCCTTCTTTTTTTAAAAAAAAAAAAGGAAGAAAATAATGGTCCACAGACTAAAAATACATTCCAGTCCCCAAATAGTGCAGTAATCATAGGATTGCATACCATTCCATTAATTTCCCGTGCAAGCAAAGAAATTCTCAAAGTTTTGCAACAGAACCATTCCTTATATGGAGTAAGATATTCACACTGTTGAAGCTGGATTCAGAAAAGTAGAAGGTACCAGACAGAACTTGCCCTGTTGAGTGCTCCTGGAATGCTGACTAATGTCTTGTTAGAGGTAGTTAAAAGCTGCCAGAAAGGGTATAAGAACTATGCCATATTAAACAAACAAAAAAACTAGCTAGCCCAACAGGCTGCTCACATTGTGACCAATAGCAAGCCCTCTAGGAAGCATATGAGAGGATTACCCCATATTTCATGAATATATCCAACCCAAAGTCATCCAAAATGGAGAGCCACCAGTTAGTCTGATGACAGCATCACAATTTTGGAATTCTGAACAGGAACATCTTTTAGCATTTCATGTCACATTCCATATATTCATTCATAGCAACATATATCCAAGAGTCACCTCTTTAGTTTCCATTGATTATGATAGGAAATGCAAGAGTGAAGAGAAAGTTACCATCCCCTATTGCTCCTATATTTTATGCTCCATACACATTGTTATTGGGTGTTTTGGCCACGTCTTCCCCCCACTTGCAAAGGAGATGTCTGAGAAAGCACCATTCTGAGAAGGGGACATCCCTATACAGTATCTGCAAACAAAAGCTCAAAAAAGGACCACCGTCTCACCTACATCCTCTTCTTCAGGCCCCGTGGCACCTACAATATTCTTGCAGGAAGTTTTATGAAGCCATAAACAGGAGCAGATGGAAGAGAATTTGTTCCATTTAAAAATCAAGTTTCAGGCAGGATTGACCTTAACTAGCTGGGTTTACAGAAGAATTAGAGAAAATACTTTCCCTCTACTGCCAGCCCATCTGCCCTCTGAAATTTGCTGAAAGAAATGACCTATATTTCTCCATGTTAACAGAAATTGTATCCGGGAATAACAAACAGATGCAGCCTGCTCTATCTAGATTAAGACCTCTGGATGAAATTGTGTCCTTAATTACACCCTAAGAATGCCCTGGTATTGAGCAAGAGATTAAGAGGATGTCATAGTTAGTGGAATGCAGCCCTCTCCTTACTTATTGAGCCTCCAGACATAAACAAGTATTTTAGCAGGGAATATTAAATTAACTTTTGAAAGCTGGATTATAGATCAAATTTTTTGGAATGAGAAGTCATGCAAAGTACCAATGATGAAGATTAATGATGATGATGAGGACAATGACGATGATGATGATGATAACACTTTACTAGGAACTGCCTATATACTTAGACATTATCTTAACAGCTCTTAGGTCTTTGGTTTGGTCTTGAACTGTTAATTTTATTCTAGTCTTTGACTATAAAGCTAGTGGTAGATTTTTTATAATACAGTCAAACCTTGCATAAAGAGCACCTCACATAAAGAGTAACTCGCTTAAAGAGCAGAATTTTCTCTGAATGTTCGCTTTGCTTAACAAATAAAACCAACCCGAAACTCATTTAACAAATAAATTGGGGTTCTAAATCCCCCCTATCAGAAGTCACAATTGGTCACTTACAATTGTGTTTTGCTTAAAGAGCACACTTGCATAAAGAGCAATCCTGTGGAACAATTGTAAATGTTAATATTTGAGTGGGAACTAGTATTTGCTAATATATATATTCCAACAAATTCCAACAAATATATTCTAACTTTCCCTTCACTCTTCCATTTCCTCTAATAATTAATGGAAACTAAAGAAGTGACTCTTGGATATATATATGACTGAAAAGAAAAACAGATCACAGAATAATATCAAGTGGAGTATGGGAGGTGCAAAATAATAGGCTGTCAATCAGTTCTAACATGCATTCTAACAAAAGAGAAAGATGGAGGAAAATTACTTTTTAAAAACCCTCCTATCTGATCCAATGCTACAACAATTAGCTAGGAGGGAGAAAACAGTTAAACAGTTGCCCTCTCCAGAAGATCAGGGGAATTATTAGATTGCTCTCGTGGTGGACCATATGGGTAAAGTTCACCTGAATTATTTGGTAGGGTGTGTGTGGAGTGACCTGAAAATGAATGAGCCTAGACTGCCCCAAAATAGGCCAGATATCATAGATCACCAAAAAGACAAGTAAGTCAAACTTGAACTCTCTCTACAAAACAAAATAAATTATGCTCTCAGATAGCTACCAAGTGTTCTAATCTGGAAATGAGAAACCCAGAAGAAATGGAGTCACAAGATGTAGCACAGGCAGGTAGAGACTATATGCAAGTTCTGACTGAAGAATTTCTTTCAGACTCTGTGGAAAACCTATCAGCATAATCATCACTCAAGTCTATGCTACAGCTACTGCTGAAGAAAAAATTGAAAGCTTCTGTGTAAACATCCAAGGAGAAGCTGTTTCACATGCCAAAAGAAGACATGCTTATAATCACAGGTGACTGGAATGCAAATACAGTGGTATCTTGAGTTACGAATGCCACATGTTAAAATGTTTTGCAATATGAATAAAAATCCATTTAAAATAATTCTTCAAATTATGATTTTTTGGAACGATTTTCAGTGCATTCTTATGGGAAATTGTGTTTCGGGTTATGAATTTTTCATAATATGAAACATCCTGGGGAATGCATTAAATTTGTACCTTGAGGTACCACTGTATAGAGAACAAAGCAGAATCAAATGTTGCTGAAAAAATTGGCCCAGGAGGCAGAAATGAAGAAGAAGAATGATTCATAGAATTCTATGAAGCCAACAATTTATTTATTGCAAATATATGCTTCAAGCAAACAAACAGATTACTGTTAACATGGGCTTCACCAGATGGTCAATACAGAAATCAAATTGACTAGATAATTGGAAGCAGAAAATCGGTAAGCTATATTATGTCTGCCAAAACAAAACCAGGAGCAGATTGTGGTACTGATCATAAACTGTTAATATCCAACATTAGAGTAAAACTGAAAAAGGACACTAAAAGAATTCTAATGCCAAAATATAATTTAAACAACATTCCTGATGAATTTAAAGTTCAAATAAGGACTGTATTTGCATCACTAAACAGAATAGACCAGGGATTCTCAACCTGCAGCCTGCAGGCCGGATGTGGCCTGTGACACCGTATCATGTGGCCCCATACCGCCTCCAACACACCAGGAAGTTCCATGTGGTGGAGAAAGGGCAAAATAGCCATCTGGCTCCCAAAGCTTTCTGAGGGAGCATGATCTGCCCCCTGGCTTAAAAAGGTTGAGAACTTCTGCAACAGACTGTAACTCAGAAGGACTTTGGATGAAAACCAGAGATATCATTAGGGAATGCAAAAATACAACGTCTCTAGTAAAAAGAAAAGAACAATGTAGATGGATGGCGAAAGAAACATTTAAAATGGTAAAGGACAAGTGAAAAGCAAAAGTACAAGGTGACAGAAATAAGGTCAGAACTCTGAATGCAGTTTTTAAGTGACTGCCATGCAGAGAGAAAGAGAAAAATTGCAATAATCATGCAAAGAAATAGAGGGAAAACAACAAAAGGGGGAGAAAGAGATCTCGTTCACAAGATCATAAGGAACTTCAAGCCCAGAGGTATATGTTTTTGACAAGTTAGGTATCTATTGCTTGGAGAACAAAGGCCTAGAAGAAATCTGTCTTTCAGATCAACTGTGTGCACCCTTGTATATCTATCTACTGGTATTCGACTGTTAACCGCTAAGAAATTTGAATTTCATATGAATTTGAAGTATTTGTCTCCTACACAGCCCCATGCACAGTACAGTGGTACCTCAGCTAACAAATTGCTTGGTTAACATAAAAATTGCATAACAAAAGGAAATCCATAGAAAATAGTGGCTTCAGTTTATGGATTTTTTTCCAGAACAGATTAATTGGTTTTCAATGCATTCCTATGGGAATTTGCATTTCAGTTAAAGTATTTTGGTTTTCAATGTATTCCTATGGGAAACCACATTTCAGTTAAAGTATTTTTCATTGCATTCCTATGGGAAATTATATTTGATGCATTCCTATGGGAATTTGCATTTCAGTTAAAGTATTTTGGTTTTCAATGTATTCCTATGGGAAACCACATTTCGATTAAAGTATTTTTCATTGCATTCCTATGGGAAATTATTTTTGATGCATTCCTATGGGAAATTCAGTTAAAGTAATTTTTGTTGTAAGAAACGTCCTGGAGAAAGCATTAATTATGCTAACCAAGGTTCCACTGTACTCTCATCCATCCATACTGAGAAAAATGTTTCAGCCAGGTTCCCTTCACATGTTATTCCAGAACAGAGCAGAAAGTGTTTAAATTAGTAACAAGGCTAAAGGGAACCTGGTTTTAAATCACTCTTGTATTGATCAACCATTTAAATTAAACACTGTTAATAAACTTCTTAAATTTACTGCTCTATATCAAGATGAATAAATCAGCAAATCTTGTCAATTATTCTCCCATTCTCCTCTGCAATACCAGAATTTATGAATTTTCACTTTCTGTTTGAAATCTTCACCAATTTAGACATGAGACAAGCAGCAAATACTAAGTTAGGCTTGCCTCATGGTACTTCAAGCAAAGGAAAGGGAGATCCTTTGTGCAAGAAGGATTTGTATCTTCTGAATCTCCCAAGCCCAGGATCTAAAATGTGAACTAAGAGAGCCATCCTCTGCATCTATACCTGCATAGGGTTGCCATAATTATCTCCCACAAAACTGGGACGGAAGTATACTTGACAAAAATGGGAGGCCATTGGAGGGGCTGATGGCAGAGGGAAGCCACCGCTGAGGTCCTGTCCAATTGGGACATGGTGAAAGGAAGCCATGTACAGAGCTTTGTGTTTGCCTCACCAGCCTCATTCTGCAGAGCCAGATGCGCAAAGGTGTGACAGCAAGGGTTGCAGGAAGAGGAGGAGGCAGTGACACATACTCACTGTCTCTTACACACCCTTCCATATAGACAAACCCCACTTAGGTGGGGAAAAAAGAGAAGGGCTCTGCCTTCCCTGGACTGATTTTAAAAATCCAGGACTTTGACATAATTTTCATTGAACTGGCCGGGACAATTTTTCTGACCTTGAATACAGGATAATCCCGGTTTTCCAGGACATATGGCAACCCTATACCTGCAATCAGTTTAAGGGCCAATTCACATACAAATAGTAAAACAAGCAGAAACCTTAATACTGTAGTTATTTATTTGGTTAGACTGGTGCTGGAATGAGAGGGGAGGGGGGGATACTAGATTTTTAGGTGCCAGAAGTTTGTGTGGATTTTTCTTTGCATCTTAAATGCAAATCTGATTTTGTTTTAAAAATGTAGCTATGTACAGTAAAATGACTTTTTCCTTCACCTTTGTTGACAGTTCAGTTTTTTTAAACTTCATGTCATCGATTTCCATGGCACATTGTGGGAAGTACATATTTCCTCAAAAAGCAACATCAAAAGTAAATGTATGTACTGTAGAGTATTCCAATACCAGTAAAGACAGCCAAAAGAAGGTTCCATCCAGAATTGTTCCCTGAACTCAACCATGTTGCCATCTCTGAAGTCATGGATAGGTGAAAAGGAAGGACAGAGGTGGCAAGAGCAAAACCTCAGCAGCAAGAGCACTAACACTTACATCCCACCCCATAGTGCTTAGTGCACTCTCTGGGTGGTTCACAAGTAAATTAGCATTTTGCCCCCAATATGTTGGGCACTCATTTTACCAATCTGAGAAGGATGTAAGGATGAGTCAGGACTGAACCCAGAGTGCAGAGTGGCAGGCGCAATACAGCAGTTTAAGCACTGTGCGACTAGACCTCATCAAGTATGCTCAGCTCCACCCATAATCATCTCTCTGTAGCAGAGGTGGACAACTGTATCCATCTCATCAGCAAAACTTAACGTTGATGTACTGTGGGAACTGCATTCCCAGAATGTCTAGAGCAGGGGTGGCCAACTGTGGTGCTCCAGGTATTCTTGAACTTCAGTTCCCAGAAGATCTGATCAGCTGGTGTACTGACTTGGGCTTCTGGTAATTGAAGTCCAAGAACACTTGGAGTGCCAAGGTTAGCCTCCCCTGGTCTAGAGGGTCACAGCTTTTCCTGCATATTCTGCACAATGAGAGGGTAGATAGCTAGGAGTAGTTAGTAAACCCTTTTCTTGAGGTAGGCAATTTGAGGAAGAAAAATGATTTAGTCACAAAAGTACTGCTAACATGTTGCCTACATGTTTTCCAAAACATACCACCAACCACAGTGTTTATGAATTTGCCCTTTAAAAATAGAAGAATAAGGGGGAAGGGGCTGGTAGTTAGCCAAGATGGCTGTTTGAGACCAAGGTCAAATTCATCTGCACTATGTTATACCTGATTATTTTGTAAAAGACAGACCGTGAAGTAGGCAGGCAAAGAGAAAACACACAAATCATCTCATTTTAAATGTGATGTTGGAGGAAAGCTTTACAGATACCATCGATCAACAAAATGGCAGGTAAGTGGGTGCTAAATCAAGTCAAACTTGAACTCTCACTACAGCAAATAAACTGAGCCTCTCATAGTTTCCACGTAGAATGAAAAAGCAGAACTCACATTGTTGTGGAAAGTGGGGAAGGGGCAGTAGGAAGAGACCAAGGCCTAAACTGAGATGGATTGATTCAATAAAGGAAGCCACAGATGTTAGTTTTCTAAACCTCAGCACCACTGGGAACGTTAATTATAGGATCCATTGGAGGTCATTAATTCATACTCAGCACATGTCAGAAACAATGATGATGCTGATGGGGCAAATGGAGAAGGGGAGGGGCAGTGGGAGGAGGAGAAGATTAAATATGAAATAAATTGACTCAATAAAGTCACAGCTGTTAGCTTGCAAAGACCTCAGCCCAGCTGGCAATGAGAGGACATGGTTGGAGCTCATGAATTCATGCTGCCAGCCCATGACAGGACTGACTTGACATCACGTAAAAACATCCCTTTTTAAAAGGCCATGAGGCCATGAGAGGAAGAGAAGCAGTAGAGGCACAACAGGACTACTAACACATTCCCTGCATGTTCCCCAACATTGTCCCCAGCATCATAACTTGGACACCTTAACTCCAAATTTCATCAAACTTAGGGAGGGCTGAGGGGAGAGTCAGCAGGAGACTCTCACCAATTTTGGAGTGTTTAGGTGGCTCAGGGGCTGGGTTATGACTTTGTCCCCAATCACTCACTGAATCTTTGCCCAAACCAGCTGCTGATGACTTTTGCACAGTACTGTATGTGTACCTATGCGCACACATTAGAACAACTAGCAAACCGAAAAACTTAAGTAAAATGTTTTTGCTTCTACCTCCTCCAGTTGCTTTGTTAAAAGGATACTTCTTTCCAAACAAGTGAAGACAGAAGTCAAATATATTTGTTCAGAGATGGAGAAAGAGCTTCTGTCGTATTTCCTGCTCCCGTCACTGTCTGCTAAGCAACCTCTCTTGCTCTCTTTCTTTGCTTAAAATCAATTTGCACATTTACTTAGAGAAATATAAGATACAATTTCATTGCTTAAAAGGAAGAGTTAATTTTGGTTAAAATTAATATAAACAATAATAACAATACAAATTTAAAGCTTATGTGCCAGCAACTGCCATGGTAATGAATAATGCTGGTGGAACATTGCTTGAATCAGCCATCTAGCATCAAAGGTACTCAAATGAACAGGAAGGACTGTACATAAACTGAAAGGATAGAACCTTTATTCCATCTTCATACATGATATATCTTCTGCATGAAATCTTCAGTATACACATCTCAGTGAAAGTGTTCTACTGAGAAAGTTACAAAAATGGGAAACTGGGGAATAGCTACAAGAGAAATCATCTGCATAAGTAAAGTTTGCTGAACTAAGCCTTACTCCATGTATTATAAAGTGAGACCGAAGGCTATTTTACAACCCAAACATTGGCATCCTGATTAAAGTATCGGTGCTTAGAACCTTCTAAGACTGATTCATATTCAGTAAGTTCCCAGAGTTTTAATACAATTTGAAATCAGTGGCTTTCCCCACTTGGTCAGTTATTTGTTTAAAGAACCTACCCCATTCAACTTCCATATGTATTTACATTGTTACAAATCTCAATCATTCCAGTTAGAAATTGCTTCCAAGCTGTTGAGACATGATTAAGTAATTACACTTATAGTACATACCGCCCCATAGTGCTTAGTGCACTCTCTGGGCGGTTCACAAGTTAGTTAGCATTTTGCCACCAGCATGTTGGTATTCATTTTACTAATCTCAAGAGGATGGAAGGCTGAGTCAACCTTGAGCCACAATGTTCTGGCTGCAGTATAGGGGTTGCAAAGGGCCGGATTCAACTATGCGACTGAACAACGAAATAATTACTATAGCAAGGAAATTCAATTAGAATTCATTATGGAATTTTTTATTTACAAAACTCTCATCATCAAATTTGGATACCTGCAGAAGCAAATCACAGGATAATCATGCTCCTTGCTGAATACTTTTGACACTATGATCAATTCAGATTAGAGGAAACCATGGCCCCTGGTTCACTATAAATTCTTCCTTTTGATTTGATTCTGACCAATGACTATTACTCATAATTTTCTCTCTCTTATAATACAGTTCTTATAAAGGTAAGGGTGGAAATATTTGTCTCTCACCCACCCATTTTCTTTAAAAGAGTTTCTCTTCCATGCTTCAAATATATAAATTCTCAAGAAGTATACCTTAGAATATTAGCTCTTTCAGCAAGTGTAATAACTCAGAACATAATTTTTTAAAAACTTATTTTTAAAAATCAGTATCTTGGTCTTCAATTAATTTGAGGAGGGGAATCTGACACAGATCAATTTCAGGCTCTCTCAACCCATCATTCCAGCTAACAAGGCGAGCTTCTTAACCACTGGAAAAAAAAACCTATGGGTGTTAATTCCCATTCTATTTAAAGATCAGAAAATATTTGAACTATTTGACAAGGGATTGTTTATTTTACACCAGTATTCCTATCTATGTAAAATAAATTGATTGGGTCTTTGTGCCTGCTTGTGCCAATAATTATTTAGGTTTTCCCAGATAAATTTACAACAGAAGCTGTCACTGGGTCCAGCTGATTGGTGGAGAAATTCCCAGATGATCCATGACATGACATTTCCCAGCAGCTTCCAGTCAGCTGGCACCAGTCTCCAACAATCAGATGGATTCCCTCTCAGCTTTTGTGGTGGATAATTTCTTTAAAAATACTTATTGAATGAATGAGTGAATGTTTATTAATTGATTAGTCTTACGACCTTATCAATAACATAACAGAAGAATTTAAAATCTGTACAATACAATAGAGTATGAGAAAATACAGTAAAAATGTAGTAAAAATACAATAAAATACGATATGTACATACCTGAGCTACTTTTAAAAGAATGTAAACTGCAGAAGGTGCCTTAATACAATTAATACATGCATATTCATAGTCAGATAAGTGAATCTCCCTTGCAGGATACCCCAATCTGATTGATATACAGTAAAACCTCATATAACACTAAAACCTGGTTCCACAAGTCTTCGTGTTATATGATTTTTAGTGTTATCTGATCCTCTATGGGATCCATAGAGATACATTGTAACCACACAGGCTTTCGCGGTTGTTATCTGAAGCATCCCATAGGATCTTAATGTTATCTGATGCAATTCTTCCCCCCAGATTCCTTGATGTTATGCGATTTTAGTGTTATTCGATACTAATGTTATATGAGGTATTACTGTATTCGATTCTTTTAGCTGATGCCTTAATTATAAACTTGGCAGTTTTATGTACAATGTGCATGTTAGAACCCAGAAGGAGATAGGACAGTTTGTTATTAGAGTCCCAAAAAGTTGTTGTTTTTTTCAATAGGGATGCAAAGTATTTAAATCTAATATCCTTGTACAACTGGCAATCAAATAAAATATGAGAGATATTTTCAACATTTAGAGAACCACATATGCATGTTTTTTCGTGATATGGTAAGTGGTGAAAACGCCCATATTTATTCATGGAGTCTAGTAACTTGAATCTGGCTCTACAATAAGCCTTTCTTAATGGATAAGAAAAATACTTATTCAAAGTGCCATACTGCTGTGACACTTCAAATAAATACTTTTTTTTCCAAACAAAAATATCATTGGTGGCATTGGAGAGGGACCCTGTCAGAGTCTGTGATGTAAGAGGCCAGCTAGCAGCACAGGCACCAGGACAACCAAGCTAAAAGTCAAATGGAAACCTTATCCAAGTCTAAATTGAAGTTCAAGGTCAAAACCACAAGCAAGCAGTGGAACAAAGCTAGCCCAGTAGAGAAGGTGTAGGCCAATAAAGGGAGCAACTGAAGCAGAATAACTTCAGGGCAAGAGGAGAGATTCACTTGAAACACTATCACAAATCCACTAGCCTTTGATGCTGATACAGCATCTGGGCAGGAGAGCCTGTTCTTATATAGTTCTTCCCCCAGATGGATCTCACCCGGGCTCCAGCAGAGTGTAGATATAATCAGTATTGGAGCCTAAAGCTGCCTCAGATCCTTTTAATTATAAAAATAATTATAACTTTAAAACTCTTTGGCCAAGTGTCCCTAAATCTGGCATAGATCCATTTCAGGCTCTCTCCCTCAACTGTCCCACATTTGGTCCCGTTGATGTGAGACTCTGTTTCAAAGTTGGAATTTTGTTTGGGCTGCCTGTTGGAATGTAGTTTTGATTCATCACACAATAATCAGAGGGACATTCTCCTGCCTCTCTAATAATCCAAAAGCAAAGTGCAGGCATGCCAAGTCAAAGTAGTATTTAGTTATTCATTACTTGCACTTCTACACTGCTCCATTAGTGTTATTAAGAGCAGTTCACAAGTTGTACAGGGTGTCCCAAAAGTCAACATAGAATTGGAACAGTTGCATAACAACAGATATCTCAGAATGTGTTTGCTGTGAGTGGGGGAGAAGACTGTGTGTGTGTGTGTGTGTGTGTGTGTGTGTGTGTGTGTGTGTGCTTTTGGGACACACCTGTACAGATACTAAGAATGCAAGCACACTAGAGATTAATATGTTTCATGAATTCAAGGAGCTAAGCCATATGAGTTTCAGACAGATTGCTTCCAACAATTTCTCACTGACAAATACTTTTATGCAAGAGTTGCCTGCCTAAGCCAGCTTCTACCTGAGCATATCAGAGGCATCTGGAAGGAGACCTCCTTCACAAGGATAGCCCTATGTCTGAGGTTTTTTTTCTGCAACTTCTTTCAGGCTTTTTTTTAGATGTTATTATTTCCAGAAGGGATTTTTTGGTGGTGGAATGGAGGAAGAGATCTGCATTAGATTGTTCTTCTCTGAAGGTGATAGGCTCCCAGACATACCTTTTGGGGCCGTTTCTTGGGAACTCAGGGTCTGCATCTGAAGAAGACCCTTCCCATTGACAAGCTATCACCACAATTATCCATCCTAGAAAATATATCATAAGGCAGAGATAACAACAAAATGTGAACATCTCCAGCACACAATAATATACATCAACAGAGTAAACCAAGGGTCCTCAACCTTTTGACACCACAGGACAAACCACACATGTGGACATGTGGGTTCCCCCTGCCGCAAATGCTGCTGCAAACCACAGTGGGCACATCTGCACACACGTGGACAAATTTACGGCTGTCATAAACATGACTGCTTCCAGTTTAGTGGTTGTCACCATGGGACAGATGGAATGGTTGAGGCCAGCCCACACGCCATAGGTTGCAAACACCTGGCGTAAACCAGCATGGTTCTTAAACATTGTTGCAGAAGTTGTAATTCTGAAGGTCAGCAGTTAGTGTAAGATTGGTTTTTAGTCATAAAGGGTTATCACAGAAAATGTCTGCTTAAAAATATCACACTCCTACAACACTCATAAATCATCACAGAGAGGATAATGATTAAATGTTCTCTACAATGTGTGGACTTGAAAGCTGTTTTTAAATGACATCAAGTGGCTGTATGTTCAAGGGGCAAAAGGATAAAAATCTGACGTAAAGCTTTTGAAACATAATATAAAAAACAGCTCCCAGCACCTACACCCAATGCTTAAACATGTTTCAGGGGGAAAATGGCTCCCAAAATTCCTTGTACCTTTCAAGAAGGTCAATAGGGTTGTAAGGTTGCTTTGCTAGTTTTAAATTTTTTTTAAATGAAAGTAATTTTGTAGGGCAGAAATTGTAAGAATAGTGTGGCCTCCTAAAGTCTGGAGGAAGTACTGTACTGTATTAGCTCCTGAACTTCTAGACATTGCCTACCTCTGAAGAAGTTGAACCACTAAAGACCTACTGGTTATACGAAGGCTGGTCATGAAACCCGTTGACCATGGACAATTTCAAGCTACATTGATTTCTATGGAAGTGCAAATGCCATACATAAATCTCCCTTACTGAAATAAATGGAACTTCAATGTCTTACTTTGGGTTGAAGTAGTGGGATTTAAGCATGCATAGCAGAACATTTGATAACGGGGTCACAACTAAGCATTGAAGGTCCAGAGAATGCCAGTGCCATTTCTTGTTTACTTGAAGAAGCTTCTTTTCCTTTATAACACAAGGTATACTAAATCCATCAAAACCGTTCACCGTAGAAAGCAATTAAATGATGATTTGGGGAAAGTTGGCAAAGGATGTCCATAATGCTTGCTATTTTGCACTAGCATTGTGATAAATTGGTTTGATGAAGAAACCAGTTGTTGTCATTCCATTGTTAATAAATGATGTTCATGTGTTCATAGGGCTAGAAATAAGTGGAGATTCTCATTAATCACAAGAGGACACTCATTGATTTAGTACACATACACACCTTTAATCCAACCATGTGATACAGGCAGTGGGTGCATGATTTCAGGTTCATAAATATTAAAAGGTGAAGTCAGCATTTTGAAAGGTTGCATGGTCCATCTATTGATTGATTGATTTACATAAATATATAAATAGCACAATGCCTTTGCACAAGCTAGAGAGATTATTGAGGTTAAAGCAGGGGGAAGCTTTGTGGAATTATATAGTTTTCTCATCCCATTGAGCACCGTGACCATAATCTCGTTTTATACAAAGCAGCGGGGTGGGGCTGGGGTTGCATTTGCTGGGTTATCTGACCTGCATGCATGAATGTATTTCCCTGCATATGTTGATGGACAATAATTCCCATATCCTTTTGATTGCTACAGCTGATGGAAAATATAGTCCAACATAACATTGGACCAATATTGTTTCTCCCTTGATACCAAGAGACTTTCTTAGATCCAAAACCTTCTTTATGGATTATTTTCTCTTTCATTTGGAAAATGAAGGGGAGGAAAAGACTAAAGCCGATTTTTGAGATTGCGGAAGGTTATATAAGAGATGAGCTCAAAAATTGGTCACTAGATCCCAAAAGAAATGTCCAACTAACCCTGGGAACCTCAGATTAAGTATCATTCAGAGTAATAAATAAAAGGTTTTGCTCAAGGTTGTCTACTCCATTTGTGATAGTTCAAATAAAGGGGTAGGGGAACTTGGTCAACCAGTAGCATGAATTGTCAAATTAACATGGGTGAGAATATTAGATAACTCTACAAAACAATTGTCATTCCTTTACCGTAGCCAGTTTTCAAGCAGGCATAACTTGCTCATCTTCAAATAACAGGGCTATACTAACAGAGATTGTAAAATATATTCTAGCTCAAAGGATTGCCAAAGGTTTTAAAAATTAAGACATTTTGGAATGACATGTATATATCATTAGATGAAAAGCCCCACTTCTATTTTCAACCCTGGCCCAGAGAAAAGGATTGATAGTTAACATTCCAGTCCTCAATATTTGTGCCAGTGTTATCTGCCTGCAGTAGCAGAATAATGACCCAGCAGTAATGTTTTTATATGTGAGACTGATCTGCCAAGGCATTGGCATACATATCCTAAACCCTTTTTTGCTGGCACACCAAACTGAGTGACTGGCTTATCAGTTTTTAGGCAGAGTTTCTAAACAAGGACCCTTAATGGGATCTAAATGAAAGCCAGAATGGAACATCTTATAAAGATGTCTATAACGTGATGGGTAATAGGAAAGAAGATGGAGCCAAAGAAGGCCTGATCTCCATCTCTTAGCAATTAACACATTTGCTTAGAACAAAGATTGGGAAAGCTGCTTTTTAAGAAGCAATTAGTTAACATTCCCATTTGAATACATCCACCAGAAGGTCTTCCCAAAGTAGTCTTTATCATAGATGGCTGTGGTGGCTCAGTGATTAAGAAGCTCGCCTTGCTTCCTGGAAGGCTGGCAAATCAGCAATTCAAGACCCAGGTACTGCATGACGGATTGAACACCCATGTCTGTCCCAGCTCTTGGGGACATGAAAGGAGCCTCATTTGGATGTTCCCTGAGCAGAGTTTCTTCCACAAAAAATCCTTTTAATCCAGAATAATTTCTGACACAAAATTATCATTATCATAGATACATTTTAAATATAACTACTAAATCTCCCATTTATCAAAAGTGAAGAAAGGAACCACCGCCACTGCTACCATCACCACAACCGTGGGACTCATACATATTTTCAGAGATAATATCTTGTTCATTTCCTCAAAAACTGTTTCCCATGGGTTGTACACCTCTTTACACATCCACATTAAATGTAAATAGGTCCCCTCCCTTTCTTTACATCTCCAACACTCTTTTCTCCATAAGCATAGGTCAATTGGCCAATGTTTGCTTTAACATTAAGGGTCTCTGTGTGTTCTTACCTCCCACCTGTTTCATTAGGAAACATGTACCAGTGTGCAGCCTTTAGCCACTGTAAGCTCCTTGTGTTGAACCAACCCTTTTATTTATTTGCAAGCTGTCTTTGCATGTAGCACAATAAAGCAATATTACAGAATTCAAACTTCATTTTACCACTTGATTTAATTAGGAAACAGGTAATTCCTCCTTTAAAGCCGTGTTCCTGAAAGGCAGTCAATACACATCTTACTATCAGTTAATGCAGTCATCTCCATATGCCTGTAAGCATTTCATTCGGAATTAATCTTTAAATCTTATTGCTATTATTTCCCCTGTTGCTTGGGAAAGCAATAAAAAAAATATAATAGTCTATTTTGTTGACCTTTATCATCCCATTGGGTCCAATTGTTCCCTAAAGCAGTAGGAAAGGTCATGAGGGTTTTGCAGAAAAATGGATTCACTTTGCTGAGTTTAGGGGGGTAAACAGAGAGGCAGCAGCAGCGGTAGCAGTAGGAAGAGTTCCATCAGTCTCTAAACCATGGCACCATGTCATCTGGCCCATGTCACCACCAGAAGCAGATGTGTTTTATGGTGGAGGCACGGCGGCCAACCGTCCCGCATTCTGCGCGGCAATCTCATTTAGGGAGGGGGAATTTCGACTTACCCTTGTTTCGAAAATGGTACCGGACCTCCCCCGTTGCGTCACGGAAGCACCGGTTTCCACTCCGACCGGCAGGCAGTTAAAGAGAAACGGAGCCGAAAAGGCTCCAATAAACTGCGCCTGCGCAGAAACCCAGTTTGGCGCCAGATTGGGTTTCTGCACAGGCGCAGTTTATTGGAGCCTTTTTGGCTCTGTTTCTCTTTAACTGCCTGCCAGTCAGAGTGGAAACCGGTGCTTCCGTGACGCAACGGGGGAGGTCCGGTACCATTTTCGAAACAAGGGTAAGTCGAAATTCCCCCTCCCTAAATGAGATTGCCGCGCAGAATGCGGGATAGTTGGCCGCCCTAGGTGGAGGGAACCACCAGTCCAGCCCGCTCAGCTCTCGCAGCTTGAAAAGGTTGAGAACCCCTGGTGTAAACATTCATTGCTCTGTAACTGATGGGCTTTCAACTGCTGTAAATGGTTCTTAGTGCAGATTGTTACACATGAAATTGGAGACATTGTCTCTATTGGACCAAATTCCCATTACTTTCTGTTGTTTAGATTGAGAGGAGATTAGCAGGTTCAAGGCTAGATGGGAAGTGTTATATCCTGCAATATAACTCTGCAGCATAACTCTTTGGTGACTCCTTTCACTTAAAGAGGCAGGTGTCCAAAATGATCACTAATTTTTCACTTCTCTCTCTGGATTCTATAAGTTAGGACAAGTGTTCTCCACCTTTTTAAGCTGGGGGCCGGATCACATTCCCTCAGATAGCTTCAAGGGCTAGACGCAGTGATGGGATGTAACAGGTTCTCACCAGTTCTCCAGAACTGGTAGTAACTTTTCCCAGTGTCCCAGAGAACTGCCAGCAGATTTTTGGGGGAACCACCTTCGGGGCTTACCTTTTCACTGGTATATGCACCAAGCACTTGGTGTGCATGCACGCCTACAGTGCTTGGCGCATATGAACGGCCTCCTTTGCTGTCCTCCCAAGCGGGGAGGAAGAAGAGAAGCTGCTAGCCTGAAGCTCCCTATAGCCTGCTCCCCAGGGTAAGTGATTCACCTTTGGATGTGGTGTGTCTGTGTGTATTTTAATGTGTATTTAATACCTTTACCTATATTGACATACTACCACAGTTCTTAAAAAGGCTTGGTGGCCGGCAGGCCTGGAGGCCTGGCTTGGGTTTTTTAAGCAAAGTCTTGGAGTTACCTCATCAATAAGCTACACCTGTGCTGTTCCAACTGGAGAACCCTTAAGGAGGTACAGCTGATTTACATTTACATTAAGGCATATTATCCTAGAGAACTGGTTAGGCAAAGACTTAGTACCTAATTTCTTTAACTGTTGACAAGTTGAAAAGTGCCAAAATGAAGCCATCTTGTGGTGAGTTCATTCTATAGTTCCTTCCATCTGACCTAGTGTAAGAAAGATTAGCCAGAATAAGCTTTAAGCTCTGGTTTAAAAGCTCTGTTTGATTTGTGTTTGGGGTGTGTATGTGTGTGTGTGTTTGGGTGGGTATATTTTAATGTATCATTTATTTATTTATGGGTTTGTGTTGTGGGTGGGTTGAGGTGTGTGTGTGTGTGTGTGAGAGAGAGAGAGAGCGAGAGAGAGAGCACTTATTTTATTTATTATTTTTATTTTATTTTTATTTTTTAATTTTTCTTTGGCCCCGTCCATGACATCATGACATCATGATGTTAGCTCCGCCCACACTGTGATGACATCATGGTGGGGTAGTAAAATTTTTGACATCCCACCACCGGCTGGACGGCCCTTTTTCCCTTCTTCCACCACATGACACTTCCTGGTGTGGTGGAGGTGGTGGTGGGACACATGAAATGGTGCCATGGACCACATCCAGCCCATGGGCCACAGGCTGAGAATTCCTGAGCTAGGAGGACACTATTTCTGTTTCAAATACTTTAGATGAGGACTGGGTAATGTCATTTGACTGTAACCCCTATAACCTGCAGCCAGCACACCAAATGGACATCAGGAGCTACAGTCCTATACCATCTGGATTACTGGATGCTTGCTATAGATAAACTCTTGATTTGCATTCAAAAGACTTAAAAGGTTGCAGACTTTCCCCCCATTGGACTCACCGTGAAGAGAGTGTATCAACATTGCACAGGAGTGGCAGAATGATACCCCTTTGACTTTCATAGTACTATCCTAGAGAATCCTGTGATTTGTAGTTTGGTGAGTAATGAGATGCCTCTGTTGTATTTCAGGGAGATAGATTAGAGCAGGCGTGGTGACCCTTTGACACACCAGATGTTTTGAAATACAAGTCCCAGAATCACCAACTTGTATTGCCAATGATAAAGGGCTGTGGGCGTTATAGTCTTAAATATCTGGAATGTCAGCCATGGAATGTCACTGGGATGAGTGCCCCTAGTGGCACCATTAATTATTAAGAGAAGGATTACCCATAAGATGCCTCAGGGCAAATTCATACACTTTGAACTTGAAGAGGTCAATCACCCAGAGAAGGGGGGACTTTGACACCTTGCCAGGAATAAGGACTGATTCTGGTAACATGACCTTGGGAGATCTTACAGAGATTAAAAAAAAATATTATCTCTTGATCTAGCTCAAGGACACCTGACAATCCTTAGGTGGGGAATGAGCCACTTTTGGGAATAAAAAGAGCAGTTTTAGCCCAGTTGGAAAGGAGATCTTCCGGGGAATACTTTGGATTCAGCCTTTGATCTACAGAACTACAATGGAATTCTGAAGAAGATGAGGCTGGGACCGGCCGACTCTTTGAAATTTATCAGAAGGGAGGAAGGCTAGTCGTTGAACTTAGTCTGGATTTGAAGACTGAATAATTAGAAATATTCTGGCTCTCATACTTTGCCAATTTTCTAGGTACAGTAAAACCTCATATAACACTAAAACCTGGTTCCACAAGTCTTCGTGTTATATGATTTTTAGTGTTATCTGATCCTCTATGGGATCCATAGAGATACATTGTAACCACACAGGCTTTCGCGGTTGTTATCTGAAGCATCCCATAGGATCTTAATGTTATCTGATGCAATTCTTCCCCCCAGATTCCTTGATGTTATGCGATTTTCGTGTTATTCGATACTAATGTTATATGAGGTATTACTGTATCTTCAGACTTTGAAGATATTCTGATAGCTTGGAAAAGCTACTTTTAGAAACCATCGTGTTTTTTCTTTTGTTAGACAAAGTGTTCAGTAGGCTTTGCATCTAGATTAGTTCCCCTACCATGGGAAGCTTTATTTTATTTTTAAGTCAAGTTTTGTTTTTCACTATGGCAATGCTTTGCCTGAAGAAAAGATTGGCTTTATGAGCTGCATTTTATTCTTTGATCCAATAAAATGAGGAGTCAGCACAAGGTCTCTTCTGAAAAGACAAATTGGAAGCGTTGAGTACAAGTTGGGTTTGAGATCCTTACACCACCTGTTTCTGCTTACAGCTGTTTTTCACGCTACTGCAAATTATCCCATGGCTTGTCCTTGAATCAACATTGGAGGGCCAGGAGGAAGGTAAGAGGAGCGACTCAGGCAGAGATTCCAGGGTGGAATTGTAAAGAGTCATGAGAATCTATAATTGCCCTGAAGCCTGAGGAGAGAAGGTTTAGGAGCTTGAAGTCCAGAGCTCTCTCTCATGCTCTTCCCCCTCTGCGAGCCAAGATCGGGACCTGGCTCGGTCCAGCGGTGACACTATTCACTTGGGTACTGGGCACTTCTTCTTTTGGTACTCATAATTTATTTGCTCCAAAACTTGAAAAACTTACTCTATTGGACTACAGCTCCAAAAATTCCCCAACTAGCAACTATAACCTCCCAAATAATGTTTCCAAAATCATTTTGTCCATAATAACCTATGTGTATTAATTTCAAAGATGTAGGGATAAATCATTCACTTAATGAACACAAACAGTTTCATTGTATTCTTACCAATAAACAGCCTTCAGAATATTAAAACTACTGTCACTGGAATAAGCAAACTCCTGCTCAGATAAGAATGTGAGACAGGAAATCTAACAATTATAATCTTTTTAAAAAATTTTACTGAAAAATTCTTCTGTCTGGCTATGCCCAGGAATATCTTTTGTTATTCAGTCGCACAGTCGATGCTGAACCTTTGCAACCATTGCCCGCCAGGCACCTCTGTCTTCCACCATCATCCTCAGCCTGCCCATCTTTGTGCCCATTGCATCTACAATACCATCTAGCCATCTCATTTTTGGCCACCCCCTTCTTCTTTTGCCCTCCACCTTTCCCAGCATCAAGGCTTTCTCAAGTGAATCCTATCGTCTCATTTGATGTCCAAAGTACTTTAGTTTCACCTTTACTATTTGACCTTCTAAGGAACAGTCAGGGTTGATTTCTTCTAAGATCAAACTATTTGTTCTCCTTGCTGTCCAGGGTGCTCTCAAAACTCTATTCTTCTGTGCTCAGCTTTCATTATGGTCCAGCTCTCACAACCATATATTACCACCAGGAATACCACTGCTTTGACTATGCAAATTTTTGTTTGCAAGGTGATGTCTCTACTTATGCAAATAAAAACCGACCATTATGGGAAAGATTGTAAAATCATTTTCATAAAATACAGACATCAACTTTTATACCTCAAGCACTGAACAATGTATAGAATTTGTAGCATCAATAAAAGCGTGCCTAGTATTAAACAAGTAGTCTTATTGTGATCAACAGGTAAGCACCGCAGAGCTACTGGGATCTTTAGTCTAACTATAAGAATGCTCTTTATTTTTCACCCTTAATTGGGGAGATTAAGGTTGACACACAATTTCCAGCTGCTGAAGCATCCTTCTTAAGAATTATTACATCTGTTAGAATCACATGCATGTAGATGGGGAAAATGCTAGCTATATATCCTTAATTAGGACGATCAGCAAAGACCTCTCATGCTTCATTTTGTTGAAAATAAAATGAGCAACCTGCTTTAAATTTTGCTTGTTTCCTCATTAGTTGCAAACCAGAAATCTTTGCCCATAAGCATTCGGCTTTCCAGACAATGTTTGCATGCCACTTCAGCCTTTATGCTTGGAGACTGGAGACCATTATGGATTTAGTAATAGATGTCCCCAATGGAACTCTTTGCGGCAATGGTTATCCATCTCATTCATTAATTAGTCAGGTGTGCCTCATAAATAAACTTGAGACAAGATAATCTTTGTTCAGACTGCAAGATGGTTCCTCTTATTGACCAGTTCCGTACATTGGGTAATCTGTCTTGGCATTAAACTTTGGTCTTATTATTAAACCCATCTCCTATTATTTCAGTCTAGAAAAGTACAAGAACAACAATGGCTCTATAGATGGTTTGCCAGATCTCAGAGTGCCAGACAGAATCTCAGGGAATGGTTATGCTTCTCTGGTTCTCCAGGCCCATAAACAGATCTCAGGATATGAAGGTCACTAGAGGAGAAGGCTGAGTGATTAGGGTGCGAGAGCTAGCTTTGAAACCTGGGCAGCCATCTCTATTCTCATCTCTTACCAGTATGAAGGGGTGTGTGTTTGTATATATAGATCCAAATGGCATGAAAAGCTGATCTACATGCCTCCCTCTTCTAGGAATGGGTCCTTTGACCTATTCCACCACTTGGAATGAGACAGAAAGTGGTGTACCAATAGCATGACTCAAAAACCTTCTCTCTGCACTGTCTTTGGTTCAGCTTGGGACAGGAGGATCATTTCCCAACCCTTCTCTGCTCTGCATCTGTGGCATTATGTGGGCTCACACTCTAGTCATAGGGTTTGGCTTAGAACTCTCCAGGAATGGGATGGGGGCTGACCTAAGATCCCTGCTACCTGACACACTTATTGTTAGCTTCTGGAAGTGTCATGATAAGTGGTCAGGAGAGGATGTGCATAAATGGAAACACAAAGTTGCACAGTCATTCCACTGCATAGAACACTTTTGAAGGAGTGTCACAGAGCAGTATCTGAGCGTAAGAGCCTGCTTCCTTGAGGAACCAAGTGCACGGGGGAAAGCTGGTATAGGAATTACGCTCCTGATGGACTTAACTGCATGCTTGTCTGACAATAGAGAAAGGTTGAAAAAAATATCTTTGGAGTCATAATGTCCAAGATTCCCAGCCAGATAGTTTTAGTATTTGGGGCATTATATTACAAGGAAAAAAGGAGTAAAGTTTCCACCCCTGAATCAAAGTTGCTAGCGGATTGATTCCAAATTTTGATTGGCCTTCAGCTGCATGCCATGGTCGACTCTTTCACCCCAGCCTCTAATCAATACAGTCTTCCTCACTGGACTGCTGAGGATAATAAAGTGATAGACTATATTGAACAAGAAATGTATAGCCTCTTGGCCCAGCTAATCACCCTCTTGGATACTCCTGGATGAGAAGGGCAAGGGTTGAGCATGCAGGTAACTGGTTGAACATAACCAAGAACCTTTTCCCTGTCCTTATGCTTCAACAACTGAAATGTATCTGTCATAACTGGGCCTGTTGTAACTGGGCTGGATGGGGCCCTTGCACCTCTGTTCCTGGGATTATGCTATAGTGCCCATGTTACCAAGGGTAATAGGAATAATGGCTTGCAAAAACTACCAATTTAGAAAACAAAATCAAATTGATGTAGAAACAAGGTGGAGGAAACTAAAAACTGGACCAGTGAGAAATGAAGATAGCTTGACATGAAGTATAGAATTAGAGATAGGTCTGTCCCAGACTGTTTATTAAAATAAAGGAAATCTATGAACGATTTACTTTTTAAAAACATTTATTTATTTATTATATAATAGTTCCTGGAATCGCCCAGCCAGCATTGACAGGCTATGGAAATTGTGGTCAAGAAAGTCAATTTTATAAGCATTGGAAAAAAATATTGTGACCATTTATCTTCCGTTCCAATGCTGGCAAAACTGTGTGCCCAGTTTTCCATTAGCATATCCTTCCTTCTTCAAAATAAGAAAATTGACGTCACCGGTGATGGCCATCAAACCCATGCATGTGGGTTTTCTTTCTTACATGTCATGGATAAAGGATATATGAAAAAAGACTTGCCCCAAAAGCTCAGATTTTGGTCACTGGGGGGAAAAAAGAGTTTGTTCCACTGCCAATATTATGACAAACTGCTTCTTTTTCCTTGAATCATTATCAAATTGTTCAGAGCCCAAGCAGTAATCCTGCCTGGATTTCTGTATTAAGCTTTCATTGCCTTTTGATCCACCTTCTTAGCCCTCACTAATACATCATTGCTGACAGACCCTGAGATTCTCCCCCCTCCCATGCATCCTTCTGATCCCACAGCTCCAACAAAAATTCCCTGCCCCTCAGCTGTTGGCTAGACTACTATTTTAAGAGCTGACTGCTTGCAGGTCCCTTGAGGTTCCAGCAAGAATCTATCTTAGCCTACACTGGAACTGCTGGAGATCAAAACTGGGAATTTCTTTGTATGCAATGTATACACTCAACTACCAACTATTATTCTTCCCCCATTACATGAGAAAATTGGTGCTTTATGAGTGCTTTCCTCAATCTTATGGATCAAGCTATGTTGTTTCCCTATTATACTATAAAATCCTGTTCCAGTTGTTTTATTTAGTAAACTATACAAACACAATCATTTTTAACAGCTTATTTTTACATGAACATAAAAGGAAGGACTTTTAAGGACATTCCACAACTGTAGCTTCTTTATCTGCTTGATTTTTTATGACATTAGAAAAACATCAGGAACATCTGGGGCGGGGCAGAGAGAGCACCACAGCGTTTTTGCCCCGGGACCCTTTCCACCTGTCCCCAGGGCTCCACCCCGGTTGGGGATTTAAGAGACGCTCTGAGGCAGGACTTTTCACACCGCCACCGCCATCAGGAACATCTGCGGCGGGGCGGAGAGAGCACCACAGCGTTTTTGCCCTGGGACCCTTCCCACCTGTCCCCAGGGCTCTGCGCCAGTTGGGGATTTAAGAGACGCTCTGAGGCAGGACCTTTTGCACTGCCGCCACTGGCTGGGGTTTTAAGAGACATCTGCGGCTTGGGTGGAGAGGCTTGTTACTTGTTGTAACACTTAGCAATTACCGGTACTTTGTTTTGTTAGTTTCTTTTTGCAGACTTGACAGAGATATGGATACTTTTGATTATTGATGATATTATTGATGTTGATGTTTATTGAATCTTTTTACTGTAATGTGCTACTTTTTTACTGTAATGTGCTACTTTTTGCTGTGATGTGATATTGTGATATTTTGATGATTTGTGGTCTGATACTGATTATTTGATATTTATATGTTCTGTTTATGAACTTGTAACTTGTATATGTTGTGAACCGCCCTGAGTCAGTCCCACCGAGTAGGGCAGTATAAAAATTGAAATAATAATAATAATAATAATAATAATAATAATAATAATAATAATAATAATAATAATAATAATAATAATAATAATAATAATAATAATAATAATAATAATAATAAAAGTTCCATTTAATAGTTAATGGTTTTTATTTCATCTTGGTTTTTATTTGTTTGTTCAGAAAGAAAAGCAAAAACCTACTAGGCTAAAATGTATAAATGATATTTTACAATCCTAACACCCCATAACTGTTGTAAAAATGAATTATCTTTTACTCAGTGTTTTTGAAAGAGTAGTTTTTGAAAATGTCAGAAAAGGATTATTTTGAATTTATGTCAATTGATGGATTGCCTTGACATTTGTACTTTCCCCCTACATTAAAGAAGAACCTTCCAATTCTGCATCAATATTCCCAGAATGGGATAGGTTAGTAGTGTTAAATTTACTATCACACTAACGATTTATGAATGATGTTGTTGCTATGTGCCCCCAAGTTGCCTCAAACTTATGGCAACTTTATAAATAAGTGATCTCCAAAATGCCCCGCCCTCAATTTAAAAATGCTGCAGATATTTCAACAGGGGCAGTTTGTTAATATGCAATCCCATGGAAGAAAACCAACAGAGAATCTTGTAGCACCTTAAAGGTTGGCAAGTGTTGTCTGGTACAGTCTTTCAGCATTTGAAGAAGTCCAAGAAAGGGTTGTGTCATTGGGTGCCATATGATTCTTTGATACTTAGACATACTTAGCTGGACATTTTCGCTGGTCTTCAACATCTCTGTACAGAACCCATCCTGTAAGCTATAGAGGAAAACAACAAACAGGCATGTGCCAACTGATTAGAAGATTTCTCTAGCAATATCATATTGCTTAGTTGCTTCACAAGGTGATGTCAGAGGAGAATAAGGAACAAGAAGCCCTTGTTGGGCCCAAATTTTCCATTCCCCCTACCCCCTTTTCAGATGCCTACAGTGTTTTCAGAACCATAACTCACAGCTTGATGCTTAGATACTGGCTCTCTCCCTTTGGTGGTTATAGATCTGAAAAGGCTTCCTTGCCTTGTTGGATGGAAGGAAACAGTTCATGGCTGACATGGGAGATTTTTGGGGCCTGATTCTCTATTCCCCTTTCTGGATTTCTCTTTGCTGGCAAAACCATCATTTGCCCCTCCTGCATCACAGACTGCCAGAAAGTTTCAATACCAAAGTTTCAGTTTCTGAGGAAACCAATTACAGCGGCTCCACATTTGAAATGTCTCGCTGCATTAAAAAAGTAACAAGACACAATGATTATGACAAAATAACCTGATGAATAAACCACAGAGTAACATTTAAAAAGCAAAGAAAACATGCCATATGATTAAAAATACCTAGAGTATAATTTGCCTAAGATGTAACCCAGAACAAAACCAACAGAAGCTTTAGAGACTAATATAAATCCCTATTAATAAGTTATAAGTTTAAATCAACCTAAGCCAGGGTTGCTATAGTTACCAACAAGCAGCTGTTGATGGAACTCTGGTGTGGTCACCCATGGAATAATACTGCAAATTAAGAATTCAAGCCTTGAGTATGAGCTCACATAGTCTGAATTTGGATCTTCCCTAACTGCTCCAAAATGGGCTTGTAGGCTGATCATCTCCACAGCTGCATTTTAAATCCACAGCAGTGGATGGGCATTAAGTACATTTTCTTCCAATGTGGCTGTGATCACTTTCACCATGGCCTTCATGTCGCTACATAGAAGATTTCCCTCTTTTCTGTTTCTCACCTGGCCTTTTGTTGCCAGAAGCAAGCTATGTGCTTAAAGTACTCTGAAGATGTTACTTCTAGTTTTCCTGTGGGCGTGATAGCCTCTGAAATGGCATTCTTTTTGCAATAGCTGTTTCATCTTCTGCACTTCTGGGAAGAAGCCTCAGAAGATCACATCAATTGTTTCTCAGCATCCATTTTGAAGGCTACCGTGGGAGATACAATACAGAGTGAGAAGAAGGCATAGGCAGAACACGTTTCTCCGCTTCTCATGTCCCTGTTACATAAAGGACAGCAATAAAAGATGAAACATTTTGTGTGGATTTTGTGCTTTCTCCTGTTTTGACACAGTTAGCCATTGTAGAAGGAAAGTTAATCGGGAAAAGTCAGCTATGAAAATATTACCGATTAAATTATGAGAAGTAATTAAATATGTTCTACTGCTTAAGTGATTCATTCAGTGAAAAACCAGAGTTTAGGATAGTTAAATTTTTGACTACAACTCTCAGAATCTCCTGGCTGGGAGACATTGAACTAAGAGGTAAAAACTCTTCCATATTCAGGTAACCTTTGCTGTAATGGCAAAGAATCCATTTTCAGCTTTTCCAAATGGTGTCCCCAGACTCTTTAACTGACCCTTCCAAGTTGCATGGAAGTTCAGCCTTTGACCTCGAACCACCAAGGCAGATTCAGTCCAATGGATCAGCAGTAAACAAAGGGGACATGCGAAATGGCAATGACATTGACTCCAGTCATAAACTCATTTAATCATGTGGAAGCATCGCTAAAATCAATGGTCCTTATGTGCATGTGCTTTGGAGTCCAGCCATTTGGTAACAAGGACGTTTCAGGGCTTGCTAATAGAACATAAAAAGTGGCACTACAATGAATCGCCAACTTAGGTGTTTGACAGTATTAACTGCTCAAGCACAGTCCTCTGAATGACATTCATTCAGGCACAGTGAAGAGGCATAAGCTTCTACGTTCTCTGTCTCCTCTTCTGGATCCCAGACTTTCAGCTGCTGATCAGGCCCAATATTTCCAACTAGAGCTTCCAAAAATTTCTGGCAGCTGCAACACAATATTGGGCTTATGGCTGGATAGCTCAGTGAGTTAGCCAGATTTTGGAAATTTAGTTACCCACTGTGCCTCCTAGCAAAAGAGCTAACCTATGTGACCTTGGGAATGCTGCATAGTCCTAGGAAGCCCCTAGAAGAAAGGAGTGGTAAACCACATCTAGTATTGTTTATATAGAAAACCTTGAAATGTTTTGTTACCTAATATTTTGAAACTCACCCTTTAGTTTGAGTTATTCTTAAATAAAGTTCTTTGACCCTTTTAGTTTCCCCTGAAATAATCATCATGCAGCTGAACATTACATGTTCCATGTTGCCCAGAGCACAGACCTTTGCCCCGGTCATATTTTAGTCTAACGTCAATACAGATTTCCTTTTTAATCAATAAAGATTTCCTTTATACACCCACCACCCTTCATGGGCCATTGTAAACTTAAGCATCACACAATACACTCAAATGGAGCCTGGAAATTAATGGAAAGACCAGGTGGGTGATCCTGGAGTCACCTTTGACAAAATGCTGATGTGTTAATCTCACCCCAGGAAATAAACTAAATGTCTATCTCTCCTGCTTGCCACAACCATTGTTTAACTTGAAGCTCAGTTTTTGGGACAACATTGAAGGTGATTCCCTTTAGGATAGGAATGTATAGGGAATTTCTATGGAAAAGTGTCTGTTTTTGTCTGTCTATGATACTGTACTAACATTGGTTTTATTTATGTCTTCTCATTCCAAGGGAGAGTCAATTAATGTCTTATAACTAAAAGTTGCTGAGAAAGCCCATTCTGGTCTCTGATCAACCTTTGACCTGCATGTCAGAAAACAAACAAAAACACTGTACCTGGTTACTTTCTGTTTTGCTAAAGAGAATTGGCAGGAAGGTTGTAATATAATACATTAAGTCATATAGCAATCTGTGTATCAAATTTGATAATGTCCCAGAAACCCTTCTCTAATATTTAGTCCCTTGTGATGGGTGTCTAACAGATGGATGTATTTTATTTCTGATGTCTCCCTTTCAATCCTAGTTTTGTAATTTCTCTGTTCCAGAATTGTAACTTTCAGGTCTTGGATAGAGTGTCCTGTTAGATTGAAGTGGTTTGAGACAGGTTTCTCTGTGTTGCCATTCCAGATGTCTGATTTGTGTCCATTAATTCTTTTGCATAAAGATTGTCCTGTTTGTCCTACATAAAGCACGGACGGACATTTTTGGCAAGAGATGGCATAAATCACGTTGGCAGAAGCACAAGTAAAACTGCCTTTAATGTTGCGTGTGGTGCTGTTGGGTCCTGAAATGCTGTTTCCAGAGTGAATGTGGGGGCATTTATTTATTTATTTTATTTATTTGTTCAAATTTATTGTCCTGCCCCAATCAGATAAACCCGACTCTGGGCGGCTTACAACAAGAATAAAAAAGGCATAGCTGACATCTGGGTTTGCAGCAGGGTCTAGTTTCCATATCTGCTGCACTTCTGTGTAGTCTGTTGTGTGTCAATAGATGTTTGAGATTAGAGGGTTGTCTATAAGCGAGTAGGAGTCTGTCACCAAGGGCTTTGGAAAGTGAAGCACTCTTGTCCAAGATGGGCTGGAGATCCCTCTTTAAAGTGCTACATTGTTTTTAATTTTAATTTTTTAATTTTTAAAAATTTTTATTTTGTTTTCTGATATGCCTGAACCACAGACTAACACGACTACTATTCCAAAAAATTCTGTTATTTGTTTATTTGTCTCATCTGTAAGCCACATTTTTCGCACTGATGGGCCAAGCAGCTGACAATGTTTAAAGCAAGTCATGTCAAAAACACAATAAAATAGACTGAAAAAAATAATACTCACAATATAATAACTAAAAATCAATCAATTATATAATTATATTATAATAACAATGGGTTATTATATAATAATTATCTTGCCCATCAGATCTGGCAATTCAAAACTCTCTCTCTAAAACAAAAACCAGCTGTGGATTACATCAGCACTTTGTGAACAGATCACACAATCATAGCCTCCTAAATAGGCCTTATTCAGAAGATTTTTTTTTTCAAATGATGGCCTCAATGGTGGGGCTGTTTCTCCTCTAAGAGGTTGCCAGTCAATCCCAAACATGCACACTTCCTTCTTAAGTCTGTGCAAAGTCAATATCCAGTTTTGCGGCAGCATTTCATCTGTGATAGGCATAAAGCTGTTAGTCCCCTAAAGCTAACTATATGTTCAATGCAAAATAAATACACCAAATTTGCATTTGTCCTCACAGACAGAGACTATCCTGAATAAAAAGGTTTGGGGGCCATAGTTCCCAACTTGGGACACACATCTCACAGGTGGACAATTTGATTTTTAATGGAGGAAATTGGAAGCTTGTTTAGACCAAGATAATGGGCTTTTAGGCTGTAAACAGGAATTCACTTTTTGAATCATAAGAATTGTATGTCATTGGGGGGGGGGGAATCAGGATTTAAAAGAATCTTAGTTGGGGCATGGCCAAAACAAGGTTGGGAACCACTAGTCTAGGTGAAAAAGGTAACCATGCATGGCCACCTGTTTGTATCCACTGTATCCCCACCTCACCTCCATGACATATAATTCTTATTATTCAAAAAGTGAATTTAAAATGAGGATGAGAGCTCAGAAAAATTACAAGTTTGGATCATAGTTTTCAATAATCTCCATTCAGAATCATTGAAGCATTCTGGAAGGTTTGGTACAAAAACAGAGCTTTTCAACTTTTGTCAAAAACAGTGTCATTTTTCAAACAAGAGAAGTTACATAAAGGCATCTTGAAATACATGCTGGTGTTGCTTAAAGATTTATAGAGGCTACAAGTGACTGGCAATATCAATCATAACCCCCACCACCCATTGATTATTGAGTCTGTATTGGGCATTTTGGTGTAGCCAACCTGGTAGAAGAGAAGAAAGGCAGACAAAATTATAGCTTTCTGGAGTGAGGAGATCCAATGTGCATCATCAGACATTCACAACTCAAAGGCCTCACTTTGTGCTGGTTCCTTGGAGGAGAAGAGAGCATGCAGAAGTCTCTGTTCCTGGTGCTGAAGGCCTCAAGAAGGTTTTTAATAGTAGCAGTTATGGGAATGACTCTTGTATTGCATAAAAGTATGGCAACATATGTGTTAAGTATAAGCACCTATGTAAGTACAGGTATATGCTTCTTCTAAACTCCCAAACAAATAGCTAGGCAACAACCCAAACTTCCAGTACATTCATTTTTGTTACCTAGAGCTCTTACATTTTTGGAACGTCATATCATGTTGGCAAACAGATATTTTCCCCATTTAAAGGAAAAAAATTCTAACACCCAAGATATAATCCACTTTTACTTAGACATGCATCTTCTTCTAAAACTGTCATCGATGTTTCAAGGCTTAGTGGTTGAGCTTCGTTTATTCAATTTTTACTCTCCAAATCTGGTCCTTTGTTTATAGACAACTCTGAACAATAAAGAGATAAAGTGAAAGAAATCAAAGCAAGGGGGGAAAGAGAGAGTTTGTCTGTCTTTCCAGCATGCTCCCCTATTTTTTTCAATGCTGGTTGAAAGAACGAACATTCTGGACTAAAACCTCAACCTGTAGAGTATGTTAGTTAAGCCTCTGAGCCTTCTGTATCAGTAGCAAAAAGATGATCCTGAGATAGAAATATGTCAGTGAATTAGAAAAGAACCAGCTGGCCTTAATCTGCCAGGGCTATAGCATACGTTGCCCAGTTTCAGCAGTCTTCAGATGAGAAAGTATAATTGTACTAAAGTTAAGGCAAAACATTTTTTTAAAAAATACTAAAAATATTTCAGCAGCTGGAGTCATTCCAAAATCATTGGTTATTAATTCAAAACAATTGACATTGGATTCTAATTTATTTCCTAAAATTCAAAAGTCAGTGGCTTGGCACCCCCCCCCCCCATCCCTATAAGAATCCTTCCTCATTTTTAGAATAATATGTAAAGAAGCTGTTTCAAGGCTCAGGAAGGAGTTCCAAATCACTGACTCTCAGCTGAAGTTCAAAAGTGTTAAAATTACCATTCTATTCACTAACAGTGAAAGAATAGCCCCAACTCTGTCAAACATTTTTAGCTGCTAAAATTAAAACCCAGTGAGGCATTTAAGAAGAAGGACACTCTTTAATTCTCCTGTCTTCTTCTTTTCTTATTGTTGAATTGCTACAGGAGACTTTACACAGAGAGAGAGAGAGAGAGAGAGAGAGAGAGAGAGAGTAAACACATGTACATGCGTGGAAGGAGTTTGCACTGCCTTTGGACAAAACAGCAAAGATTGACCGGGTCAGGGTCAGGGCTGTTTGTGCATTTCTGAGGCAGGGTGCAGCAAAGAGTCTGGAGGCATTCGTGGGACAGAATAGCATCTCAACATCTCCCCACATAAGATCCAAAATGTGAAAATAAGAGAGACCTCATGGAGTTAAATGTGGGGAAAAGGGGAATTTTTCAAAGCCACAATACCTTGTAAGAAGATCCAGAGCTGGCATCACAAAAAGAGACACCTTGTCCCAATGAAGCTTCAGCCCGGCTTTGCACACTGAGGGCCTCTGAGTGAGGTCACCAGCTGTAGCAGGTGATTTCAGGGTTTTTTTTAAATTGAAGTGCAGAGTGGAGGCATAGCATATTACCTTAATTTCCCCATTTTTAAAAGAAAGTAGTTAGTTACACTTAACATATCAGAAGACAAAATAAAATAAACAAAACAAAATAAAAATAAAATAAAAAACACTGTAGCACTTTAAAGACTAACTGCTATATTTTTATTGTTAGCTTTCGTGGGTCAAGTCCACTTCTTCAGACAAAGAGTGAAATTTACAGGCATGGTTTTTATACACCAAAATCAGGGGGGTCAAAGGGAGAAGGGTGTGGTCAAGCAAGAAAAATGGCATGCAATGCAATGGTGTGTCTGTCTGCCTGCCTGCTTTTCTGCATGGATGTTGAGTACTTCATTTCAAGTCACAAGGATCTGTCTTTCAATCCACACAACACTTCATTTTTCTTTTTCTCATTGGTCAATATTTATAATGGGGTACACAGAAAGAGCCTCCTTGAAGATTGTAGTGTTTTTAAACCACAACCGGGTGCACCCTGGTGGGCCCGTGCTGGCCATTTGGGACACAGGGACAAGTCCCGGTACACCCCAATGACTGGTGCCCCCCAGAGGTGGGCAGAAGTATGTTACCTGATGGCTACAATCCATGATGTCATGCAGTTAAACCCCCCCCCCCCATAGGTGCCCCTTCCCTCCCTGTCCAGTGCCCTTTTAGCATACCCAGCACACCCCTGCACCCCAGGCAAGTGCAACCTTGTGTTGCTGGTTAATCTTTCCCACACTAGGTCAGGTGAAAGGAATTGCAAAATGAACTCACCAAAAGGTGGCTTCTTTTTGGCAGTTTCACATCTGGTCTTGGCACAGAAGAAGAATACAGTTGTACCTCGCATAATGCGTTCCACAGGATTGCTCTTTAAGCGAATTTGCTCTTTAAGCGAAACACCATTGTAAATGACCGATTGTGGGGGAAGGATTGCGAACCCCGATTTATTTGTTAAGCGAGTTTTTGGTTGGTTTTATTTGTTAAGTGAAGAGAACATTCAGAGAAAATTCTGCTCTTTAAGCGAGTTACTCTTTAAGTGAGGCGCTCTTTTGCAAGGTTTGACTGTATTCATAATAGCTATTCCTTACTTCTCTTGTGTATGTGTGTTCTCTTGGTTTGATATTGGCAAATAATTTTACCAGTGCCAGGTGATATCTATTTGCATCCCCCCCCCCATATGCAGGAACAGTTTCTTTCCTCAGAGATTAGGAGACACCCAGCTACTGCCACCAATCCACATCAAGAATGGGCCAGAGTGTCTTTAAAACTGTGCAGTTCAAGTTGAACACCAATCTATGTGCCCTTATTCAGCACAGGCCAGGATTTATGTTTCTGTCTGTATCTATGCCTGTACCTATCTTATGTTGCTGGATAGGCATGCCACATCTAGCCTGTATGTCAGCAATGTAGATAGAGGAAGCTCCAGGACTTAATCTGTCTCAGGTCTGTTCCCACCCCCACCCCCATCCAACCCCCGTTTCTCTGTGCAGCAGCAAGTTAGATTTAAGGGGTGGAGAAAAAGAGTTGCAGTGATCTACCATGATTCTGTTCTCCTCACCAGATGCTCTGTTCCAAAGTCTTCTGGGTTTCAGTGTGTGTTCCTAAAAGTGGGTGGCTGCGACAGAACAAGAATGCTGTTAGTGTTCAACCCACCTTTGTGGGATATTGCTTAACAGCCTCCCTTCCTGAGCTGGTCTCAGAGGAGATGCTGTAAAATCTTCATGTTTAATTTAATTTAATAATTCGATTTATAGGTTGCCCAATCAGGGAGACCCTACTCAGGGTAGCTTACAGTCATATATAAATTTTTGTTGTTGTTGTTCAGTCGCACAGTCGATTCTGACCCTTTCCGACCCCATGGACCACTGTCCGCCAGGCACTTCTGTCCTCCACCATCCTCCTCAACTCGCTCAGCTCTGTGCCCATTGTCTCTACAATACCATCTAGTCATCTCGTTTTGGGCCGCCTCCTTCTTCTTTTGCCCTCCACCCTTCCCAGCATCAAGGCTTTCTCAAGCTAATCCTTATACAAATAATAATGCAGATACATAATACAATACACAACAATACAGGCAATTATGCAGATACACAATGTAGTCAGTACAGCACAGAAATTATTGTTCTGTCCTGGGAGATTTCAACATCCACATCAAGGCCACTTTGTCAGAAGTAGCTCAGGGCTTCATGTATTTGGCCTTGTTCGTGTAGCAGGGCGTACTCTGGATCAAAATTTCTGGGCAAGGTAAGGTTGATCTGGGTATGGACGGGTTTTCTATTGTTGTTACCTTGGACAGATCACTATCTGGTAGGATTTAGATTTAGCAGAACTCAACATAATGGAGAATTCTAGGAATTAACTTACAAAAATAACTTTTCCAAATTTTGTAAGGAGTTTATCTTCATGACAGCCAAACACATGTTGTCACGTTCCAGCCGGCCCCCCACACTTCTGGAAAACCCCTGGAAACCAAAACAAACCTACACAGGGCGAGCTGGATGGCTAATTAGAATAGAGATAGAACTCTCAGCTGCTTATCAGCTCTTAAGGGGTTTTAATTGGGTAGCGTGTTCAAAGATTTGTGTGTGTGAAAGGCAGCTCTTACCCTTTTTAGTCCAATGAAGACACGTTGTTCAGAAAAATGATGAAGATTTATTGATCAGGTTCATAAAGCATAAAAGTCAGTAGCACAGGTCAGTCCAATAAAGTCCACAGGCAAATCTAGGTAACCATTTTTAAGGAGCAAAAATGCATAGCTCCTAGGCTAAAGATTGCTAGCCCATAGAGATGCAGAAACAAAAGCTCTCTAATCAAAAACAGGTCTTAATCCATGAAGAAACAGAGATGAACTCTTTCTTCTCTCCAAAATGGAGAATTTGCAGTCAGGTGGGACTGCTTAGCCAATCAAGTAACAGTGAAAATTTTCTCAAAACAACAGTACATTGTTTATACACGTGCACACAGGATGCACTGGGGCTAGTCATAACATGGCTCTTAGCTAGCTTACAAAAGATAAGAAATACTGAAAACATGGTTGAAAAACATGCTGTTACACAGCCTTGAGGCTCAGAGAGAGAAAAATGGATTTTTCTGAGGCCTATTTGGAAATTGGCAATTTCAAGCCTTAGGAAATAGGTTCATTTCCTGACACGCCCTCCTTTCTGGAAAGGCAAACCGGGGGTTTGACTTTACCAAAAGGCATTATTTACTAATGTGAGCAAAGCAATTGAGCAAACAAGCTATCCCTTATATATGTAGGATATCAAGCGTTAAAGCTTCTTCCAGTTTTAGTTACTGGAGGTACACGTTACATAAGTTACATTCTGCATTGCAAGCAAACTCAGGTATAAAACCTTGCTGGAACAAAAGACTTGGGCATTTTCAGGTACCAAAGGTTTTCCCTTTCCCAAACACATTTTGCCCAAACAGAACAACCTTTAAATCAGGAAACAGGTCAGTAACACCACACATGTCACAGAGGCCGCTTGTACGAGCCTCTGGAAAAATAAACAGATGATTAGCAAGAAACAATAACATTTCCCCCCTTTCTTTGTCTTCTTCGATGTTGCACCTGCAAACAGTTAAACAGGCAGTTGAACAAAGTCCACTCAGAGTTCCGTTATCAGCTCTTCTTTCAGACGCCAGGAACATGTGCATCTCCTAGTAAAACAAACTCAAGAAACAACCTTTAAGGTATTAATCAGAACACAGTCCAAAGGAATCAATCAAACAACCCCGCATCCTCATCCCTGTGAGGTTTGGGAACTAAACAGGCAACAGAATTGATGGCTTGACTAACTTCTCAACTCAAGAACGCGCAGGGTTCCATTCACTCTCCTCAGTACGTCGGGAATCTGGATCTGGACCTTTGCTTCTGCTATTGCTGAAACGGCTAGTTGGGCTCTCCCACAGCCATCTTTACGTACTCCCCCCTCTTCAGCTCTTGGCTTTCTCGAAGGGTAGTAAAACTCAGGGAAACACTCCATCCGGCAATTATTTCCCACTTCCCACTAGCTGACCAAAACAGCGTAGTGTAACAGCCTGTAGATAACACTTTTCAGAGTGGTGGATCTGGCCCACACACTCTAGCAAACTTCTTCCTTGGACACGTGGAGGAGTCCGTTGGAGCTCTTCCACCTTTACGCTGGTATCTCAAACACAATGAGGCAATTTGCAAACTCTCCAGGTCTTCAAAGACCAAACAGCACATGTAATCAGCAATCGGGAACTTCAATGCAGGAAAATAAATCTTATCTGGAGGGTTCCACTCCTTCTTCCTGGCTTTGGGGGAAAATAACTTCAGGGAACTGCTTCTGGTGAAAATAGGCACTCTGCTGCCAATTCAACACAAAAGAGTCTTACTTAGGGCTTGGGGCTTGCTGGGCATCTGGGGAAGTCTCAGAAATCATCTGGACAAGCTTCACCCACCCTGGGCCCTTCCTTTTGGCTAAACATCATCTGGGCACCTTCTCCAAGAACCCATCTGGAATGGAGTCTGTCTTGGGGTGCTAACTGTGGTGAGGGGGTACATTCATCAGCCACTGGCTTACCTTCCATCTTGTAGGCTTGGAAGACGTCTCAGTCCCTCTGTGGAAACGGCCCTCGGCCCACGGCCCTGGGAGTTTGAGAATCCGACTCAAAACTCAAAACAGCAATCAGTTGCTTTCCTTTCAGCACTTTATCTCAGGAAAACAAAACATTCCAAGGAGGCACTTTCTCAGCTTCTGCTGCAGACGCACACACGCAGGCTTTCAGCCAAACAAACAAAGCTTGCTTCTTCTTGCAGGGCAGAGACGTAGAGCATGCACACACACAAAAAAAGCTTATCCAGGACTCGTAGATCCCACCGCTGCCACCATGTCACGTTCCAGCCGGCCCCCCACACTTCTGGAAAACCCCTGGAAACCAAAACAAACCTACACAGGGCGAGCTGGACGGCTAATTAGAATAGAGATAGAACTCTCAGCTGCTTATCAGCTCTTAAGGGGTTTTAATTGGGTAGCGTGTTCAAAGATTTGTGTGTGTGAAAGGCAGCTCTTACCCTTTTTAGTCCAATGAAGACACGTTGTTCAGAAAAATGATGAAGATTTATTGATCAGGTTCATAAAGCATAAAAGTCAGTAGCACAGGTCAGTCCAATAAAGTCCACAGGCAAATCTAGGTAACCATTTTTAAGGAGCAAAAATGCATAGCTCCTAGGCTAAAGATTGCTAGCCCATAGAGATGCAGAAACAAAAGCTCTCTAATCAAAAACAGGTCTTAATCCATGAAGAAACAGAGATGAACTCTTTCTTCTCTCCAAAATGGAGAATTTGCAGTCAGGTGGGACTGCTTAGCCAATCAAGTAACAGTGAAAATTTTCTCAAAACAACAGTACATTGTTTATACACGTGCACACAGGATGCACTGGGGCTAGTCATAACATGGCTCTTAGCTAGCTTACAAAAGATAAGAAATACTGAAAACATGGTTGAAAAACATGCTGTTACACAGCCTTGAGGCTCAGAGAGAGAAAAATGGATTTTTCTGAGGCCTATTTGGAAATTGGCAATTTCAAGCCTTAGGAAATAGGTTCATTTCCTGACACATGTGAATACCTAACTTTTATTATACCCCACTAATGACAAGCTTTGCTCATCTGTTTCTACCATCTATTTGAATTTTAGATCCAGTGTAATATGGTGATAGGAGTCTCAGACTAGGACCTCAGTTCAAAAGCTCCTTGCCCAGGCAAATTGATCTGGGGCAGATGGCAAAGTTAAACCAATCCTTTAACTTGTTGCATACCTCAAAAACTAAATTAGGGTCACCATAAACCAGAAGCAGTTTGACAGAACATAGCAACAACTTTTGGCTTATTCACTTAATGTTTCTGGTTTAAACTTTTATTGGCCAGAACTGTACAACAGGATTTCAGCCACTGGCTAAATGGCAATTACCCTTTCAATGAACTGAAGTAGTGACAGTAATTGTGTATATATGTATACATATGTAGCATAGAATCAACTGTTCCATAATTATCTATCTAATATATACTTTATATCTGTACAGGAGAGATAATGAACCTTTTAGCTACCGATGTTACTGAAAATTCACAAGTCAAATTTTAGGGGTTTGTTTACGTGCAAATCAAATAAACACACAAAATACAAAAAGTCTCGTGGCATATATTGGGCCATAGAAGTGATTAAAGCAATAGTTTGAAGTTGTGAGCAAAGTCCCAGCTAGAAATAAGATGGTTTAATACTAATTTGACCTACTTCTTAAGAATGTGTACTTTTTAAAAGAATCAACTTTGTTAAAATAGTCATTATTTTTTCTTTCCAAATAATTTTAGTTTAAACAAAAAAGAACCTTTCAACAGAGCTTCATAAAGAAATGAGGCAATTAAATAACTCACCTACTGTTTTCACTGTATATGCAAGAAAAATAAATAAATAATTACAGAGTGTTAAGTTTGTTCCAGAAACTGTTAGTACCCATTGCAATTACAGTAGAATTGGGGGGAGGGGGAGGGGAAATGGTGTATAAATTGGTGTAATTGTCTTAAAAGAGCTATGCAGATTTGTAAACACTGGGAATCTGGGCTATAAACCTCAGAATGTGCTTCTAAAAATGCACACTGCCTGTGTTTTTCTTCTCACTGATCTGCTGACTGATCAAAATATCAAATTATCTTTAGTGAAACAGATTCAGGTTAAAAGAGACCTTCTTGGCAACTTCTCACCCATCTGTTCATCTTCACCACTGGTGGACACATATGATGGACTGTCAGAAACTGGAGAATCTCATTGCTTTTGCTGTAGAACAGAAGAGATGAAAGCAGGAGAAAGCTTTGAGAGGTTACCATTTAATATTGAGGAATTGCTTCTTCTTGCATAGAAAGCCTATTGTGTAAGCCTAGCTTAAAATGTTAAAATGTGGGGATGTGGTGGCTTAGTGGTTAAGATGCTGAACTTGATGACTGAAAGGTTGGCAGGTCAGCAGTTCAAGACCCGAGTCCTGCACAACGAAGTGTACTCCTGTCATCTGTCCTAGCTCCTGCCAAAATAGCGGTTCGAAAGCAAGAAATTGCAAGTAGATAAACAGGCACCACCTCAGCAGGAAAGGTAATAGTGTTCTGTGAGTTCTGCTGTCTAGTCATGCCTGCTACATGATCATGGAAACATCTGTAGACACAGACAGCACTGGCTCTTTGGCTGTAAACAGAGATGAGCACCGCACCCTAGAGTGGGGCACAACTGGCTTTTGAGCAAGGGAGACCTTTATTTTTTATCACTTCTAGCTTAAAATTGCCCCAAGCAGGTGGTGTCAGTAAAAAGCTGCAAGAGCAATCCTTTACTTTCGTTTCTCAGTGCAGCTGATACTGGCACTCTTGTGCCTCATTCATTCACTACCATGTTCCTCAGGCTTTTGGGTGGCAACAGGTGTCCTGGTACCCACAAACACTTGCTTCCCACCTTGATAAATGGGTGAGCAATCAGTGAAAACATGAAGGTATCCAGAGTAAGCTGGTTGTCTTCTTCCTTTATTTTTTTAAATACTAAAGAAAGAAAAAATACAATGCAACAAAAACACCCTAAACAAACATACATATACAGTGTTACCATACAACTCTCTACGTGTACCCGTCACTCATGAGACTTGTAAACCTTTCCCATCAATATCATTATTTTTTATATTCACCCCCTCATTCCAAAAAGATAATAATCTTATTCTGGCTTTCCTTCATTCCCTTTCGCCAGTACATAGTCTAGCTGTGTGTCATACTGTGATTATAGGCTGTCCACCATTGCAGATGGTACACCCGTCTGTGACATCTCCTGCATGAAAATCTGGAGAGCTCTTGCCAGTCACTGAGTAGAATCTGCAGAAGACAACTTCTAACACTCCTGTGACATGAAGCATCTTCTGGGGATGCCCATTTGGGTTGAAAATGTGCAGAGCAATGCACTTTCCTGTCTGCCTTGCAGTGCTGGTGAGGAATGCACACCCGTAGGCTGTGCTAACACTGTTGCATGAAAACAGGTACAGATCTGGACTCTGTGTGTGTATGTGTGTTTGTATGCACATGCATGTGATTTTAACAGCAAGGGTCACATCTAGAATCTAGTATATCAAAGAGAGATGCCATAACTTTTATGATCTAAGCAGACTATACTTACTAATATATGAGAAAGGTTTTTTTTTAAAAAAAGAAAGAAGATAAAGACATTCTTTCTCAGACTGATTTAATGATTTTGTTGTTGAAATGTCTCAGGTTTATAGTGTGAGGTAATTACGTTTTGAGTCTGCAGGGAGAATAGATTTATAATAATGTAGAGAAGTGAACATTAGCTTGATTATCACAGCAGATGAAAAGACTCTTTACTCTTTTAGGGAAAACCACAGGCTATTTGGGAAGGGCTTGTTACTGTAAAGAGAAGAAAGAATTCAATGTCCATATATTTTGTTAAAAAAATTAAAATTACAAATGAATATAATTATAAATCTTAATATATCTTTTGTGTGTAACCAAGATTTCAATGTGTACCTAGACAAGATAGTGTAGCTAACAGCTTGATCCACACATTACTTTGAGAATGTGTCTAAATTAATGCCAATGTAAATTAAAGCCAATATTAACAGTCTAGTTAGGTAGACTTGTTTTGCCAGAGGGGAAATTTGAAAAATGAATTGGTTTCCCTAAAATCCTTTCCCTTAGTGGCTTTCTTTAAAATCTAATGGGTATATCCACCATTTATTTCACACAGTTCTGTTGTCTCTTATGGAGCAATTTGTACCTTCACTGGCTGGCTTTTGGCAGAGGACCTCACATACAACACACCCTACCATTCAAGGAGGACCATTTGGGAGGACATCCCCACTGCTTGGTCACAAGCCATCTATGGTCTTGGTGTATAAATTGCCCCCTAATGAAATTTCTTGTTGCATGCCTCTCCTTTCCTTGGGAAGAACTGCCTGTGTGAGGGTTCCTTTGGAAAATACCAGCAGATTCACAGCATTATCACAAGTATAAGTTGATGGGTGCAGTCAAACCTCCATATTCCTCCATATTCACAGCAGACCCTTAAAGAGACGCATCAGCCATCTCCAGGTACTTCAAGCCTTTCTCTCCTAGCAGTTCCTTGAGTTCTCTCTGTGTCTTTAGCAAACTGCTGTTCATTCTCTGAATGTAACTGCAACACCATTTGCTTTGATGGAGTTTCCTCTGCTATGACTCTGCTATGACTCTATCCAGCAGACCAATTTCTCATTTTAGTCAAGAGTTACCTGTTTACACACCACTCTACCTCCAAAGGGCAAGGGACAAAATTTAGAGACAAGGGCCAGATTAAGCTCAGAGCTGTGCTCTTCTTCCCCAAAATGACAGTGAAGGCCTCAGTCAATCATATAAGAATCTTACAACTATATATTTCATTAAGCCCCTGCTTCATGTTTACATTATATTTGAACTATTTACTCTTTAACAATTTGTTCTAAAACAACTCCATAATATTTTCACATAGTATCTACAATTCTATATGTTTATGCATCAAAATTTAATGTATTTACAATTTCTTCATCAAGCATCATAGAATAATTACAGTTCAGGAAGCCCATTTGAGTTGTAAATATTTTTCCCCCCCTCAGAATTGCTTACCCAGTAAAAGTACTGGATCCTGCACTGATTCTTACAATATTTTGTCCATCATCCATAGGACGCAAAGCTTGTCCTGATAAATCTCCCCCCTCTCCCTTTCCATGCCTTTCTGTAGCTGCTGTACGGATGGTTTATTTTGTTTTAGGTGTTTTTTCTGAGGTGAAGTTTCGTGCTACAGTGCTTCCTACACAGTTCATTTCTGCACCAGAGCCTCTCCATCAGAAGCTTTTAATTAACACCCTATTGCATGGAGGAGAGGGCAGCTGAAAACAAAAGCTACAGAAAGAAGCTCCAGCATGGAATAACAAGATTTCAAAGATTTCTGGAAGAGAAGCACTTTTTAAAGTTAGGTTTGGATCAGGGCCATAGCCAGGGGGTGGCGGGGGGATCACCTCCCCCAACCTAACAGCCCTTGCCCCCAGGGCTGAGATATATATATATATATATATATATATATATATATATATATATATATATATATATATATATATATATATATATATATATATATATATATATATATATATATGTGTGTGTGTGTGTGTGTGTGTGTGTGTGTGTGTGTGTGTGTGTGTGTGTGTGTGTGTGTGTGTGAGACATTGTTGTCCCACCTGAAAAATATCCCCCCCCCCATCTAGAATCCTGGCAACGCCCCTGGTTTGGATGCAAATCTCCATAAATCCTATTCTAATTTGGGGCAATGAACTGTAGCCAGTTGGGTTGGAACTTTAGTATCATTTATTATTATTATTATTATTATTATTATTATTATTATTATTATTATTATTATTATTATTATTATTATTATTATTATTATTATTATTATTATTATTATTATTATTATTATTATTATTATTATTTATTGAATTTATTACCCCGCCCCACTCGGGAGAACCCGACTCTGGGCGGCTTACATCGTCATAAAACAGAGGTAAAAGATAAAAACATATAAAATCATGAAGTTTAAAAGATTATCTAAAATTATTTGAAGTAAAAACAGTGCAAACTACACGCCAGTATCCCCCTGGTCCAGATCCAAGTGGCACTCCCTAAGTAAGCCACTTAGTATGGGAACCCGTGTTCCCTGGTCCCCAAATATGTCCTGCCAGCCAGGTTTTCAAGCCCTTCCGGAAGGGCAAGAGCTCTGTCTGCAGGCGCAGTTCGATGGGCAGGAGGTTCCAGAGGGTTGGGGCGGACACGGAGAAGGCCCTCCTCCTAGTGCTAGAGAGGCGTGCCTCTCTAGCTGATGGAACAACGAGGGAGCCTCTCCGATCTTCCCTGGTGGGCCGGACAGATGTTCTTGGGGTGACGCGGTCTCTTAGGTATCCTGGCCCACTACCATATAGGGCTTTAAAGGTAATAACCAGCATTAATAACCAGGGGCAGCCCCATGTAGAGCGCATTACAGTAATCAAGTCTGGAGGTGACCAAGGCATGTGTGACCATGAGCAAGGAGTCCCGGTCCAGGAGGGGGCGTAATTTGGACAGCCTTTGAAAAGTCACATTGAACTGGACAGAAGGAGGTCCTGATCGTTAAACCCGGATCTTTCCAGAAACAAGGCTGAGTGACTTTCGCCCTGACATGGGGTAGGGAAAGCGTTGCTTTTCAGTGACCTATGACTCCATCATCCCTTCCAGTTTTGAGGAACAGTAGGAATTCCAAATACCCATGGTGACTTAGTGGTTAAGATGCTATGCTTGATGACTGGAAGGTCAGCAGGTCAACAATCTGAGACTTGAGTGCTATGTGATGGAGTCATCTGTCCCAGCTCCTGCCAACCTAGGAGTTCAAAAGTAAGAACTTTTTTATATACTTTTCAAATTCATTTCTTGGAAGAATGGTGGTTCCCATACCATTTAGTTCCTTAAATTCTATGTTTTTCCACATTAAATTATTTTCAAACATAATCCTTAATATCTATGTCTTTGAGCTAGAGGGCTATATAGTAATTTCTCAGGTTTGGTATTCCCACTCTAAGCTTCTAAGAATTGGTTTCCGAGCCAGGCTCATGGAAAGTAACCATTGTTTTCCCAGGGAGTTCTGGGAGTAGTAGCTCAACTTTTCCAAGCTCAATCTGAATCTCCTTAGGAACTTTTGCTTCTCCTCTTTTATGACTTCTGTCCAAATTAAATGAAACTTGTTTTGCTGGTTGTCTAGAAATCCCTCGACTGTATTTCCAGAGAGGACCCTCCAAGCTCACCTAATATTTCAGCTTTAAAGGGTCCCTTTGGGCAATATATGAAGCCTGCATCCCCCTTAAAAGATTCAGTAAAGCCTCAGCTCACTGGAAGATTTACAGCATCACCGTGTTTTATCCCCATGCTTGGCTATTCAGGACATCCTGCATAGAATCTGAAACTTTTTCTCCTGACTTGTGTTTTCAGCCTGCATTTTGAAATTCATTCTTAAGAAACTGACCTGGCACCAACATCTGCCATGAATTTTAACAACCTTCATATTTGTCTTCTTCACCGTTCACAACAATATGCATGCCCACTAATATAGGTTGAAAACTAGCAGTTATTGACTTGACTTACTGACTTTCCTTTTAAAAAAAATGTTGTTCCTTCAACGTAAATGAAGCACTTACATCCTTCTCACTGGATGAGGATGGTGTCATTTTATCTTTCTCTTTGGTTATAGCAAGATCAAATGGGTACCCCTTTTTAAAAGAAGATGGAATTGCTTTTCACTAAACTATACTCCCCCCTCACAGTTTATATGAAGACTCTCAGTATCTTTGCAGACTGTTATTTTAAAGCTGTGCCACTTCTCATATTGTATTAATCTTTGTTTTCCTTCTCGCTTGTGAACAGCAATGATTGTTTAGTGAAAATACTAATAAAATGGCAGCAGCTGTCCTCTTCCTGACTCTCTGAGCATTTGTGTTGGCAGCTTCTGAGTTGCCTTACGGCAAGTGTTTGTTTAGGTTGCTGATGACTGTCTAGGGCTACCATTGCAATCTGGACAACAGTTTCCTTTTCCTCCCTCATCTGTCCTTCGAGTTGTGTGCTCTCCCCCCCCCAAAAAAAAAGAGCTTTATGTCTGTAATTATTTGATTTGATTTTACCCACATTTCTGTGCATGCTTCCCCTGTTTCTGTAGAATATCAGATGATCTCCTTAATTAAAAAACATGTTTGGCAATATTAGTAACCATAAGAGCCAATGTATTATTAATGAGAAATATATATACAGTGTTGTTTTTGGCTGAAGGCGTGGTCCTACACCATTGTGAAATGACCTCAGAGACAGAAAGAAAGAAAGAAAGAAAGAAAGAAAGAAAGAAAGAAAGAAAGAAAGAATGGGGTTATGTTCAGTAGTGATTAAGAAGCTGCAGTGCTGATGGTGCAAAGCAGGTATGACAAAGTCCACAGATGATGGAAGATGATGCCATGTGATCCTTCTACACTGGAATGAATTATTCGCATCTGTTTTCACTCTCAGACTGGGGCATGGTGGCTTAGTGGTTAAGATGCTGACTTGATAACCAGAAATTCGGCAGGTCAACAGTTCAAGACCTAAGTACTACATGATGAAGTGAGCTCCCATCATCCGTCCCACCTCCTGCCAACCTAGCAGTTCAAAAGCAAGAAATTGCAAGTAAATAATTCTCATTGGTGGGAAAGGCAACTGTATTCCATGTGCCCCGGTGTCTAGTTGTGTCTGCCACATGACCACGGAATTGTTCACAGATGCAGACAGCCATGGATCTTTGGCTGAAAACAGAGATGAGCACCTCACCCTAGAGTTGGATATGACTGACTTTTGAGTAAGGGAGACCTTTACCTCACTTTCAGAAGTCATTGGGCAAAGGCCTGCTCTTGAACTGAAATTTTTGGGAGTGGTGTTTATCACTATACTGAAGCAGTATCTTTGGTTTGATTTATCAGAGTTCTTCCAATGTCCTTGTTACACTGTGTTGGGTTATGTCTGTTTACTTCCAGGTCTTGCCTTCAATTGAGTTAAGTTCAATCATTAGAACATTTGCTATTCACTTAAATCAAGGTTCCAACTGGAAAATTAACTGGCAATAACTAAAGTTAACAGCTAAAATCAACTAAATACACAGCATTTGACCTTGACTGTTGTCCAGATTGTTCAGTTTGCAATGGTGACCGTAGATAGTCATCAGCAACATAAACAAACACTTGCTGTAAGGCAACTTAGATGATGCCAACACAAATGCTCAGAGTCAGGAAGAGCACAGCTGTTGTTATTTTATTAGTATTTTCACTAAACACATAACCTAACACGCCCTCAACTGGACCAATCCTGTTCAAACAGGCTATGTTACCATTGCTATTGGTTTTGAATAAGAAAGGTAAGTAAAGGAGCCCTCATGGCACAGTGGTTAAACTGCTGTACTGTAGCTAAAACTCCTGAAGTTATGAGTTCAATCCTGATGGGCCCTGGGTTAACTCAGCCTTCTAGTCTTCCTAGGTTGATAAAATGAGTATCCAGCAGGTTAAGGACAAAATGCTAATTACTTTGTGAACCACTCAGAGAATGAGCTAAGAGCTATAGGATGGTATATAAGTATAATTACAGCGTGGGGCATGGATCTAGGTAGACTCTGGAGGATGGTAGATGATAGAGGAGTCTGGTGTGATGTGGTCAACTGTGTGACTGAACAGCAACATAAGTATAACTGCTATTGTTAAACAGACACAGCTCCAGCAAAGGGGATTGTATCAGAAATAGCTTCAGAAAATATACAAAGGAGATAGTATTTGGTTCCGAATTACAGTAGGGAACTGATGCCAGTGTTTACTGAATCTCTGTTTTATTTCTTCTGTATCCAACTTTCTGACAAAGGGATTCAATGCACATTTAATCCCTATCCCAGAACACCTGTTTTATCCTACCAGCATCCCTGTGAAGAATGTGAGGTGGAGACCTGGTGACTGGCCCAATGTTACCTTAGAATTTCAATGCTCAGAGTGGGAATTTAACCCATACTCAGAGTCCAATACTCTATCCATTTTAATACATTTCCAAGATACAGTACTGTATTAAACTTTAATATAATAAATATGCATTGACTTCAATGTTTTGAGAATGAATGATCAAACAGTTGATTCCTTCTCATCATATTTCTCCAACCTGTGATCTTAGGTCTGGCAATGTTCTCAGCTCTGTTCTATGTGGTTGTTTCTTTGTCTCATAATTCATGTTTTTTTTCCAGTAGGTTGATTAGTTGTTAAAACTGGGGACAAGCAAAATGTAATGTCACCCAACTTTATCTTGTTCTTCCACAAATAGGACTGTATTAGAACATGTCCTTTTACATTTACTAAAAATTAAAGTAAAATAAAACACTTTGATGTGTCTTGCATGTGCACAGCACATGATTGCTAGGAGTTTTGTTGCCACTAATGACAACAATGCCAGTAGCTTATTGGGATTTTTACTTTGAAGTAAGTGAAATGGTGTAACTCTTGGTGGCGAACTAACACAGAGCAAATAATCAGTTTGGTTGTTTGATTGGCATGTTTCTTGATCCAGAACCAGACAAATGACCAGCACTTTACTAATTAGCTTCAGTTTGCCACTGTGATTTAACAAAATTTCTCTTACTCTGGTAGGAAATCTGGTAGGATTCAAACCAAAGATTTAGGATAGATTAACCATTAGGACAGATGTATAAAACTCAGTTCAACCACAGTTCAGTACAATTTATTTTAATGACAGATTAGCCATGTGCTTAAACCGTTCCTACTGAAATAAATTACTTTGCTTGGATCATCTATATGTCATTATATCAATATATGATAATAAACAACAAAGTAGATTTGGATTTTTTTTAAAAAATCACTCATTATTTGCATAATTCTGTCCAACTCATTTTGGCTTCTGCTGCCCTTGGTGAGGTTTTATTTTTAAAGTAAGAGAACTGCGTATTTCATTACTCATTCATTGTGTTTAATAAGTAAGTTTTCCCTCCCAATTAATTTTATTTTCAGAAAACTTTCTGCCCCACAATATGAACTAAATTTCCCAACAAAATTATGATTAAGAGTTCAAAGATTAAGATCTGCATATTGCATCCTGGAGTCAACACAACCCATCATCTGAGTCACCAGTACATTACTTCCCGTTCTTCTTTAAGGTGAGTCATCTGCTGATATAATCTGAGATATTCAGAGGCAAAGTGCTTCCCACCCTTTACCTTTATATCTATTGATCATCTCCAAAATTAACTTGTAGATCATGCTTGGGGTTGTTTTTTTTTTTTGTTTTTTTTTGGGGGGGAGACTTTTTCCACACCACTACATTCAGACTTCTAAGATCAACAATGCTTTGCTGCGTTGTACCATAAGATGTAAGAAGGAAACTAAACTCTGCTTCAAACAATCATTCAACTAAGGTTCAGACATGTTTGAACATTGATGTCTCTGGGTCCTATCCAGGGTTGTAGCCAGCCCCCCCCCCAAACCCTCCTGAGCTAACAGCCCCCCTGTGATACCAATGTTATGTATGTGAGTGTGACATTGTTGCCCCTCCTGAAAATATTTTGCCCCTCCTGGAAACAAATTCATGCCGCCGCCGCCCCCCCCAAAATAATAATAATAATAATAATAATCTAGAATCCTGGCTACAGCCCTGGTGTTATCTGCTTTGGGTGGTGGTGGTGGTGGCAATGGTGGAGTTAAGAAAGAGAAACCTAAAAGTGACTATGCATATAGCCCTCCTCTGGCATGTACATGTTTTCCCTTAGAACTGTAGCTGTCATAAGGTGGATTTTGAATATGTTTGCTATGGAAACAGTCTTTGAAGCAACAGAAAATTTCATTTGACACTTTCAAAAAGAAAAGTCATTTAAAAGTGATCAGAACGGTCTGCAGGTTGCAGTTGATCCGCATGTAAGTAGAGACATTGAAACACCGGGAGAGGAGAGACAAAGGAACAGACTGTTTTTATTAGCTAATTTTTGACACAAGTACCCCTCAGCTTCATACATGTTTTTCTTGACAATTATGTTGCTATAGTGAGAGCATAGGATAAAGCTTAAGTTCTTAAACAACAAATTAGGTGCAGAACTTTAGAAATCTAGTCTAGGACATTAGAAACAATGTTGTACAATTCAAGTGTGTGGTGTGTACATGCTCTCTCTGTCTGTCATGTTTTGCCACTAAAGAGTGTGATCATATTTCTCCAGCAAAAAACAAAAGCTCCAGTCAATTTTTGTTACGTTTTGTGAAGTGGAGTTGTAGGAGCATATGAAGCCCTAGAACAGTGATGGCAAACCTTGGCACTCCAGCTGTTCTTGAACTTCAATTCCCAGAAATCCTGATCAGCAGGAGTGCTGACTCGGGCTTCTGATAAATAAAGTCCAGGGACACCTGGAGTGCCAAGGTTTACCATCACTGCCCTAGAAGCTCTCAGGATGAGTATGGGTGGCCCCCAGATCTCCCAAGGTTACGAAGCTGCATAAAATAATTTTAAAACATAAACCATTGCAAATGATTTAAAATCCAACAGCACAAAATCAAAATATTCAAACATTAAAACCATTGCACTAAAACCTTAGTAGTCCATGATGGACTACACAAATCAACACCATGGAAATAAATTGCTATTTGTAACATACAGTCAAACCTCGCAGATAGAGCGCCTCGCTTAAAGAGTAACTCGCTGAAAGAGCAGAATTTTCTCTGAATGTTAGCATTGCTTAACAAATAAAACCAACCAAAAACTCACTTAACAAATAAACCATGGTTCGCAATCCCCCCCCCCCCGAAGTCACAATTGGTCACTTACAATGGTCACTTACAATGGGTCACTTACAATGGTGTTTCACCAAGTGAGAGCAAACTCACTTAAAGAGCAATCCAGTGGAACACATTATGCTCTTTAAGTGAGGTATAACTGTATATGATTCAGACATAACTGGACTGGCTGATATTTGCATATCCCTAATTGGGATCCTTGTCATTTATACTATGGTCAAGCCAAATTTCACCCATTCTATATATATGCATCTTTGGGGAAGAACTTTATATTGATTCTTAATGAAATTTATTTTGTTTGTATTGGTCCAGATTTTCACTCTACGGAGGTCCTCATATAAATGAATTACTGTAATTCTTATCCACTGCAGTAACTGCCCATTAACCATACCTGTACATTCTTTTGCTAGTGAAAATATTTGGCTTTCCATTGGCTGAAGCAGCCCTTAACTGACACCTTTAGAAAAAGAAATACACTGATTAGGAGGGGGGAATTTCACCTCCTTTAGTTTGGCGTGATGCATTCTTACATCCTCCTGAAAAAATGGATCTGCCCACTACAAGAGAATGAGAGGGCATTTAGCACATAGTGTGGGAAAATAGGGACCACCCTATAACGTCCCTTCAAATAGTTGTCCTTCCTCAAAAGGCATATGGATTACGGTGTTTTGTGATATTCATGAAGGCATGCCACATAGGTACTAAAGATGGTACTGTAGGCTTGAAACACACTGCTAAATTAATTTAACATTAGTTAATTCTTTTTGAAATGAAAGCATGTCAAAGTGCACATCCCTAGGGTTATTTTGGCATTGTGTGAACACACTTACTCTAGGTTTCATGTTTTGGGGTCTGTGTCTCTGACCTTGAGACAGATACAGACAAGTGAATGCTGGTATATCGGGCAATCGGGCTTTGTCCCATACTGCCCTTGCTTCTGTTGCCCTGGAGTGCTAAAGGCAATGTATGGGATTCCCCCCAGCCCCCCCCCCCAATAGGCGTCCCCACCACTCTCTGTCCAGCACCTTCCCATGGTGCCCTGCACACCCCCGGATACAGACAGCTAGACAAACATGTTCTCATTTCTTATTCTGGATTATTAAGTACCTTATTTCCTTACTTGTGTGGGAAGAGACACGGGAAACAGGCAGTATTTCAATAGTGCAAAGTGGCTGCAACTCAGTTAAAGCCAACTGCCAGCTGTAAAGGTTTGCATCTGATTTGCTGTGACCTATTCACTGCAGAGAAGAAGAAAATCTTTATATCATCAGTTGATTTGCCACACTTGCTGTTGTTTCTGTATTAGGAAAATATAGTGAGTCTAGCTGCTATGAATCACAGCCAAATATAGCAACTTACTTTCTATGGGAAACTGTAGGGGATATTTTAAAAGAATCATTTTTAAAAGAGATAGCAAGATGGTTCTTTTTCCAGTTCCTAACTATGTTTATGCATCTATTTTATTTATTTATTTATTTATTTATTTTGCTTTCCCTTGTGATTCAATTGTTGCTTACAATATGTAGAAAATTAGAGTTTGGTTCCATTTTGCTGTACATGAAATAAATGCAAACACCTTCTGCATATAAATAGGCTTGACCATAGAGTTTGCCAGGCTTAGGGTGTCAGATGGTCCTTCTCTGTGGCTACCATACTTCTTCTTCTGTGAGTAGTCCAGATGTGAAACTGCCAAAATGAAGGCATCTTTCAGTGAGTTCATTCTGCAATTCCTTTTGCCTAGTGTGAGAAAGATTAACCAGCACAACAAGCTTGCTGTTACCAGGGTACGCCCAATTGTGGTTCAAAAATGAGGAAGCTCCTGGCACATAATGAAAGGAAGATTCTGTGCAGAAGACAATGATGCTGGGAAAAGTTGAAGTCTGAAGGAAAATTGGAAGATCAAATAGGACTTCTTAAAGAAAGTCACAGGCTTGAGTTTCCAAGAGCTGTTACGGACAGGACATTTCTGAGATTGCTCATTCATGGGGTTACCACAAATTGGAGGCAACTTGGCAGCACATAGCAACAAAATTAATGAGCAATCTCCACAATGCTTCATTCTCAATAGCCTTATTCAGCTCTTGTGAATTCAAGGCTGTGACTTCCTTTAGGGAGTCAATCCCTCTCACATTCATCAAATTCATCTGTCCTGTTCCAGTCTGGCACTGTGGGCATCCTCATATATTCACCTTCCCCATGAGTTCAATGTTGTTTCCCCACCCCACCCCTGGTCTAAAATGTGAAATGTATTTCCTAAGTATAAACTGTAGTCTGGCCAAGTTATCCTGCTTTGATAATAGAGTAGACCATACTGCCAGCGACTCAACAATGAGTGTCAGGCGGTGGTTAACTAACCTGACAAACCTGAGGACTAACAGCCTTAGGTGGTGAAGTCCACAGGGAAGGGTGATGGTCCCCAAGAGGATTTGAATCCTACTTGAATCCATTGTGATGGAGGGCAGCAGCTTCATCAATACTGGCCTGGGGCTGATGAGGACTTTGCATGCCAAAAGGGATCAGGACCAGAAAGTGACTCGCAGGACTGGATCAGTGGTACAGGGGTCATGCTGTGATGCAAAAGGCTGCAATGTGGAAGGTCACAGCATTATATCCTCAGGACAGTCTTCCTGGCTGATCACCATGAGGATCGCCAACATTTGGATTCAGATACAGCAGCAGCAGAAGAAGAAGCATAGGCTGACATCAGTAGGAGCTTTAACATGGACTTTTGGTCTTGACGTTTGGATATCCCTGCCACTGGAATGTAAAGAACCACTTCTGCATAATTGATTTTGGCCCAAAGATAAAAAAGGATGCTTACGATGTATGAATGGGAGCTCACATATCCACCAGTAGCATAGATACAAAGCTGCAAGCCTGCATGGAGTCACCTGCTCAATGACAGAACAATTAAGAATGATTGTTGAGCAAAGCTGAGTACACTGAAACTGACAAATGGGAGGCATAGAACTGGGCAAAACAGAGATGGAAGGACAAAAACAAAAAGGAAAAAGGAAGAGCACAAAAATTGGAGTGTATTTATGTGCTTGTAATCACTCCAAAGTTATATGGAAAAATGAGTCTTTCTTTTTCAGCGGAGAAATGGGGGAATGTAGTGTAAAATCAAATGTTACTCTGGAACAAATCCATTCTTTTTGCTGAAATTAACACAGAACCTTGGAGCAATGGTGTTGGATTAAGAGGAAATCAAATTTTCCTTTCAAACAAACGGACTCTTCCATGATATTATGATTTGCAAAGTTTATGAAATAGTTAGAAATCTTGCTAAAGCCAGATTTTGTTGTTGTTTGTCATCCATATTGAAGTGTTGGTTTTTTGTTTTTTCTTTTTTGCAAAGTAAGAATGCATTTCAGACATATGTACCCTTTTGGTTGTGTAATATACAACTTAGTAAACATGCACAGGTTGAATATCAGGGGGAAATGTCTTAACAAAATGGCAATGGAACCAGTTACCTCAGGAGGTGATGAGCACTCCAATGTTGGAAGCATTCAAGAAAAAAAATGGACATCTATCTACCAGGCCTGATTTGATTTGGATTCCTGCATTGAGCAGGGGCTTCGACTTAATGAACTTATATGCCCCTTCCAACTCAGTCACTATATTATTCTATGGGATGATTTTAGGACTCTGTCCATGAAACATTTTCAGTGGTTCCCTCTCCTGAGATTATCTGTGATTATCCGGGATGTTCCTTCAGTTCACTGTGAAGCACTAAAACATCTGGCTGAGAAATATGTAAAGCCATAGCAAAGAACTGACTTATTTCAATTTGTGGACAAATGCCTCAGCTACATTCCATTGTAAAGAAATCAAGTGGGGTATATCCATGGGAAGCCACCAGTTCTAACTGGATGGTTCAGAAAAAAATATTCATGCACAAATCAAGCCTGTGATCAAGCCTTGCTTCTCACATCTGTATACATAAAAATAGTGAATCAGAATATTATTCTCTTTGTTGTGTGTGAGGAGATATTTTAAGGAACAAGAAAAGAGAAAGATAATTATTTTGAAAGCAAAGTAGGCAAAATTAGTGGAAATCATGGTTTCAGGGAAATAATTCAGCTTATGCAAAATGATGAAGACTATTGCTTTGAAATGTGGAGTTCTAATAATTAAAATCATTGTGTGAGCACATGCATGTGTGTGTCTCTTTTCTAACAAACAGCCAGTTGTAATTGACTTCCTCTTTGTGTGCATGTATGTGCTTTGTTTCACACTTTATTTGCCTAAACAATTTCCACAAATCACATAGACCTTGGCTGGGGTGGGTATGGGAAATAGAGGTGCTTATGTTTTGATGTCCTATAATCAAGGAATTTTATAAAGCTTCAAAGCTCCTCATGGAGACAACCTTAATTGACAAGAATTAAAAAATTAATAAAAATTATTTTCATTTAACACCTTCTTAAGATGCTCAGGACACTCATATGGCTTAATGAACTCTGGTTTTGGTGTGGTTTTTTTTTTTTTTTGGGGGGGGGGGGAGGGGGTTGCTGACTGTATAAGTTTTCTGGGGCCATATCCAAATATAAGCAAAAAGGCTTTAAATCTACAGGGTAATTTGTTCAGCTCTTCTCCAAGAACCCTGGCCATTTCAGTCTTATGCACAAGGCAGGCCCATGCTGGGTTGTAGAAACGTAAGGCCCATTAAAATCTGAGTTGGAAAATAGGTTTCTCTATTAGAATATTCTGAGAGAGGCATTATGTTAACAGATTGTAATAGAAAAAGGAGAGATGTTGTGAAGCTGCGTCTGCAATAGAACTGAGGCCATCAACCATGACTGTTCTGTTATGTGAGAAAAAAAATTGTCATGCATTTTTGTCAGCTTGTTTTTATGCTATATTACCCCAATAGTCTCTTTCATCAGAAACATGCCTTGTGGGAGGAAAAATACTCATTTGTAAACAAATTGGTAATCCTGTAATTGCAGTTACAACTTGCAAACCAAAGTGAAGCATGTGCTGGAAACAGCCCATTGGGATAATGTTCAATCAACTATTTTCTCCATTATGTCCAAATAATTTAATACAAAAGAAACATGGAATGTTTAGTCCATGGGAGAGGAATATTGAGGGGTCATGCTGTATGCTGAATGAGAGCAGCACAGGTCCTATCAATTCAATGTTGGATCATGTTAGAAATTAGAATGATACAAATTCTAGTGTCTTCTGCTAGCCCTCCAATTGATGAATATGAAATACAGTACAGTCAAACCTCATTTAGCAAGTGTTTCGCTTTGCGAAAAACTCACATAACAAGCGGGTTTTTCAAAAAGCGATCCGACTGGTCTAACGAATATTTTCGCTATGCGAATCAGACTTCTCCTATGGAAACGCTCACACAGCGAGCATTTCTAGAGGGGGAAACTCGCATAATGAAAATTTTTTCGCTATGCGAGTCGGACTTTCCCCATAGAAAACTCACATAACGAGTGTTTTTATGGGGAAAATTCGCATGGCAAAAAAAATTCACTATGCAAGTTTTTCCCCTAAAAAAGCTCGTTATGTGAGTTTTTCCATTGGAATTTTTGCTATGTGAGTCTGACTTGCATAGTGAAAAACTCACATAGCAAGCAGCCTTGCAGAACAAATTAAATTCACTATGCGAGGTATTACTGTATTGTGCTTTTGTATCCACAATTCAAAACACCAGAAAATGTCTCAGTATTGTTTCACAATATTGTGCCTCTGTTGCCAGGAGGAAAAGGATGCCAAGTTTTACAAACAAAATGCCAAACTGAATGTTGACAACACCAATGACAGCAGTGAAGAAGGGTATAGGGTACTCTGTTGAGTTCATTACAATTCACATCTGTTGAAAAACAGCAATGATAATTGCTTTGTGTTTTGGGTAAGGAGTGGTAAACTAATGAAAAAAGGAGTCATCTTATGGGATTTCCTTTACTTGGTGTCTCTACGTGAATGGTACTGTGCAAGTGGTCGTACTATTCTCTGTGTGAACTTAGAACATCTTCACTGCTGCCATTGGTGTTCTCAACATTCAGGCTGCTCTTTGATATGTGATACTTGGCATATTTTTTCCCGCTGGCAACATGGACATGATAATCTGCAGTGCTATGAGGCCATTTCCTGGCTTAATTCTATGCATGTCTGTGGAGACTGACCACTGAATGTACTGAACTTTCTCCTAAAAAGTGTACTTAGACTGCAGCCTTAACAACTGTTTCTACATTGACATACAGCTAAAAATATGCTGATTTACTAAAATTGTTATCCCTTAGGGGTAAAATGTACCTTACGTCAGAACTGAAATAGATTGATATGAAGACATTGGGAATATAGTTATTAATGATAAAGTGACAAATGAAATCAGGTTTAAAAAAGAATGGTTAAAAGATAATAAATTTAAAGCTATATGAGAAGAACTTTTGTAATATGTACTAGTGAAGGGGATGGGAGAATACCAGTACAGGAAGTAATGGGTCCTGGGTGCATGTATCATTAACATCTTAAATTATTGTAAACTTGATTAATTGTTATTGCTGTAGATGTTTAAATAAAAATGAGCATTGAAATAGATTATATGCTCAGCATGTTTTTGGAAAAGGTGTTCCTTCAACAATAAAGTCTGTTCGTCCCGCAACTGCTTAATTTGCACTTAGTATTGTTTGTCCTGTAATTGGCTGTTAGAAGGTAAATAGGGGGTTAATTTCCAGTGTAATTGCCAAGGTATGTATCTCTGAAGGAATCCTGTTGTAGGAGGGAAAATCAGGTTCATCAGATAAAATAGGTGTTCCTTTAAATGTCTAGTTAGACTTAGTTCAAGTGGGAAAATATCACAGATGGGCGGGGTATAAATGTAATAGGGAAAAAATAGGATTACGTTGGTGCTTCTTTGTTGAAGAAAAGCAGGGCTTGGAAAAGTTATTTTTTAAATTATAATTCCCAGAACATAGCTGACAGATGTTGGGAGTTGTAATCCAAAAACAAAAAAACAATTCACTAATGAGCTCAAGACAGCATATGTAGTTAGCTTCAGACTCTGAGAAAAGCCACTCACTTTGTGAAATATACTGTCCATCCAGAATGAGAAACACTTCAAGCTGCTAATTGTCCTTCCCTCCATTTCCTCTAGACTGCTAAAACAAGAGAAAGAAAAGGGTGTGTGTGTATGCAACACCTCTCTTCTTAAGATGCAAGACTTGTTTCATTGACTTCCATCCAACTTGCATTGGAAACAAACCAAAAAGGAGTGATCCTTTTTTTCTGTTCAATTGCACAGTCGATTCCGACCCTTTGCCATTGTCCTCGAGGCACCTCTGTCCTCCACCATCATCCTCAACTCGCTCAGTTCTATGCCCACTGCATCCACAATACCATCAAGCCATCTCATTTTGGCCGCCCCTTCTTCTTTTGCCCTCCACCTTTCTATGCATCAAGGCCTTCTCAAGTGAATCCTCTCTTCTCATTTGATGTCCAAAGTACTTCATCTTTATCTTTACTATTTGACCTTCTAGGGATCAGTCAGGGTTGATTTCTTCTAAGACTGACCTATTTGTTCTCCTCGCTGTCCTACCTGCACCAAACTAGGAGAAGTCCCAAAGGCGGCCTAGAAAGGCAGAAGTGAAGAATGCTCTAGAGTTGGTTTTGTTCATTCCAGCAATTATGTAATTTGATCACTGGAAATAGAATTGAACCAACCCATCCCTTCAGTAGACTGAATGTCCATCTGACTGGATTCATAAATATTATCTTAGTGCTTCTCCAGAAGAAGCATCACTTTAATGAAAGTAAGCTTTTGGCTCCAATCATTTTGCGTTTTTCTCCTACTGATAAGAAGATACAAGGCTCAATCTGATAAACTCCACATTTTCCATGCTTTTTTTATTCTTTCAGAGAGGTTGGTTTTCTTTTGTTCCAGGATTTGTCCTGGTGAGCAGAGTTTAGCACTTCAGTGCTTTCTGCAGAGAATTTGTTCCAGAATCAGAGGCTTTCATGTCAGAACTCTTTGATACATTCTTAATAAGCTTTAAAATGGGGGACAAAAACCCCAAGAGGTAAAATTGCAGCAGGAAAGTGAATTTCTAAGATTTCATTTCCTAGAGCAGGAGTTCTCAAACTACAGCCCAGGGGCCAGATGTGGCCTGCAACACCATTTCATGTGGCCCTTCACTGCCTCCGTCAGAAGTGCCATTTGTGACAGACAGGGCAAAATGGCCATCTGGCCCCCGAAGCTGTCTGAGGGACCACGACCCAGCCCTCAGTTTGAAAAGGTTGAGAACCCCTGTTCTAGAGAAACAATTTCCATATGCGTGGCATCTGCAGTTCAGTCTAGACATAAATACTGATGAACCCTGGTCAGTTCAGGGGGAACTGACGTCACATGTGCTCATTCACTGAAGGAATCAGGGTCATTTATAATATCATAACTTCAAACAAACATGTGAATGCTAAAATCTGCTGGCCTGTGGCACAAAATCCCCACCTTCAGCTCATCTTTTCAGTGCCTCAACACATGCAGGAAAGGTATTTTCTTCTGATTTTGAAAACATTTATTAAATCAGTAAAAAGAAAAAAGAAATCCACAATATTTGTTTATAAATATTTATTGTTGGTTAAAAAGATATACAGGGAGCCACCAATGAATGCAATAAGGAACCCAAATATGTTATTTTCCCTGCTCAGTGTGGCCTTGGTTTCTTATATCTTATTGATTTTAGGTTGTGATTTATTCAGGGGAAAAAAGAAAAAAGAAATGAATATATATGGGGCAGTACAAAGCGGTTTGCAGGAAGACCCGAGTAAGGGTGTGTGACTACTTAGGCGTTTATCTCACAATTTGCATCAGATTTGGTATGAATGATCACACAAGATAAAGGTCATTGTGCAGGGGAGCCCAGTGGGGAATCTTCAATTTTCAGAGGGGGTCATCTCAGGGTTGTTTACTTTAGGATTCAGTTGGCACTATTTTTCTCTACCTTCTATCCTGCGTGCCCATATGATCAGATGCAAAGTAGAAGTTGCATGTGCATCATTTCCCCTGCCCCACCAGGTTCCAGTGTCTCCAGTGTTTCTACCCCTACCCCCATGTTTTCCAAGGTTAGCACTGATGCAGGTAAACATTATGTCACATTAGAAATATTAAGCAATTAAAAAGATAAAAATTGAAGTGGTGGTCTCAGTGGAAACTGTCAATCTCTAGGATGGTTCTTTTCAAAGCTCCTGCAATATGACAATTGTTTTGTAGTTTTTCTAGATGACTACATGAATTTCACCCATAGAAACTAGCAGGGATCTGAAAAACTTTGCATCAAATTGAGATTTCTCTGCTCTCTAGTCACACCCTAAATCAGCTACATGTACCTGATGTGTCTGGATTAAATATATGATTGGTTATATAGTAATAGCTTCCTTTGGGAATACTTCATTACTTGTAGTAATTATGTAATGGAGCAGTCTTTGACCCCTGCAGATGCCCATATTCTCCTAATTATCTATTCATCACTGAAAATTAACCATCAAGGACATGGATTTTCCATGACTTATGATCATAAAAAGATTGATGGTACAACATCGGAAAGATAAATATCCACATTTTATTCTTAAAGGAATAGAAACCTTACAGTTCTTTCAATGTTTAAATCTATAGCATATATGGGTATTTATCTGGAAATTTGGTTACCTTTTACTGAAAGGTATACATAAATTTCCTCACTGGTGTTTTACTTTACAATGTGAGCATGCTGCCATGGTTTTCTTGGCCACCAGGGGGGCAAGAATGGAGTTTGGAAAAGTACATGGCCTTTGGGCTTCTGGCCAAATTGGACTTTGTCCTATATGTACCTAGGCAACAATCACAAATTGGCTATTTGCCGTCCAACTGGATGACAATTCCTTTATCTAAACACCCCCTCCTTTCTTTCTTTTTCTTTTTTGGAAGTTTCAACCATTGTTTGGAAAACCCATCCACATGTAGCTCACGGCTCAGGGGATGGAAATTTGTTAGGTTTTAAATAATTTTCTGATTGCGAACAGGAGGGCAATGAGCCAGAGATATGGCCATCTGTTGGGCCCTCTGTATTTTCTGGCCCTGGAGCTCATGGGGATGATCAGACACATCTTGGACAGCCCAATGGAAGGCCATAGCTAGAACCCATGCTAGCTTTGATGGTGACCCAAAGCATACCAACAGGAAAAATTGAAGAACCAGTGGGAGCATCAAGGATTGGGAGGGGGAAGGCATGATCAGGTGATGAAATGAAGGTGATCAGGTGAGATGAAGGTGGGAGAAGCTTTAAAAACTGAAGGGATGGAGACGATAAAAGAGATGCATATGACTGGGCCAGCATCTCATGGCATCTTGGGAATCCATTTCATGTAGCCCAGATGAACTTCACTTGTCCTTACAGTGTCACAGAGAAGTTTCAGGCAGGAGGCTGCTTATAGTCCTTGACCAAGAGACTTCAGCATAATCAGGTAGCATGTCTCCTCCACACACACACCCAAGCTATTATGCTGCTGAGCTATTTGATATTTCCCTCCCCACAGACACATAGACACATGCCTGAATACTGGCTTTTTCATACAAATTCCTTGGTTTGTAAAATGGATTGATATAAGGGTTTTAATTTTATTACAGGTATGTTTTACCAGTGGTTTCTAATAGGATTTGCATACATGATCATATTGACTGTTAACATCAAGGTGTTGAATATGAATTTTGCTAAAGAAACCAAGAACTGAATGGAGGAAAGATGGGAATTGTTTAAAGCAGGAGTAGCCATTAAGTCAAATGCATTTCAAGTTAAATTCACACTGATTTTAAGGGTATTGATTTGTTGTTGTTCAGTTGCACAGTTGATTCTGAAACTTTGCGACCCCATGGACCATTGCCCTCCAAGCACCTCTGTCCTCCACATCTTCCTCACCCCACACAGCTCTGTGCCCATTGCATCTTATTTTGCTTTCTCAAGTGAATCCTCTCTTCTCATTTGATGTCCAAAGTACCTTAGCTTCATCTTTACCATTTGACCTTCTAAGGAGCAGTTAGGGTTGATTTCCTCTAAGATTGACCTACTTGTTCTCCTTGCTGTCCAGGGGACTCTCAAATCTCTCCTCCAACACCACATCTCAAAGGCATCTATTCTTCTGCACTCAGCTTTCCTAATGGTCCAGCTCTCACAACCACACATTACCACCGGGAATACCATTGCTTTGACTATGTAAATTTTTGTTTTCAATGTGGTAAAATATATTGTGATGGTACTGAGCAGAGAAAACTGGGAGGTTTTCCTGTAGAGCCAGCTGTACAGAACTTTTGCTTACATCCAAGGGAACCACAAATTTCCATCATGTGAAAGATCATATGAGAAGGTGTACAAAATGAAGAGAGCCAACATTCGATTATTGTTGGTTTGCTTAACAACCATTTGAACCTTATGTGCTTCCAGCTTACCATTTTTGGAGAAAATGAGGATTTGCCACCATAGATTTAGATAGGCACACAGAAAGCAAATGATCTTCTGGAAACCCTGTAATTGTAAGAGACTTATTAATTGAACCAGGGGTATGAAATTATACAGCTCTCAGATATTTATGACCTGTTCTTAAGTTTCACTCTGACATTCTGGACCACATATTGTTCATCTGAGAGTTTCCATTGATCTAGAACCTCCTGTGGCATTTAGGCTGTCTTATCTTTTATTATCTCTCTTGTAGGCTTAAATGAATACTTGTTAAAATCTTATGGACCAAAAGGATAGTGAAAAGGTAAGCAAACCGAACGAGCTATTTAATGATGACTGTTCATGAAAAATAAAATAATGACAATGAATACAGCCCCCCCCCCCCGATAGCCTTGATCCTGCCAGTGATAAATTATTTTTAATCCCATAACATATCAGTTGGAAAGCTAAATCCAAATTTAATTATGGCCTGTTAATCAGGATACAGTTAATCTCAACAAACATATATGAAATATTGAACTTGACCATTTCAAGCAGGAGATACAGAGGTGGATGAGTGAAGGAAGGTCAAGATGAATACTGTAGTAGACTTTTACAGTAACTCTAGATGGAACTGCACTTGAGAACTGCCCCCCCCCAAAAAAAAAAACCTGGTGCAAAATATAGTAAGTTATTTGATAGTGTAAACTAGTTATTTGGACTATGTTCTATTATGCACTATATTTGAATTACACCAGTGCCCAGCCTGTATATAGGCTTAGCAGATGTTGGCTTTCTTTAGTATTCTAGTGCAGGGGTGACCAAAGTTTTCCCACCACGAGCCAGACCATACCCCCTCAGACAGCTATGCACATCAGAGGTGTGGTTCTTCTTGCTGCTTCTGCTACTTCCAGTGCTGGTGGCAGTGTTGGTGGATGCATTCACAGCTGTTTTTGCTGCTTCCATGAGGACGGCCCATTTTCAGATTTTTTTTTAGTGTTTCCAGTGCTTCCGGTATGTTTCTGGTGTATTTTTGGAGCTTCCAGTGGTTGTGGTGGGCCGGATTAATTTGTGATGTGGGCCAGATCCAGTCCAAAGGCCATAAGTTGGGAACCAGTCTTCTAATGCAACCCTAGCATGCACAACCAGAGAGACAGAAAATACTTGCCTGACCTAAAGTTTTGCATTGTTTGCATGAAACTACAAAGGTTCTTTCTTGCCTCAGAGGTCACCTGAACCTATTTGCATGTCTTAAGGCCTTTGTTTCAGTGATAGGGTGGGCTCCAAAAATTTTTACTACCAAACTGTGGGTGTGGTATGGTGGCCGTGGCCAGGGTGAAATCCCTGCATTGCACCCTAAATAGGACTACTTTATTTCAAAACTTGGATATGTGGGGCCAGCCAGAATTTCTGCTACCAGTTCTAGTGAACTGGGGTGAACCTGCTGATGCCCACTACTGCTTGTTCTGGCCTTCTCTCTCTTGCTTTCTGCTTTGGAAGACGAAAATGCTTTTTGGATCTCCTCCATGTTTCAAGCCACATAATTGGAAGAAAGACATTACTTCTTTCTAATCTAAACCAACTTTACCAAGACACCTGAGCACATGTATTTTCTCACCTCATTTGTGAGCAAATTGACTTTTTTCTTTCTCTCAATTATCTACTCCAAAGTGTGTTTATTATCTGGGCTAAAAATGGGGAGAACTGGGAAAATGCAGCAACAGGTTCGCACCAGTTCACCAGAACTGGTAGTAACTTTTCCCAGTGTCCCGGAGAACTGGTAGCAACTTTTGAGGGGAACCACCTCGGGGGGGGGTTTACATTTTCACTGGTTCCCCCACTGCATATGCACGGTAAGCACTTGGTGTGCATGTGCGGTTTCCTTGCTGTCCTCCCAAGAGGGGAGGAGGAAGAGAAGCTGCTAGCCTGAAGCTCCCTATAGCCTGCTCCCCAGAGTAAGTGACTCACCTTTGGGTGTGGGGTGTGGGTGTGTATTTTAATGTGTATTTATTTTTAATGTGTATTTTTATGTGTTTTATGTCTATTTAATGTGTATTTTTATGTGTTTTATGTCTATTTAATGTGTATTTAATGTGTATTTATTTTGTGTATTTTTATGTGTTTTATGTCTATTTAATGTGTATTTAATGTGTATTTATTTTGTGTATTTTTATGCATATTTAATGTGTATTTTATGTGTTTTTATGTCTATTTAATGTGTATTAATTTTAATGTGTATTTTATGTGTTTTTATGTCTATTTAATGTGTATTAATTTTAATGTGTATTTTATGTGTTTTATGTGTATTTTTATGTATTTTATGTCTATTTAATTTGTATTTTTATGTGTACTTATTTTTATGGTTTTTTATGTTGGCTCCACCCACATCATTGGCTCCACCCATGACATCATGATGTTGGCTCCGCCCACAGTATGGTAATAAAATGTTTGGCTGCCCACCACTGGTTTCAACCATCAAATTTTAGGCAGGTGAGGTCACTAGTAGATTGACTTCCACTTTCTTTCTTCCTTTCTTGACTTCCACTTTCTTTCTTCCTTTCAGTCATACATTTTTAAACCACTTGCTGACTGAATTTTTCTGGGAGACCCACAATATAATATACCAGTTCAAAAAGAAACAAAAATGGAAGAGGCTGTTCTCTACACATAGAAAGGATTTGGTGGGCTACCTTGCAGAGGGCTGGTTCCAGCTTATGCGTTGCGATCACATGGACTTAGAATGGACTCAAACTTCCAAATAGGATGATTATTTTTCCTGACTTTGTCTCCTCCAGTTTTGTATAGTCCTGGACTTCAGCATTGTCACTCATTGTAGTAAAATGGCTAGTATCAGTCTTTGAACACAATGAGGGTTGCAGAAGGTAAGATTTTACATTACCTACAGAATAATCAGACATTTAATTCATAAAGTTTGTCAATGATCTATTTTTATTTTGCCCCCTGTCTGATGATGTTGAGGTTGTTCCTGTTTTAAAACTGGATGTTTTTAGCATTACTTAGCATTTGGTTATAGGAGGTGAGAAGAATGAGCTTTTTAGCACATCCAGAATAGTTTAATTTCCCTTCCATCTGATCATATTAATTTAACAGGGGACAGGGTGGGGGAATACAAGGGGAAATGTGGATTTTTAAAAGCCTCCTACATACCTTATGGGATTCAGACACTGAGTGGGACGTAGACCATGAGTGTTCAGTACAAGGAACGGTCGCCTAGAGAACATTCTCATGTAATAAGGGAGAAAAATGCTAAATTAAAACTTAATGGCAATTCCTTTTCTAAACACCCTATTCCAAACATTTAGATTATGCCTGTTGGGATGTGATATTATCTAATTTAAATTAGAGTATGATTTTGCTTACAGAGCTGTTAACAAAGGAAATGCTTGCTTATTCATTTGTCAACTCAATGGTCTTTTCACAATGACATTACTGGAGAATCATAAAGCCTAGAATATTGGGACAAGGGCCCTTTTTGTTGCTATTTTTAACATTTCTATTTCTCTCCATCTAGCTGTGTACACATGCACACATGCATATATACACACACAGAGAGAGAGAGAGACCGCATACAAACATGTATAGTTCCCCCCGCCTGCCCAAATACTCTCTTCAGACTCCCAACAACATACAATTTGATTATATTATGTTTTGCAAAGAGACTCATGAGGCTAAGAGCCTCACATTTCACACTCTAAGTACTTTCGCTCTAGATTCATAAATAGATCTGGCAAGATACAAATAAGGTACCTAGCAGCTCCACCGATTTCTGCTACAGAAACAAATGCAGAAAGCAGGCAGCAGGATATGTGGGAGATCCTGTGCTCTCACTGTAATCCCCCCCCCAAAAAAAACCCCACAAAATTAAAAATAATTTTCCTGAAATATTTTTAGAAAAGCTATAAAACCTATAGAAATCCCTACATTTAGATGCTGTCAACGTTGGAAGAGAGAAACAGGTGGGCTTCCTTCAGATATCTAACTAGCGAACAAACTGATGAAATTGTGAGCCTTGTAACAGTTAGTATTTTCATGTAAAGTTTTATTTTGAAGTTGCAGGAAACTGAAGGAGGGGGGAAATTGGCCAATGACAATAGCCAAAAATCCCATCGCTTCATAAATCACACCAGAGCAGACCCACTGAATCCTTGGAATTTGGTGAGTCAACTCCTCCATAAACCCTATTAATTCAAACTGTCCTACTCTAGTTGTACTTTAGCACACTAAGTTGCAGGCAGAACAGACCCATTTGAATCAATGGAACTTATGTTGGAGATTATCGAACAAATCCGCCTTGATTCAATGAGCTTACTCTAGTGTGATTTATTATGCAAAGCAACAAGATTTTAGCCAGTGTCTTACGAATCTGGCCTAGGGAACCTGCAGTCTTGCAGATATTGCTAGATTGTAGTTCTATTACCTCTCATCATTGGTCAGGTTATTTTGATCTTGAAATCTGACATCTGGAGGAAATAAACATCTAAAGCTGGTGAAGTAAAGCTCCCAGCTTCTCTAGTTGAACAGCCAATAGTGAGGACCAGAATACAACAGCACCAGGAGGGCTGCACTTAACCTATCTCAACTCTAGATCATTCTCCCTTGTGCAGAACTTCAGAATCATCTGTCCATAATTGGCAGATTATTTGCCATTCCACATGGAATGGCAAATAAGGATCAAGAAAAATATCTGAAAGCAACCCACAAAGAAAGCTACACTGGACCAAGCACATTTGTGTGCATCTCTTGGTAGGTTATAAACCTATAAGAAATATATTTGGTTAAGGTACATAACATATGAAGAAGATCACATCAAGAATGGATGAAGGCCAGCAAGCCTGGACTCACAGTCATGTTCTCTCAGATACCAAGTGAGAAGCCAAAGAAGCAGGGTATGAACTCAATAGTTCTTTTTCCTTAGAAAGTGGTATTACCTATTAGATGTAATACAGACTGACACTTGGGGTAGTATACTGTACTGCATCATGAGAAAATATATCGGTAAAAATAAGAAAGTTCACATACTGTATTTAATCATAGCATAGGCTTGCTTGGTGTCAGGCTACCTGCTTAAGTCTCAGAGAACACCTGTATCCCCAGCCCTGGCCAGCATTACCAATTGTGAAGGATGATGGAACTTGGAGTTCATTACCTTTTCCCATTCCTGCTGTATGGGCTTCTTCAGCAAATCTGCACCAGACGTTACTATTGCCTAAAAGTTTTCAACTGACCTTGTTATCCCACATAACTGACCGGACTATTAGATAGCTTCATCAGCAACAGCAAATTCAATGGATTGATTAGTAGCTATAAATTAATGGTATTAAAAGCTGTAAGTCATTTTAATTTAAAATGTCCTGGCAGTGTCTACAAAATTTCAGCTGAGTAGCCAGTCACCAGTAAGTGATTGACCAAGTTAACTCAGACCTCCAAGATATCTCTATGTACAGACTCTGTGGACTTTTTCCCCCTGCTGAGCTTCTCTTGCATATATTGGACAGATGTGGAATCTAGTTATTATTTTTAAGTGCATGGGAAGTGGTGGAGAGAACTGTCTAGCCTTAGTGGTGCAGTTTGCTGTACTGCAGCCAAAACGTAGCAAGTTCAATCCTGATGGGAATAAAGGACAATTCATCCTTCCATCTTTCCAAGGTCGGTAAAATGACTATCTGGCATTTTGGTGGCAAAATGCTGATTACTTTGTGAACTGCCCAGAGAGTGCACTAGTCACCATGGAGTGATATATATGTGTACTGTAATTGTCATTGCTAGTCCTATTCTTTCCGCTGGAAAATGAATAAATGCTTCTTCGTTAAAAGAAACAAAAACCTTCCATTTACCATTGTTGGCTTTGTTCTTTTTTATATAATGAATTGTCAAGCTACGTCTCCACAGGTTTACCAAATAGAAGAACAGAAAACATGGAAAAGTAACTACTAGACAGGGAAAGATGTTCTTCTTAGGGATTCTGAGGCATCCCAAAATATTTCAAAACAAAACACTAGAAGTGGAAGAGGAGTAGCCTCGCCGTCCACCAGCGGCAGAGGGGAGAAAGCCTATGTTTTGTTTATAGTACAGTACCATATTTTGTTGATAGGACCATATTTTACTGTTACCATGATGGTTATTTTACTGTTGTTGTACTGATTGTAAGCCACCCTGAGTCACCTTGGCGAGTGGGTGCGATATAAATCTAAACAAACAAACAAAGAGGAAGGAAATATGAAGATTCTGACGAGTTCAAAAGCCTTATAAAAACACAGGAGCATGTGAAGCTGCCTCAGACTGAGGCAGATGATTTCCCCATCTGCTGAGTATTGTCTCCACTGACTGGCAGAATCTCTCCAGGGTTTGGGTCCCTCCTGGACATGCTGTGGATTGAGTCAGAAACTGTCTGCTTGCACAGCATGTGCTCTGCCCCTGAAAAAAAAAGAAGCATGGAAGCGTTTAAAAACAAAGAAAGACAGCCAATTTTAAAGTTCTGTTCATGTAACATATGCAAATGACCAGTCCCCTCCCTCCCTCCTTCCACCTCCAGAGAGAGGATAATTTTAGCCTGTATATAAGTATGTATCTATTTTTAAAAACTGAGATTATGAAGATATTAATTGAATTTGGTGTCCTGGAAAGATGTTGCTTCATTCAGGAATGAGGAAAGTATGCTCTGCTTTGTGATGGAAGGAAGAAAAAACCCCTTTTTGCTTTGTGATTTGCTTTTGTATTTCTTATAAAGAGACCTGACACTCTCCTTTTCCCCAATTGGCAGCCCTGGCAGGTAGAGGGTAGGGACCATGTATGGAGGACCATGTATGGGTGTTCTTAATATTCTTACTGTGTCAAACACTGTAGAATCCTGATTAAAAAGAAACCTTCCCAACTGGATGAGCTCTAGATGTACTGAAGCACAACAATTAGCATTCCCAGCCAATGTAGCTTATGACTCACTGATGGGAGATGACAGGAATGAAGAAACAGAGAAGCTAAGAATATGGGACTGGGAATCCCTGACCTAGAAACTTCAGAACTCATTGGTACATTTTTGGGAGAAGCTAGCTATCCATATCTATTAATTACTAAAGGGAATAACACCTCCAAATGATCTCCTATCTGAAGGAGATATCAAAGCCAACTGACACCTTCACCTTCTGTCTGAGAGGGTATCAAAGCAATTCCAAAGGGGTCTAACACCACAAACCTATCTTTTGACTCCAAATGTTAGTCTACTTTCTTCCCTGAAGACATGCTGGTAGAGCAGGGGTGCCCAAACTTTTTTGGGCCATGGGTCGGTCACGTGGTTGAGTGGGCTGGTCATGTGGTTTGGCGGGCCAGTCACGTGGTTCCTCCCACTGGAAGCAGAAGTAAAATGCAACTTGCAATCTGTTTTGCAACAGGATGAGGTAGATTTTTTAGGCTGCCATTTTCTCTGCTTGAACCAGGGGTGCCCAACTATGGCCCGTGGGACAGATCTGGCTTCCGACACCAATTCATCCAACTCACGCTGCACCCATTGCTCCCGGAAGTGGAAGTAAAACATGCCCATAAGCATTTTTCTTCCACTTCCAGGAGCGACGAGGGTAGTGTGGGCCAGATGAATTGGTATTGGGGACCTCATCCAGCCCATGGTTCATAGTTTAGGCACCCCTGTGGTAGAGGATTCTTGTCTGCATATACAACCAAAGTGTATTCTGTATGTTGAATGGACCATTTTATGATATATAAAGTTATATAAATCAAATGGCTCAGTCTCACTCAGAAGGAGGGGGGCTTTGTCTATGAGCCAAGTTTATCTCTTAGGAGGAATGCTGGCTTATCTGCTGCCCATTTGAAACTCTTAAACACTGTGCCGGGAAGTGCATCTCCTAAAAGTAACCTGTTTCTCTGCCAAGGTATCGATATTAGATAGGTTACCTAGCGTGGTGGTGGTGGTGGTGGTGGTGGTGGTGGTGGTGGTGGTGTGTGTGTGTGTGTTCGTGTGTGTTCCTCTTGATTGGTCATAGTCCTGCCTCTGTAACTTGCTCTGTTGTTTTGGGGAAACTATTTTTGTAACTGAGTGGAACTGTTTGCCTTTTGTACCTTTAAGCTTTTTTTTTTAATTAAATACAAAAATCCATTCATGCAACTGTCTGGGTTTTTGGCCCAGAGGGTTTATGGTGTTAAAAAACCAGGTCTTGCCTTAATCAGATACTGATGATTTTGATGTTTTAAGTGGGTGTAGTGGCAGTGTTATCCTTGCAAATTAGTCACCTTCCTTTCCAGGGCCTAGCCTTGAGGACTTTGATTTTGAATTCCCTTGAGACTGCCAGATCTATTGCAAATTGGAGTGTTGTAAGAACATGTTTGCAGGCAGGGGCTTATAGCCATCACCACAATTGCCTCTTACTTGGGCTCATCTACCCCAGGATAGGAAGAATAGAGAGGCTATAGAAAGAGATAGCTCCTCACCCCAGTGAGGTTTATAATCTAGAATCATTTTAAAGATAACTCTTGAAAGAAAGAAGATATACAATGGGACAGAGACTTGAATGGCAAAGACACTTGAATTTATCCCTGAGTCTGAATGCTGAAGTCTGGGTGGTGGCCAGGATTGCATTTGCATAGTCAAAACAACTGTGTCCTTTCCTGAAGGTGTCTAATTTTACTATGGTGATACAAACCTTAATTAAATGCCACTTCGATTTCCTTAATATGTTCTATATGGGGATGCCTTTGAAGATGGTTTAGAAACAGCTAGTTCAAAATGCTGTGTCCAGACTGCTGACTGGAGATAGTTACAGGGTCCATATCATTTCCCTACTACAGCCGCTTTCCTGGCTGCAGATCTGTTTCCAGGCCCAGTTGATTATGACCTATAAAACCTATACGATTTGGGTTCGGACTATTCAAAAGATTGTTTCTGCTGTATGAGCCTTTTTGGCTTTGAAGAACTTCAGAGAAGGCCCTTCTTTTAGACATCGCAGATACATCTGGTGTACATACAAGAGAGGGCCTTCTCTGTGGCTCTTCCCAGATTATGGAATGCACTCCCTCAAGAGTTCTCCACATTCTTGCCCTTTTTGGAGACCGGTGAAGCCCATTATTTTTCAGACATGCTTTTAATAACTAATTGGGCAGTTTCTGACCTTGTGTATTGGACAGTATAACTCAGGGATTCTCAACCTGCGGCATGTGGGCCAGATGTGCCCAGTGGCACCATTTCACGTGGCCTCCCCAGTGCCTCCACCAAACAGGAATTGTCATGTGGTGAAGAAAGGGCAAAATGGTCATCCAGCCCCCAAAGCTGCCTGAGGGAGTGTGACCCAGGGCCCAGCTTTAATAGGCTGAGAACTCCTGCTATAGCTGCTTCATGTATGCTTTTAATGTGTTTTAAGAGCTTTAAGTAATTGTTTTAATACTGATATATTTTAATTGTTTTTTATCACAATGTATTGTGACTTTAGTTGGCTTGATTTATATAATAACTTGTGAGGTGCTTTAGGTCCCTCAATTCCAAGAAAGACAGCATATAAATGGGAAATGATTAAATAAGTCAATAACTCATGGGGCGTATGCTGAGAAACACCACATGTTAATCAAATGTCTGAGAAAAGAGTTTTCAACATTGCTTTTAACAATGCAGCACTATTCACAGACACTAGCTAACATTAGACCTTTAATTATAATCTGTGTGTCAAACAGATCCTCACATGCACAAAACAGAGAGGTTAAATGGATAAAACGCTCACAACATTGGGCAATATAATGATTAAATATGTGGCTATTTAGCCATTAGGAGATCTCAGTCAATCAAATTTCTGTACTTGGGAACTGGCTTCTCCTTGGCTATGTTCCATGTTTTGTCTCCTCAGTTGTTCCTATTGTTATGGAGGCTGTTTCTTCTGCTTTGTGTCCCTTTCACTAGGCAACTGTGTGTGTGTGAATATGTATTACAGGAGTGCCCAAACTATAGTCTGTGGGCAAATTCATCTGGCCCGTGCCACCCTTGTCCTTCCAGAAGTGTACTGACACATTTTACTTCCACTTCCAGGAGTGACAAGGTCAGCGTGGGCCAGATGAATTGGTGTTGGGGCAGGATCCAGCCCATGGGCCATAATTTAGGCACCCCTGGTTTAAGCAGTGAAAATGGAGCCTAAAATGTATCTCATCCTGTTGCAAAACATATCTGTTGCAAAACAGATTGAAAAGCCTGTTTTACTTCTGCTTATGCTGGAACCACATGACCAGCCCACAGCCCCAAAAGTTTGGGCACCCCCGATGTAGTATCATGGGTGTCAGACAGAATTCATGCCTGAAGAGGGGCAGCAAAATCTTGCTCTCTCCCATATCAAGCTACATGTTACCTCTCCTCCCACTTAAATAGTAAGAATACAAGTAAAGCGAATGGAGTAACAGTTTGATACCTGTGTTCATAACACTTGGTCACTTCCTGTGACAGACAACCTCTCTCTGCCTGGCTGGGAAATTTTGGAGGAGCCAAGGGGGACAGGCAGAAAATCTTGTAAAAAGCTATGGGACCAAAAAGCTGATAGTCCTACTATATCTCCTGCAGGATGACATTTCCTTAACAACCTCTGGCAGCAACATGGGTTGGTCTTGATTAGATCTTGTTAACTCCCCAGCAGTAGATGACAGAAGTCAACTCCTTCACTCATGAGCAGGGATGGCCAACCTATGGCCTGCAGGCCAGCCACGGCCTGTGACACCATTTCATATGGCCCACTGCCACCCTCGGTGCTACTGGAAGCGGAAGCAGACATGTTTACCACAGCCATAAAATGTGCCTACACATGTGTAAACATGTCCACACCTGCCATAAACACTGCCATAACATTTTATGACAGCTGCGGACATGTTTTATGGCAGTTTTTACAGCAGGAGGAACCACGTGACTGGCCTGTAGTGTTTACGCTCAGCTGTCCAGGGGGCATGGTCTGGTCCACTGTGCAAAAAGGTAGGGAACCCCTGCTCATGAGTATAGGACTGAGTATAGGGGAGGAGGAAGGGGAAGTATGTACTGTACATCAAAAATCATACAAAGACATTGCAGTTTCAGCTGAAAGTCCAAAGGAGGCCCTTTTTTATGCTACTTTTGTCACTAAAGTTGAAGCAAGTAAGTATGTTTTGAATTCCACACAGAGATACTAGTTTCATTGGTGCCTCTGATATTTCATCAATATCCTGGTCATGTTACAAGACCCCTAACTTTCCTACAGACCCTGGATGCTATTTGGTGGCTATATCTTGGCACTCTCATACTTGCTGTTTCAGTGTGGTTTGTTAGGATGATACACACAGAAAACACATCAAAGGAACCTCTAAAGATTCCACAGAGAGTCTTAGACAATTAGTCTAGCTAACAAATCCCATTTTTCCTTCCTGATGATGAATCATCGAGTAAAGCAAGTTAATTTGCAACATACTTTCTTCAATCCTGTTGTTCAGTACAAAAAAATGTGCAGCTTTCAGTCCTTCCTTAACTGGCAAATGAAAATACAAGTAATACCTCATATAACATTAGTATCGAATAACACTAAAATCGCATAACATTAAGGAATCGGGGGGGAAGAATTGCATCAGATAACATTAAGATCCTATGGGATGCTTCAGATAACAACCGCTAAAGCCTGTGTGGTTACAATGTATCTCTATGGATCCCATAGGATTTTAACATGCATCAGATAACACTAAAAATCATATAACACCAAGACTTGTGGAACCAGGTTTTAGTGTTATATGAGGTTTTACTGTACTCCTATGTCAGGGACTCTTTATTTGCCAGTTAGGAATTCGTGATGAGAAACACGTGACAATCAGATTTTTTGGGAACTTAGGGAAGTATAACATATGGTTTGATCCTTAGACTTCAGAAACTTCCCAAAGGGTTTCTTCCACTTTCAGGATCATCCCAAACTTGATGAGTAATAAGGTTCATGAAACAACATATCCTACTCATATTTGCTTTGTTTTTTATATTTTCTCTCTCCATTATTTATTTATTTCTCATGAATATTATCTGTTGTGGTCCTGCTTAATTTGGTTTTTATGCTCTCCAGTACTACTTTGGGGCAATTTCTCAGTGCTTTTTACCCAAAGGGTACCATAGTGAGGGAAACATTAGAGAGAGTAAATGCTTCCTTTAGCTATTAAAATCAATTTCTTATTTTCACACTCACATTCTGAAAATGGAGCTCCAAAGTGTGGGTATAGGTAAGTATAACACTAATTTTTGTAAAACCTTAAGGTAATTTCAACCCTTTTACTTAAAATAAGGAAAGTTCTCCATATACTTTTCTCCCAGCTGTTCAGGATCAGCTAAAGATCAGAGCTTGGGATGTTGGCTTTAAAAACTAATTAGTCTGGACATGGAAAAGTTCCTACCTCCAATCCATTTCCTGTCTGAAAAAGGATTTTTGTTCTCTTTTCCAGCTTCTAATTGTTCTATACTAGGGATTTGCAACATAAGGTCCGCAGGCCAGACCTGTCCCCCGATGTTGTTCCATCCAGCCCATGGCAATGACCCTGGAAGCAGATGCACCCAAGTATGCACAAATGCAACCAACGTAATTGTGTCCAGATTGCTCAGCTGTCTGAGGGGGAGTTGTCAGGTGGGTGGGGCGCGAAAACCTTGAGAACCTCTATTCTATACAAATGTCCCAAAAAGCTCATTTTAGTGAATGTAATGAAATTACTGGTGTATCTCTTGGCTCCATCCCATGGTGGCTTTGAAAATACAAAAATGCCCCTGATTTAGTTTGTTCTTACAAATTTGTCCTAAGACAATGCATCCATCCATTCATTAATACATAGTAAACATTAGAAACTCAGAATGCTTAAAAATGAAAAAAAAAATTCGTTAGTTTGGTGATGATAAGGCATTTATTTCAACTTTGGTTGGACAAGTTCTCTTTGGTACACATCATTCATACTCTTTCTCCCTAAAAGGGGAAACTCCTATACCTTCCTTCAGAACCCCAGTTTGTGGTAAACAATCTAAGCTCAAAAATATACATGAAATTAGAATAGAACACCTAGAAACCTTTAGTATAACAATTAACAATTTACATTATTTCTCTGGGATTCTTAGAGTTAAAATCTAAGACCATTAAGAGCCACATTTGGGTCAGGAACTATTGATCTAAAAAAGAATCACTTAGATACTCTCAGAACACTTCTTTAGCATAGCACCACAAAGAGCTTTATCAGTGACTATAGGTCTCATTAAAACATGCCTCAGAGAGCTGCTTGCCTATCTAATTGCAGGCAACCATGAAGCCAAAGCAAAGCCATTTCAGTTATACCCAAATCAGGCCAGCTGTAGTGCTCTACAAATGAAAACAAAAAACATTGGCTCAGTCTGCTATCCATGATGCTTGAAAAATAATGTTATGATAACAAGAGCACAACCCGGCAGCCCTGTGATAAATGAAGCTTCGATGTTTTGCATGGCCCCTCCTCAAAGGTCCTCCTGCAGAGAAAAGGAAGGACAACCTACTTCTGAAGGCTTGTTGGAGCTGTCCATTCCATAAAGGCCTGTCTGAATGAAACACAAAATGGTTCATTTTGATTAAAGGCAAAGGTCTCCCTTGCTTGAAATCCACTTGTGTCCCACTCTAGGGTTCGTTGCTCATTTCTGTTTATAGCCAAAAAGCCAGCTCTGTCTGCATCTGTAGACATCTCCATGGTCATGTGGCAGGTATCACTATATGCCAGAATGCACAAAACACTGTTATCTTTCTTGCCTATGCAATACCTATTTATCTACGGTACTTGCAATTTCTTGCTTTTTAACTGCTAGGTTGGCAGGAGCTGGGGCAGATGTCGGGCGCTTACTTTATCATGCAGTACTTGGGTTTCGAACTGCTGGCCTGCAGTTGTCAAGATTCTGGTTGCCAAGCTCAGTGTCTTAACCACCAAGCCACCATGGGCCCATATGGCTGATTAATCTACTTGAAAAAGAATAATAACAAACACTGCATTGGTGTCAGGAGGCAATCGTTTTCTTGTTGCTGAAGCTGAATTGTTAAACTGGCAAACAAAGAAGCTAAATTCTTACATTCATGATCCAGTTCTTTCTAGCCATCCCATAGTTGGCTGCAAATGATATTACTAGAAGCAATATGTGCCTTTGTCAGACATCAGCCATCTCTGTAAGGGCTCCTCCCTCTAAGTTCCTGAGACCTCGCTCATTACTGGAACTTTCTTTAACCCTTACCTTCCACCTTTGAGAGAGCCAAGCTGCATAGAAAGGAACTCTTACTATGCTCAGGCAATAGAGCAATAGAGCAAAACAAGGGAGGATTCTGGTAGCATAGCTTTGTGTGTGTGTGCCAATAAAAAGAACAACAATCTTCAGAGAGAAACAGCTGCTTTATTCTTCAGGTTCATGTAGGATAGTCCATGGAAAAAACGTAGTTATTAAAAGGTCAGTAACAGATATCAGTCCAGGTAACAGTTCACGGGTTAGGTAATCATATTGAAAACAAAAGAATAGTCCCACACCATAGCCAGGGTCTTAAGCCATTGAAATCCAAAATCGAACTAACTAACTTCTCTGCAAAATGGAGATTCTGCAGTCAGGTGGGCTAACCTTGGCCAATCAGGGAACAGAGGAAAACATTCTCAAAACAAAAAAATGTTTACACACGTGTACAGTGAATGTTCTAGAGTGTAGACAAAATATGAAACTCAGCTAGCTCGAGAGATAAGGAATACTGGAAAACAGGCAGTCTTGTGACACAGCCTTGAGACAGAGAAGACAAAGGATTTTTTTGAGGCCTAGGTAAAACTACAACCTCAAGCCTTGGGAAACATGAGGAAATATGTCATTTCCTGACAGCCGCCTTATTGGGGCATGAAACTAGCATTTTTATGGAGTAAAACTCCTACACTAATTATTTATTTTTTACAAATGTTGTTTTTACTCACTTGACAGTACAGTAATACTACCTCGGATAATGCTAAGACTTGGTTCCACAAGTCTTGGTGTTATCCGATTTTTAGTGTTATCCGATCCATGTTGAAAACCTATGGGATGGATCGGATAACGTAAAAGCTCCATAGAGATACATTGTAACCGCACAAGCTTTAGCTGTTGTTATCCGATCCATCCCATAGGACCCAATTCTCCTCCCCAGATTACTTAATGTTTTGCAATTTTAGCATTATCTGAGGTAAACATTATCCGAGGTATTACTGTATAGGCCTTTTTATGGTGTTGGTCCAAAAACATCAGATACTGAAGGCCTTTTCCTGGTCCAGAAGGTAACAGTTTCAATATAAATGTATTAATTTTAACTCTGTTTGAGACACTATAGCTGTCTAGTCAATCAGTATTTCCCTTCTTGGATTCTTGGTGATGGTACAGCTGTGGGGAGAGAGAGAGAGAGTACATGCTGCAATACATCTGAAAGCAGATGCTATTTTAATGTATGCTTTTTCAAAAAGGACCTTGTTTCTTACAATAAAAGCTTTCCAGCCAGAAATCCATAATGTATGTAAGGTTGCATCAGAATGGTAATTTTTAATTAAAGCACTTAGGTTATTAATGCTTTCAAAATTGGCTTCTGTTCTCAATACATTTTCTTCATATTATTTTTAATATACCTATTCATAATTAATTATTGTTTTCTTCCCTTGGTGACGGGAGTTGGTTTATGAGGTATGAAGGGAAAGATATGAGTAAAGGAGGATAGTTGTACTTACTGGGAACCACACAAGCATTGAATCATTACAAACACTTGAAAAACTGTTTGAAGTACAGCACTTAGTTATATGTATGTAAATCACTACATTAGTTCGGGTACGTAATGTAATTGGTAATGTGCAAGCTTTAATGGAAGGAATGTTTTTTTTAATAAGCATTTGGTTGCGGGAGGAAAGTCTAAAATAACCTCAAAAATATGTTCAAATCAAAACATGGTGGAGAGACTAACATAGGTCCAGCACAGCAAACATATGGGAGATTATTGCATCATAGCTTGTGGTGGTGAGAATGAAGGGAGGGGCAGATCTGAAACTTCTCCTACCCTAAATATCATACGCGCATGCTCACATTGTTTATTTATTTATTTATTGGATTTATATAACCTTTTTCACCTAAGCAATCCAAGGCGGCTCACAACTTCAGCCAAAAACCATACCCAATACCAATTAAAACCAAATTCTATATAACTGTCTAAAATGTGCATAAAACCTCCCCAAACCCCTTAAAAAAGAAGGACACCTGGGCAGGAGTAAATAAGAACCCCGGGCAGGGCTAAATAAGCCAGCAGGGCTGGGTTGAGGTCCCAGTTGTATCCCACACCTGCTGGCATAACTACATTTTTAAGGCCTTCCTGAAGGGAAGCAACTCTGCCTGGAGGCGCAATTCAAGTGGCAGAAGGTTCCATAGGGCCAGAGCAGATACCGAGAAGGCTCTCCTCCTGGTCCCAGTGAGATGTGTCTCCCTCGCTGATGGGACCACTAGGGAGCCCCTACAGTCTGCTGTCATAGGACAGGTTGAAAACCTTGGGGTGACGCGGTCTCTTAAGTATCCTGGCCCACTACCATGAAGGGCTTTAAAGGTCAAAACCAGCACCTTGAATTGTACCCAGAGGCATAATGGCAACCCATGCAGCTCCCGTAGCAGCAGCGAGGCACGGGCATAATGCCCGCACCCTGTCACCACCTGGGCAGCTGCATTCTGAACCAGCTGTAACTTCTGGATGGTCATCAAAGGCAGCCCCATGTAGAGCACATTACAATAAACCAGTCTGGAGGTGACCAGCACATGGGTGACCAAAAGTAAGGAGTCTCCATTCAGGAGTGGGCGTAATTGGCGGATGACACAAAGTTATACAAAAGCCCTCTTTGTGCAGTAGTCATGAATCCAGGAGGACCCCCAAATTACATGCAAAGAAGCCCCATCCAGCACCAAAGATGGTAGCTCTCAGGATAATGCAGGGACCCGAACCCACAACCACTCAGTCTTTCCATGATTCAGCTGAAGCCCATTGTCCCCCATCCAAACCCTTACAACCTCCAGGCACCTGGATAGGACTTCAACTGCATCACTCGGGTTCTCACATGCCGAGATATACAGTTGGGTACCATCAGTGTATTGATGATACTTCACCCCATGGGAATGGATGATCTCACCCAGTGGCTTCACATAGATGTTAAATAAAAGAGGTGAGAGTATTGAACTCTGTGGCACCCCATACTGGAGAGGCCAAGGGCTGGACAACTCATCCTCCAATGACACCAACTGGGTCCGGCCCCTCAGAAATGAGGAAAACCAGGACCACACAGTGCCCTGGGCCCCCAATCCTTGGAGCCGTTCCAGAAGGATACCATGGTTGATGGTATCAAAGGCCGCTGAGAGGTCAAGAAGAGCAAGGACAGAGGGATTTCCCCTGTCCCGCTCATGGCAGAGACCATCTATAAGTATGACCAATGCAGTCTTGGTACCATATCCAGGCCTGAATCTTGACTGAAAGGGTCCAGATAATCCTCTTCATCCAGAACCCCCTGGAGCTGCCATGACACTGCTTTTTCCAATACCTTCCCTAAAAAGGGAAGGTTGGATACAGGCCTGAAGTTGGCCAATGTTGTTGGGTTGAGTGATGGTTTCTTCAGTAGGAGGTGCACCAGCACATGTTTGAATGATGCCAGAAAAAAAATCCTCCCATAAAGAAGTGTTTACCATTGCTCCGACCCAACTGCCTGTCACCGCCTTGCCAGATTTAATCAGCCAGGTGGAGCATGAATCTAACAAGCAAGTGGTGTCACAAACATTATATATACACAATGGGTCAAGGGGGAGGGAGTGTGTCCACCTCACCCTTAAACTCATTTATTTCCCACACTTACTTACACTTATAACAGCCCGATATCTCAATTGCTTTCTCCTCCTATCTCTATTGTCTCATCCTAGAAATCTTCTTTCAAACTCCTGGAGCAGTGGTGAGGAAGATATGGAGATCAGGTGGTTCCAAGATGAATAGCTCCAAAGTCCTGCTTTTGGCTACTGCAGACACAGACAGTGCTGGCTCTTTGGCTATAAACAGAGATGAGCACTCAACCCTAAAGTTGGACACGACTGGCTTTCAAGCAAGGGCGATACTACTTTTGGATAGCACTGGAATATCCTAAACTGCTTCTAATTGACCACTTCTCAGGGATGAGAAATGGCAGGCAGAAATGGAGCAATTACATTTTCCAGAAGGGATAGGGGGTCTGTACTTTTCTATCCTTCCCCTACCTGTCTTGAGCTGCCCTCACAGAAACTATCCATATTTAGAAGCAGAATATAGATGCAGTTGACCACAAATGTCTGCTTTCAAGTTCCCCAGAAGTCTTCTTTGTTAGATGAGTGAAGAAGACCTGCTCTAGACTACCACTGCCTGAGCTAAGATATAGTCATGCCAAGTTCAGAGAAGCTATACTAAGCACCAGAAGCACAAACTGTATACATGCCAAGCTTTGCATCATCACCTTAATACTATGCACTGTTCACTGAAAAAAACATTGATATCCAGATGCAAACAATGTCCTGAAGATAAAGTGAAAATTACCCTGGTTGTTTTGGAATGTGCCCCTAAAACTGATGGTATTTTCCCCTTTGATTGATAAAGGAGGGCCAGGAAGCACATATCAAAAACATGCTGAGTGTTCCCAGGGCTTTTGGGCAGAATGCTCCCAGAAAACTGTTGGGAAGACAAGAGTGGAAAGATACCTTTGTGGGATATATAGGAGCTCAACATCCAGGCTTCAACTCCTAAAGGAGGATTCAATGCCAGCAACATGCCATCTGGTCTTTCATTTCCAATCCAGGCAACTTCATCTCCAATAACTATGATTTTGTATATTGTCTTTATGCCTTTTGGTATTGTGTATTGTGACTGTAGTGGCTCAAGTGGCTAAGATGCTGATCTTGCTGACTGGATGGTCAGAGTTTGATCCCCGGGTACTGCATGGCAAAGTGAGCTCCCGTCTCTGTCCCAGCTTCTGCCAACCTAGAAGTTCAAAAGCAAGAAATTGCAAGTAGATAAATAGGGACCACTTCAGTGGGAAGGTAAACAGTGTTCCGTGCACTCCGGTGTTGAGGCATGCCTGCCACATGTCCACGGAAATGTCTGCAGATGCAAACAGTGCTGGGCAGGGCCATAGCCAGGATTCTAGATTATTATTTTTTTTTGGGGGGGAGGATTTCAGGAGGGGCAAAAAAGTTTCAGGAGAAAAGGGCGGGGTATAAATATAAATAAATAAATCAATAAGCAATGTCAAACTTACATATATAAAATTGGCACCATGGGGTAGGGTGGGGTGGGGGTACAGGCTGTTAGCTCAGGAGGGTTTTCGCCCTCCCTCTCCGGCATACCCCCCAGCTACGGCGCTGGCACTGGCTCTTTGGGTATAAACAGAGATGAGCACTGAACCCTAGAGTCAGATACAACTGGCTTTCAAGCAAGGGTGACCCTTACCTTTACCCATTGTGTATTGCTCTCTCAGCTATGATCAGTCTACTACTTTGTGTTGCACGTACACTTTCCTCCCAGATTTTGTTTTTCCCAGCAACAGAAAAATAACACACACACACACACACACACACACACACACACACACACACACACACACACACACACACACACACGTGCATTCCTTGCTTAGGAATCTGACCCATCCCTCTAGGTACAGCCTGAAGATTGTTTCCATCTGAAGTGCTGGCCAAGTCTTGGCAAGGTCACAATTAAGGTGATTTTGCAGCTATGAGTGTCTTAACAGCTAGTGCACTGGGGCAGAGAAAATCCCTGTTTGTAACAGTATCTTCCAATACTATTAACTTGTTTTTCCACAGAAGCAATGAAATTCATCTATTGTAGCAAAAATGCCAATAGTTATATACCACCTTAGAGAATACCTTGTTTATTAAGGCATACAATTTGTAGATTGCTGTCCACTTCCTTATATGCTCACATAAACAGATGGGAAAGGATGGCACTTGTAGATAGTAACATGAGGGGGAATGCAGTTACAAAACATGCTAATAATGATGGTACTTACAGTGCCCGTTCACAAAATGGTGCCAGACATGTTGGCACGTGGAAGCTAAACAAATTACCGTATGTAGTGTGAAAAGGCCCCTTATCCTGATTTAATCCAGAAGTGATAGAATCGAACCTCTTCATTTATTTTACTCATATGTTTTATACAACAATTTTCTTTTCTTTTCTTTTAAAACACACAACCTTTGAATGGTCAGTGTGTGCTGGGAGATGAAAGTTCCTCCTGTAGGTTTCGAATATTCTTGTTCTTTACAGATTTATATCTACACATTCTTTTGGTAGAGGCTAAGGACGTGAATTCTCCCTGAGAAAACAAGTTAAAAAATCTTCACACGGTGAGATCCCTCACCATGGCTGGGTTTCAAATAAATTCACATGGGATTTCTCACAGTGTTTTCTGCCCCCCCCTTCCCCACAAGAAATGAAAGTTTACACATAATTCAGATTTTTGTTGTGCAAGATGGTATCCTTCCATTCACAGGACTCCAACTTGAAAGAAATGTTATTTTTATTGAGAAAGAAGCATCCTTTGAATAACACTAGGCATCTGTGAAATGCGGACTTTCTTCATCAATACTGCCAAATCTTAGCCAAGTTCCTGCCAAAGTGTCATTCAATTGTAACTTTAATTGACATATTAATATTCTACTGTTTTCTACAGGACATGAAAAGAGGACTCTATCTTGAATAGAAAACACTTCTATCTTGTATGTATTAGAAAATAATACCTTTCAAAAGTTCAGCAAAATTGTTCTTTGTGCAAGAAATTCTTCCCTATTTCACATGGATATTGCGCAACTATTCTAGTATTGCACAACTATTCTTTGGAGTTTGGAGTGGGGTGGTTTGATTCTGTATATTTTTTAATGTGTTACTGCATATCAAAACACAGAAAAAGCAGACAGTGAGAGTGAGATCAGGGTGTTGTCATGACGTTTTTGCTAGTGGGGGTTTCAAGTAGCAAAACAGGGAAATTTCCAAAGACTCCCCTAGGGAGACACTGGCTGTAACTGAGACTAAGACTTATAACCCCTTTTTGATTGGTTTAGTCCTTCTTGGAAGCCCATTCCAACTGTAACTGATGAATAATAGTTGCCACTGGAACTAACTCAGGGTCCAGATAGGGCTAAGTTATGTCAGGATCATGTGCCTACAACTCTGCCCTCTGGGAAATTCACAGAAGTGGAGAGGACTTCCAATCCAAAGGTGGTTGCACCCCATTCCTTTGCTCCAATAAACCCTGTTATTAACTTTCAAGGGTATCTGGAATTCATGGACACTGGAATAGATGAGGGTATGCCTGTCAACTTCTCACCTGTGGGGTTGGCAGGATTCACAACATTACCTTGGATTATGACCAGTGATTGTACTGCTAATGTTGTAGGCTGCAGTCCTATACATGCATATGTGGGAATTTGTCCCATTGAAGTCATGAGACTTGAGTTCTACTGGACTGCATTCCTAAACATTCTAATCATGGTGTGCTGTGCTGAACTTAATGGGGCTTCTGAATTAGTATTGTACTCTCAGTTCCCACTTATATTTATTTTGTATTTGTTACTTGGAAAAAGTACATTGACATATATATTGTTTAATTATTATCTGTTTGTTTTAGATATATTTATGGACACTTGCTGACATTTGGCCTCACTTTACACAGGCTCCTGGAGCCAGGAGACAAAACTTAATTATATTATTTTATAAGAATTTTCTCTGTCTGGCCAAGTTATCTAGCTATGGTAATAGAGCAGACCATACTGCCAGCGACTCCACACCGAGTGCCAGGTGGTGGTTAACTATCCTGACAACCTTAAGGACTAATGGCCTTGGGTGACGAAGTCCACAGGGAAGGGTGATGGTCCCCAAATGGATTAAATCCCACTTGAATCCATCTTGATGGAGGGCAGCAGCTTCATCAATACTGGCCTGGGGCTGAGGAGGACTTTGCATGCCAAATGGGCTCAGGACCAGAAAGTGACTCGTGGAACTGGATCAGTGGTACGGGGGTCATGCTGCGATGCCATCTGAAAGGCCATTGCATTATATTCTCAGGACAGTCTTCATGGCTGATCACCATGAGGATTGCCAATATTCAGATTCAGATATGGCAAAAGAAGAAGAATTTAAAAAATAAAAATAATAAAGAATGATATTTTACTAAGTTAAGTATCCCAGTATAAGCTGTCACTTTTTAAACAATTTTTTAGCTCCACCACCCTGTCCCAATGACTGATATATGGTTGTGTTTCATGTTTTCATTGCTTTTAATATAGAATTTTAAAGGCAGAGGGAGAAATGGAATATTAATTACTTTTAGACATTTTGAATTTTAATCAGTAATGATCTGTTCTTCCCATGTTGATCTCACCATTTTATTGAAGTACTGAAGACTAATATACTTACTTTCTGACCTATTGTCATTTCCATCTCCTGGTTCACATCAGTCATTTTCATCTTGAGAATTATATTACTGAACTGGAAAAAAATATAAAGCACAATGGTGACAAAGAGATATTTTATAATTATCTCGCTCACCTATGCAAGAATGATTTGCAGTAGGTTTTCCCCCACATTTTTTCTTTCTCCTCCAACCCCTCCCTCTACCTCCTTTTAAGGAAAGGCTATGGTGATAATACAAACTTCCATGATGGAGTAAGCCTCTGCCCATACAGAATAAGACATATGGACAGAACCAACATCTGCCAACCTAACAGTTTGAAAGCAAGAAATTGCAAGTAGATAAATAGGTACCACTTCAGTGGGAAGGTAAACAGCATTCCGTGCACTCCAGTATCTAGGCATGACTGCAGTGATGGGATGTAACAGGTTCACACCAGTTTGCCAGAACTGGTGGTAACTTTCCCCAGTGTCACGGAGAACCGGCAGCAGCTTTTTTTGGGGGAAACCACCTTCGGGGCTTATCTTTTCACTGTGCATGCCACCAAGCACTTGGTGTGCATGCATGCCTACAGTGCTTGGTGCGTATGCATGGCCTCCTTGTTGTCCTCCCAAGCGGGGAGGAGGAAGAAAAGCTGCTAGCCTGAAGCTCCCTATAGCCTACTCCCCAGGGTAAGCAATTCACCTTTGGATGTGGTGTGTCTGTGTGTATTTTAATGTGTATTTAATACCTTTACATATATTGACATACTACCATAGTTCCTAAAAAGGCCTGGCGGCTGGCAGGCCTGGCGGCCTGGCTTGGGGTTTTTAAAAAAAATCTTGGAGTTACCTCATGAATAAGCTACACCTGTGCTGTTCCAATTGCTGTTCCAATTGAAGAACCCTTAAGGAGGTACTGTACAGCTGTTTTACATTTACATTAAGGCATATTATCCTAGAGATGCGGTATGATTACCATATCCATCTTTCAACTTGGTGCTGCCCAGGCACTTATACTAACAGGTAAGTGACAGGTTTGTGTTTGGGGTGGGTGGATGGGTGGGTGTGTTGATTTATGTTTGGAGTGGGTGGGTGGGTGTATGTGTCTTTGTGTGCTTATTTTTATTTTATTTTATTTTATTATTTTATTTTATTTGGCCCCGCCCACTATATCATGATGTCATGATTTTAGCTCCGCCCACATTGTGATGACATCACACTGGGGTAGTAAAATTTTTGACATCCCACCACTGCATGTCTGCCATATGTCCACAGAAACATCTGCAGACACAGACAGTGCTGGCTCTTCGGCTATAAACAGAGATGAGCACTGAACCCTAGAGTCGGCTACAATTGGTTTTCAAGCAAGGGTGGCCTTTACCTTTACAGAACCAACATAAACATGGCTCTCCACATATTCAACATCCTTGATTAGCATGATCTGTACTGGTAACACACATCTGAAAAAAACAACAACACCCAGAGTGGAAATATAAAAAGATATATGTTGGTCTGACATATTTCAAGATACCACATAAATGGTTAAAGTCCAATGATTAATATTGCTCCTTGAAACTCGTGTACACTAAATTATTCTTGAATTATTCATTAAGAAAGGAGAATTTGATTAAATATTAAAATTGCAAAATATTGAGCTTTATATCCGTCACACGTAAAGTGATGGGCATGCATAAGCATACACAGCAGGCATGGCTGAGTGCAGTTGGCAGCTTGTTTTATGCTTCCCAAAGCTACGCAGAGTGTGAGGATGGTGGAGTTTGTGAAACAATCAAGATATTCACTGTCTGGGTTCTCATAGATTTTGAAATCCTATAATCTCATAGCCTTTCGCACAGTTTTGGGCCACTGCAGAATGACTTAAAGAATAGCAGCCATGTTAATCTGTGTTTCAGGCATATCAGTGAATAAACAAAACAAAACAAAAATGCCATTGTGCTTTAAAGACTGTTATATTTAAATGTGAGCTTTTGTGGATCAAGTCCACTTTTCATATTAAAATATAACAATTAGTATTTAAAGTGCTACTGTGTTTTTGGTTTTGGTTTGTTTATTCTCTGATATCCAGAAAGACTCTAGCTGTGGTGCTGGCACAAGGAATCTCTGAAAGGAAGGACCAGAATCAGTGGTGGGCATCAGCAGGTTAGCACCAGTTCACCAGAACTGGTAGCAGAAATTCTGGCTGGCTCCGCCCATCCAAGTTTTGAAATAATGTAGTCCTAATTCAGGTGCAATGCAGGACTTTCCCCTTGGCCACACCCACCATACCACTCCCACAGTGTGGTAGTAATTTTTTTTAGCCCACCGCTGACCAGAATAAATGTTGGAGGTTGGAAATCACCAGCTAGGCTGCATCCCAGAACACATATCTACGTTTTCCTTCTTAGATGTATAGGGAATGCTTCTCCAGCCAGAAGTCAGCCAAGTTCCACACATTAAAGCCCATAAGAAGCATTGTCACAAGGTTATTTGGATGGGTGAAAGTAGATCAAAGATGCCATATAACTTCATGGAACTCCAAACCCTATTACTGTTTTTTTTTGGGGGGGGGGGATGGGGATGAGGGTGAAACACTTCACATAAACAACTACTGCTCTTCCTAAGGGAGTCACTTCGATATGCTGACATGTTGTGAATTGCCCTGGGTCCCTTCGGGGAGGAGGGCGATAAACAAATTCTAATAAATAAATAAATAAATAAATAAATAAATAAATAAAAGCATTTGGTACGTTCATCTATAACCCATTCCATTTCACTTCTTACATACACATATCTCCATGAATTTAAGAGACATCAACTTAGAGATACAATGGAGATTAGCTGTGTGATCCATATTCAACTTACAAAAAAACCTGCAAAAAATTCAAGAGGTACGCAACACCTTTATTGGATCACTGAAAATTAAATCGTCGAGATACAAAATCTCTTCTTCAGGCATGGCATGATGTCTTGCCAGGTACACATCTTAAAAATGCATGTAGAACAACAGCAAATGGCTTTTTGGTACATCACCCCACCACCACAGGAAGCCAGGCGAGGAGCAAACACCATGCCTGAAGAAGAGATTTTGGATCTCAAAAACTTGAAACGTTTTAATTTTCGGTGATCCAATAAAGGTATCGTCTTCCTCCTGCTTTTTTTTGCAACTTAGAGATATACAGCATATATCATACAGAATTTTTTTTTAAATAATAGCCGTGTTAGTCTGTGGTTCAGGCATATCAGAAATCAAAAACCAAAAAGTAATAAAACAAAAATACTGTAGCACTTTAAAGACTAACTGATATATTTTTTACTGTTAGCTTTCGTGGATCAAGTCCCCTTCTTCAGACAAGGAGTAAAACTTACATGTAAAACTTATATAAGTAAAACTTATGTAAACCATACCTTTAAGTTTCACTCCTTGTCTGGAAAAGTGGACTTGATCCACGAAAGCTAACAATAAAAATATAGCACTTAGTCTTTAAAGTGCTACAGTGTTTTTGTTTTATTACTTTTTTGTTTTTGTTTTCTGATATATAGCATTTAGTGCATTCTCTGGGTGATTCGCAGGGCAACTGACATTTTGCCCCTACCATGCTGGGTACTCATTTTAATGACCTTGGAAGGACTGAAGGCTGATTCAAACTTGATCCCTGTCAGGATCAAACTCAGAACATAAGTAGCAGCTTTGGCTGCAGAACAACGGTTTAACCAATAAGCCACAGGACTCATATTGTTCCTTTTCTGGCATCTCTCCTCCCCCCCCCCCCCGGGCACCCAAAGACCCTTGAGCTGTTTCAGAATCCAACAGTATAGTTGAGTAGTTATTATTCAAAATACTCAAAAAAATTGTTGCAGATGTAAATAGTATGTTGGCACTTATTTTCATATATAGTGGAAATGTGCTGCAATACAGAAAATATGGAGAATGGAATTTGATGAAATGAATGAAATGCTATCTGTTAATTTGAAATGCTATCTGTTAAATGAATGTGTCCAAGAACTTACTACTGTACTTATTTTTGGAGAAGTGCAGCTGGAGTGAGGAAAAGAAAGAATATATTGTTTATATTGGTCATGGTGGCAAGATTAATTTTAATTAAAATTTGGAAGGCTAACTTTGATTTTCAGCTTGAGGAATGATCTAAAGCAATTTGGAATATTGTGATTAATAATAAACTGGCAAGTGAAATAAAGTTTTAAAAACATTGGCTTAAAAGATAGATTTAAAGATGTTGAAGAGGGCTTTTGGATTATGTGTTATTGAAAAGTAAAGATATAATGCCAGTGCAGGAAAGAATGTCTTTTTGGATACAAACAGGGTACCTGAAATATGGCAAAAATAATTAAAAAAATACTCAAATAATTTCCATCTAAATTCCTGTGTGTGGCTGGAGGCACACATAGATTTATTCTAATTTATTTATTTATTTAATCAAACTTTTATGCCACCCTCCTCACAAAGACCCGCAGTTAAAACATGATATAAAAACAGAATTAAACAGGATTAAAAAGTTACACAAATTAAAAGAGATTAAATAAGTCACATACAGAGTGGGAGGGGTTAGATGAGTCAACAAACTGAGGCAACCGTCTGGCCCATACCCCACACATGCCCTGCCAGCCAGGTCTTAACCCCCTTCCTAAAGGGCAGCAGCTCCATCTGGAGACGCAACTCACTTGGCAGGAAGTTCCGTAGGGCCAGAGCAGACACAGAGAAGGCCCTCCTTCTAGTGCTAGAGAGGTGTGACTCACTAGCTGATGGTACAACCAGAGAGCCTCTCTGGTCCACTCTGGTGGGATGGACAGATGTCCTTAGGGTGATGCGGTCTCTAAGTATCTTGGCCCACTACCATGTAGGGCTTTAAAGGTAATGACCAGCACTTTGAATTGCACCCGGAGGCACACAGGCAACCAGTGCAGCTCCCGCAGCAATGGTGAGGCGCGAGCATCAATGGTGGGTGCCATTGTATAGTTTGCTGTTTCATGTTTTCTTTCTTTTGGGTATGCAATTATTTTGGGCTTATAAAACACAACTTCAGTCATTCTCATCTGACCTGTGTTACTTAAACTTATTTCCTCCTAGTTCTATACAGCATATCAGACAACAAGGCTCCTCATTGCTTCCACAGCAAATGTTTTACTTGCCCAGGGTGGTAATCTAGCATCCAACCTTCCTCCTTTCTCATCTGGGCTTGGGACTGGGGATGGCGAAATTCTCAGCAAGTCTACCACCAGCTTATTGCTAAAGACTCACAAAGGAAAGTAAAAGCATGGTTGTTAACCACTAACTTCTGCTACCCACGATTTATTTATTTAGATTTATATACCACCCCAATCAATAGACTCTGGGTGGTGTACACAGTCCAGAGAACACCTCACTGGCTGCTCAGCAAAACTTAAAAACAATATTAAAACAGTTAAAAGCCCTTCAATAAAAGCAATTACAGGGGGGTGGGATCTCCACTGGGATCAAATGTTAACTTCTTGAAGATTCTTGAACAATTTTTCCAATGTCAAGAAAAGACCTTTGATCAACAGGAATAAAAATGTTTAGCTTTGGTGACTTTTCATATTTCACAGAGGGGGGCACTTTTAGCAAGAGGTTACACAATGCATCGTTTTTTGTTTTGGGTGTAATGGTTCCTTTACTTATTACCTAGCTCCTTTAGAGTTCATAGTAGTCTCCCCATTAGTTTCAGAGGGAGGTAGACTATGCCCACCAAAAGCCCTTTTGAGATGACTGAAAAAAATATTTTTTTCCATGTATAATAAAATGAACAATGTAAGCCCCATTCATTAACTTCTGCTGAAACATTGAGGTACCTATTATTGAAGACCAAGGTGGGACACAATTGTCTCAAAGTAATATGGACATTTAACTGGTTGTCTTACAGTGGATCAAACTTGTTGTATGTTTAGTCCAAAGTTATCAACTTTGACACTCCAAGATTTCAGAAAAGATTCTTTCTGGCCTTGCCTAGAGATCTTGATATTACCCAGTGGTCTTCCATCTGTCTAGACTCGAGCTTGCTCATCTTAGCAAATCAAACAAGATCACATATGCTTTGAGCATTATGGTGGTTGTTATTGAGCAGCAAGAGAAAAATAAAGCAACAATTACAGAAAAAGGAAAGAACTTGGCAAGACATTATTATGAGCATATAACTCAAAATCATCAGGAGGGGAGGGGAGGCAGAAGAGGATCTCAACTGTCAACCAAAATGTGGCCAATCAGATACATGCCATAGACATCTGGTTTGTGCCATTGACAGAGCAGTGATGAGGAAGTGGCTCCAAGGTGACCTCTGCATCATTTTGTTCATTGCCACTCTGTCATTGTATGACTTTTTATAGCAAATATAAGTGTAAAAGAATAGAATTATGAACAAGTGAAATATGACATACCACAGCGTCTTTTTAAACTATAACAGAAGCAAGTAGTAACCATGCACAGGCATCTTTATTGCATGCAAATATTTGAGCTATTCTTCTTCTAAGATCAGCTTTGCTCACCACTAAGATAACATAATGACCTGGCCAGAGACCTTGTCTTTTGTTCCTGTTGGTATGTTACTTCTCTTTAACATCCTTTCCTGCTGAACAGGTTGTTTCTTTTTGTTTCCCATTCCTTACTGTCAGTTTATAGTGACTTCCAGAAATGTAGAGAGATTGGACTACAAAGATCCTTGATTAGCTAGTTGGCCTTTAGCTTTCTGTCAAGAGGAGGAGTGATGTGTGACTTGACTTCTTGTCACCCTAAGGGCAAATACTGGCTGGGTTGGGATGCGGAAGCTTCTTTTGAATAATTCTTTGCAGTATCTATTTGAATAAACACCACTCTTCCTCCCTCCCTGCATTTATGAGCATCACACAGGAGAGCTCTGTGTTTATAGGCACCTTTAGTGCTGGTGAAGAGAGAGCCTGATCCAATTAAAACTCCAGTTCAAGACAAACAAAATCTGTGACTTTTTGTGTCATCACAAACTGGTTTGAGTGCAAGAGCAGGTGATACTTTTATTAGGCCATGGGGGGAGGACTCAAACGAACAGCTAGCTCTTGATAGTGATCAATCTTCCTCAGGTTGTACAAAAAACAATTAGAGTGCCAAAATTTCATGGCAGGTGGTTGTATCAGATCTGCTTTTCAAAGGTGAGTTTAAAAAACACAGAGTGAATTTGAGGTGTGTTTCAATCTACACTCCAGGTTGCTGCTTGGGGGTCTCTTGGGCGGCAATAGAGGACTTAATGGGGGTTGGTTGGTGGGATATTGTTTTGTTTAGTATGGAAGCCGCCTAGAGTCAGGTTCGCCTGAGCGAGGCGGGGTATAAATTTGAAGAATAAATAAATAAATAAATAAATAAAATAGATATCCCCACACTCCTAAGAACAAGGAACTGCCAAATAATCTGCTTGTGGCCCCATCTCCAACCACCACCACAGGCATTGCCTTCTTTTGAAACTCAAGGTTCCTATTTGGCTGAAGGAGAGGGCATTACAAAAATGTGGCAAGCTTCCATCAAAGAATTGGGATTAAAATTTAGTCTACCCACTGTGAAGAGCCAAATGAAACCAAATTAAAGCCAAATTAATAATATTGCTTAGTAGTTGTAAGTAGGGGCTTCCTTCAATTTGAAGTCCTGCAGTCCTTTTTGTTTGCTTTGCGAGAACAAGTTTACTGAGGCAACGGAAAGTGATGAAGAAGAGGAATGAGACACCTGAATGTCTCATTAATTTTCCCATTGTTGGCTAAGAACGTAGTGTATTTTACTAGGTGTTGCTTGAATGTGTGTGTGGTTTTTTTCTTTTTCTTTGCTACTGCACTTATAAACAGGTTCAGTTTTAAAGAATTGAAGAGATGTGGCTGCCCACCTGGAATGGGGTATGTGAATCCCTCTTATGTTTTGGATCAGGCATTCTCAACCTAAGGCCCACAGACCAAATCCAGTCCCCAACACCTTTTCATCTGGCCCCCCGAAGTCCTCTTCGTTCCTGCCACCATCGCCTGGAAGCACTGAAAATCAGCAAAAACACATGCCTTCAGCGAGTTCTCACATGATGTTTTCCAAGATCTCACCAAGCTCTCATGAGATCTCACTTAAATCTTGGGAGATCTCACTGAAAACACTTGAGCTCTCACCAAAATCTCATCAAAGTCTCATGAGATCTCACAAAAAATGTACATTTTCACATGAGAACTCGTGCAGAAACACGTGACCTGCCTGCACAGCCATTCTGAGTGGAGCGATCAGCCCCCCCGCCCCAAAAAGGTTGAGAAAGCCTGTCTTGGACCCAAGCAGAAAACAGGGTCTTGCATGTCAAAGATTTATGAACGATAAACTGTGAGCTACAAACAACCAATACACTTTGGGATGAGTGTTCCCTTCATTCCCTGCCCTCAGTGTCCAAGATCCAAGTCCTCTTCTCTCAGGACACCTTATTTATTTATTTATTTATTTATTTATTTATTTATTTATTTATTTATTTATTTATTTATTTGTTTGTTTATTTGTTTGTTTGTTTGTTTGTTTGTTTGTTTGCTTATTTATTTGGTTAGTTAGTTAGTTAGTTAGACTTTTATCGCCACCCCCTTGCCAAAGCAACTCGAGGCAGCTTAGTCTAACCAATGAGAATACTAAAATATAAAAGCATCCCCACAATAATTAAAACCATAAAAGCATTAAAAACTGTTAAAATACCCCTCCACATTCACAACAGTTAAAGAATAAAACCAAGATGGCATTCATATGAACCAGCCGGGGGGGGGGGCTGCTCCATAGGCAGCACCCCACACCCACTGGGCCAGCCAAGTTTTGAGGCCTTTCCTAAAGGCTAATAACTCTGACTGAAGGCATAGTTCCGTCAGTAGGAGGCTCCACCGGGCCAGAGCAAATACCAAAAAGGCCCTTCTTCTAGTGCTAGAAAGGTGAGCCTCTCTAGCTGTTGGTACCATTAGGGAGCCCCTCTGGTCCACTCTGGTGGGATAGGATGATATCCTTGGGGTGATACAGTCTCTTAGGTAACCTGGTCCACTACCATGTAGGGCTTTAAAGGTAGTAACCAGCACCTTGAATTGGACCCAGAGGCACACTGGCAACCAATGCAGCTACTGCAACAAGGGTGAGGCATGAGCATAACATCCACACCCCATCACCACGTGGGCAGCTGCATTTTACACCAGTTGCAGCCTCTGAATGGACATCAAGGGCAGCCCCATGTAGAGCACATTGCAGTAATCTAGTCTGGCAGCCTGTACTAATCCCAGCTAATGAGGGAGTGGTAGAGGCAGCAAGGGCACTCTGATGATACTTTGCTTGATAGAATTTGCCAGGAGTCACTCTGACTAATTAATTCAACTCTAGCTCATCCTTGGTTTCCTTCTGGTTGGAATGCTTAAGGCATGCCCAGTGGCATCAACTGTGCCATCACTCCCATTCCCAGTGGGAGGTTTTGACACTCTCCCATTGCCAGTCTTCACCTGTCAGATGGAACCACATGGCCCCTCCTGTCCACAGGTCTGTTTTTGAGATACTGTATACTCTATCTCCATTCTCTTGAGAGTTCAGTGGTTCAGGAAGGGGTTTGTTAGATCAATTAACCAACTCTGTGGGCTATGGGGTGTCCTTCCACCTCTAGTCTCCTGCTTCTGTAGAGACCTGAAAGCCTTCCTCTTCCACCATTCCTTTAATACCTCCTAGATCTCAGTCTCCCCTGGCCTCCGTCCTTGCTCCCCTTACTGTCACCCCCTGAACTGACCCTTTTGGTTCCCCACTTCTCTCTGGGTCAGATTGCTCCCCCAGTTTACTAGGGTTGCAAACTCTGGGCAGTCAGGCATTGGTGGTGGTATCTCCAGTCATTCCTCACCATAGGTTGCACATGTCTGTGTCTGTTTAAATTGGCATACAAACACTTGTGGTTGTAATCAAACAGGGGGTGACTTTATAGTCTCACACTGTCAATATAATCTTCAAGTCAACGCGGAGTCATCCAATATATGTTGACATGTGAATGGAAAAGGAATAGCTGGGAACACAACTAAATGAGATCTTGGTGATATGTGTTAGGAGTTTTTTGTATTCCTGTTTTTAAAAAATACCTTTCTTGCACTTGCACATAGACATTCTTTCTGTGTGGCAAAGGAGTCAGATAGGAATTGTAGTACTAGACATATTAGGCTAACCATTCCATTTCTGATGTAAAGGACACACAGTCCACAGAGGGAGAAAAATATAACACAAGACCAGAGTGATCCTAGTATATCTTGTTTGCTGACCCCCTCTTGTATTCTCTGTGCACTACTTCTGTGTCATCCAGCTGCAGTGATTTGCCTGATACAGCATGTGAAGTTTGCCTTTGCAGTCTTTCAAGCTGCACTGTCAGCTGGTACCACCACCTTGGCCCTTCTAATCAGATTCTGAATAGTGATAGGAAATTGGCTGGGGAAGCAGGGGGGGAGGGAGAGAGGCAAGCAAGCTCTTGCTGACAAGCACTGCTGATAAATTTAGCTCTTGGGTCAGGCAGTCAGCACTGGTATGACACTTGTCCCCAATAACCTCCTGATTTAAATTGTCAAAATAATCCAGGTTGGAGGGGCATCTCAGATACAGACTGAAGCCGCTTTCAGAGTTTTTGTGCCTGAAGAGCCACTGATTTCAATGAGAGGAGGGCTGGGGCATCATGTAATTATGTCGTACTGGACTAAAGATAGGCTCACTGAAATACTTTTATATCCAATAGATGCTCAGATCAGCTACTGAAAGGGAAAACATACAACTGGAGGGAAAACAACATACAACAGTGATGGCGAATCTTGGCATTCCAGCTGTTCTTGAACTTGAATTCCCAGAAGCCCTGGTCAGTAGAAGTGCCTACATGGGCTCCTGGGAATTGAAGTCCAAGAACACCTGGAGTGCCAAGGCTTGCCATCTCTGAAATACAACATCTCTGGAGAATATGTAAATGCCTGTCAGTCAAGGACAGAAATGAGGCCCATAATGCTACCTGAATTGACCCAATGAACTCAAAACAATGGGTCCTTTACTTTACTTTACTTACTTACTAACCCTCATCTACAGGGACACAGGCACACTCCCTACACTGTGACACTCAAAAACACTTTCTCAGTGTTTTACACAAAACAGATCTCAGAAATGCCAGCCTCAGGAAATTCTGACTAGCAACAGTTTGAATGCCCTTATGCTTTGCTCTTGGGACTGCAGTGGCTCAAGTCACTAAGACACTGACTGGGAGGCGGAAGGTCAGCAGTTCGATCCCCAAGTACTGCAGGATGGAAAGAGCTCCCGTCTCTGTCCCAGCTCCTGCCAACCTAGCAGTTCGAAAGCAAGAAATTGCAAGTAGATAAATAGGGACCACTTTGGTGGGAAGGTAACAGCGTTCCGTGGGCTCCCGTGTCTAGTCATGCCTGCCACATGACCATGGAAATGTCTGCAGAAGCAGACAGCGCTGGCTCTTCGGCTTAGAAACAGAGATGAGCACTGGCCCCTAGAGTCGGATACGACTGGCTTTCGAGCAAGGGAAACCTTTACCTTTACCTATGCTTTGCTCTGTCAGCACTGTTTCAGCAATGCAACACACACGTATAAAGGCAGGAAGGACAAAACCTGGCAGTTCCTATGGGGCTTTTCATCTGTGAAAAACATGCATGAGATATTCAGGACCTATCTGGGGGAGAGAAAGGACCAAAGTATGCTTTGTTGTTGTAGGTGAAACTGTTTGAAGAGGTAAAAGATACAGTTGTACCTTGCTTAAAGAGCTTAATGTGTTCCACAGGATTGCTCTTTAAGCGAGTTTGCTCTTTAAGCGAAACACCAGTGTAAGTGACCAATTGTGACTTCTGGTGGGGAGGGGGATTGCAAACCCCGATTTATTTGTTAAGCGAGTTTTTGGTTGGTTTTATTTGTTAAGTGAAGCAAACATTCAAAGAAAATTCTGCTATTAAGCAAGTTACTCTTTAAGCGAGGTGCTCTTTATGCGAGGTTTGACTGTATTTCATTACCCTACCATTAAGTTTTGAAAGGAGTGTGTGTGTGAGAGAGAGGGGGATGTAACAAGAACACCAGAAGGCAAGAAATCCCAACACTGCTTGTTATGTGACTCAATTTTTTATCTACAAACTTATCTGTAGGATAACCTTCCAATCACCTTAATCACTTGCATGTTTCCCCCCCTGCAGATTGGGGCATTCACACATTATAGGTTCTCTTAGTAGCATAAACTGTTTCACTTGGATACTCCTGACTGCTGGAGGAGAGTAGGGTAGTGGGTGTGTTTATGTCTCCTGTTTCAAGGAGAGCAGAGCTTGTACAAAAAGTTTTGTTTCCTGGGACAGAAGGTGCCTAGTACTGAAGGTCAGCCAAATGCTTTTCACAATGTTACCCTAAGTCTTTTTATCTTCCTACTGTTTTCTACTTTTCTTAGCATTAATGCCTCTTCCAGTGTGGCCTTAGTTTACTCATTTAGACTCCTGATGACACTTCTGACTTGATACACTCTGCTGTTGTTGTTCAGCTGCACAGTTGAGTCCAACCCACTGTGATCATATAGACCACAGCACAACAGGGTGTTCTGTCATCCACCATCCTTCAGAGTCTGCCCATATTCATGCCAACTCTGTCAACAATACTGTCTAACCATCACATCCTCTGCCAACCCCTTCTCTTTTTGCTTTCAATCTCTCCTCGCATCAGGGCCTTCTTCGGCAAATCTTCTCTTGTGGTGGCCAAGTATTTGAGCTTCACCTTCAGTATCTGTCCTTCTAAGGAGCAGTCAGGGTTGATTTCCTTTAGGATTGACTAGTTTGATCTCATTGCTGTCCAGGGGATTCTCAAAAGTCTTCTCCGGCACCACAGATGAAGGCATATGTCTTTTGCGCTCAGCCTTCCTTATGGTCCAGCTCTCACAGCCATACATTGCTACTGGGAAGACAATTATTTTCACCATGCGGACTTTTGTCGACAGGGTGATATATCTACTTTTTATTATGATGCTTAGGTTTGCCATAGTTTGCCTCCCAAGGGGTAAGCATCTTTTTATTTCATAACTGCAATTGCCATCTGCAGTGATCTTTGACCCCAAGAAAGTGAAGTCTAGAACCCATTTATTTGTATTTCTTGTGGTCCCTAGCATTTGTAATTTTCTCCTCTAGGAAGATTTCCAGTTTTATTTTGGCTGTCTTTCTTTTTGTCCAATGTTCATTTCATTTTCCTCTTTCCCAGCCTTCGCACCACACCCAGAATTTTGAATTCTACAGTGAGTTGATCTTGGCCTTGAGCCACCATTACATGTGGTCTGGAGTGATTGGATCTGGAGTCAATAGTATCTGGAGAGCTGCTAATTCTCCATCATAACTGCTATAGGCAATATAAGTGGAAGAGCACAATTTCGTGGAGGGAGTGAATCCACTTTGGGTTTTTATCTGAACTTTGACTAGCTTATCCAAGGCACTGAAAATTTGCAGAGATAGGGTTTTCCATTTTCAAACCTTCTGTAAAGTTCAGACTAACCCCCTGAATGTGTTGGCTGCAAAATGAGAGTTACCAGCTTCTATTGCCTATAAATGATGTCATATTTTACATGAGCCAGTAGCATTTTTTCCCAACAATAGATCCAACTTACTTGATATTGTCCTAAAGAAGATCAGACTGATCCTCAGAGATACAAGGCTGTTGAAGGGTGGAAATCCTAAGGGTAATGTTATTGCCATCCTTGATGCCATCCTGATGGAGAAAAGGAGGCCTATCTGCCCAGACTTTTCTATAAAAATATTAAAACTTTCTTTTCAAATATGCCTGTCTGCCTGTGCAGACTTGTGCCTGTGTATCTGTGTGTGAAAGACAGACAGGAAGACTGTGAGCTAGGCTTATTTAACAGCAAGGAGAAAAATCTGACATACTTCTTGCCCTTCCCAATTCACTGCCTTCACAACTTGCATCATGGGTACAACAGATAGAACATTCTGACAGGCAAAATGAGTGACACCTGTCAAAATGCTCTCCCTGCTTCGTGATGTGAGCTGGGAAGATAGCAGATTCTAATACCTGCAAGGCACCTATCATAAATTGTTGCCTCCTGTATCAAGGATACAAATGATAAAGATAGCGAATTCTGACAGGGAAGTGACAGCCATCCACATTTCCTAGAAGTACCTGATTTATATCAGGCTGCAAAATGATACAATCATCATCTCACTGCTGGAAGCATGGGCATGCTGGATGGGTCCCCCCCCCACCCTTTTTTGTGAGATCCTATTTCTTTTTTTACCCATTCCCCCAAATTAAGCCCTGCGATTTAATTCCATTCTATCTCTGCTTAGGTAAAAAGCAGAGTGGAAAATCTAGTGCCACTTCATACAGTTAAAAGTATTATTTCATCGCTTTCCTGTGATACATTTCCACAGTGGCCAAGAATAAGCTGTGTGTGTGAACCATTTGAGTCGAACCTTGACTTTGGGTATGACTAGACTGGGAAGCTGAAACAAGGTAATTCGGCTCTACTGCAGTTTGTCTCAAAACTTCAATTATGGTTGAAATCACAATGAGTGCTCACATGTCTTTTGCTGGATGAAAGGGAGTACCCTTGAGCCTGCTAGCCACCACTGGTGATCTTGTTCCGGGTTCAGGCAGTGTGTGCCTACTTGAGGGTTTCAACTTGCTGCCAGGACATCAATGGCAGCAATGCTTCTATACCAACTGTAACAATAGCCACCACTGTTTCCCTGGTACCTTCTGCTCTTCCTCCTCATGGTTTGGCTCATCTTGCTGCCTTGACACTGCTGGGAGTAGGGTGCATCACTTTTGCACCACCCTAGCCACAACAACAGTAACAATAGTAGCCATTGCCACTTCCCTGTCTTCTTTTGCTGCTCCTCTCCTCCTCTGTAAAAGTGACACTCAAGCCATGTCTGCCTCTGTCTTTTATTATGTCTGCCTTCCTTCCCTCTGTTTGGCTGCCCTTTTTTAAAACACAGAACTTGTCTAGCGCTAATCTGATGTATTTATGTAATGGACCAGCAGCTTTTTTTAAAAATAGAGACACTTGGGGGGACTGACACCATGGAGAGGATGTTCCTGCAGTTTTTAACATCATGTCCCAATTGCCTACATCATCACATCAACACTTACTATCCACAGAATGCTCACTTGACCTTTCTTCACAACAAAACAACTGCTTACACCATGAAAAGTCCATTCAAATCATGTTGGCATTTTAAAAAGTAGAATCTCCCAGCAGCACAGAAGAAAAAGCACTTTGGGAGGGAAAACAGCTGGACAGATTTGAATCAGCCTTTGTGTGGGTAGAAAAATATTTCCGTATTCACCTGTGCTATATGTGGAACAATTCCAATGGTATTTGACCATGTAGTCAAGTGCTTTATTTACCTGTTACATTTGAAGCACTGAGATGGGGGAGAACACTGGCTCATTTTGATTAAAGGTAAAGGTCTCCCTTGCTTGAAAGCCAGTTGTGTCAAACTCTAAGGGGCAGTGCTCATCACCATTTATAGCCAAGATGACAGTGATGTTGGTCTCTGCAGATGCTGCAGTGCACAGAATGCTTCTGCTTTTCCAGTTGAAATGGTACCTCTTTATCTACTTGCAATTCCTTTCAAACTGCTTGGTTGGCAGGAGCTGGACAATCTACAGGCACTCACTCCACCACACAGCACTTGAGTCTCAACCACAAAGCCATCACAGCTCTTCACTTTGATTACAGTTTCCCTAATGTTGTAAGTTTTGGTGAGAACTTGCCAAGTTTTGATGCTAACTTGTCAAACAAGCACTGTTGGAATGAAAATTTGAACAGGAACATGTCTGTGTTCTTGTATTTGCACTTTTCCAGTATTTGCTATGCAATTTTCTGAACAATTGTACATAATACACAAACTTGTGTAGTGAAAAGGCAGACAAATTTAAAATGCAAAGCAAGGAGAAAATAAAACATTGAGTGATTTCTATACTTACTCCTCACACTTCTACCAAGAAGTTTTAGATGCCAGAGACAATACTTTCCCACCAACCCTTTTATCCTGGCAAAAATTTTGCGAGCTAGGTTAGGGTGAGAATGTGTGACTGATGCAAGGTCATCTAGCAATTTTTGTGCTTTACTGAGACTTAAATCCTGGTCTCTCCCCAGTCCTAGTCCATTATTCTCATCACTATTTTATGCAGTTTTGGGGAAGCTGTGGGGATACATGTGTGAGCATTTTAACGCTATATGCAAGAACAAAAAAGCCACTAAATCCAGAAAGAGAAAAATATAAGGTCATGACTTTCTTCTTCTTCTTCTTCTTCTTCTTCTTCTTCTTCTTCTTCTTCTTCATTAAAAATTGAGTTCATTGCAGATGCTGTTTGCAGAGGATGAGTTCCACATGGCAATAATCAGAAAACTGCCAGGTAATAGAAAATTTCTTACATTTTTGCTGGGTAGTTTCAGATTAGGAATGGAAAGCTAATATGGATGCTTTGTACATATCACCTATTGTTCAAATCAACATCCTATCCTGATGCTCCAAATAACTCTAGTTCTTAGCCATGAATGGGTACTTTTCTATGGGGCTACATATAGAGCAATGTTAACAACTGTAAAGTTGTATAATAATGCAGTAGTTCTTTAGGATAAATTAAACCATTAGTATTCTTAGTACAGGGGATTAGTGGGTAAGACACTAAACTGGAAGGTTGAAGTTCAAGACCCGAGTACTACATGATGGAGTGAGCTCCCATCTCTGTCCCAGCTCCTGCCAACCTAGCAGTTTGAAAGCAAGAAATTGCAAGTAGATAAATAGGTACCACTTCAGTGGGAAGGCAAACAGTGTCTATGTATGGCTGCTACATGTCCACCGAAATGTCTGCAAATGCAGACCGCAATGGCTCTTTGACTATGAACAGAGATGAGCACTGAACCCTAGAGTTGGATACAACTGGCTTTCAAGCATGGGTGATCTTTGCCTTTACTTTTTCTCACCACAAGCCTTTATTTCTACCACACTTTTGCACCTTAGAAAGCAGTCTATACTATAGCTCTGTTAACCTATCAAGAATTTAAATAAAACTAAAGATACATGAAATTGAGTTAAAATGTTCAGTTCCCTGACCTGCTCATCAAACCTCCATCCCCCCAGCAATGGTTTCATCACAAGAAAATGAAAGAGACCTTCATATTCTGGAAGCCTATGAACTGCTTTGATGTTTAACCCTGCTCATCCCCTTGGTGCCTGGGAATGGGCGGGAAAGTTTTGTGCTTAAAATATCCAACATTCGTTATGCTTTCAACCAAAGTTTTGTAAACATTTTCCTATTTAGAATATTCCCAGACTCCCCCAAGTGGCTAGCTAGAAAATGCAACTCTGAAGATGCTGCAAGAAAGTGAAGCCTCCTGATAGTCATTATGCTTAATGAGCTAGATTCCTGCATTCTGATATACACTATCTTTCTCCTGTTAATTACAGAGCATTTGTTTGACAAGAATCAGTGTGTGTGTGTGACAAGGGGAGGGGTTCCTCTTGCAAGCTGATCACATTCATGCACGTTTTGTCAATTTCTGCAAATGTAATCAGATCCTCAAGAAAAACCACTTTTAGTCCAAAAAAGGGAGACTAAAGCTGTATTAAAGGATTAAAAAACTACAGGTGGATCTCCCTGATTTATCATTAACTATTCATGTTCATTTCTGTAATGTCTTTTTTTCTTTATTTTATAGCTCGACCATGTACTTTTAATTTGGAAACAACAGGGTGATCCTATATGTGTCTATTCAGATGCAAGTCCTGTGACATACACTTGTACAGAATTGCAGCCTACATCACATTTTAGATAGTGGGTCTTTCTCACAAATAAGTATCCCTAGGACTGTAGTCTTATACAAATATCCTGGGATCTATATTGCTGGGGAATACCCACTAGGGGCCTGGGTTCAAGTCCCCAATTAGTCATGGAAACTCACAGGGCATTTGTGAGACTGGTAAAACTATATCTCACTGACCTTGAAAGCCCTATTTGGGGTACTGTATATTGGTTGCCACTTGAAGGCACATAATAAAAATATTGCTAAGAGGATTCTCTTTAGGATTGCTGTAAACCACATTTAAAACAGAACAACCCTTGCCAGAAATACAATGTTCCTGCTGACAATCTGAATTTGATCCTCCTCCTGACAGCTTCCAGGTTGATTCAGCTTTTCATCTTTCTGAGATGAGTAAAAAGGACTACACAGCTTGAGGGTGGGGATGGGGACTGAATTTTGCAGAATTACCTTGTGAACTCCCAGAGAGCACTCAATGCTCCACAGGGTGGTATATAATTATAATTCCTATTGCTTGCTATTGCTGCTCTTTAGTAGAGAAGTAGCAATGGATGCTAAAAGAACTAAGCAAGATAATGACCCTCAACATCCTCGGAATGGATACATGCCTCAATCTTTCAGCTCAGATCTGGAAAGAGCAAACATTCTTGAGGATACACAAGAGCAAAACCAAATTAGAAGATGGTGGAGGGACAACATATAACATTAGAGGGGGATACAGCTAAGAAACTCAGCTTTCTCTATGTCACTTGGAGGACCCTGCAGTGGCGTCGCATAGGGGGCCTCAGAGCGGTGGGCGGCCCTGGGCAGCACATTTTGGGCTATGGGTGTTTTTGGACTACAATTCCAAGAAGCCCTAGTGGGAGCAGGTGCCAGCATCCAGGGGGCGGCAAATTTGGCTTAAGCCCCAGGTAGCTGGAATCTATGCGACATTATTGGGACCCTGAATAGGCTTAGGGTCGGATTGCATATGGGCATGGTTTACATTTGCTTCCCAGAATGATGAGGGTGCCATGGGTCAGATGAATTGATGTCAGGGGTTGGATCTGGCCCACAGGCTGTAGGGCACCCCTGGTTTAAGCAGAGAAAGTGGCAGCGTATAATCTATCTCATCCTGTTCCAAAACACATTACATGGTGTGTTTTACTTCTGCTTCTGGTGGGAGGAACCACATGACCGACCCGCTGAACCATGTGGCTGGGCCACTGAACCATATGACCGGCCTGCTGAACCACATGACCAGCCAACAACCTGAAAAGTTTGGGCACCCCTGCCCTAAATCCAACTTGTTCAAATAGGAGCTACTGGGAGACAACAACATGCTGTGTGAATGTGGAGACACACAGAATATGAGTCATTTTCTAGTCTTCCGGTTACTACTAGAAACATGTACAGAGGAAGATTTAATTTTGGCTAAACACAAAGCCAAGGAAGTGGCTTCATTTTGGCAGTCCAAAGTCTGACCTGGACACAAAAGAAGCAGCAGCAGCTGCTCTTGAGTAAATATCATAAGGTTCTAAAGCAGTGTTTCCCAACCTTTGGCTTTTGAATTTCAATCCCTAGAAATTGAAGTCAATTCCCCAAAGCATAGATCATGTCCCCTGTGGGGCATGGGCCCATGTAGGAAACCACTGTTCTAAAGTATGCGCAGATCACTCACCTTGGTCAGCTACTGGAGCCCAAACCTGGAAGCCTACATTTCTGTGTCTACTCATAAATAAGTCCCAATAGGATTTACTCCTAGGTAAGGGTGTGCACATTGCAGCCCACATCTCTCTGCAGCAGAGAATAGTATCTGAACACTATTATTTCTTAAAATGTTGTGTCAGGCAATACAATAAATAATCCTATCAAACATAATGTTGCAATTACAGTACTGGAATTAAAAAAGTGAAAAATGCTAAAACTAATCTATCGTTCAGAAGTCCAGTCATCACTTCCTGTCGCTCCACGAAAAGGTAAAGGTCACCCTTGCTCGAAATCCAGTCGTATCCGACTCCAGGGTTCAGTGATCATCTCTTTTTCATACCTGAAGAGCCAGCGCTGTCTGCTTCTGCAGACGTTTCCGTGGTCAAGTGGCAGGCATGCCTAGAGCGCACTGAACGCTGTTTACCTTCCCACCGAAGTGGTCCCTATTTATCTACTTGCAATTTCTTGCTTTCGAACTGCTAGGTTGGCAGGAGCTGGGACAAAGACTGGAGCTCATTCCGTCCTGCAGTATTCAGGTCTCGAACTGCTGACCTGCAGCCTTCCAGACAACGTCTTGGCCATTTGAGCCACTGTAGTCCACGAAAAGCCCCCCCCCCTTCCACCGACCAACCCTCGTCCATCTCTGCCTTGAGTCTTGCCAGTGTCTGCGCCTCAATTTGTGCCGCAATTTAAACAATTAAGCCACCTCCGGGCTGTGTGAGAGAGAAATGAAAAACTCGGCCAACCCCTGGGAGGACGAAAGGACCCGAGGCTTCCCGCCGGCTGCTATTGATCCTTTTTAAGTGCCTGCTAATTATTATAGTGCCTGCTAATGAGACCCGTTTACGTCCAATCAAGGACGCTGCGCGGCGAGGGGACAGCAAGAAGACCGAGGAGGAAGCCGCGGCCCCAGACAAGGGCTCCTCCAGTCCCGTCCCTGCGAAATCCGGCCAGGCGGAAAGGGTGTGTGTGTTTCCCTTGGCTTAAAGGGTTAAATTGCGCGAGGGCGCAAAATAATAACAATACTGTAGTATTAAAATAGAAAAAGAGGGGGGGCGTCAGGGAGAGGAGGGGGCGTGGCCGCAAAGGTAGGAGGAAGGGGGCGGGGTTAAGCACAATAAAAGCCACTGAAGAGCGCGGAAAGAACAAGGAGGTTTTCCCCGTGGTTGGAGAAGGTCGGTCCGTCAGTCCTCGCAGTGGGGTGGGGAGTGGCGTTGCTGGAGGCAGACTTGAGAAAACGGGTGAGGGGGTTGCAAAGGAGACAAACAGAGCAAGTAGGGTACACTCTACCTTGCGGGGAGGTCATAGCCAGACCTAAATGACAGCAGTCTTCGCCCAGCCCTTTGATCTCTTCGCTTCCTGCCCGTTCAGCTCTTGGCGTTTTACAGTGATGGCGGACTTTGGCACTCCGGTGTTCTTGAACTTAAATTCCCAGAAGCCCTGATCAGCAGGAGTGTTGACTTGGGCTTCTAGGAATTGAAGTCCAAGAACACCTGGAGTACCACCGTTCGCCATAGACTCCTTGCACACGGGAGGAGTCTGGGTAAAAGGCAGGCCCATGAAATCAGAAAGAGGTCCTTATGACTTCTTATGATTTTTTACGAAGGACCCTTGACAAGTGACCTTCAAATCATAGATTCCCATACTTGACTACAGAGAGCTGCACATGGATTTGCATGAGCAGAAAAACATGGGTCCAAGACATGGATCCTCATGGTTGCACATGATTTTCACATGGGATCAAAACCAAACTGCTGTCAGATTAAAACTGTGTCAGCATTAACGCCCACGGACTATGGTCCTTTTGGTGCATTCTATTATCTTGGGCCAAAATCAGCAAAAGAAGCCCTTTGTGGTCCAATAATGCCCCTGAAGAATTGAATGGTATATCACTACAACGTGCAAAGACTTGGATCTCAAAGCCTAAAATCTGCAATTATCATAGTCTGGTCCATTGGCATAAATGTATGCTGTGATTTGATTGTGATGGTTGTCATTAGTCCTGCTGGAGAAGTCCTTCATTAAGGACAGAGTGGCTACATGAAAAGGAGGACAACACACCCATACCTTTAATAGTCTTGTGAAAGACTGCTAGATGTGCCTCATATCCATGTTTCTGCACTACTTTGGGTCTTGTTGTTAAGTCTAGCACCACTCATGTCTTCAGAGAGTTGGTACACTGAAGAAATCAAGAGGATCCAAGGGTATTCTTACCATAGCTCTAGTAGGTTTTCTTCCCCAAATAGTAGTGAATGGTAATAAAAGATTTGTGTCAGAGAAGAAAACAAGTGAACTTGATCCACGAAAGCTAACAATAAAAATATATAAGTTAGTCTTTAAAGTGCTACAGTGTTTTAAATTTTATTTTGTTTGTTTTGTTTTGTTTTCTGATATGCCTGAACCACAGACTAACACGGCCACTATTCCAAAAAAGATTTGTGGTTTCACTGGTTCATTCTTTAAACACAAAGGTGACTTCTTCTTCTTCTTCTTCTTCTTCTTCTTCTTCTTCTTCTTCTTCTTCTTCTTCTTCTTCTTCTTCTTCTTCTTCTTCTTCTTCTTCTTCTTCTTCTTCTTCTTCTTCTTCTTCTTCTTCTTCTTCTTCTTCTTCTTCTTCTTCTTCTTCTTCTTATTATTATTATTATTATTATTATTATTATTATTATTATTATTATTATTATTTCGATTTATATGCCGCCCTACTTGGTGAAAACCAACTCGGGGTGGCTCCCAACATACAATTAAATACAATATAACAATTCAATAATGATACAATATAAAATAGAGTGTAACAAAACAAAATAAATATAACCACAATACAATCAGGATACAGTCCATATCCAGTACCAATGGACAATAAACAATATACTCACAATACAATCCATACCCAATACAAAAAATAATAATATTATACAATAATCGATTTAACAATATGAAATACCATCCCCAATATTAATATACATCCTCTCTACCACAACCACAATTCAGTCCTAGTACAGCTGCGGCGAGATCCTACCCCCTATCCCCAGGTGGTCTCTGGGTGGCGGCGGGACAATGTCCAGGTGTTCTGGCTTCTCTTAGCCCCCCCGGCCGAGAATGAGAGGAGCAAGCGGTCTAAAGTCTAAACATTAAACTTAACATTTTATTGTGCTTTGGGGGTGCCTTCCTCTGTGGAAATCATGTGAAAATCATGGAGATTCATAAGAAGCCATGCTTTGGGTTGGTTATTTTGCACCATGCACTGAACAATTTATGATTCCTGAATTATATTCTATTGGTACATATGGTGTTTGTGATTTCAGGGTGGCTTTAGGAGGATCCTACATAAAATATGTTGATCTATGATGATCTGTGCCTTAGATTCAAGTTTTTGCACATATTTATTTATTTATTGGTCACATTTATATGCCACCCAACTCGCATAGTGACTCAGGCTGGCTAACATGGAGTCATGAAACAACAATAAAACACAACAATCTAATCATGAGATTTGTCAATACTGTATAATCCTGACAAATATTTAAATTTAAAAGGTTAAAAATTTAGAAAAGTTAGAAGATTAAAAATATTAAAAGAGGGAGGGGAGTTATCATATGAGCCATCAGGCTGGGGTAACCGTGTGACCAGTACCCCACATTTCCCCTGCCAACCATGTTTTTATGTTCTTCCTGAAGGGTAGCAGCTCTGTCTGGAGATGTAGTTCCATTGGCAGGTGGTTCCATAGGGCTGGAGCAGACACAGAGAAGGCCCTCCTTCTGGTGCTAGAGAGATGCACCTCTCTAGCTGAAGGGACAACCAGAGAGTCCCTCTGGTCTGCTCTGGTGAGATGGACAGATGTTCTTAGGGTGACGTGGTCTCTTAGGTATCCTGGCCCACCACCATGTAGGGCTTTAAAGCTAATAATCAGCACCTTGAATTGCACCCAGAGGCATACTGGCAACCAGTGCAGCTCCTGGAGCACTGGTGAGGCGTTTACATAATGCCTGCACCCTGTCACCACACAGGGAGTCACATTCTGGACCAGTTGCAGCCTCAAAATGGTCACCAAAGGCAGCCCCATGTAAAGCGCATTACAGTAGTCAAGTCTGGAGGTGACCAGAGCATGTGTGATCATGAGCAACAAGTCCTGATCTATGAGTTGGCATATCTGATGGATAATACAAAGCTGTGCAAAAGCCCTCCTGTCCACGACTGCCACCTGCTCTTTGAGCAGGAGTTGCAAGTCCAGGAGGACCCCCAGGTTACACACTGGGTCTGTTTGGGGCAAAACCACCCCATCCAGAACCAAAGATGGCAGCTCCCAAGATAACACAGGATCCCTGACCTATAGCCACTCAATCTTGCCAGGATTTAGTTGTAGCCTCTTGTCCCTCATCCAAACCCTGACAGCCTCCAGACACCTGGAAAGGTCTTCCATTGCATCGCCTGGATCTCCACTGGCCGAGATGTATAGCTGGGTATCATCTGAAAACCATACTCACTGTGTTATAATCTATAGGTACAAATGGGACCTATGATTTAACAATGGTTTAGGTTTAATCCCATTTTAAAAAAAACATATGGACACATGAGACTTTGTGTGTTGGATCCATGTTTTTGTGCCATTACAAAGCCACACACCAAATAATCCATTATTTCTGTGTTGCATTCTGTTGAGACAGATGGGACCTTTGATTTAACAGAGGTTTTGATTGTGTCCCAGCTACAAATCATGTGGGTCCAGGAGGATCTGTACATTGGATTCATGTCTTTGTAAAGTGGCACACAACCATGCACAGAAGGACATGGTTTTTGTGTTGTACACTAAAACCCTGACTTACATATGCCTTGAGTTACATAAAATTCAACTTGCATAATGATTTTTGCACTAAAACCACATCCCGATTTACATAAGTGTCCTGATTTACATATCACAATTTCCTATGGGTTTGCTTCAAGTTATGTAAAAAAATAATTTTTCCTATGGGGTTGCTTCAGTTTACATAAATATCATTTTCTTATGATTTGAGTCACATTAAGTAAAAGGCTGATTTACATAAAAGCCTAGGGAACAGACTTTTTACATAAGTAGGGATTTTACTGAACTCTGTGGACAGAGATGGCATCTGTGATTTGATGGTGATTTGGGAGGGGGGGAATCCCTCTAAAATCATATGCAATTATGAGGATCCCTACATTTACACCTCTGGGAATCTATGCACCAAGGGATATGTGATTTCCTCATTGTAGTCCATAGGTAGATATGGTTTGGCAAGGATCCTCCTCAAAAATCACATGATATCACGAGGATCCGTAGCTGATTTCATGCAGTGTGCAAGCACGCTCTATTTAACCAGCTTCGTGCAAAGCGAGGCTTGCAAATTGGGCGAGGGAGTGGGGAAAAAAGTGACTCTGCCTTTCCAGCTTTCTACCTCCATCCCCTCCACGTGGGAGACGAGTCGCATCAGAGAGCGCCCAGGCCGGGCCCAACAAGGGTTGGCGGGTGTCAGGGCCAGTAGCCAGAGGGGGTGACCAGGGTGGGCTTGGCCCACCCTGAGACAGCAGTTTGTCTACCCTGGCAAAGTGTGGTTTCCCATAGGAATGCATCGAAAAGAGGCTTTGATGCCCGTCCTGAAAAAATATTCGCCCACCCACATCTAGAATCCTGGCTATGGCTCTTCCCTAGCCAGGAGTTGGCAGGAAACAGAAGAGTGTGTGTGTGTGTGTGTGTGTGTGTGTGTGTGTGAGAGAGAGAGAGAGAGAGAGAAGGGGGTGAACGCGCAGCTGCAAAAGTCACGTCCTGGGCACGGCAAGGGGCTGCCCTGCAACTGACGGAAAGGCTTCCTTCCGTCCCTTAGGGAGAAGCGCTCGCTCGTTTCCCCTCCTCCTCAAAAAGAAAGAAACCTCCCTATTATTATTATTATTATTATTATTATTATTATTATTATTATTATTATTATTATTATTATTATTATTATTATTATTATTATTATTATTATTCCCCCTGAGGCGTAGAAGGGTTGCCTTTGCTTCCTTTCCTCAGGGCGAGTGTCTCCTCATTCCTCTCCCGCTCTTTTTGCGTGTGTGTAATTCTTTTGCTGGGGGGGAGGGGGTTACTTGAGTCCGGAAAGGGTGGGTGGGGGCTCTTGTTCCGAGGTGGGAGGTGGGGCGAGAGGGCGGCGTGTGTGGCAAAGGCCCTCCTCCCCCTCCTCCTCCGGCTGCCTCAGCCTAGTAGTGGCTCCTTGCCATTGGCTCGGTGCAACGGAGCGGCAAGGCTGCGCGCTATAATAGCGCCCTGCCCGCGCGCGGGAGCCGCTCAGACTCTCCTCGGGCCGAGCGCGCCAGAGGGAGGCTGAGGCTTGCAGCCGGGCTGCCCCTCCTCCCATTCCCTCCCCCTCCTGCTCCCCCTCCCGGCTCAGCCAGCGCTGAGAGAGAGAGAGAGAGAGAGAGAGAGAGGCGGCGCGAGGCTCCGGTCCACGCCTGCCGGCTCTCGCCGTCGCCTCTGGCTGTGGCTGGCGCGGCGCTCTCCCTCCGCTGGCCCTGCGGAAAGGAGCCAGGCAGCTCCTCCGCCTGCGCCCGCTGCCTCAGCCGGGGAAGAGGTGGAGGAGGAGGAGGGGGCGAGCCCTAGCCGTCCTCCGCCGCCGCTCCCGCTCCGAGCCTCTCCCCGCACTCGCCTCAGCCGCCGCCGCCTCCTCCATACCCCCCCATCCCCTCCCCCCCCGCGGGGGCCGGACTGATCCGGGGGCGCCGGCGGGGTGCATGGCCTCGGCCGCCGCCGCCCGCGAGGCTCCTGCCCCATGGAGTGTTACTACATTGTCATCAGCTCGGCGCACCTCAGCAACGGGCACTTTCGCAACATCAAGGGGGTTTTCCGAGGTCCGCTCAGCAAGAACGGCAACAAAACTCTGGTAAGGGCTTGCCTTTTGTTTGCCTCTCGCGCCTTCCTCGGGGGCTCCGCGGGGCTCGGGCGCTCTCAGGGGGGGCGGGGGGGCGCGGCCCCGCGCTCCGGCGTGCCCGCTCCTTCCTTCCCGCTTGGAGCCCCGCCATCCGGGGATGCCTGGCTGGGGCTTCAGCACCCCGGAGCCCTGGACAGCTCCGAGCGGCGCGCGAAGGGCGAGGGGTGGGCGGGGTGGGAGTGAGATCGGAGAAGACCGAGAAGGGAGCCTTTGCCTCGCCCGGAGGCGCTCCTCCATCTCCACCCAAGTCCAGTTTGGGAGTCTGAGCTGCTTTACTTGAGTTCCGGGGCCTGTTTGCTGATGGCGAAGCCCCGACCGACATGGGAGTCTGCGATTCCAAAAGAGGCAGCTCCTCTTTTTGTTCCCAAAGGACGGGAGTGCTAAGCAAGGGGGGGGGGGGGCAAACTTCTCCGGCGAAGCTGTTGACTCCAGAAAAAGGGGCCCCCGTATCGTTCCCGGGCTGTTTCCGACCTTGCCATTAGCAGGAGCAGCCTCGCCTAAATAAGACCAAAGAGATCCCATGGTTTTGACCCCAAGGGTTGCAGAAATGTGGCGAGGATTCTGCCAGTTAAGAACATCTGTTTCCCATTAAGGATGGGAAGAAGCAACTTTTGGCAGGTGAAGAATAGTTAATGCCTGGCTAGGAAGTCATCCTTTTTGAGCTTAGTGGGGCTCCTGGCTTCAGGTGACATGATGGGGCATTAGTCTACAGTACATCATGGGATGGCATGTGGTCCATAAAATGCAGCTAGGGAAATGGCTTTTGTGTACTCAGGCAGCTGTCCAAATGATGTGTGTGTGAGAGAGAGAGAGAGAGAGAGAGAGAGAGAGAGAGAGAGAGAGAAAGAGAGAGAGAGAGGCAACTCCTGGCAACCCATGCTTGTCTTGTCTTAGTGTGATCTGGCTTGTTCTGTCCAACTCTCAGGGAGAGTTTCAGCTGAAAAGTAATTCTTTCTTGAGAACTTCAGTTTCCTTTAAAGTGATTTCTGGCATATAGGAAAGACTACTGACTGTAGACCTCCTAGGTCACAGCAGTGGCTAACCTTGGCTCTCCAGCTGTTCTTGGACTTCAATTCCGAGAAGCCCCTGTCAGCACACCCAGTGCTCAGGGCTTCTGGGAATTGAAGTCTGAGAACAGCTGGAGTGCCAAGGTTAGCCACCACTGTGACCTAGGATCTCAGCCAAACTCTGGTAGATATCAGAAACAATACTTCAAAAGTTCTGTAGTGTAGAGTATAGTTTTGGAAGTAACATGAGAAAACACAGCCTTCTCATTGCACATTGGTTCTGAAACTTTTCTGTAGTAACAAGGAAGAAAGGAGAATTATGTGTACAATTTAGTTAGTCAATTAGACATAATAAAATAAACTTTTATCATTCCAGTAAAACTACACTAGATATAAAAACATTACATGGCTCATTTAAATAGTCAATTTTTCTTCTTCTTTTATCCTGGGAACAGCTGCAATTGGATTCTTGCAAAAAATAAGTCATCATTGTTCTCATCTTCCCACTCTCTCATACTGTCAAGGAATGGGGCTAAATAAAGTTATCTGATGCTGGAATATAGCTGACAATGCAATAAATAGTTAGGAAGATCTTCTGCTTCACATTGGTGAAGTCTTTCTTGTACTGGGGGTGGCTAAAATTGTCCTTGTTGCAACATTGTATCAGTGTGCTCAAAATGAAGATGAGTGAAAGACTTACCCTGTTTTTTAATTGAGAAAGACAAGTATTTTTTCCTCCTGTAATTCAGTTTTAGTCCTAGCCAGCCATTTCATAGATCTTACAGATGACAGTTCAGCTATACTCAATTGTGCATGGATATCTAATACTCTTTTTTAAAAAAAATATTTATCTTATTGAAATTTAACACACTTATAGCCTCAACACTAAAACTATGATCTGAAGGCAATTTTGAAAAATTTAAAGACCAAGATTTCTGAATCATTTGTTCATTTAAACATACTGTACTTTGGAAAGCCTGACACCATTTGAGATAGGTTATCCAATGAATAACATCCTGAGAAAACAAAGATCTGATAGAGTTGCTGTTCTGAACTCATCTCTAATTACATGGGATTGGGAGGTTCTTGACACTCCTGAGATCAAACATAAACATTCTAATTATTGACAAATCCCCAGATTTCTGTGCCAAACATTAACACTGACAATTCTTGTACCTTGTGCACCTTTGTAACTGACTGTATTAATCCAGGATACTTATACAACTGTACTGTTCTTCAGTAGCTTATTCAACATATAAACATAGACAGATATCTTCACAGCACACCAGTTTAACTAAGGAGACCATGTTCTGGTACATGAAAAACTTTGCTCAAGAAGTATTATGATCCCACCCGTTCTACTTTTGTGGAGTCTAAAAGCTACTTACAAAATGTCTCTCTCCCTCCCCCCCCCCATTATAATTTTTGATTTGCTATTGTTAATTACAAAGTCATTTTGTTGAAAAGAAGCACTAAACTTTCTTAGCGGTCTTTGCAGACCTAGCTATGTTGTAGAAAGCAGGATGATATCATCTTCATATTTAAAAAGTTACTTGACTTGTCCAGGGTTTTAGGCATATGAAAATTGAGGCCATGCACAGCTGAAATCACATTGCTGATATAAACATTAAAGAGGAATGGTGCCAAAATGCAGACCTGCCAAGCACCTATAACTGTAGGGATCTAATTTGTTAAAGCATGGTTTATATCCATTCCATCAAGTTGACTTGTGCCTTTATGAGGAAGAGAAATCTCTTATCAGTACTGTACTTAATTTTTTCCCATCAAAGGTTTCCATTTATTGACATTAAAGAAGTTCTTAATCAATAGATATAGTATAGAGCTGTCCACCCCTTGCAGTGTATTTTGTTATTAAATGGAGCAGGGTGAAACAATTATCAATAACAGACCTGTGACTTAAGCCTGCCAGTTCTTCTACTAGGATGGACTTTAGCTTGGCTAAGCCTCCCATTTCTATAAAACAAATTTTGCATTGGTTTTGACTGCAGTATCTGTTAGGCTAATCAGTGTATGCTTTCTGGGGTCCTTTAACTCTCCTTTTTTAAGCAATGTAACAACTATGCTGAAGTACCAGCCACTTGGAATGCACCCAATATTATTTATGTGAGTGAACAAACCAGACAGTAAAGCAGCCTACCAGTCTAAACTGTACTTAAAAAGTTCAGAGGGCATGAAATCCTCTACCAGAGCTTTGTTATTCTTTAATTCTTTAATGACTTAATGGCTTAATGTCTTGCTTGGTGACAGGAGGCCATTTAGGGAGATCGTTTATGTTCCCAAGAGATTTTTCCGCAAAGAATATTCTGTCAACTTTTATCTGCTCCCTGAAACAGTAAAAAACTTCCCAAAATGAGGCAGATATAGCTGTCTCAAAATTATGCAAAAATTCATCCAACTTTCTGACAACTAATGGCTAAAACTGTGCTGAGTTTTTGTTTGCAGCCTCCTCCTCTAAACCCAGCCAACTTTTAGCAGCATAACTGGCTTTTCTAGCTGTAACAATTTTATATTCTAATAAGGAGCATGGAGGGACTGCGGTGCCTCAGGTGATTAAGATGTTGAACTTGACAACTGGAAGTCGGCAGGTCAGCAGTTCAAGTACTGCATGATGGAGTGAGCTCCCATCTCTGTCCCAGCTCCTGCCAACCTAGGTGTTCAAAAGCAAGAAATTGCAGGTAGATAAATAGGTACCACTTTGGTGGGAACGTAAGCAGCATTCCATGGACTCTGGTGTCTAGTCATGCCCGCCACATGTCCGCGGAAATGTCTGCAAACACAGACAGCACTGACTCTTTGGCTATAAACAAAGATGAGCACTGAACCCTATAGTTGGATATGACTGGCTTTCAAGCAAGGGCAACATTTACCATTTACCTAAGGGACATGGATGTATAAGCTCTGATGAGTTATGAACATTTCTCATTTGTTTCCTCAAATGCTTCATCGGTCTTCAAAATTCAGCATCAAACCAGAGGCATTTTTCATTCGTAAAGCCAATTGCTGTAACAGAGATAACAACAAAGATAAATAAAGTCGCAAGGAACTTGGCAATTCGCTGTACTGTACTTCCGTTTTATGGGAGAGTTGTTGTTGTTGCTGCTGCTGCTGCTGTTGTCTATGTGTGTGCTGAGCAGGTATATATAAAGATTAGCAAAGTTTGAATCAAATCCCAAAATAGTTTTTGTAGTCAGGCTTAACAGAAATAACAGTGTCTGAGAGAAAGCAAGTAAATTATTTTTTTCCGCAATAACTGTTTCAAACTGTCTTCAGCAACATTATTCTGTTCCCTTGAAATATCCTGTTTATTCATATTCTATGAAAAGGAGATGGCAAGAACAAGCCAGAAGAATTGCACATGTGTGGGTAGCAATATCTTAATGAAAAGAAAGTATTATGTAGGAAATATGTCACTTGACCTTTACTTTCTATTACATTCTTCAAGGAAGGATGAGACTTAAATGTTTCACTGTTCCAATTCTGATGCAACATGCAACTCTCACACATCTGAATTCATCTTGACTAAGCTCTATAAAATTTGCTAGCCACTTTTTATTCCTTGTGTGCCTCAAGATTTTGGAGCCATTTATCACTGCACATCTTTGCTCACTAATACCATGCTTCTATCTTTAATTACTGAGGGTTCAGGCCCCATAACACCTAAAAGGTATTTCCAAGAGAATATACATAGAATCACAAGCTAGACAATGGGCTTAAATCCCAGATGTAGGTAACCAATTTTTTTACAATGGAAATACTTAGGATCTGCATTAAAGTTTATAAAGATGCCTGCTGAAAAGTTTAAATATCAGTCCAATCTGAGTGGAAACATGCACCTACAAACTGACGTACAGTTGTACCTCATTTAAAAAGCATAATGTGTTCCACAGAATTGCTCTTTAAGTGACTTTGCTTTTTAAGTGAAACACCATTGTACATGACCAATTGTGACTTCTGGTGGAGGGGGGAATGCGAACTTGTTAAACAAGTTTTTGGTTGGTTTTATTTGTTAAGTGAAGCGAACATTCAGAGAAAATTCTGCTCTTTCAGCAAGTTACTCTTTAAGCGAGGCACTCTTTATGCGAGGTTTGGGTGTACTTCATTTGTTTAAATTTTATTCCATCTTTCTCTTCCCAAAGGAGAAGTAGTTGCAAAGGTTTGTCAAGTTAATTGACATCTGACATATCTGAATATCAGCCTGAAATACTCTAAAGCATTCATAAGCATTGAATATTTTGTTATTCTGACCTAGTGCATTGATTCCTGCTTATTCAGCACATTTGAGAGCAAATCTATATTTTCATAAGAATGTATAAACCTTCTTACACGGTTAGTTTTAAAAAGCACATGTTTACAGCAATTCTTGGACCTAGGTATAATAGTTTTCTCCCTTGTGGTTGTTTGATGAGTGGTTAAATTGGCCTTTGCCTCAGATATAATTTAGTTTCTATATTTGGGGAGTTAAAAAAAGAATAAGTTAATGAAAGTAATACAGCTGACTTCTTGAAAGTAAATATAAAGAAAATCTGCTTATAATACAACATTTCCCTTTAAAGCAAATTCAAGATTATTCCACAGAGACAATCAACATGGAAGCAAATGTACTCCTAAAAATAATTTAACATAGAAAAGCTAGCCAAGAAGATGTGAGTTTTTCATTTTTTTAAAAATCAAGTCTGTGTAATTTTTTAAATGTCTTTCTCCCTTCTTCTTGTAACATAAAGGGTAAAATGCATTTATTCCAAAAGTAAAAGAACAGAGGAAAATTAGGGCTGCTATCAAGTAAATGAGATAATGTAATGTAAGATTTATTCTATTAGCATATAAATAAAATCCACACAATTTTCCATGCTACTAGATTAGTCATTCCGGAAAAAAAATTGTCCTTAGATCTTCTTTTTTTGTGTCTAGGCCAGACATGAAACTGCCAAAAATGAAGTCACCTTTTGGTGAGTTCATTCTGCAGTTCCTTTGCTTGACCTAGTATGAGAAAGATAAGCCAGCATCACAAGGTTGCCATTACCAGGATACGCCTGATTGTGGTCTAAACATACCACAATCTTCAAGGAGGCTCTTTCTGTGAGTCATCTTAGCAGGCCTCATGTTAGAAGAAGAATGAAGAAAGTGTGGCCCTCTAAAAGTTAGTGTATGTCTATTTCCTACACTCTTTATCATTGCCCAGTTGCCTGGGATTATTGGGAATTGAAGCAAAGCAACATGTGGAGCACCATAAATTCCCAAGCATTGCAGTATGGGAAGCTTCTACAAGAGCTCAGGAAGAAGTGTAGAATGACTCTTCTAAATAAATGCTTATCACCCATGTTTTTTGTGAAATGCATGTATTTAATAATAACAGACATTTAAAAATGTAATTTAATCTTGAACTCTTTTTTTTATCAACTGAAAATTTTAAAGTGCAGTTGTACCATTAATAGTTGCAGGCAAAGCTTAAAAAAATACACTTTTGGATTATTCCTAGAGTAGTACATTCCTCTGTTATCTGTAGTTATATCTCCAAAGCAAGTTACTACAACCAGTTTTTGTGACATATGGAGTATGGTTAAATACAACTCTTTTCATTCTGTGCATTGAATTAGGTCTAAGCATTATTCATGATATCTTGGCTTGTCTCTGCCCTGAAAGGTTTAAAGGATCATTCCACCAAAAAAAAAATACACCTAGACCTCTTTTTGTCTATAAAATGAAATGAAAATTTATGCACACCTTTTTGTGACATCAACAATACTGTAGGTAATGTGTTAGCATGGTCAATGTGTTTGCCGGTAGGGAAGTAAAAAGTTTGACCAAGAAAAATGTGTGCTATGCCAGAAGGGTAAGGGCCTGAAGTACTTACTGCTTAAATAGTGAATACATTTGAAATACAGTATAATAAAGTACAAGGACTCTCCATTATGAAGATTGCTTTAGTCTTATGTTTGTGTAATTTTCGCATTGACCAAGAGGGGCCACTGCTGAGCAGTTTATCCCCATCTTCTGCACAGTAGTGTTTCTTCTGGTAGTTAATTCTGCTGAGTTCTTTGATTTCCGGAATGTGAACTCTGCAGCAGTGGGGTGAATTCCACTCCTGGTAAGAATCTCTCTCTAGTGAGAACAGAAGTAGAAATCCCAGGCGTCCATGATCTTCCTCAAATATCTTGTGGAGAGTGAGATAGTAGGCACTGTTGCCCTACTGCTCAAGGGATGACTGATAGGATCATGCTCAGCACTGATGATGACAGAAAAGGTTAAAGAATCTCCATCCAGTCTTGCATAGAAAGAAAGTAAGACAAAACTTCTTCGTCACAATATTTTCAGTTCCAATAGGAAATAAACATAAATATTTAAAAGAGACTGAAGAAGAATCATTTTTAAAAATGGAAGGGAGGTGAGAATAGTCTGGTAAAGTCAATATAAATACAAACACAAGACTGAAGAATATAGATTTTGACCTAGAAAATGTTGAATAAATGCTGTCATTTAAAAACCAGTAGGGAGAAAAGTTATTTTCTTAAGGGAGTTGGAGGAGATTTCATAAGCTGATGTAAACTGAACAAATAAGAACATAACTTTAGACATGTCTAGTCAGATGTATTATCCCACTGATTTTATTGAGGCTTACTACTGGGTAAATGGATATAGGAAAGGAGTTGTACAGAGTATGGGATTGACTGCAAATGTTGGAGATGCAGGTAGCTGTAGCATAACTTATACAACTGTGGCTACAGAATCATAAACACTTGGAAACAGCAACATGGAACTCAATAGAACTTGATTCTTACTAGTTTAGATAACAATGGAGATCCAGTGTAAAAATTCCAATACTTACAACAAAACTTGGCAAGAATGTGTATTACAGTGAAGTAAAAAGAGAATGCGGCCAATAAATCGCCAAGTTTCATTTCAATTACTGCTTGTTTGTCTTCCAAGGCGTAGTATCTGCCAAACAGAAAAATATTGGGCACACAATGAAATTCAGTGTATGGTTTATTTTGGCAATTGAAGGAAACATGCTTTTAAACAAATCTTCTTAATGGACATATGTATGAGCCAGAACTTGAAAAAGTTACTTTTTTAATGCTCAACAGTTCCACAAATCCTCCAGTCAGTGTGGTCACATTGTAAGAGAATTTGCAAATTGTAGTTCAGAAAAGTACCCCCCCTTTAAAAAAAAAAATGCATGTACTTATATGCAGGGATGGAGGAATCACAATTTGGGATCAAAATTGCTGGGAGAAACACCAACAATTTGAGATATGCAGATGATACCACCCTAATGGCAGAAAGTGAGGAGGAACTAAAGAAGCTCCTGATTAGGTTGAAAGAAGAAAGTGAAAAAGCTGGCATGAGACTCAATATCAAGAAAACCAAGATAATGGCAACAGGCCCTATCAGTCCCTGGAAAATAGATGGGGAAGAAGTAGAAGCAGTGACAGATTTTACTTTCCTAGGATCAAAGCTCACTGCAGATGGTGATTGCAGCCATGAAATAAAAACGCGACTGATTCTTGGGAAGCAAGCGATGAGAAACCTGGGGAGCATAGTGAAAAGTAGAGACATCACATTGCAAACAAAGATTCGCATAGTCAAAGCAATGGTATTCCCTGTGGCAATGTATGGTTGTGAGAGCTGGACCATTAGGAAAGCTGAGCGCAGAAGAATAGACGCCTTTGAGATGTGGTGTTGGAGGAGAGTTTTGAGAGTCCCCTGGACAGCGAGGAGAACAAATAGGTCAATCTTAGAAGAAACCCTGACTGCTCCTTAGAAGGTCAAATAATAAAGATGAAGCTAAAGTACTTTGGACAGCAAATGAGAAGAGAGGATTCACTTGAGAAAGCCTTGATGCGTGGAAAGGTTGAGGGCAAAAGAAGAAGGGGGCGGCCAAAAATGAGATGGCTAGATGGTATTGTGGAGACAATGGGCACAGAGCTGAGTGAGTTGAGGGGGATGGTGGAGGATAGGAGTGCCTGGCGGACAGTGGTCCATGGGGTCATAGAGGGTCAGAATCGACTGTGCGACTGAACAACAACAAACTTATATGTGGGTATGCAGCATGTGGTTGTGAGTGACCAGATGGTGTTTCTCACACCAACATTCAGTACCACAGATGTACAGACTGCATTATTTCAGTTCAGCCAAATACAACAGGCCCAAATTGGTTCTTGAGTAACTGTTGTAAAATGAGCCTCCCAAACAGCCCATTCTAGTTCCCACTGCCTCTGAAGGTGTTCTGACAATGTTGCCATTCCTGTCCAGCATCTGGGTTTTGGGGTACACCCCTGGCCCACTGGCAGTCTTGACGCTTCCAGTGTACTCTCCCTCCTGCCTAGAAAATGGAGCTTGTAGGGCTTAGTGGGTCGGAAGTGCTTGTGTGCCTCAGCGCATAGAATGCAAAGCTGGACCTCCACACTGGTCCTGGAGTCTTAAAAAAAAGATGTAGAACCAGTCACCCAGTGGGAAAGTTTACTCTGGGTTTCCCCCTCTAATGTAGACCAATAGCAACACTTGTAGTGGCTCTTGTAGTGGGTTGCCACCAATCAGGCTTGGCTTCCTCATCCTCCCATTCCTCGGACACCTCTGTCTCCTCTGTTTCATCCTCCATCCTGTTTATCATTCCCTTTATATTCTCCCACTCCCCCTTGGCTTTGCTGCCTGCCTCAGACTTTACATTTATACCCACCCCAGTGCCCTCTGGGATCCCGACATGGCAGCCTTCCTCTTCTGCTATTCTCTCAGCACCCATATCTAGCTCTGGGTATTGTATTTCTGGGTTTTATTGGTCAGGGGCAATAGCCCATAGACAGTTGTGCTGTTCTCTGTTTTACAACCTATCATGGCATTTAGAATCCCATTGCTTTGATGTCAGATCATAGCTTTGCAATCCATGACCTCTGTTGAAATTTGGGATAAAGAACCAGTATCTTACAAACTTAATCTGCCCTATGGTTGTTCCTTAGCCGCAAGTCTCTCTCCAGCCTAAGACCCTTGCCCCACTAGTGCAGGAACAGAAATTCCTTGCCATCTCTGATCAATAACTGGAAGTAACTGTTTGAGAGCTTTTTTCTTTCTTTCTTGCATGCAGAAAAGATAATGAACACTTAATTTGGGCACATATTTCCCAGATAATCTTGAAGAAGGCCCTCTCAACCCTGGAATGCAATTCCTTCAAAAACAGCCCCATTCAAGTCATATCAAACCTACACATTAGTGGCCAACATTAAGAGCAGTCATAGTCACATAAATGCGAGGGGTCTAGTTTTGTTGGATGTATGCCAGTTGCACGTAGACCAATTTGCTGATGGTAGAAGAGCACCTTGGGTGATTGCTAAGGCTGGATTGAAGAAACTGTTGTACATATTGCTTTTTTGGTATTTGTCAGAGGTGAAAATGAAAACCTTATGGAGTGTCAACATATGTTGTTGGCGGCACAGTAGGCAGAATAATAAGGGTAAGGCATGCAGAGAGTGTCTCGAGTGCCTGGTTATATCTTAGCTGTTAAAATGTTTGTGTCCCATTTTGTTCAGCCTGGTGAGTATGCTGGACTTGCAAAACAAAAAACAAAACAAAAAAACAAAACAAAAAACAAAAGCAAATTCAGAAATTTATGTTAGAGAATAATTACAGTCAACCTCGCATAAAGAGCACCTCACTTAGAGAGTAACTCCCTTAAAGAACAGAATTTTCTCTGGATGATCACCTCGGTTAACAAATAAAACCAACCTCACTTAACAACTAAATCAGGGTTCGCAATCCCCCCACCAAAAGTCACAATTGATCACTTTCAATGGTGTTTCGCTTAAAGAGCAAATTCACTTAAAGAGCAATCCCGTGGAACGCATTGTGCTCTTTAAGTGAGGTACCACTGTACCTGTATTATTACCTGTTAAAAATTATTTCAAGGTATGAAAAGTTACTCTTCAGAAAAGTTCCAGGTCTTGATTTTTATAATTGTGTGAATGCTTGTAAGACCGCTCATTTCAGAAGTGTGCTATTTCAATCCAGCAAAGGGTATTTTTTGCGTAGGCAGTTTTGTCCATCTGTTGACTGAACAATCACCTGACTGACTGACCAACTGATCGATCGATCGATCGATCGATCGATCGATCGATCTATCTATCTATCTATCTATCTATCTATCTATCTATCTATCTATCTATCTATCTATCTATCTATCTATCTATCTATCTATCTATCTATCTATCTATCTATCTGAAAATGTTTTCAAAGGCTCTTTCCCCCCATTGCACAGAACAGAAGAGTTTGCTACAATTATATCCCACTTCTCCATGGAGCTTATGCTGGCATTTATGATCTCCTTTCCCAATTTTCTATTCACAACAATCCTGTGAGGTAAGTTAGGCTGAAATACAAGGCTCAGTACTCTTTGTAGTTCTAGTCCAGCACCCTTACCACTATGCCACAGTCCTTGCTGTCAAGGTAACAGCTTCCTGTGTGCTGTGTCTAGTCATGCCTGCCACATGTCCATGGAAATGTCTGCAGATGCAGATAGCACTGGGTCTCTGGCGATAAACAGAGATTAGCACCCCACCCTAGAGTCAGACATGACTGGCTTTTGAACAAGGGATACCTTTACCTAAGAACTGCATACATCCCTCAAAGCAAAGCTAGATCCTGCTATCTAGCATGATAAGTCTTTCAGGGCCTACTGACAGAAGAAGCCTAGCAAAGAACACTCTGCCTATTGCTAAGCCTCCCTCAGTGCTAAAGTTGGCTTTGAGCTATTTACATTCAGAGGAACCAAACCGTATAGCAAAGTGACTTAACATTGGCTCATTCAATCTAATGAAGTGAGTGCTTTAGTAAAATACTTATTCATGCTATGGTTTATTTGATGAAGTTAGAATATTCAGTAGTGTTTGTTACTAGAAACTGGTTCCTCTCAGATTTGATAACTGTGGCACAGACTGTATTTTAATTTTAGCACATAATGCAGTATTTTACTGTTAGTGCTAGAATAAGTGGGAGATGCTGTCTTTGCATAAAACTAGCCTTGATTTTAATTGGCTTTGTTTGTTTGACTTTTAGCCATATGCTAACGGACTGAGAATCTGCATCGTCAGTGAATATACCTCAATGCACTGGGAGTTTGGCATTCTTTGAGTGGAGTTGCTTAGCACATGTGCTGCTGAGCAGTGGGCTGAGGGAATAAGCAGGCTGCTTTATTTGCTAGCTAGGAACTGGCTTGTGAATAAATTGGAACACTCATTGCTATGAAAAATAAAGATGTGGAAAAAGGCATTCCCCCCACCCCAGAGATGCCATGTATGTGACTTTCTTCAAAGCATATATTCTTCTCTCTGTGTGTTTTAATTATTTAGTGAAGCTATATGTGCACATTATTTATCTAAATTGTACTTCCCTTGTAGCAGCTCATCCATGTCTTAGTGGTAGTCTGGGAGGTGATAAGTAGACCAACAATCAGCCGCAATCTGTGTCCTTAATATTCTGTCCTTCCTGAAGTTCCAAATGTGGTATCACTGAAGAAACGGGTAAATGCTGCTACATGAGCGAAGGCTAAAGCTTGAATGCATATATCACCAACTGATCCCTTAGAAATGTTTCTGTTCAAAGCAAAGCAATTGCTAATAAGTGAGGCCAATACTCCAGCTCCGGCCAAAATAGAAAACTATAAGGAGACCAACCCAAAATGTCTACAGAGCTTCTTCAGGGCTCACCAAAGACCGATGGCTGACTAAGGCAAAGAAACATGTGGAAGCCAACTGGACTGGGAGTTGAATCTATCTTTCCCATTGAGGATAGAAGCCTATCATACACTGTAGCTAAAGAAAAGCAGCTTAATGTGGAACTTTTTCATGTAAATGAAATGCCACCAAAGGTTATCAAATCACTCATGGCATTAGTCCTGACTTACATAGACTTAGACATGTGATGGTGAACCTTGGCACTCTAGTTATTTTTTGGACTTCAATTCCCAGAAGCCCAAGCATCTGTGAATCCACATGAATGGGTTTACTGCAATTCATCCAGCCCACACTGCCTTTACCGCTCGCGGAAGTAAAATGTGCCCATATTAGTGTGTTTTACTTCTGCTTCCGGGAGCGACGAGAGTAGTGTGGGTTGGATGAATTGCAGTAAATCCATTCATGTGGATTCACAGGGTGCTTGGGATTCTGGAAATTGATGGCCAAGAACATCTGGAGTGCCAAGGTTCACCATCACTGCCTTTGACCCTCCCATGTTATTTAGCTTATCAGGCAGCAAGGGATCTCCAATGGTTTCACTCTTGGGTGAGTACTTGAGCATCTTCCCATGTAATTTTCACCATGTATTTCGAGGATATCCTTGTTGTCCTTTAACATTAGGAGGGTCCAACTTATTGCCATCTTAGAGATCCTGTTTTTCTCTATATGAAAAATATAGCCTGCCATTTGGAATCTTCTTTGTGCAACAATGTTATGTTGTTTGCACGAGGCACTCCTTCAAAGCACCTTCTCATTCAGCAAAGGCAACTCTGTTGGAAGACTTCAAGTCCCTTGTTGATATTTGCTGATGACTTCCAAGTTTCACAGGCATAGATGGCTGTTGGGATCATTTTGGAGGTGAACAAATGGATTTTAATTTTCAGCTATATAGATGGCGAGGACCATATCATATTCATTCAAGATTCTTATTGCTGCTTCTATGGTGGTTTTAGTTTTACAGGGATGGGTTGCTAGCCCTACATCAAACCCTTCTCCTTTCTCAGCAATGGCAGAGTTAGCATTTGTCCCGAGCTTGTTTATATTTTTGTCTGTGAATTACTCTTGCCTGTAAAGAAATTTTAAAGTCAGACAAGTAAAGTCAGACCTGGGACGTCTTGCTGGTAAAAGTAACTTTTGACTTGATTCCGATTCCCAGGAGCTGAGCCTAAAACCAAACCATGTCACTAAAGTGAAGCGAGGAAAAGGTTGCTTACGATTATTTCTATTCTCCCCTGACTCCCCTTAAGGTAAAATTTTGTTGCATTTCATTTAAGTGAAAAAAATGACACTTAGCAACTTTTCATCTTAATGCTGAAAAGAAAAAACAGAAACAGTCAAGCCAGTGATTGAAAAATTACATAGACTACAAAGTTTCCAGTTTCCTGTCCTTTTGAGCACAAGGCATATCTGGGGATGGAAGGGCTAGAAACTCTATAATTACTGTAATCTTATTCCTTAGTAACCAATACTGTCATTATATTCCGTTGGCTCTAACCCATCTAGCCTTGTATTCTATAAGCTTAAATTTTGGAGGATTTCTCACCAGATTTTTAACCTCCTGAAGAGTTAACAACATAGATATGAAGGGATATCTGCTTAGGCAGATAAATGAGCAGTCAGAAGTTATAGACAGGTGGCTTTGCGAAATATTCCTTTGGAATTGCTACCGGTGTTTGAAGGAATTTATTGTCATGACACACATGACTTTCAAACACATCAGCAGGTGAACTGACCTTTAAATGTGATCCTTCTCAAAGAGGTACTGACAGAGTAAGGTCTCTTAATTTATATTCATTTTGCCAGAGGCTCAGCTAGCATAGCCCAGTTCCACGGAATTTAATAAGAGTGAGATGGTCTTAGAACATCCAGAGACCTGATCTATTATCTCTAAGGGGAAGAGATCTTTTTGTTAAGCTCTATATGCTAATAATGGAATATAACTTTGTACATTGAAAATTGCTAAATGCTGAACCAAGTCTCCAAGGCTTTATTTATCATTTTGGAAGAATTTGGAAGTGCTGTAATTCATTAGACATAATGATTTTTTTCCTAAAGGAAAAAAAAGCAATACATGAGGGATTATAATAATAATTTTGTGAAAGTTTTTTTTACTGGAGAAACGCCACTCACATGACACCCGTATGAGGCTCCTTTCATGTCCCCAAGAGCTAGGACAGAAACGGGCACACAATCTGTCATGCAGTATCCAGGTCTTGAACTGCTGACTTGCCATCCTTCCAGCTAACAAGGTGAGTTTCTTAACCACTGAGCCACTGCAGCCCTTACTGAGGGATTAAAAAGATCATTTTAATAAGAAAGTTACAATATTTAATGAAATAGTTAAAATATTTACTATTTTTGACAGGGATTAAAAAGAGTAAATATTGTAACTATTTTAGTTACTCTTCAGTCTCATGAAAATAAATGTAGGACTTGTCTACAGTCAGTGTTGGAAACTTTTTAAAAGGTGCTTAAGGGTGGGAGAAGGAGCAAATTGTTGTTTGGCAAAATCCCTATGTCCAGATAGCACTTTGCTTTTCTGATGTGGGTACAGCAGCCCCAGCAGGCTCCAATCAGTGTGTATGGGGGAACAGTGCTTTGCAGCTGATGGGGGAAATTTTCCCCATGTCAGCTGCAAAGAAGCAGTCCGCCCTGCCAATGATTCGACTCTGATTAGTGACTTGGTGGGAATGGCAGCAGCAGCGGATTACCTCTTTGCATCTGATGTAGGAAAGTTTCCCTCCATGAGACGCAAAGCACTGTTTGATTTTTATCCCTGAGCCCACTGCTGAATCCCATTAGCAGCAGGTGTGAGGATAAAAGCTGCATTGTGTGGTCCATTCTATTTTATCCCATCCCCAGTTTGTTTTATATAGTGGGAATGGGATATAATAAAGTTGGGCAATTTAGTGTAACCCCCATGGGGTATCAAAATAGCTTGGGGGTAGGTTGGGGTGGATTAACCTGACTGCAGTATTGATGGGTTGGACTAACCCACCCCAAACAGTGGGCTATACAACTGTGAAAACAGCCTCTTGCTTTAAAACTGTAACTAAAGATAAGGGACTACTGCAGAAGGAATTGAAATGGGAATTATAGCAGATTACTTTTCAATACTTTAAGTTCTTCTTTTATGAATATGCAAGGGAAAAGGGCCACATATCAGTGGAGAAGGACCTTTTCAGTGGTTGCAATGGATGTAAATTTGGGTGCTGTTGGGGGCAGGTTGGGGGGGATGAGAATGGTTGTGGACCAACTATAGGCATTTTTGGAAGAGACTGATAGTCTAGATCAGGGGTGCTGAAACTATGGCCCATGGGCCCAATTAGGCCCACGCATATCATTAATGTGGCCCACCTGGGCTCACTGCGGACCACCCCTCCACCCGCCCCCACTGCCTGATGTCAGCAGCTGCTCCAAGCAGCTTCTGGCTCGGTCTCATCCCCTCTGCAACCTTTTCCAAAGCCGATTGTTGCATAGGGGAAATTTTTGGAGCCTCCTCTGTTTAAAAATCCACTGTGCTAGGAGAGCCCCCTTCGAGGTTTACCCTTCCAGCGCTGCAGATTTTGAATCACAGGAGGCTCCAAAAATTTCCCCAATGTAGCAATTGGCTTTGGCAAAGGCTGCAGAGGGGATGGGACTGAGCCAGAGGCTGCTCGAAGCATCTGGGACAAAGTGTGATCGCTGCTGCTGCCGCCACCATCGCTGATGTCAAAACTGTCAGCAGTGGGAGCAGCCCTCCTCCGGCCCCTGCAGCTGTGTGTCGGGGGCAGGACTGGTCTGCGGGGAAAAAAGTTTGGGCACTACTGGTCTAGATCCATTTCATTTGGTGTTTAAACCTGGCCATGGAACTGAGACATCATTTGCTAGATGACCTACTGCTGGAGGTTGATAGGGGCAATATTGATCCTCCTGGAACTCTCAGCAGCTTTGTCAATCTGATACGATTAGGCCTAGGGGGCTCAGCCTTGTGCTGACTCTAATCATTCCTTGATGGCCATGACCAGATGATACACCTGAAGGAGGCTGTGTCAACTCCTTGGATGCAAGTGTTTGGGGTGTTTAATATCTTTATGAACCTGCTGGGTTTGGTCATATGGGAATTTGGAATTAGGCCTCACCAATATGAGAATAACACACACAACTCCTGTCCTTTTCATCAGCAAAGGATGCCATCAGGTTTTTGGACCATTGGCTGCAATAAGGGACTGGATGCATTTTAACAGTTTGAGATTAAATACAAACAAGGAGACCTTGTTGTTTGGAAAGATTCCTGCTTGGTTAGGTGTTTCCAGGCCTCAACTGAAAGAGTATACTGACTTGAGCTTCTGGGAATTGAAGTCAAAGAACACCGGGAGTTCCAAGGCTGGCCATCACTGCACTAATTCATGCATTGGCAATCTTGAGAATTTATTACTGTAGTGTACTGTACCATGGGACTACCTTTAAAGATGGTACAGAAGCTGCATCTGGTGGAGAATGTTGGTGTGGGGTTGGAGAGATTTGATCACATTTCCCTAACTCTGGCTTGCCTGGACTATCTGTCTGTAGGCTTGAATGGGGTACCATTCAAGGTTTTGGTGTTAATATATAAAGCTTTAGTCTAAAGTGGTTCCCAACAAGGGGTACACAGCCCACAGGTGGACTTCAATTCCCAGAAGCCTAAGTCAGTACATTGGCTGATCAGTGCTTTGGGGAAATGACTTAGGCTTCTGGGAATTGAAGTCCAAACACCAGCATTTGGGAAACACTGGTCTAAACGATTCCTGTTGAACCATCAGCACCACTCTTTGACGAATCATGCTTGGGCAACATGTTTTTCTGAGACTGGTAGGCTGAGAGTCTCAAAGCCAAGGAAAGCTTGGAAGTTCATCTCAATTGCTTGGTCCTTTTATGTTGTGGTCCTGAGGTTATAGAATAGCTTATCTGATTATATTTGTCAGGCCCACATATTGCAAGTCTCCTGTAAGCTTGTAAAAACGAAGCTATTTAAAGAGGCATTTCAGAAAATGTTGCCTCTGGAATGATGATGACCCCACTGCAGTTATTGTTGTTATAAATGCCATCAACGGGTTGATTCCTTCACCTGGCCCTGTGGCTCAAGGATTCTGGGCATTCTAAAAAAGTTATGTTTCCAAACCCTTCTGTTAATTTGGCCATTTTGAATAGCTTTAGTTATACCAGATTTTTAAAAATTATATTGTGAGCCACCTTTGATCTTTGAGAGAAAAGGTGGGATAGAAAGTAAATACTTTTTAGTTCCAGTATCAGCTCCAGGTGCCAACACCGAAGATGGCTTGAAAGTCTTTAACTAGAAATAGAGCCTTCTCGGTGGTGGTACCAATATTCTGGAATACACTACCGGTGAAGCTGCACCAGGCCCTATCACTGGCTATTTTTTAAAAAAACAACAACTAAAACACTCTTTTTTAAAGAAGGCATTTCAGGGTGTTGTCCCCTTATTGATATTAGCCAGTTAGGTTCAGTCCTGATGCCATCAGACGCCAACTTGTTTAGTTTAGTTTAGTTTGTGAGGTATTTGTTGGTGGTGGGTTTTGATTTGCTGCAGATATTTCTGTTATTGTTTTCTCTGCTTGTTCACTGCCCAGATTGGGTTAACATCCAGATGGGTGGTATAGAAATCCAATAAATAAATAAATAAATAAATAAATAAATAAATAAATAAAATGACACATTCACCATTTTGTTGACCCTACTCTTTCCCCAGGCAACAGCAGACAAGCAATTATATGAAAATGGGTTATGAATATCCATATTAAAGTTTGCCACATATCTGTGTGATATAATCCGCATTTTCCTGTTGCTTGGGTGCTCAAAAGTCATGTATTCTTAAATCTAATATTTGAAAATCAAATATTTGGTGTGTTTGTATTTTTTAAATTTGTAAATTCCTAGCTGTGCACGTGCTTTAATATATATTGATTAAATACCCTTTTCTTCTCTGGATCACATTAATGGCCTCTGATGTATGAATTTCTGAGGTAAATTTAGCTTTTTTCCCATCTCCTTTCTCAGGATGTGCAAAATGTGTATTTCCATAGGGAAATTCAAACCCAGCCAATTGCTTCCCCTTCCTTATTTCTGACTTGTTTACTTTGTTACATTGGTATGTCAGTGGCATTACTAAAAATGCTAGCGTAGTACCATTTTTACTTTTAAAGAGCCACAACTCTATAAGCACAGTGGGCTAACTGTGTATTTTAATTAAAATTTCATGTAGTTGAAGTCCACAAATGCTTTCTGAAAATGCCATCTGTCGTTCAGGCTGTCTGTTCTCAACCTGTTCTAAGTGTAGCATTTCTCAAATTTCTCTGTATTTCTCGACCATCATCCAAATGGGCGTTGGATGTGGAAATGTATTCGTACAAGCAATGAAAACATGAACATTACAAATATTCACCATTAAACAGCACAAAATATTAGATGCTTTTAAAGCCAAGATTCTTGAGTGATTTATTGAATAATGGCATTTTAACATATACATATGACTGGAATATGGTATTACTTCAAGAAAGCACTCCTAATGCATAACTAATGTGTGTAGACAGTATTCAATTTATTTCAAGAGTTATTACAAATAACTTGTGGAGGGGGAGCATATATGATTAATGTAAGTGCAATATTGGATAAAATTATTTTGAAAGGGTGAAGAATATTTTGCATACCGCACCAGGGTAGGGACTGAAAAGAGATATGTAAATATTCTAAAACATTCATCTGGCATTTGCCTTCCTCCAAGATCTACTTTGTGTCCCTACAGTATAAACATATGAGCCCACACATTGGCACAGGGAGAGTCATTCTTCATTAAAATCTTACATTTTAGCATATGAAAAGTCTTTTAATGTATTTCTCTTGATACATTTCCCAAAACACTCTGGTACATTTTTCCACAGTGAAAGCCCAGTATTTTTATTTGATGACATGGTGAGTTATAGAGGTTTTGTTGGTTTAATCATTCCCTATTCAAAACAATATGTTTCCAAGACAGAGTAATCATGATTAAGCATCACTTCCGCAATTAGGCTGATATGCAGTGCAGACTGGCCTTTAGAAAAATTAACCTTGGACCACAGTTCCCAAAATCCCAATTCTGGCAGCCAGTAGTGGAAGTTCTAGTTTGAAAAAGTAGCTTTTTCCAGGCTGTACATTAGTCAGTCAAAAGGTAGCTTCCAGGAGCAGATATGGGATGCTACAAATAATGACAATAGTGAAATTGATAGTTACTTAATTTGATGTTGTCGCTGTATTGTCAGCCATAAAAGGAGATGCATCTGGGTTGTTGTTTTTTACTCATGAGCTTGGATTGGAAAATGATGCACTTTAATTTGTGGGATGGGAAGGGGTTTGATGTTCTGCTGAAGCTGAAACTGTGCTTCTACCACCTTCTAGTGTAGAGATACCAAAAAATCTTTTCCAGCAGCGCTGCCTATTTGAGACATTTATTTACAACCAAACATCAGCTTTCTCTCCCCGTTTTAACAGAAATAATAATAATAAAAAACATGTCTACCAACAGCATCTCCAACAGACTGAAGATTTTATACAAGAGCCACAAAAGAGGGGATCACAAGAATTCACAAATTGTGGTAGCCTGAAAACAGGAAAGGAATAAGATGCATCTCCCAAATAATATCATTCACTTGTTCCCCTCCATTAACCTAGATACATGGGGTGGCTTGTCTAATTTTTCAGGCACATGGAGAGTGTGGGTGTATGACAGAGGAGCAGCTGGAAATAGTAGGTGAAAGTCTATGTTGTGAGAAGGAAAAGCAATCTATGATGAAGACTTGTCATGGGGCAAGAGAGTTTCAGGAATTGGATTATTATTATTATTATTATTATTATTATTATTATTATTATTATTATTATTATTATTATTATTATTATTATTATTATTATTATTATTATTATTATTATTGATTACAACTCCCTGGATACCACAATCATTATATCCAATATGCTGGCTTTGGATGTCAAAGTGCTGTTACTCTGAACAAGCAGTGTTTCCCATTTCTGGATAGTTGTGAGCATTGTTCTGATGTAGTAGGAACTAATTCTGATAGGGGGCAGGGAATAAATGAGGCTTTGGTGACCAAGGTAAATCCTTCCCTACACAACCCTCTCTGTGAGTGGTTGTCATGCGGATGGATGGATCTGAAGGCTTAACTGTGAGACTGCAGAGCAGCTATGGTGACTTTATCTCAGGCACCAGGGTGGTGATAAATTATTAATCTTGTGCACTATCAGCACTTCTACTGTAGATGGCAAGACCAACAGCAGCAGCAGCAGCAGCTTTGCTTGGTGCAGATTAGTTCTTCTTCCACTGATTATAGCCTAAGAACATTTTCTACAAGCTGGACTGGATGTTTCTTTGTTTGTTTCACTTGCCCTGCTTTTTTCCAGTATTCATTTCTTCGGTTGCCATTTAAAGGTTCAAATGAAAATGGTGAAAATGTTACTTTAATGCTACTAAGAGCATGGAACTCTAATTCAGCATTCCCCAGACTTGGGTTTTTGGACTTCAATTCCCAGAAGCCTAAGTCAATTTCCCAAATCACTGGTCAGCCAATTACTGAATCAGGCTTCTGGGAGTTGTAGTTCACCACTGTTCTATGGAACATAGTTTGGGAAACACTGCTCTAAATGATAGTTGATGTTTGAAAATGGAGCCATTCAGAGCTCTCTTCAATAAAGTAACATCTCTATGCAAAATATAGTTATCCTACTAATAGCTACTTACACACACACTTGAAGCACTTGTAGAATACTAGTCAGTCATTAAAATGAGAAACTACATTTTTTAAGAAAGAGGAATATAATGGTTAAGGACTAAATATTTGTTTTTGTACCTGTTTTTAGAGATCTGCTGAAAACCTTTGGAATGAATCAACTGAGACCATTGTGTATTTCTATATTCAAACTAGTTGTAATTTGACATTATCTTGTGGGCAGATACATTGAATTGTTTGTGTAGGAGATTCTTTTTTCTGTCGGGCAGGGATTGTCAACCTGTGGTCTGTGGGCCGGATGCAGCTCACAACATCATTTCATGTGGCCCCACCACCACCTCCACCAAACCAGGAAGTGTGATGTGATGGAGGAAGGGCAAAATGGCTGTCTGCCCCCAAAAGCTGTCTGAGGGAGTGTGACCCGGCCCCCAGCTTAAAAAGGTTGAGAACTCATGCTTTAGGGGTTTGAGAAGAGCAGGCATAGCATTAAGATAAATTAAGAGTCTGTAGGAATCACTGCTTCCCCAAACATGAATTTTCTATGTTAAATGGTGGGGTGGGGGACAAGAAACACTTGTATAATTTCTTTTCCTTCTCTATCAGATGTGGAAGGAAAGGAAGAGATGCAAGTGTTTCATATCACACTTGAATCTTTTCTTAACTGTTCTAGTTTTCTTTTGTAAAATGCCATTGTTTTCTCTTGTTGAACAGAACACCAGCAAGCATGAAAGGCTGCACAGAACATGTCAAGGTTTAAGTCTTTGAAATATGAGAGGTTAGCTCTTTCTAAGCGTGGGATTAGATTTTCCTACCACCCTCTTTCCACTGTGATTCCAGGAGCTTCAGGCGGAGATGGGAGACAGGTTGTGAAAAAGCCAGGGGAAAGGCTGAGGAAGTGTGGTGAAAGCACAGCAGCAATTAAGAAGGCTAAAACTTAGATAAATGACAAAACATCAACTCAGAGTATGCAGATAAGTTTATTGTGTGATAAGATCCTAAGGCAGTGATGGTTAGACAATCTTATACTCTTCTGTTGGTTATGTGGTGCCTTTATATGAGCTGAAGTAAATAGAATTACAGATAGAAAGAGAACAGAGTAAAAGCAACATCACATCTGCCTGAATATACATGAGATTTTCCAATATGTGGTGATATGGATGGGAAAGACCTACTTGAATTCCCTTTCCATTGCATCTTCATAATTTCCATTCTAGATTTTTTTCTAGCTGGTGAGGGATTTTTGGTGAAGAATTTTATGGCTGCAAAATTGGTAGCATGTTGAGGCCATAGTGCAAGGCAAATTGAAGGTGGAATAACTTTCACTCAGCATGATTTAGATTCCACAGTTAGTGCAATTGCAGTACAGAAAGTGTTCAGAACAGTAGAAGTTCCAGCTCTGATGATTTTCTGTGATTAATTACAGTATATGGCTATGGACAGGGTCTTTTGGCAATCACTTTTATACTTGACCATTACCTTTCCTGGCTTTGTTTTATCTAATGGCTAGGGGATTATCAACCAAAACGGGAGACTATAAATTCCTTTTTGCGACCATGTGTGGCACCAGTTTCTTTAAAAGAGATGGTAATCAATTTGCTCTTGAAGAAATTTCATCTTGACTCACAAGAAGACAAAATTTTTAGATCTATTACAGTCATCTGCTTCCTGGACACTGTGCTCAACGTAAAAGTGACTAAACAATTCCAAGCGCTCATGAATGAAGCTAATTTAGACAGTGCAAGATTTGAACCCACTTCACTCCTTCTCTAAATCTGGCTTTTGCACAGAAGTAGCCTTGATCCCTAATGGGCAAGATGTGCTGGGTGGAAAATGGGAAGAAAAATGCCCATCATGGTTCTTGTGGAATTGTCAATACTGTAGTTTTAATTAGCACATTGGTGCACATCTTCTGGGAAAGATATCTAGTGGAGGTGTGGGGTATTGTATTGCACTGATTCTGCTGCTTTGGTAGATGGTACCAGAAAGTGGAATTGTCATAACAGGATGATGCATTCTGCTCTCTGTGTTTTTCCATATATACATATTGTTCCCCAACCAGAAATTAAAGAAATGAGACATAACAGTGGAATGAAAGGGCTGCAAATGTATTGACTGTTAGGTTCCTGTAACACAGAGGGGTTATGATGCAGTACATAACTTACATCAAGGACCAGGTTTTATCTTGACCACCTATTCTGGACATCCAGGACGAGCCCTAGCCCTAGGGCTTTGTTATAACTCAACCCTGGCCAGCCTACTTGTGAGAGTGAAAAGCAGAGACATCACATTGCAAACAAAAATTCACATAGTCAAAGCAGTGGTATTCCCTGTGGCAATGTATGGTTGTGAGAGCTGGACCATTAGGAAAGCTGAGTGCAGAAGAATAGACGCCTTTGAGATGTGGTGTTGGAGAAGGGTTTTGAGAGTCCCCTGGACAGCGAGGAGAACAAATAGGTCAATCTTAGAAGAAATCAACCCTGACTGCTCCTTAGAAGGTCAAATAATAAAGATGAAGCTAAAGTACTTTGGACATCAAATGAGAAGAGAGGATTCACTTGAGAAAGCCTTGATGCTTGGAAATGTCGAGGACAAAAGAAGAAGCAGCTGGCCCAAGATGAGATGGCTAGATGGTATTGTGGAGACAATGGGCACAGAGCTGAGTGAGTTGAGGGGGATGGTGGAGAACAGGAGTGCCTGGCGGACAGTGGTCCATGGGGTCTCAGAGGGTCGGAATCGACTGTGCGACTGAACAACAACAAGGATGCCACCAGAAGAAGGGAATGGTAAATAACTTCTGAGTGTCCCTACCTAGAAAACCCTGAGAACATTTCCTGTAAGTCAGAATTGACTTCATAGCACATGGTAAAAAATGAAAGACAATGACCCATAAGAAGGGATAGCCCAGAAAGAGGGGTATAGATACCTGGAACAGCAGACTCAACAGACTTCTGGTCACAATTTTCCCTACTGTGATAAAATGTACTGGTTTTATTTTTACGTACAGTACTTCTAATATTCCATCTATCTTTGGGGTCATCACAGGCAAATTTTAGGTTAGAAGTGTCCTGTCTGATTTCTAGCCCCATCCCCTACCTATTGTTGTTTGCACATGAGGAGGGATAATCGGAAGGGGAAACAGTCAATGATGACAATGATGTATGGAGCATCTCTGTGCAATTGGGAACCTTGATTATTTTTTATTTTTAAAACCTCTAGTCAAGCACAGAGACTCCATATCTAGCAGAAGTCCTCCTCAGATAATTTCCCTCTTCACAAGACACTTGTAGTCAGGAGGTGGGATTAGAATTTAGTCCTGCTCATCTTTTCAGATTACAGTAAAACCTCATATAACACTAAAACCTGGTTCCACAAGTCTTGGTGTTATATGATTTTTAGTGTTATCTGATCCTCTATGGGATCCATAGAGATAAATTGTAACCACACAGGCTTTATCGGTTGTTATCTGAAGCATCCCATAGGATCTTAATGTTATCTGATGCAATTCTTCCCCCCAGATTCCTTAATGTTATGCGATTTTAGTGTTATTCGATACTAATGTTATATGAGGTATTACTGTATTCCTTTTTATAATGCCTTCTGCCAAATCCGAATACAGTAATACTTCGGATAACGCTAAGACTTGGTTCCACAAGCCTTGGTGTTATCAGATTTTTAGTGTTATCCGACCCATGTCAAAATCCTATGGGATGGATCGGATAATGTTAAAGCTCCATAGAGATGCATTGTAACCGCACAGGCTTTAGCGGTTGTTATCTGATCCATCCTATAGAACCTTAACGTTATTCGATCCAATTTTCCTCCCCAGATTACTTAACGTTATGCGATTTTAGCGTTATCAGAGGAAACGTTAACCGAGGTATTACTATATTGGTGATCATCATGGCAATCAGCCATGAAGACTATCCTGAGAATATAATGCAGTGGCCTTCCTCATCGCAGCATGACACCCATACCACCTATCCAGTTTGTGAGTCACTTTCTGATCCTGAGCCCTTTTGGAATGCAAACACCTCATCAGCTCCAGGCCAGTATTGCTGAAACTGCTGTCCTCCATCAAGATGGATTCAAGTGGGATTTAATCCACTTTGGGACCATTACCCTTTCCTGTGGACTTCAACACACAAGGCTGTTAGTTCTCAGAGTTGTCAGGTTAGTTAACCACCATCTGACACTCAGTGTTGAGTCACTGCCAGTATGGTCTACTCTATAACCTGGCCAGACTCTATTTATAATGCCTGGATAAGGGTAATGTTCAAGTGGCTAAATACATTTATTGAAACACCCCCTCCAATTGAAGAAACATTCATGAGATGTGAACCCTCATCAGCCATCCAGATGTAGATGTATCATTTCAGTATGAACCAGGCACTTTAGCTCAACTAAAGTTGCAATGGTGAAAGGACTGCAGAAGTCCAGGTGTAAATCTGTCCAAAATAGATGCAGTTTGGCTGGCTGAGCCCCCCTCTTCTGTTTCTGGAAGAAGCCATCACTTGGCATCTTTGTGCTGCTAATACATGACAAGCTGTGGAAAATAAGCTTTTGTATGAGATGAAATATAACTACAATCCAGTGTGGTGTAGTGGATGGAATGTTGAGCTACTACATTAAAGCCCTGGGTTCAGTTCCCCAGTGGGCCATGGAAATGCACAAGGGTGTGTGTGTGGCAATAGTAAAATTACTTCTTGAACATTTCAAAACCTTGAAAACTCTGTCAGAGTCACTATAAATAAAAAACAACATGACAGCATAGAACAAGAGTATAATCTAAGTGTTTAATGTGTGAAGGTGTTAAGGTGTTGTCTGCAATTTTTGTGACTGAAGTATGGGACTCTAGGCTCCTCTGGATTTAATATAAGATAAAGGTCATCAGTGTTGATAAGAATTTGGTAAGGTTGCATTCTAATGCTAAGAGAATTACATTATTGAAGCAATTTAATTCTTACAGATGTTATATGAAACAGGCAGCAATCATAATGCTTTTGCTTTTCTTTCTGTCTTCAAGCAAATTTTGCCACACATTGAATGTATATTTAATGTTCTGTTTTTAATGGATTCATGGCTGGGTATGACGCACTGTTTAATGCTGGCATTATGTGGTTTGGTTCTTCATATGTGGGTTTTTGTTTTTGTAACTATAAATATGACAGTTTTGTCTATTTCTTGGGGATATTATTAAAGAGTAGCAAACCATTAGCTATTCAATTTTTATAATCAGAGAATGAAAGAGGTAGTTGTAGGCATTTTGTGCCTCAGTGTGAAAATAACTTGTTTGGCCTTATGTATTATGTTCTGTGAGATGGATGGAAGGGGATAGGAGGCCAATCCTGATATCAGTGTCATTTTTAAGAATGGCTGTTTCTGTGTGTAATCTGCATTTTATAATGTATTTATATATACCACTTTCCAGTCCATATTCTTAGTATGGGATATTATTATCTATGTATACAAAAGTCCCATTCTTTGAATGCCAAAAATCTAGAGCTTTGAACGGTGAATTCTACTTCAGTATGGAATGGCATGGAAGATTGCAATGATTGCTTTCAAGGCCTCTTGTAGTTTTGGAATGAGCTAAAACACACATTTGTCCTGGAGATCACAATCATAACAACCATTAAGCCTCATTGTTTTGTATATTTTCATCACAAAAAGCTTCATTCTCCATCTATTGCAATAAATGGCAAATTCATACCAAGTGGATGGTAAGCTGCCTCACACTCTGCATTGCAAATGTCCTACAACACAGCTGCACAGAAAATCTGGAAATTTTGGAAGGGGATTATGTTCCTTTTGCAATGTATTGCACTTCTTGCTGCCTGTTTCAATATTTTAAGAACCTGCTGGGTTTGATCTTGTCTGCTGTAGAAGTAGCAGTACCTATATGCAAAGAGATCCCCAATGGGCATAAAAGAAAGAAGGTTTAGGACTGCCAAGTTTGTAAAAAGCTGGCTGAAATGTGAACATAAAAAGGGAACATAAAGGTTCATTGGCATTATACACCTTTGTGCAGCTGCAAATGGAAAGATAGGCCCAATGGTGGCACACCAGAAATGAAGGAACTAGAGGAAAAGCCTTGGTAGGAACTGGTAGGTATAGCCACTTGAGCTCATTCAGAACAACAAAGACACAGATTCCATCAGAGTGCAGTGAGTCTACTGTTGCCATCCTGGAATGGGCAGAGATGGCTTCCCAGGTTTTAAGCCATCACTCACAAAAAAATCAAAATGTTTCCTCCTCCAATGCTCCTTGTCCAGAGATTTGGCTCCTTGTCTTCACACTGAGATAAACATGCCAATCCCAAGAGATGTCAGGTGACACTGTGAAACTTATATTGATGGATTTTTGTTGGAGAAACTCCACTCAGGAGACACCCAAATGAAGCTTCTTTCATGTCTCTGTACAGCTGTTCGGTATTGAAATCCGACCTTCCAGTCTCCAAGCTCAGCTTCTTAACTACTAAGCCACTGGGGAAGCTGCATAAGAACAAACAGAAAAGCATAAAAATATAATTTGTCAAACTGATATTTCCCCTTTCTTTAGATATTTCACATTTTGAGATATGATGGTGATTTGTCCCCAGACACCATCCAGTGATTCTGGAGGAGTATCCCTTTTCCCTCCAAAGTGTTATGTTTGTTTCTTATATATACATTTTAAGTTTATCCTTGTACCTGCTGTGCAAATGTTGCCTTTCATCTTTCTACACAGCTTGCCATTTAGTTGTAATGGGCAGGTGGGAGTTGATATTGGAGGGTGATCTTTAGACTTAACATCATGTCTGGTTAGCGTCTACTACTGCTGAATTTATTCTCCACTAATTGCTAGATATGCCACAGAGGAGAGAAAAGGTGAGAGCCAAAGAGCACTTTGTGATGTGTACGAACAGAGAATAAGCTGGAAAAGTCAAAGAACAATGTAATGATAAGCTGCCATGGAATGAATTCTTCCTTTTCACTACTGTAGTCAAGGAGTAAACTTATTATTTATCACCTGTTCTTCTCTCTGATAAAGCCAAAATATTCTCCTAAAGAGCTTCAGTTTGTTGACTCTCTGCTCCTTTTGTGACCTGACTATTCCCTACAACTCATCAGCAAGATGGAAAATGGTACCCAAGCAACAAAAACAAATGAAGGATATATATTTTGTGTTTTTGCTCCAAAAAGATATAATTTGCTTGTATATTTTATTTTTTGTTTATTAGATTTATATACTGACCTACTCAGTAAAACCAACTCAGGGCGGTTTACAGAACAAATATATAATCTGAAATTAATAAGCATCACAATTTCAATAACAAAATATACCATCAATTTGCATGGTTGTTAAATGCTCTATTTATTTACAAACCAATGTTTTTATTATATCAACCAATTAAGAATTATGCAGATTTCAATATAGGAAGCAATCGGCATACCATTAGTTCAAATTTTATTACATTGATTATAAAAAATGTTTTGAAACTCTTGAGTTCCAACAATTTTAGCTATATGCCAAAGTGCTCTTAATATTAACAGTTCTATCTAAGTAAAATCTAAGTAAAACATATGTAGGAAAAAAGGAAGAAAAAGAGATACAGTAAAACACCGGAGCAGATCAAATATCCATTTAGATCAGGAATTCTCAGTCTTTTCAAGTTGGAGGCCAGGTCACGCTCCCTCAGACAGGGGGCTGGAATGATGGTGCCCCCCTTTACGGCTGTTGTAAACATGTTTACGACAGCTGCAGACTTGTTTACGGCTATCATAAATGCATTTATTACAGTCGTAAATTCATTTACGACAGCTGTAAACAAGTCTGCACCTAGTTCTGACAGCAGCAGTGGCTGGAGTGAGAGCAGGGGGCAAATTATTTGGCACCATGGGCCAGATCCGTCTCACAGGATGTAGCTTGAGAACCCCTGAATTAGATCAACATTTTAGCTGATTTCAAATATTTAAAATGTGGTTGATAAATCTGTTCAGGGAGGAGGTAGATCTTCCTATTACTTGCTTTTTAACATTACCCAGAGTTCTAATGTTGCAAGAATTTAATACAAAATTGGGGGGGGGGGGAGAGAAACTAGGTTCATGTCCAATTTTATTTCCCTCTAGAGCAGAGCCATTGAAATCAATGGAAATTATGTTATTATTGACTAAAAAGTCTCCTTCATTTCAGTGCATATACTGTAAAATTGCTTTCAAAGAATCTTAAGTTACCTAGGAGTTATGATTTCAAAAGTACATTTTTGTGTACATGTGTTAAGGAGCATATTTTCTCATTTTGTGTGCTTGGAGGTAAAATTAAATGATATGTGCAGAAGATTTTTGTTTTTAGATTTTCTCTCCTTAGATTCTTAGGTTTATGTGATTAGTCTCTGGAGCAGGGATTCTCAACCTTTTTAAGCCAGGGGCCGGGTCACACTCCCTCAGACAGCTTCAGGCCAGACGGCCATTTTGCTCTTCCTATACCACATGGCACTTTCTAGTGTGGTGGAGGCAGTGGGAGGGCACATGAAATGGTCCCATGGGCCACATCCAGTCTGTGGGCTGCAGGTTGAGAATCCCTGCTCTGGAAAGTAGACGTGTTCTTAATTTATAGTTTGATTGTTTAGGCTTCAATACTTGCACATACACAGGCTCTTCATCATCAAAAAAAATATGAATAGGTCAAATTGTGAGAGCATATATACAGTACTTTTTAGAGCATTAAGCGAGATAACCTGGGACATTCTCTGGCTCCCATTTTCCACTGCAACTGCTCCAGTAGGCATGACCTAACATCATGCAAACAGATCTCCTGGCATACATCAGACAGTTGGACCTCATTGTCCATATATAAGTCCAGGTTCATGCGAATGATGTTTTAGCAGTGGATTCACATGCCACTAGCTGTTTCAATGAAGTGGCCTACCGCTTGTGTCACCTTTCTTCTCTCCAAACATACTTTCCTGGGGTTCATTACCCTATCACCACCACATATGCCTCTTCAGCAGGACTGACCACATCAAAGTGGTGTTAGGTAGCCAGAGCTGTAGAAGGGCTAAACTCTCCTCAAATGACAGTATAAAGTCTAAGTTTTTATAAGCTGGGATGTAATTCTCACTAAACTGGAACAAGAGAGTATCAGGATGTGAGTAATATTGTTCCAAATAGTAAACATAATTTAGCCCAGTAGAAACTAAACCAAATGCTGTTATCTTATGGTTAGAAGGCTGGAAAGCAACTCACCAATATTAACATTCTAGCTTTGAATGTTAGATGTTCATTTTCTTTCTGGTGTAGATTTCCCCCTTCCTAAATCCTATACAGTAATAACTCGCATAACGAATTTAATTCGTTCTGCAATGCTGCTTGCTATGCAAGCTTTTCACTATGCGAGTCAGACTCGCATATTGAAAATTCCAATGGAAAAACTCGCATAACAAGTTTTTTTAGGGGAAAAACTCGCATAGCGATTTTTTTTCGTTATTCGAATTTCCCCATAGAAATGCTCATTATGTGAGTTTTCTATAGGGAGGGAAAGTCCGACTCACATAGCAAATATTTTCGCATAGCGAAAATATTCGTTATGTGAGTTGGATCGCTTTTTGAAAACCCCACTTGTTATGCGAGTTTTTTGCAAAGCGAAACGCTCGCTAAGCGAGGTTTGACTATTATTAAATTCTGCAGTTTCAGAATTACATATAGAACAAAATCAATAAAAACAGCTCTAGTCAAACTATGTGTCTATTAAGAAAAAATAAATTTGTTGTTGTTCAGTTGCACAGTCAAGCCTTTGTGACCCCATAGACCATCATACACCAGGCTCCTCTATCTTCCACCATTCTCCTAAGCCCACTCTGGTCTGCACCCATTGCATCGGCAATGCCATCTATTCACCTCATCCTCTGGTGCCCCTTTCTCCTTTTGCCTTCTATCTTTCCCAGCATCAAGGCATTCTCCAGTGAGTTCTCATTTGATGGCCAAAATACTTGAGCTTCATCTTCAGTATTAGTTGCTCCAATGAGTGGTCAGGGTTGATTTCCTTCAGGATCAACTGATTTGTTCTCCTCACAGTCCAGGGGACTCCCAAGAGTCTCCTCCAGCACCACAATTCAAAGGTGTCTATTCTTCTGTGCTCAGCCTTCCTTATGGTACAGCTTTCATAGCTGTACATTATTACTGGGAATACTATTGCTTTGACTATGTGGACTTTTGTAAGCAGGGTGATGTCTCTACTCTTTATTATGCTACCTAGGTTTCTCATTGTTTGCCTCCAAAGAAGTAATAAATATGAACAGGTTTATGGGCAGAACATCTCAATAATTCATGAAAACGTGATGGCCAGAGTCTAAAAACTGAGCGAAGGACATTTTTGTTTTGGTCTTTCCCAACACAGTGTATTAAGGATCACAATGCCATAATTATTTGTATACATAGCTTATCCTAAAAAGATAAGAGTCAGTGTTGTGTAGCAAATGGAGTGCTGAACTTGGATTCAGGAAACATGGGTCAAAATCTCCACTTGGTCATGGGAACTGTTTGGGAAATGGTCAAAGGTAAAACCACTCTCTGAATGTCTCACATATGTTGGGAACCCTACTAGGCCCTAGTAACTGTAGTAACCCTAGTAACTAGGGTTACCATAAATGGGGATGGAGGATGTAACATGACACACAAAGCCATTGTGTAACTTGAGTTTGCATTTTTCTCCATCTTCCACCCCATATTTTCATTTAATGATTGCTATAGTGGCCCACTTAAAAGAAAGCTACCAAGATGTGGTCATTATTTAAGTAGTTACTTTTATTCTCAAAATAGTATGCCATGAGGAGCTGATCTAAAATTAGGATACATTTATATGAATGTGGTGGCATTAATAATGTATAGTGAAGAAATGTTTGCTACTTCACTCTGTTAATTGCTTAGCCTAACATCAGTTCTATTCAAACATCATAATAACTTCACACCTGATGAATTTAATTTTGTCAAGATCCTAACTTTTTCTGTATCAGCAATTATGGAGGCATGTGAAGTACCAAAGAAGCTAAATTTCACAAATTATAGTGTTACCAGGATATTGCGGAGTTCTATAATAGGGGAAATAGTACCCACATTGTTAAGTAGTATATGCAGAGAAGATACATGTATTCTTTTTAATCAGATGCTATATGCCCAGGGATAATAATTGACTATGCAACCTCCCTTTAAGAATAGCTCTCTTCCTTCAAGCTTCTGTAGGTGAGAGTACCTTTCAGAAACTATTATACTGTATATAACTGTGCTAATAGACCTCTTACAGTTGCAGCTCTACTGCTGTTCAAGAGAGGCTGAAATAGTGTTAACTGCCAAGAAAGAGGCAACTAGAATAAGCCCATTGAATGAATGGGGATTTGGTGAGTCAGGTCTTCCATTTGTTCCTTTAAATCAATTGGCCTTCCCTAGTCCTAAGTCACTATACTAAGCAACAGGATTTCCACCAGAGTGTGAGAGAGTGTTGTTGAGTTTGGAACTGGCACAATAGAGTCCCTTGGTCAAGAACTTCAGACTGAAATCGTAGGCCTTCCGTTGATGTGTTTTTCAAAATCATGGACCCTTTTCTCATTTACCTGAATGAGAAACTGACCATCAACAAAATCTGACACATTACCAGTGGTGGGATGTCAAATATTTTGCTACCCCACCATGATGTCATCACAGTGTGGGCGGAGCTAATGTCATGACATCATGATGTCATGGGCGGGGCCAAATAAAAATAAAATAAAATAAAATAAAAATAAGCACACACATACACACACACAACCTTCAGCCCACCCACCCACAACACAAACCCGTAAATAAATAAATAAATAAATAAATAAATTAAAAAAAATTAAAATTACATTAAAATACACCCACCCACCCAAACATAAATCAACCCACCCACCCCAAACACAAACCCGTCACTTACCTGTTAGTATACATGCCTGGGCAGCACCATGTTGCAAGGTGGATATGGTCATCGTGCCGGTTCTCTAGGATAATATGCCTTAATGTAAATGTAAAATGGCTGTACCTCCTTAAGGGTTCTCCAATTGGAACAGCAATTGGAACAGCACAGGTGTAGCTTATTGATGAAGTAACTCCAAGACTTTGCTTAAAAACCCCAAGCCAGCCGCCAGGCCTTTTTAGGAACTGTGGTAGTATGTCAATCTAGGTAAAAGTATTAAATAAGCATTAAAATACACACAGACACACCACATCCAAAGGTGAGTCACCTACCCTGGGGAGCAGGCTATAGGGAGCTTCAGGCTAGCAACTTCTCTTCCTCCTCCCCGCTTGGGAGGACAGCAAGGAGGCCATGCATACGTGCCAAGCACTGTAGGCATGCATGTGCAGTGAAAAGGTAAGCCCCGAAAGTGGTTCCCCCAAAAAAGCTGCTACCGGGAAAAGTTACTGCCAGTTCTGGTGAACTGGTGCAAACCTGTTACATCCCATTACTGTACATTACCCACCTTTTGACAGAACTCTGTAACACTTTGAGCAAATAAGTGCAGGGATTTTTATTTTGAACAGAATTGTTTCAGCGAAGAGAGAACTATTATGGCAGGTTTTGCATCTAACATTTCATAGCATTTCAACCTCGGCCTGTAGTTCTCCATTAAAATGGTTCTAGTAGTAAGCTCCTGTTGCCACTAACAGCATTTTGCTGGTGTATATGAAAGTGTACACACATATTTGTTCAGTAGTTAATTATGCAGAATTCCAGCTGTGGAAAGCTGGTAAAGCAATCTGATGAGATGTTGGTTCTGTGCCTGGTTACACATATCACTAGCATATCATCAGATGGCTGTAGTTGATTCTGCAGTTGGAACTCTGCATATACAGTAAAAATTTGCATAAAGAATGCCTCGCTTAGAGACCAACTCGCTTAAAGAGTAGAATTTTCTCTGAATGGTTGCCTTGCTTAACAACTAAAACCGAGCAAAAACTTGCTTAACAACTAGATCGGGGTTCTCAATCCCACCCGCCACCCCCGACGTCAGAATTGGCCACTTACAATGATGTTTTGCTTGAAAAACAAACTTACTTAAAGAGAAAACCCGTGGAACGCATTATGGTCTTTAAGCAAGGTACCACTGTATATACACGACAAGATACTAACTATAGTGATGTGATGTATATTTTGCCTCTGTTTACTTAGCATGGTTGTATGGCAAAGGAGACAGAGTTGGATAAATATTAGATTATTCTTCCCCTAACACACACGCATCAAGAGTTATTGTTAAGTTTGGGCAATAATTCCTTTCCCTTTAAGGAGATTTTTTTATAAGATTTTTTTTAAAAAAACTGTATATTTCTTCACATTCAGAATAGGACATCAGTTTAAAAAATAATATAAGGTGGGGGGAAATGACTGGCTGGGTGGCTTAGTAAGTTAGGTGTCTGGCTGCAGAGCCAGAAGTTGGGAATTTGATTTCCCACTGTATCTTCTGGGAGAAGAGCTAGCCTGTGTGTGGCCTTGGGCAAGCTGTTACTATGCCAGGATGTCCCTAGGGCACAGTAATCCACTTCTTAGTACTCACTATGTAACTTTTTTTTTGAAAATGGTCACCAGAAGTAAGAATTGACTCAGCAACACAAAATTATAGAGCACCCATGATGCAGTGATTAAGATGCAGAACTGTAGTCAAAAGTCTTCTGAGTTTGGTCCTAATGGACTCAAGGCTGACTCAGCCTTCCATCTTTCTGAGGTCAGTAAAATGAGTACTCAGCTTGTTAGTGACAAATTGTACTTTGCACAATTATTTAGTAAACTGCCCAGATAGTGTTTTAGCCCGGCCTATGGTGGCTATTTGGGATAAGTCCTGGTGTGCCCCAGTGACTAGCACCCCCAAGAGGTGGGCAGGTAAATTAAAAAACAAACAAGCAAAGGCAATTGGCACCTTTCAAACTTGACTCTTCCGAGTGCACTAAGACAAAAGCTTCCTGGTAACAACTTATGTCACTGGCTACACAAGGGTGTGCCAAAAGTCAATTGGTGCCTTAGTGCATCAATAGAGAGGTGTTTTGGGGCAAGGGGACAGGCAGAAAAGCTGAGTTTGAAAGGGATGCCATCCAATTGCAAGGCAGTGGGCATCCCAGGAGGTGCTTAGACGGTGGCAGGCAGGATCAGTTTGTTTCTGCCCTTTTGTCACCCCGCTGATTGAGCAAGAGGCTTGAGTCATCAGGGATGGGAGAGAAGGCAGTGCCACCACCCTGATTGCCCACCCCACTGCCTCTTCTTCTAGCTCAGTGCATCCGTCTTTGCTCTGAACACTCTGTGGCTGCTGCCTCCTCCCTTGCTGGAGATGTGAGGATGAACCAGGTGCTGCCCTTGGCTACCCAACTCACTATAAAGCAGGGAGGGAGGAGGGGGAAAATGCAGGAACTCGGTGGGGTGGAGAGAGATCTTGAACAGCCCTGCCCCATTGCCCCCAGCCCAAGGAAAAGGAGGCAGTTGGCCCCAGGGGCCCAGATTCCCCCAATTCCCCCCAGGTTCCCCCAATGACCTGCCCGTGCCCCTCAACAGTAACCTGCCCAGGCCTGGCTTCAGCACTATTGGATGATATATAGGCAGTTGCAACTGCATATTGCAAATATTATTATCATTAAACAAAAACTGACAGCTAAACTCAAGACTATGATAACTAATTATTTCTTATTACAGTAATACCTCGGATAACGTTTACCTCAGATAACGCTAAAATCGCATGTCGTTAAGTAATCTGGGGAGGAGAACTGGATCGAATAACGTTAAGGTCCTATGGGATGGATCGGATAACAACCGCTAAAGCCTGTGCGGTTACAATGTATCTCTATGGAGGTTTAACGTTATCCGCTACATCCCATAGGATTTTAACATGGATCGGATAACACTAAAAATCGGATAACACCAAGACTTGTGCAACCAAGTCTTAGCGTTATCCGAGGTATTACTGTACTTATTTCTTATGTTCTGTTCTGAATCCTGTGATTTATGTTTGTGTTGAAGCTATGTTTTACTAAGAGGCTTCTATCTTCAACTGTAGCATGGTAAGCAGGTGCAACATGTTTCAGTGCTGAAAACCAGATTAGCGATAGCTTAGTTTTAGTTTTTAAAGAATTTGTTAGAATTCACATATCTTCATATTTAGGATAGAAAGAACCTATGTTCTAAAGAGTTCATATGCATAAAACTTACATCAAAATATATGGGAGGATAATAGCAATTCTGATTTGTGATGCTGATTCTATGGCTCATTTTTAATTTTAATATTGATATGAGTTCCTGAGCTATTTCAAAATAGATACATGCATTGATTGAATTGAAAAGTCACCTTGTAAATTTTGCTCTGAAAAGAATCACATTAATTAGATTAGAAAGTTCCTGAATGATTAGCAACTTTGTAGACATCTGTTATGATGTTCTGTAGACAATCACACATGTCAATAACTGAAATCAATAGCAAGTTGTGACCAGCAGAAACTTATTGAATCGGTGGGGAAGTCCTTTATACATTTCATTGATTCAATGGGCCTGCTCTAGTTGCAGTTTGCTAAACTACACAACAGGATTTCAGCCAATGGAACTTAAAACATTTACAGTGATACCTCGGATAACGTTTGCATCAGATAAGGCTAAAATTGGATAACGTTGGGGAATTTGAGGCAAACTTTTGCATTGGATAATGTTATGTTAACATTATTTGATGCAAATGTTTGCCTCAGATTCCCTGAGGCGTGGCTGGGACTCACCAGTTTGCCTTGGGAGAAGGGTGGAGGCTGCCTGCTCTCTTTCTCCCAATGTTGCACGGTCTCAATAACAATCACAGGATCTGATCCTCAGCTAAACCCTTTAGCAAGCCAGGCGGGGGGCCTGATTCTGAAAAGAAGAAAACTTTTTCCTAGCTTCTGTTCAGAAAGCCTCCATCTGGCTTGCTAAGAGACTTAGCGATTGGGGGGGGGGGCTTCTTAAGAGAGGCTTGGGACCCTTTTCCCAGCCTCTCTTACGAAGCCCCTCCCCAACCTAGATAGCTAAGCCCCTTAGCAAGCCAGGGGTGGCTGATTCTGAACAGAAGCAAGGAAAACTTTTTCCTAGCTTCTGTTCAGAAAACCTCTATCTGGCTTGCTAAGGGACTTAGCGATCTCAATAACATGATCTCAATAATAATCACAGCATCTGATGGTCAGCTAAGCCCCTTAGCAAGCCAGGTTGGGGGGGTGGGCTGATTCTGAAAAGAAGAAAACTTTTTCCTAGCTTCTGTTCAGAAAACCTCTGTCTGGCTTGCTAAGGGACAGTGATGGGGGGCGGGGGCGGGCCGATTCTGAAAAGAAGCTAAATGAGGGAGCAGATCTTTTAAAACAGCACTTTATAAAGTTTTCAAAAGTTTAAAAATGCTGTATGGTTTTCTTCCCCTAAAGTCAGGGTGGTTTGTCATGTTTTTGCTATGTAGAACAGTGTTTTTACCTTTTAAACAAGAACTTTATAAAGTTTTAAAAAGTTTTAAAATGCTGTATGGCTTTGTTCCCCTAAAGTCAGGGTGGTCTGGCATGTTTTTGTAATGTATTTACCCTTTAGACAATTATTTCTTAAAGTTCTTTAAGGTTCCAGCATGTTTCCTTGACTTTCCCTTGAAGTCTGTGTTGTTTACAATGTATCTCTATGGAGTTGATGTTATCTGAGTCATCTCCATAGGAGTTTAATGTTATCTGATGCATACATCGGATAAGGCTAAAAATTGGATAACGTTAAGACTTGTGGAACCAAGTCTTAACATTATCCTAGGTATTACTGTAGTCTGAGTCTTTCAATTCATACCTTTTGTTAAAACGTATTTTTTTTAAAAGAACAACAGATATTTCTTTTCCTGTTCCTTAGGAACAGATGAGTGTTTACTTTTTAGCAATACCATGGTTACCTCCTGGAAACACCACTTCCAACGCCTGAGAAATAAGCATACAAATGAGACACAACAGCTCATAGCTTTCTGTGAAATACTAAAGCCATATGGCCTTGATCATATTTATATCATCTCAGAGATTTGAAATAACATGTTTATTAGTAATAATTACTTTGGAATGTTCATTCAGGTGAACTATCAGGAATGCTCAACCAGGTTTCCATGGAAAGCGTGTCATTACTGTACTGTCTGCTTTGAAAATGAAGCAATATGATTAAAAGGAGAACATGAGCCCAACCTTTGTAGTTACTGCTGCTTTTGAGCTTTTTGTCCTCTTTTTCATGGTGTGAAGTTGTCACACAGTGAAAGCATTTTCGATCTCCCCATGAATTGTTCTGACTCTTTTAAAAGCATTATGAGTAAGGTGCTTTCTAAATTATTTCCCCCGAAAATAAAGGAGTACTGTACTTGGGAAGGGTTATCAATGAAATAAGTGCATATTCTTTTCTAGGAAACAAGTACTGGTACATAATTTCTGATGAATTAAATTTTCCACTAATACAAGCACTGACTGAAAAATTCTGTGACCCACTGTGCATGACAAATAACAACAAAATCAAGGCAGTGTGAATAGTGTGCTGAGATGGCTGCATTTACACCAAACATGTGTTAGGCTTCTGTACCATCTGCAATCCCTCCATATCTGTTTATGTTCCCCTTGAGGCTGGGAACTCTGATTTCATGAGGGTTGTAACTTTGTTCTAAGTTCTCTTTTGACATTTACACAAATTGTCCATGTGCTGAATCCATTTTGGAGACAAGATTTATCATCTTGGATAGTTTCTGTAAAGTTCAAACAAAACCAGAAGCAGATTTACTTCACCAGCCCTCCATGAAATCAAAGTCACCAACCTCCAAGTGATCCTTCCCCTTTCTCGTAAGTAAAATGGAGGTCTGTTGATTTTGGGAGAAGCACAGATCTTGTAATCTGCTGGCCATGTGTATACTGTTGGTCAGAGAGCCTTCTAATTAAAGCCTGTTTTAGGATAATCCTCTATTTGAAAGCACCCACACTTAAAGGAAATTTGAATTTAAAGGTAAAGAAGTATGGGAGGAGTGCAAAGTCACTGAAGCTGACCTTCAGTGGTTATCACCTGGACAACAGATTGGGCAAGTAACCAGGTCACTTGATCACTGCCTTACTACTATGTGTTAATTGGAGCTATCACCCATTCCCATACTTGTCTGCAAATGGGGACTCAAAACAGAATAACAAAGGGGAAAGGATGGAAAAAATTAAAATGTAACTAAAATTATAACATTAAAGTCTAATTGGATTGAAAGCAATTTAGAAGAATATCTTAAAGGCAGTACAATACACATAAAATTGCTTCCAGAGCAAATGAGGTTAGTCACAAAAAGCCTACCTAATAAACAGGCTGTCTACTAGCAGAAGGACAATAGGGAGCAGGTCAGCCTAACCTCTCTTGAAAAAGAGATTGAAAGTTCAAGGGCAGCACTTAGAAAAACTGGAGCTATTTATACAATACCAATGTGGTCTCACTGTATTTCTGTTTCAGTCTATCTGTGTAAATCGGTCTGTCCAAATTTTCTGCAAAGAACAGCTCTGCTTTGTCATCTTTCCTGAATGATATTTAAGTGGTTATGCCAGACATTTGTATGCTCAGTGACTCCAAAGGGAGCAAGGGAGGATCTTGAGACCAAGTTGATCATGTCAGATGATAGGATGCTAGAAATAGTAGTTCTGGGCTCTCCCCAAAATTTCCTTTCCCATGACCCTTCGATGATGATGCCCCCCATCTCTTGGTTTTTCCTTGCTGTTTCCACTTGCCTGCCATACAGCTTCTAGCATGGATCACCATGACATTACCTAGCATGGGCAGGGGCAGCCCAGAACTTTGTTTCATGGCAGGGAGAAGAGGAGGAAGAGAATTTGGAAGGAATACAGAGGATGATTGCCAGAGCCTGGGAGTGTGATGCTGGGAAGACACAAGGACAGGTAAAGCAGGCAGAAGTGCAGAGAAACTGGAAGCAGTGTGAGGCACGAAAATAGCTGCTGAATTAGAGGTATCATTCACAATTCTTCACTCTTGCTGAAATGTTGGGAAGCTAAAGTTGATTTAGAACATTTATAAATCAAATGCCTACTAGTTGCTTTCTTCATTTTTCTTTTAATGTTCAAAGTTAGTTATGACCTTGCCACATACCAAACTGGTTCTAAGTTAAACGATACTGAACCACAATGCTGCAAGAGTTAGGATATCATATGGAGATTCATTTTAAGTTCTTGTATTTCAGATCATCCATGGCTGAGTTTGTTTAATGATTTGTTTAATGCCTTCCAAAACATAAAGCAACAAAAAACACAGGCTATACCAGTGATGATGAACCTTGGCACTTCAGCTGTTCTTGAACTTCAATTCACAGAAGCCCTGATCAGCAGGAGTGCTGATTTGGGCTTCTGGGAATATAAGTCCAAGAACAACTGGAGTGCCAAGGTTCACCATCACGAAGCTATACCATTGCCTTCTCAGTCACTAAAGGATTGAATAAACTGAGTACCTTGACAATTTGTTCCCCACTGGAAAAGCAAGGAGCACTGGCAGACTGTGTTGGAAGGCCATTTCAAAATTGTGGGGACACAACTAAAAAGTCCCTCCTCCATGCAGTAACAATTTATTTCCTCTCTGAGTTTCTTAATATTCACTTGCTCTGCATATATGACATCTCAAAAAAATTTCCCCATCTATTTGTGGGCAGTGAATGTTTTTCCAAGAGGATTATAGTTTGTGTGTAAAGGGAGGAAGGGGAAAAGAAATTTCCTCAGAAGAATGTCTTCTGAAGAATTTTGGCACAGCTGAACGTAATACACTGAAATGAAAGGAGAATTATAGAGTTAAATGCAGTGAGAGTTTGTCCCAGACTGGTGTACTGTGGCTTTTAAAAAGCTGCTTGAAGCTGGTGTGTGTGTGTGTGTGTGTTAAAATGTTCTAAGAGATCCCTTTACAGTTACATAGATAGCATTTTGCTTTCTGATGGGACTGCAGCCACCGCTTTACAGCTGATGGGGGAAACCTTTCCAGTGTCAGGTACAAATAGGACTTGGATCACTGGAGGTGTGGAAAATGCACTTTGCAGCTGACAGGGGAAGCCTTTCAGCTGTTCAGCCTTTATCTCAGAACCTACTGCTGAGTCCTATCAGTGGCTGGAGTGGGAGCAAAAAGCACTGGTCAGTTGTAACACATTCCTGCTCTATTTTATCCTATTCCTAGTGTACCCATATACTGGATAAAAAACAGGATAAAGTAAAGTGGAATAATTTAGTTCCACCCCTGCAGGGGTCTCAAAATGGGGCAGGTTGATTTCAGGGTAGATGCAATTGGATAAACCTGTTCCAAAGAATGGGCTATTTGCCAGTGTATAGATAGCCTCTAAGACTTGTTAAAACAGCTAATTTGAACTGAGCATGGATTTAAATTGAAATTGTCTCAACCCTTTCTGTTGGATATTTAAAAGTCTAAGCGGCGGGAAAATCGCTGCTTCCAATTGGTCAGTGGGCTGGGTCAAGCAGGGTATTTAAACCCTTGCTGACCCAGCCGTTGTTGTTGTTGTTACCAGCGGTCACAATAAACATACGTGTTGTTTGGTTCACCTTCAATGGCGTCCGTGTCCTCACTCCCGCGCAAGGATCTCCGGATCTAACACTGGCGACGAAGGTGGGATACTGAGGAACGGACCAGAACCAACACACGCCAGAGCCACCACTCTCGAAGCCACCTCGCCATGGCTACTTACGTCCCTCCGGCACCCTTCCAGCCGAAGGACGAGAGATGGAAGAGCTATGTGGACCGGTTTGAATTCTCCCTCATGGCTGCAGAGCTGGGAGAGATCGCACCGGAGCGGAAGAAAGCGTTCTTCCTGACCCATTGCGGGCCCAAAGTTTACGAAGTGGCCCAGTCCCTGGTGGACCCCACGCCAATTCTGGACGTCTCGTGGGAAGCACTACAGCTGGCCCTCAAGAATCACTACGCGCCGGAGCCCTCGAGATTTGTGTTCAGACTTCAGTTCCGGGACCGATTCCAGATGTCGGGGGAAACCATCGGCGAGTACGTGGCCGCCCTAAGGGCACCAGCCGTTCCGGCGGTATTCGGGGCATTTCTCGAGGACTCCCTAATCGAGCAGCTCCTCAGGGGAGTCCGCGACAACAAACTCCGCAAGAGACTATTGGCCCGGAGAGACCTGACCCTGGCCGCGGCCATCGAGGAAGCCAGAGCTTTCGAACTCTCGACGACAACAACATCCTCCTTCAACCGGCCCCCGTCGGCGCCCCGCCAAGCCTCCACTCACCATCAAGATGTCGTTCCCGATGAGGACGAAGATGAAGAAGCGGAGGTGTGTGCGACCGACGGGGGAAACTCGGGCAGGAGCGGTCAGCGCTGCGCTAGCTGCGGAGGGCCACACCAGCGGGCACATTGCCGCTTCAGGGACGCCATCTGCCGCTATTGCGAAAAGAGGGGACACATTGGAAAGGTCTGCCGGGCCAGGCAAGCGGAGAGCCAAGCCGACCGGCACATTCAAAAGTTCCCGCCGGGCAAGATGGCCGCCAACCAGAGGGCGAATCAGAGGCGCCAAGGACGAAACAGCGGCAAATTCGAAGATGCCGAGACGCACACGCTAACGATAAGCCACACCGCCACACAGAAAGGAGGAAAGTACCACACCACAGTCACGATCGACGGGGCTGAGTGTCCCATGGAGGTCGACTCTGGGGCCGCCATATACATCATCCCGTGGCGGTGGATGAAGAAGGCATTCCCGTCTCTGAAGGTAGCGGACCTCCAGACTCAGCGGATCCGGATCAAGGACTGCCAGGGCAGATTCCTCTCCGTCGCAGGGCAGAAGTGGGTCCAAGTTAAGTACGGACCAAGGGAAGAACGCCTCCCACTGACCATCGTCCACGGCAACATTCCAACGCTGCTAGGCACAAACTGGTTCCCCGCCCTGGGACTGTCCATCGCCGGCATCCACAACACCGCGACTGACCAGCCCGGAGACGTTTCGCTGAGAAGCGACCTGATGACCGAATTCCAGGACGTTTTCGGGGAAGGCTTAGGCAGGTATGTGGGGTCCCCTATTTCTTTTGCACTCAACCCAAGCGTCGCCCCCATTAGACTCAAGGCTCGGAGAGTTCCGCTGGCACTTAAACCCAGGGTCGAGAAGGAACTCGACAAACTGGTGGCCCAAGGAATCCTCGTTCCCGTGGACCATGCTAGGTGGGAGACCCCCATAGTGACCCCCATCAAGCCGGACGGGTCAGTGCGCATCTGTGCAGACTACAAATGCACGATCAACAAGGCACTAGAGCCGAGCGCGTACCCGGTTCCCGTCATAGATCACTTACTCCATTCGCTGGGCCCTGGCAAGATCTTTGCCAAGCTAGACCTGGCCCAAGCCTACCAACAACTCCCGGTGGACGACGCCACGGCCGAAGCCCAGACCATTGTCACACACCGGGGGGCATTCAAGTGCACGAGGCTGCAGTTTGGGGTCAGCATAGCTCCGGGACTGTTTCAGAGCACGATGGAACGGCTCCTCCAAGGACTCCCGGGGGTGGTCCCATATTTTGACGATGTACTGATAATTGCAGGGGATCCCGGACAGCTAAAGGACAGGGTCGCCGCTGTCCTGGCTAAATTCAGAGCCGCTGGGCTCAAGGTAAAAAAGGACAAGTGCCTGCTGGGGGTCCCCTCCGTGGATTTCTTGGGATTCCGCATTGACCCCAAGGGCATCCACCCGACAAAGGGGAAGGTAGAGGCAATCCGGAACGCCCCGGCCCCAAAAAACAAGCAGGAGCTGCAGGCGTTCCTGGGTCTCCTGAATTTCTACGCGGCCTTCCTGAAAGGGAAGGTCACGGCGGCTGAACCCCTACACAGACTGTTAGCGGCAAGGGCAGAGTGGGTGTGGGGTCCCGAACAAAAGTCGGCCTTCGCCACTGTAAAAAATCTCCACTCCCAGGACAGTTTCCTGATACAGTACAACGCGACCCTGCCACTGGTCCTCGCCTGCGACGCGTCTCCCTACGGCGTCGGCGCGGTCCTGGCCCACCGTCTACCCAACGGCCTCGAGGCGCCCATCGCCTATTATTCCAGGACCATGTCGCTGACCGAGAGAAATTACGGCCAGATCGATAAGGAGGCGCTGGCGGCAGTGGCAGGGGTAAGGAAATTCCATGATTACTTATATGGCCGGGACTTTGAACTCGTGACTGATCATAAACCCTTGTTGGGACTTCTGGCTGGTGACCGGCCTACACCCTCTGCCTTGTCTCCCCGGATGCAACGTTGGGCCCTTTTCCTGTCGGGGTACTCATACACCTTGGTCTACCGCCCCGGGAAACACATGGGCAACGCTGACGCCTTAAGCAGATGCCCCCTTCCGACCCAGGAAGGCGCGGAAAAGGGGGAGGCATCGGTTCTTGCCCTAGACGTCCTGGATTCTTCCCCCACTACATCAGCCGAGGTTGCCAGGGAAACGGCGAGAGACGCCGACCTCAGGACTGTGTCCAGCTGGGTTCACCGGGGTTGGCCGGACAAGGGGGAAGGGGAATTCAAGGTATTTCACGACAAAAGGAACGAGATGTGTTACGTGGGGGGTTGCTTGCTGTGGGGGGACCGGGTAGTGATTCCCAGGAAACTCCGTCCCAAGGTCTTAGACACTCTGCACGCCAGCCACCCGGGAATAGTAAAAATGAAAGGATTGGCCCGAAGTTACGTGTGGTGGCCTGGCATTGACAAAGACATAGAGTCATGGGTGGCCAAATGTACACCTTGCCAATCATCACGGCCCAATCCCCCGGCAGCCCCGATCAGGGAATGGGAACAACCCTCGGGCCCATGGCAGAGGATTCACATTGACCTCGCCGGCCCATTCCATGGCCAAACGTTCCTGATTGTCGTGGATGCATACTCAAAATGGTTGGAAGTCCGACTCTTGAGTAGCACCACAGCTAGAACAATAATCAGGCAACTCAGACAAATCTTTGCCACACACGGCATCCCCGACACACTCGTCTCCGATAACGGGCCTCAGTTCACGGCCACGGAGTTCGAGCAGTACCTGGCATCCCTGGGAACCAGACACGCTCTCACATCCCCGTTCAGGGCACAAGGGAACGGGCAGGCAGAGAGGTTCGTACGAAGCGCAAAGGAAGCCCTGGGAAGGCTAGGTCCGGGGGACTGGCAGGAACGCGTGGACACGTTCTTGTTGGCCCAACACAACCTTCCCTGCGCTGCCACAGGAAGGGCCCCCGCGGAGTTGCTCATGGGTAGGAGACTCCGCTGTCATCTCGATCGGTTACATCCCAGGTACTCCCCAGACAAATTCAAGGGAGATCAACCACAGGGCAGGACACTAGCCATTGACTCGCCAATCTTTGCCAGGAACTATGCGCCCGGCCCACCGTGGGAAGAGGGAACCGTCAGCGAGATGCTGGGTCCCTACACCTACACGGTTCGCCTCGCTGATGGTCGGACATGGAAACGCCATGTCGACCAACTCAGGAGGCGAACAAGTCCCGACACGGATAGCAACCTTCCCCAGGGAGTGCAGACCGGCGCTGAGCCAGACATGCACCCGATGGACGAACCGGTCACCGACCCGGTTCGGCCAGAAGACACTCCCAGTTACGCAGCACCACCACCAGTCAACTTACCGTGTGGAGCAGGCTCACCCCCGGTCACCGCGGAGCCCGACGGTCGTGTCCCGGAACCGCCAGCGGCCCAGCCGGGGCAGAGCGAGAGCGACAGGTCCGCTCTGCTCGATGCCCCAGCGCCGACTGAACTGCGCATGTCCGATCGTGTACGGACACGCCCCCGTCACCTGAACGATTACATATGTAAATAGCGGACTAAGGCATTCTGGGGGAAAGGGGTGTTGGATATTTAAAAGTCTAAGCGGCGGGAAAATCGCTGCTTCCAATTGGTCAGTGGGCTGGGTCAAGCAGGGTATTTAAACCCTTGCTGACCCAGCCGTTGTTGTTGTTGTTACCAGCGGTCACAATAAACATACGTGTTGTTTGGTTCACCTTCAATGGCGTCCGTGTCCTCACTCCCGCGCAAGGATCTCTGGATCTAACACTTTCTATCTCCTCTCCCTACTTGATGAAAAGGATAAGATGTGTTAAGGATTCCACACATCCCACTGTCTGTTGCAGAGTTGTGTCCCATACTCAGGGCTGTAGCCAGGATTCTAGATGTAGGTGGGCAAATATTTTTCAGGGTGGGCAACAAAGCCTCTTTTCTATGCATTCCAATGGGAAACCAGGGTGGGCAAACTGCTAACTCAGGATGGGCCAAGCCCGCCCTGGGGGTCTTTCTGGCTATGGCCCTGTGTTTTGTCTTATATTTCTTTCAGTTGAGTTCTGATAGTTTTGACTTACAGAGTGAGAGAAAAGTCACAGAGAGATGTTGCTGTGCTAAAAGGAAAAAAAATCATCTCCAAATTCTATTCTTTGATGGTTTTAAATCTTTGTCTACTTTTTCATATTGCACGCTGCACTCCTTTATTCCTCATGATTACTCTGTGTAAGTTTCCCTGCATAGTTAGCTTCACATTACATAAGTTCTCCAGTTAGTGCTCAGGATAGATCCCTAGAATGTGGAGTGATAATTGAAAAAGTGGTGAGTGGGCTTGTTATAACATTATACCATGTTTCCCTGAAAATAAGACATACCCATAAAATAAGCTGTAACAGGATTTCTCAGCAGTTGCACAATATAAGCCATACCCCGAAAATAAGACATAGTGATAGGCGTGGCTGTGCAGAGACGGGCAGCCATAGTGATAGGCATGGCTATGTAGTGTCCCGGTGTCAAGCCAGTGATGTAATAAAAATAAGACACCCCCTGAAAATAAGCCATAGTGTGTCTTCTTGAGGAAAAATAAATATAAGACAGTGTCTTATTTTCGGGGAAACATGGTACGTTATAGGATAGGTGAAAACACAACTGAAATGTTGGGCCAGTTCCAGGTTTGTGGCACTAGAGGAGGAGGAGAAATATGAAAGAGAGAATGTGTGTTACCTATTAAGGGGAGAAAAAGGGAATGAAAAGAACACAGACACAGAGAAGGAGTCATCACAGGTGCCCAGTGCACTCAATAGTTTGGCTGCATTTACCATACAGGGAGGGTCCTGGGAGTGGGGATGGCTTGATCCAGCTATTCTCCTGCCTATCTGCTTTTTCATGCAAATGTGTATGTATGTATAGCCTGTTGTTTCTGTCTGGGAAAATGTGTGTAAAAGGGAGGTGAGGGAGCAGGTAGAAACAGAGAGAGAAGAGGAGGGGGAAATGGCAGGGATTTTCCCCAGTCAAAGAACAACTAACTGACTGGTTGAGTCTTGAGAGAGTGCTTAAAAGTACAGCACCCATCATCTCTGACAAATGGTCATGCGAGATGGAATTGTACACCAAAACTTCTGGAGGGTCCCAGGTTGCCCTCACAACAGTAAACTAATTAATGGTACTTATGGCGAAGAGTTCTGTGTTCTAGTTTTGTTGTGTTCTCCACTTGTAAGCACCACTGAAAATAAGACAATACCAGTGCTGTCCGTACCATTGGATAGGGTGAGACAGCTACCGAAGGCAGCAGATTTGTAGTATTTTGAAATGGTGGATGATTATTAATTTTTAAATGTAATAATTAATTTTTATTGTATTTTGCTCCTTGGGATGAGATGAGACCGCTATGGGATTTTCTGCCTTCTGAGACAAAGAAAGTGGCCTGGCTTTGAGTATTCTGCATCACGAATTTGGTATGGTAGATGGCAGTAGGTGCTCCTAGCCTGAGCTGAACCTGTTGTGTTAGTCATGATTACACCTTATGTTACTTGTGTCCAACTAGTGTGGAAAGTAGATGTGATCATTACCAAAACTACCTGGAGTGCCTTAGCACTCATGAGAGTGATTTTGGGCAGTGGCCAAGCTTTTACATCAGTCCTTCGATGTGTACATTGTGATTTATTTATTTATTTAACTTAAACAAACTTTTATATTGCACTCCTCAAAAAGACCCAGGGCAGCTGACACAACACTTAACAACCTAAAACATAATAAAAGCATAGTATAAAATCAAGATTAAAATATTAAAATTTTTAAAAAGGCTAAAATAAGACAGACAGAGGGGTTTCAAATGAGCCAACAGTCTGGGGCATCTGTCTGGCCCATACCCCACACATGCTCTGCCAGCCAGGTCTTGACCCCGTTCCTAAAGGGCAGCAGCTCTGTCTGGAGATGATTAAAAAATGTAGCACATGGATAATCGAAGTATAAGATTTAATATACTAATGGCTTAAATGTAACTCATTAATATTTCAGTTCTTACAAACATCATGAGACAAGTGAACTGCATGCCACTTTGTTCAAACGCAGAGAATGTTGGAAGAAAAAAAGATAAATAATAAATGATGGTGAACATGATAAAATAATGGACAAGAGACTTGCCACTGCTAAAATGATAATTGTTGTATTTGTGTAGTCCTGAAATGTGCAATCTGTCCCACATTATTTGACAAGCCAAAAGATACATTTTAGAAAGATAATCAGTATTTGCAATGGTCTGTTTTGTTGCAGGCAGGGAAGTAAATTCTTATTGATCATATTGATGGTTGTAGCATTTCTAAGCTAAATAGTTTGAAGGAGGTCTGTTTTGTATGGTACCCTCCCCCCTCCTAAGCACTCCACAAGAGCATTTAGCAGTTGTAGTAACATTTATCAAAATGGTTTAGAATTACTTGTGTATTACATGTGGAAAAAAAACCCTGCTTGAATGGCCTTATAGATCAAACTGTAGTGCTGACTTGATGGAGAATGTCTTCTGTAATATGCAGCATTCCATGTTTCACAAAAGCAATGGGAATAAAATTGTACTCCAAACACTGCATTTAAGATACAGTAGTACAGTACAGCAGACATAACTGTCTTGGGTTGCTTTTTGGGAGGAAGGTGGATTAGAAATAAAATAAATGAGAATTCATAAACAAATAAGCAGTGGTGGTCCAGAGGATGCAAGTGGCCGTCAGGGGAAACTGTGTGGCCTGACCTGGGTCTCATGTTCACAGGACCTGTGGGAGAATCATGCCTGTGCATTGTGCTTTGGTGTAGAATCAGGCTCCCATTAGTCTAATTGGAAACAGGACATAAGAAGAAAACTATTCTCACAGGTGTTGTTCCAAAGTACACCAAGGGGCCTGAATTGATAGACTGATTCATAGGTTGGTAGGAGCCTAATTCTGTGAGGAAATAAGATGTAGTCAAAAAACATCCTGTTTTTCAGCACTGGTGCCATTTCAGTGATGTACTGAACATTGATATGGTATTTATTATTTATTATTATTTTATTTCATCAAATTTATACCCCGCCTTGCTCAGGTAAACCTGACTCTAGGCGGCTCCACAATAGACAAAAAAAAAAAAACAATATCCCACCAGAGGACCCCCCCCCCCAATACAAGTCCTCTATTGCCGCCCAAGACCCCCAGATTTATCTCCCTTCGAGGCCGGCTGGCCGAGGGAGAGTCCAACAAGCTCCTTTTTCCTCACCGACCGGTGACAGGGGCCAGGAGGTGGCGGTGGCGGCGTCTTCGCGCGGCAGTGTCCGCGTCTTCGAGCCTCCCCCGACCAGGGAGGCTCCTTTTAACCTCACCGGCCGGTGACAGGGGCCAGGAGGGGGCAGCGGTGGCGTCTTCGCGCGGCGGCATCTGCGTCTTCGAGCCTCCCCCGACAAGGGGTAGCAGTAGTTAAAGCCTTCCTTTCATACCAGGCATATGTGTCTGTGAGTGTTGAAACATACATGTATATCCCTTAGGCACCATTCAGGGGGAAAGAAACTTGGCTTTTATTAGACATTGGAACCCACATTTAGTATCTGTAGAAGAAACCTATTTCACGACAAAGGCTACATTCCCTTGCAAGTAAATGCATTTGCTTGCTTGTTCCACCTTATCCTAGCAGTGGGCATAGTCAACATGACGTATTACTGCCATTCAAAGTGTTGGACAGATTGGACTGATGAAATTCTAGTTCCGTGATGGTGAACCTTGGCACTCCAGATGTTCTTGGACTTCAATTACCAGAAGCCCAAGCCCTGATGAATCCGCATGAATGGGTTTGGTGCAATTCATCTGGCCTGCACCAGCCTTGTCGCTCCTGGAAGCTGAAGTAAAACACATCTGTACGGTAATCGCAGTAAACCCATTAATGCGGATTCATGGGAGCTTGGGCTGCTGGGAATTGAAGTCCAAGAACATCTGGAGTGCCAAGGTTCACCATCATGGAACTAGAACATCTGGAGAGCCAAGGTTTGCCATCACGGTTCTAGTTGATATCCCTGTTTGGGCACATACTTTTTGTTAGTAACTTAGTCACACTCTCAGATGAACTGGCTTCATGCAAAGGTGCCTGGCAATGGTTGGAAATAACCTTAAAATCTCAACAAACATAAGGATAAGCATGCAAGCAAGCATACAATATGCTGCCTAGAAAAAAGGCACCTTTGAAGCCTAGCTTAAACAGTGCTGAACTCTTAGGACAAATTAACATTTGGGAAAATAATCAACAAACCATGTCCAGAGGGTCAAGTGTATCTAAAACTACCATACAACTAGGACTGGAAGGACTAAAGATAATTTCTGGGGTGAAAATCTTAATCCGGCCTTATCAGTTTGACAGACATTGTGTCATAGGAAGTGATTACAATCCCCTACATGAATTTTGGGAAGAACATACTGAAGATAGGACCAGCATGAACAAAGGGAGGACTGCCTGCCTGAAGCTAAGCCAGGGCCAGCCGTGAGCAGCACAGGTGTTGCTAGAAGGCATGGCTTACAGGACAGCTAGCAGTCAGCAGTCCTACTAAATCCGAGTTTATGTGTGTGGAACTGTTTAAGGTGATAGGAGTGTGCCAGTCCCCGTGCTTTGTCATTGCTTTACTAATGGAAACCAAGCTGTCTATCAAGGTAGCCTCTTCACTTGATCCAAATTGAGGTGCAGGGGAGAGGATGGAGTTGCTGCCCACATGGAGGGATAGCTTGAGTACAGCAGCTTCCCTCTTTGGGATGGGGCTAGTATACTACTCTTATCATATGTGAACTCTACACACACAATAGGGCTAGTATCTCAGTGTACTGGAAATATTACCCTCAATGAATAGATGCTACAGAGATTCCAAGAAGGGCTGGCAAAGATTCTATTGGCCAGAATTAAAAAATAAAAATTAAAAAACAGTTATAGTGGATGAACTGAATTATACTGGGTGAAATCCACAACTTCATTGTTATGTGCCATTAATTTCTCCTTGATCTATTTTGTGAATCTATCCCTACTCAAATGGGTTCCTTTATTGAACCAATCTAACTCATGTTAGGTCCCCCACCCCCTACTGTAATAGTAGTACAGTACAGTACAGTAGTACTACTGTAATAGTAGTACAGTTGTACCTCGCTTAAAGAGCATAATGCGTTCCACAGGATTGCTCTTTAAGCGAGTTTGCTCTTTAAGGGAAACACCATTGTAAATGACCAATTGTGGGGGGATTACAAACCCTGATTTATTTGTCAAGCGAGTTTTTGGTTGGTTTTATTTGTTAAGCGAAGCAACCATTCAGAGAAAATTCTGCTCTTTAAGTGTGTAACTCTGAAAGCAAGGCACTCTTTATGCGAGGTTTGACTGTACATGGTAAGTAAGAATTGACTTGATTGCACACAGTGGTTATTATATTAGGAGCAGTAGAAATAGTGCTAAAAACACATTTAAAAACAACAAAGGCACAAATAATCCCATTTTAAAAAACAACCAGTCACTGACAAGAATAGTCTTTGGTGGCTTGTAGAAGGACAATGAAGATACAGTGGTACCTCATACAATGATTTTAATCCGTTCCATGGGACTCGTTGGTGTACGAAACAAGTGCTATATGAAGCATGCATAGTACAGTAATACCTCGGATAACATTTACCTTGGATAACGCTTCGCCTGAGCAAGGTGGGGTATAAATTTGAAAAATAAATAAATAAATAATGTTAAGCAATCTGGGGTGGAGAATTGGATTGAATAATGTTAAGGTCTTATGGGATGGATCGGATAACAACCGCTAAAGCCTGTGCGGTTACAATGTATCTCTATGGAGCTTTAACGTTATCCGATCCATCCCATAGGATTTTAACATGGATTGGATAACACTAAAAATCGGATAACACACCAAGACTTGTGGAACCAAGACTTAACGTTATCCAAGGTATTTTTCCCTATGGGATGCATCGTACAATGATTTTTTTCGCTAAGTGGTTTTTCCCATTGAAAAACTGTTGTACGGTTATTTCCATAGGGAAAATTGTTATGCGGGATGCCATTTCCCCCCAAAAACCTAATTGTTATACAATTTTGTTGCTATACGGGGTGATTGTTGTATGAGGTTCCACTGTATAAGTTATTTTGCTTTATCTTTAGCAATAGCAATTAGATTTATATACCACCCAATAGAACTTAGTGCACTCTCTGGGCAGTTCACAAATTAATTAGCATTTTGCCCCCATCATGCTGGGATGGAAGATTGAGTCAACCTTGATCCCTGTCAGGATGGAACTGTAGTACAGAGGTTTTACCACTGTGCCACCAAAGCTCTTATTGGACAATGAAGATGGAGCCAACCTGGCCTCTTGAGGGAGTTCTATAGTTTTGGCACAGTGACAGAGAAGGCCCTCTCCTGTGTCCCCACCAAACATACCTCTAAGGGTGGTGGAAGAAAGAGAAAGACCTCCCCTGGTCATATTAAAATCCTGGCAAGCTCAAAAAGTTCTGGGCCACTCCTGCTTCAGTATGGGCAGTGACATTCCCAGCACAAGAAGCTTAGGGGACTCCAACACCATGTCTGAGACCAGCTCAGCTAGCTCAAGAAGGGAGATGGTTGACCTCCAAGGTGGGCAATACATCAACTATTATGTCTCAGAATGAAATCCTGCATGGTTGTTATTTCCCCAATTATTGAACTGGCATTTAGTGCAGCAGTACTTTCAAACTAGGTGGCCTGATGCCAAGTATATCCTGGCAATTTAAATTTGGGAACATCTTATTGATGACCAATAACATCTTTGCTCTCCCCCCTTATAAAATGCCATAACTGCTGTTCCTCTGCCCTGTGCAGTTTTGATGGCTACCCTCTGATCCTTCCTTGTTGAAACTCATCCATCCACAAGCAGACAAGAATCCTCTGTTACAAATTGCTCCTCAAGTATGTAGAAAATTGCTGGCAATAATATCAGAGTAAAAATAAGACTGGGGACTAGATGATGAGAGATGGCAATGATGTGCTAATTGTAGGGGAGGTAGGGATAGAAAGAGTGAATTTCTTCAAGGGTCACCCTGGACATTTTGCTGGAAGCACATTACCCACACCTCTCAACACACAACTTCTGCTTCAATACCAAGTGTGACGCTAAGTGCGCACTTAGCATCACACTTTGTGTGTTACTGAGGTTCCTGCTGAGGTGTTGCCTCTGGCATGGGGCCTGGATTCATATACTTGCAGCAGGAGGAGCCCTGGACACAGTTGGTGAGCTTAGATGCTCGAGTTCTGCAGTTTTTCTGACTTGAGAATAGTTCCTTTCATTGGAGGAAAGTGATGAGAGTTACAGTTGGAGAGGAAGAAATCTTTTATTAACAAAAAATTAATTTGGTAGAGGCAATCTTTAGTCATGAAAGAATTCCTCCCTCCACCCCTCAGGTTCCATCCAATGAAAGGGATTGTTCACAACTTCAGGGAAGTTGTGTGAAAGAAGGGAAAAGCCTTTCATTACCAAATCTCCCCCTGCTTGTAACACCATGGCTCACGGATTTTCAGCCAACAAAAAGCTGCATGGACGATTCCAACTCTGTTGCTATCACCTTATACTTTTGCTTCTCCTTTGTCATCAACCATTTTAAAGAGTTTCCTCAGTTATGTAGCTTTTTTTCATGCTTCTGAATAGAATAATATTCTTCCTGATAATACCTCTAGTTTCATTCTGCAGTTTTTCTGGTTTGTGGTCAGTTGAGTTTTAGTTTTTCAAATTTGCTTTTAGACTATCTTTAAATTCATCAGGAATGTTACTCAAATTGTACTTTGATAGCTTGTTTTATTCTACTTTTTCAGATTTACTCTAACTCAGGGGTGGCCAACCTATGGCCCGTGGGCTGGATCTGGCCCTGACACCAAATCACCCATGGCTGCCATAAATGTGTTTACAATAGTTGTGGGTGCATTTACAGCACTGTTTTGGGTATGCGTGGGCATGTTTTAATTCCACTTCTGATGGGAGGAACCACGTGACTAGCCCGCTGAACCATGTGACTGGCTCACAGCCCAAAATATTTGGCCATCCCTGCTCTAAAGTAAAAGTAAAGGTTTCCCTTGCTCAAAAGGCAGTCCTATCTGACTCTAGGGTTCAGTGCTCATCTCTGTTTCAAAGCTGAAGAGCCAGTGCTGCCTACTTCTGCAAACATTTCCGTGGTCATGTGGCATGCATGACTAGACACTGGAGCACACGGAACACTGTTCATATTTAACAGTTCATGATCTATACTACAGTTCATACCTGATTGTGTTTTCGCAGAGAGATACAGTTTTTTCCACCTCCTTCTTCTAATTATACTATATATGTCTATTTAATTTCTTTACCAAGCACTCACTGATATCTATGCATGTTAAGTTGCATGAGACATGTATTTGTTATAAATAAATTGTTGGCATCAAATAATTCAGTGAGTGCTCTTCAGCTTCATTTCTGACTCCTAGGCCAAATTCTCCAATGAAGTTTTATCTCATACAGTACCTTTGTTTTTCAGTCACTTATCATTATGACCACATCCTATTTTGGTGTGGGGTCAGCTTCCTTCTGGACAGTTGCATAAATGCTTTCACTGTCTTCTTCAGCATCTACAGTTGCAGCATAGACTTGAATGATGAATTGGTTGTGTTGATTAGATTTCCATGAACATTATTTGGTCAAACATAATTCATATATCCCCTAACTATTGGCATTGTATGTCAACTAACTGTTAAAACAACACTTTTTTTTCGGAGTGCATTGTTTCCACAGTAAAACACTTTGGAGTTTTCTGAATAAAAAAGTCATATTCCATTCCTGCATTTTTCCATCCCAACTCATTGGATTGCTATTCCTTTCAATCAAGTTATGTACTTCTTCTTTGAAATGAGCGCAGCATTGACATCTTTGGCCAAAAACAGGCATTAGAGAGAGCCAGTAAGAGTTGAATGTATGTTCATGTTACACAAAGATGATGGCATAGTTTTTCTGAATCACACTTCAAAAGAATCCTGTGCTTAAATCATGAAGACCAATCACCAGATAAAGGAAGTTGATTTTCATAGTCCTGGAAGTTAGTTAAGATTTGTTTTTTTTCCTTCTAGTTGCATGTGCGTGTAAAGATTTCCAGAGGTCAAGACTTGTAACAGTTTCAGTTCCTTTATATGGCTACAAGAAAATGAATAAATTATGAAAACCACACTTCTAACAGATGCAGATTTGTTTCACATGCATAATTCAGAATGACTACGGGATTCCAGTTTTCTGAGTAAAGAACGTAGAGTGTGAAATCTGATTTCATCATGTATCGTAGTATGCAATAGATCATTTCTGTCTGACAGGCAAGGCCTTTTTTAAAAAGGAGAAAACCCAACAAGAGTATAATATTTCTCTGACAAAGAGCAGGATTTGCCGCAGAAGTTGAGCAATTAAGTCAAACCAGATGCTCCACTTCTCAAATGAGTAGTAGCTTGGCAATAGCACTGTAAAGCTGTCTACTTGACTTTATAGGACAGTCATTATGCACTGCAGCAAAGTAACTTATTACTTTTGTTCAAGCTACTGTAATCACCTTGCATGGGGAGAGAGGAAAGCCTGCAAAATAAAATGAAACTGAATTGTGTTCCCTGACTTAAAAAGAAAAGGCGTGTGTGTGTGTGGGGGGGGGGGGGGAGAGAAAACCAGGAAAGGAGGGAAGGGAAGGGGGAATGGAGGGTGGAATAGAGTTTGAGGGAAATATGGTTTACTTCCATTCTAGAGAGAGTGATAAATCAAGGGCTGTCTGAATGTTCAATTCACTGGTGCCTTTTGAACTGTATTCATAAAGCTTCAGCTACAGTACGTCTCACCCACTGGATGAATTTGGAATACAGTCAAACCTCACATAAAGAGCGCTTCACTTAAAGAGTAAGTGGCTTAAAAGGGAGAATTTTTTCTGAACGTTCGCTTCGCTTAACAAATAAAACCAACCAAAAACTCGCTTAACAAATAAATTGGGGTTCGCAGTCTCCCCCCCCACACACAATTGGTCACTTACAATGGTGTTTCACTTAAAGAACAAACACGCTTAAAGAGCAATCCTGTGGAACGCATTATGCTCTTTAAGCGAGGTACAACTGTACATGCAGTTATGAATCTTCTGCTGTAGAGGTCTTTTCAGACCACTGCAGGCCTTGTAGCATGTGAAGCAGGACATTTAAAGATCACTCTGCTGATCTCTCCCAGCAAGTTTTGGATTGTTTCTGCTGAGATCCAGAGGGGCAGCACTGGTACATGCAGTTTCCTTACCTGGATAGTAGGATATATAACACTAGGGAAGAGAGATAAACCATTTTGGATGACTATGACTTTATTGTTTCATCAGGCTTTAATGAGCATGAATTAAAAAGGACTTGTGATAATGCTTTTCTGAGCCAATGCCTGTATAGGGTAACTTTATTGGAACTCCATGTTAGGTCGCTCTAGTTTTTTGAAGGAAAACATAAATATGAGTGCAATTAATAATAGCAGCAGCTACATTTAATCCAGAAAAGTATATATAAATGGAGATACCATTGGTCCTCCTATGGTAAAATGTTTTATTGCATCAGCGTGAAGAGACACTGCTGGTCAGAGGTGCGCTTGGCTGTGAGGGTGACAAACACCAATTCAGAGTCATAACCATTTTTATCACAACCTACTTACTCTAATCCAACACCATTTCTTGTGTGGGTACAACCCAGAGGATACCAGACAATCTAATTTGCTCCCTGATGTTTTTGTGCAACCTAACAGGATGACTAGAGACAAGGTAAGTCTGGAAAATCTTCTTTTCTACTGCTGCTGAGGCCATTGTGGCTACTTTATCAAAGTGTCCAGGTCACTGTTACTGTGCTCTATGCTTCCTACAGGGGAAATTGTGTACTGTATTTATGAACATGTGCATATACATTTGGTTGGATACAAAAAAAAGTGAATATTAGAGAAAATGCAGTTATTTTGTCTGTCTGAAGTCTTGCAAGCTACCATGGAAATGCTTAAAGTGTCTTAGACCTTTGATCTAGCTAGACCTGTCTACTTACATATATATTTGGAATGCTTAATCCTTTCCTACTAAATAAAAATGTACAGAGCAGCTTATAATATACTTAAAATACAATTGAACAGACATTTGAACTGTTTAAATCTCTCTTCCAGTGTGTTGTTTTGGGCTTATGGCAGCAGATGTGAGAGTTACTGATAATTTACTGGGTGTTGACAACCCTCCACAGAAAACCTAAATCAAGGTGGGGGGAAAATTAGCCTCACTGTGTTTGTCCCTATCATGCCTCAACTTTGATCAGTCTGATGTGAATTAGAGTTCAGCAACATATAGATCAGTGATGGCAAAGCTTAGCACTCCAGCTGTTCTTGAACTTCAAATCCCAGAAGCCCTGATCAGCAGGATTGCTGACTTGGGCTTCTGGCAATTGAAGTCCAAGAACACCTGGAGTGCCAAGGTTCGCCTTCACAGATATAGATAGTAGTGGGTTCACAGTTCTGGTTTAGGTATTCTATCAACTGCTGTCTTGCTCAGCATCTCAGGAGTGCTGCATGATTAGTTCTATGGAGGAGAATACAGTTAGCTGTCCATTCACATCTTTGCTCAATATGCAGACATCTATGACTGAATCACAAATAAGCAAGATGGTGTGTGTGTGTGTGTCTTTAGTGCAACCTTGCTTCAAAGGCTGCTTCTTGTAGGGAACCCCTTCATATGAGCCACATGTGAAGAATGATTAAATTGGCACTGATTTTTAAATGATGATGCTAATGTACATTGCTGCTGAGATGTAGCTCCTCCCACAAATATGGAACAAGCAGATTTTTAAATCCTCCTAGGGAATTTTATCATTGACTTTCCCAATCACCGCTCATTGTCATCCCCCCCCCCCGATTTAATAAATGTCACTGCATTGCCATCTGGCATAGTCATATTTAATCTGTTTCTAGGCTACACAGTTCAGCAGCTCTTCTATACCTATTTATCTGCCATGCCTCCAACCTATAAAATCCTGGGATTTCTGTTGTATTGGGGTACTTAGAATGCTCTGTGTTTCAGGGGAATGCTAAGAATTCCAAAGGGCAGAGTATTGTAAGTATGTCACCAATACCCAGGATCTAGAATACTGTACTTGGTTTATGTAGGATGGGAAAAGGTCAGTTTAAGTCAAATCAAACTATTCTTGACTACAAAGTATAGATCCTGTAAATTCTGAAAATCATTTGGTCTTGAGATATTCATGAAATCAGCAGATCTCTAAATAGTGTATGTTTTTACACTATGCAATTGATAGCATGTTAATTGTTTTTAGCTGCTTTAATGTACAGAATGCTAGGATGTATAGCTAAAAGCATATTTGGTGAGACACATGGAATTCTCAGGCCTTGTTCAAGAGATTGCAGTGAAGTTCTCCAGCAAACCCATCCCAGTATGTTTAAGATCCAGCTTAATAGCTAACATCCTGTTACTTATACTTGTGGGCGTAAATCCATTGGCAGAAATCTCAGAGGCAAAGTGTTGCTAGTTGAGAAGTCAGCATAGGCATTTGTTGTCACACACCAGTTGCAGAATTTGGCAAATAACAGAAAATGGCTATGTGGATTTCTTTTGGCAGTTAGCCACAGAAATATAGGCTGATGGATTTACTGGATAAATGCTTCAAGTGCTTCCAGTCAATATATTTAAGATATATTGAATCCAACCTAAACCCTCTTGGAATAAGTATGTGTCTATTCCCCAACTCCTCATGTTATAGATTTCCTGGGGATACCTTTTAGAAAATCACTGCCAGTAGTTCCAATAACAATTTTCTGATATTAAAGTTCCCTGTCCCCACTGCCCTCAAGTTCCCAAAGGCTTCCAATGGGCAAAAAGGGAGTCTCCAACAATCAAAGGGATTATATGAAGTTGTTGATGCAATTAAATGAAAGGTGTCCAAAAGAATTTCAACAAATAATGTTTAATGTGAACAATAGTTCTGGGACTGAATGGTTGTGTGTTTTGGAGAGCTGTGGCATTGCTAGTCATTTAACATTGTGCAGTATATGCTAAACAATAGAGTTTTAAGAACCTAGAAAAATGACTTATTTGAATCACAACTCCCAAAATTCCCTCAGCCAGCAGGGCCACTAAAGCTATGCTGTCTGGTGAATTATGGGAACTGAAGATCCAAAAGAGTGTTTTTTCAAAGCTGTAACTCTAGTCTCCTGCTGCTGCTGCTGCTGCTGCTGCTGCGTCTAGGTCAGACACTAAACTGCCAAAATGAAGCCGCCCTTTGCTGAATTCATTCTGCAGTTCCTTTTGCCTGACTTACTGTGAGAAAGATCAGCTGGCACAACAAGATTGCTGTCCCCTGGGTTACACCCAATTGTGATGAAAAAATACCACAATCTTTGAGGAGGCTCTTTCTGTGTACCCTGACTACTGAGCTGTTAGCTAGAGTATGAATACAAATAATGCATATCCTAGAATATTCTATTTATGAAAAAAAATGGTTCAAGGCTTTTTTGCAATGTGTATTTCATATGCCAGAAAGATGTATCCTTTTTTAAAAAAAGTTAATCTCAAATTTTATAGAGTGATTTGATCTGATGGGAACCTGGCTCTTTGTACTACCATCTGGGCTGCATGGACAGAATGACAAAGACAAATATGACAAGCCTTTTAATCTGTTTTGACACTGAGGAGAATGTGAAAACAACAACAGCAACAAAAAATATGTGCAGTTGAGGACTTGGACCAAGAGATTCTTGATTGTACATGGCACAAACAAGCCTATACGAGGCAGATCAGTTGGCTCTTTCCCACTGCCAGCATAAGGACGGGAGGCATTCAGCACAGCTGGGTACAACTGTGGGAAGCCAAATCTTGGAAATGGCCATTAGTAAAGCCTTGGCAGGCTACTAGAGACTCATGATTCTCAAGCATGGGTAATTTTGTTATTTGACATTGGAAGGACCTTGAGCTGTTTTAGTTTTGTCTGTTTCAATCTGCAGCCCCCATAATACAATTTAAGGAGAGCTGCAGCTGTTTTTTTGTAGATATCGAGTGTGCCCACTGCAGATGAATGCGTAGTTTGGAAAGAGAGAAAGTAAAAAGTTGCATTATTAAATGTGCCACTTTGCTGTAGACATAGTAATTGGAAGACAAAGACTGTGTTAAATAGGCAAAAAGAAAAGGGATGGAGGAGGAAGGGGGAAAAAATCACACATAACTTAATTTCAGACCCTTTTGGCATTGAATGAAGCCAGATTTAGGAAAGGAAAAAATAGTTTTTCATTCTTCCTGAACTGACTCGTTTGGCAGTGTGCAATAGAAGCCAGAATTCCTTATGGCTAACATCGTTCCATTGCTCAAACGCACTGAATATGAATAACTGCAGCCAACTCCTATTCTTCTGAGATTAGCTGGCAAAGATTCTGAAGCAGCAGACATGACTTCCATTGCCCTTTTGGATACTTACTGCATTTGTACATAGGAATTTGAAACGAAGCATCTGTCTTCAGGTTTTCCAGAAAGCATAAGATTAAGGATGTTCACATCTATAAAATCTGCCATCTTGTCTTCCCACCTCCACATTCTGGCTGTGCACTGTTTTGTTAGAGGGTTTTGTTTTTTAAATAGGACAAAATGTATCACTCTTGCTACCTATTTTTAAAGTGTATGCATGCATGTGCATATGTGTGAAATTGCTTGAATATTTCCCACCATTGATTAAAAGATGTTTAAGCAGTGTTTGGCACCCATTTAAAAAAAAATGCAGATTGATCTTTGTGCATTTCTAAAGTCTACACTGCATGTATAAACCTACAGCATATGGATGCATCCACAGCTCTTCATCAGTGTGACTAGTAGTCAGTGTAGTTAGAGTAGTTCTATATCACCCCCAGTTTGAAAGGCTCATATGCCTCTATATATCAGTTGCTATGTACAATAAAGGGTACAATGGCATTCATACCCTTTTAGAGGACATTCTGGAGACATTCTGTTGGCTATTCTGTGAGTGACTATAAAAAAACACTGAGTCTGGGTCTGATTCAGCAATGCTCCTGTTCTTACGTTATCTTGCTCCTAAGGTAAAGATTGTAGAGATGATGACCCTTCAAATATCTCCTCTACAAATCACTTTTAGTGTATGACATGTAAACCCAGCCTTTGCTCTCCCTTCGGTCCACACATATCCTGCATTTTAAATCACAGGGTCATCCCATTGGACATGAATAAAAATGCCTTGTTTGTCTCTTTCCTATGACCTTCTGCTTCTAAGCTATCTGTTGTCTTCACCTCCAACCCTTTCCCATCATCAACAGATAGTCAATATTGGGTGCTTCCCTGGCCTACTAGTAGGCAAGAACATTTTAAAACAGTCTGAGAATATGCTGTCCAAGTGTGTGTCAGCATGTTATGCTAATAATGCTGCAGAATTGATCACGATCCCCCCCCCCCCAGGCTGCTGGAAAAATAAAAAAGTCAATGCATAGCATTTCAAAGATTTCCCAGGCTTGTGTCAATCTCACACTTGTGTTACTGTAAGATTATATGGATAGCAGTCCAATAAATTACTGCACTTTTAAAGTATTCGATATGCTGACATAGCTCTTCTCTGCAGTGTTAACTTGATTCATGCTTCTACAATTATTACTAATCTATGCGAGTGACAGATTTTTGCTGTTAGAATTTTGCATTTCATCTAGTCACACCTTTCAAGGAAGATGATGGTGCTATTCTTAATAGATCCTGCACAGGAACAACTTCAGGAGAGCTTATGTGACTAATCTGAGTAAAATTAACATGAATGTGGGGTATGTGTCTAATTGCTTGTCCAGTTGATCTCATGAAAACTCAGGACGTAGGCAAACATAGAGTATGCCTCAAATTGATTGGTCTTGATTTAGTCAAGATGAAATTTAGTCCAATTGGCTTGAGTGAGTCTGTTCTATATATGACTATGCCCAAATATGATCTTGTGTGTGGAAACTATACATCATGAGTAGTCAAACTTTTTTCGCTGTGGGCCTGACCACACCCCTAGCAGCTTATCGGGCCTGACCATGCCCCCTGGAAGTGGAAGTGAGTGCATTTATGGCTGTCATAAATGCAGCCACATTCACATTTACTACAGCCACTGGACACATTTTATAGCTGATGTAAAATGTGCCTCCTTCCACTTCTAAATGTGGTGGCAGTGGCGATGGGCTGTAGGTTGGGAACCCTTGCTGTACATACTGGAGCCAGTCCAGCCTCTTGCAGCAAGGATTTCTGAGACCTGAGTGTTCTGAAAAGCCGGTGGGTCCCTAAAGAGGAATTGCAGTACTTGTGCAGGTATAACTCCCTCTTCTTACAACCATGAGTTTTTAATGATTTTATCGACATGGAGAAGAAAGCAGAGACAGAAAGCCTACAGAGAGATGGGTTACAATCTTGCATAGTTATAGCTGTAAAAAGTTGTGTTTACAGAAAAATTGACTGATGGTTTGGTCATATGATGTTTGCCAAAGAAGTAACTTGCTGGTATGAATTGGCCAGTGTAATTGGTAATATTTGCAACTAGAAAAGAGAAATCCCAAGTTGAAATCTGCACTTAACCATAAACTCTAGCAGACAGCCTTGGCCTGTTCATTGCCTCTCAATCTATTTGACTACTGTGTTTATTTTTTCAAATTTCATGCAGCCACTGCAAGATACAAATATAATAGATGATTTTTTTATATCATTCTGAACAAAACACATCTTGATTTCCACTTTCAGTGAAGGATAGTCCAAAATGATTGTGATACCTATTCAAGTGAGCATCAGGTGTGTATTGCATTAAGTAGGAAACTGGCATTTCTGGTGACTCTGTAGCTTGTGTAAATTTGTCTCCAAGGGCTGCATTTACTATGGATTTAGGACTGCAGGCAGACTCATCCATATCTAGATTTGTAGCATGTTTGTTAGTAATTTAGCACATTTCTAGTTATTACTTTGCCATTTGGAAATGACGAGATTTATTTGACAATCTGCCAGTCCATTAGCATTATTAGGGTAAATGCTGGCTTTATAAGTCAGCTTGGCTCCAAACAAAATTGTCTGGCTCTTCCAGATGCAGTGGGATAATCTTGTTAAAACTGGAAGTGCATCTGCCATCATCCATGAGGGAGGGGAAGAAAGCAGAGCACCGTATATCCTTGATGGTGAACCTTGGCACTCCAGCTGTTCTTGGACTTCAATTTCCAGAAGCCCATGTCAGCACTCCCTGCTGATCAGGCCTTCTGGGAATTGAAGTTCAAGAACACCTGGAATGCCAGGGTTCACCATCACTGCCATATATGTTGAACATATATGTTTATCTTATTAAGCAATTCCGGTAGTGAAAACAAATAATTTTGTCAGTCAGGGGGTCCCTGTTTTTCTTAAGTAAATTTGAAAAGAAGTTTAGCCTCTTCTTATGGAGATTTGTTTGGTAGTTTGTTGCAACCAAATTATTGGAGGGAGCAAAGCTATTTGCTGAAGTGTTAGAAATGTAACTATCCAGCATGTAACCTATCACATAGTCATGTGGGGGGAAAGGAGGCATTCCAAAAACTAACTTGCTTATGTGTTTTCCCCGTCAATAACCAATAACAAGACTCTTTTCTTTCTCCTTTTTCTAACCTATCTTTTTTGGTTATTTTTCTGCTCTTATGTGCATGGAGAGAGTGGGAGTCTTCTCCCCAGAATGCCTGAAGACATGGAGGCAGACCAAGTCTCTCCTTTCAACATGGATTCCTCTCAAACTATCAAGCTGAGAAATCCATCTATGATTTTTCCTCCTATCCATGGTGACACAGTATAGTAAGAAGCCTTCCACTAGCTTTTCAACATGTATTCCTTGGGTCCAAGGTGGTACTTTTGCCCTATACAGCAACTATTGCTGCATTCAATATTGCTGCACTCCATTAACAGATAAGGAAAGCAGGGGAAGGAGTGAATCACAAAGGCAAAAATATAATGACTTTTGTAAGAGACACCTAGTAAGCTCCTTGCTGAGTCAATAAGTTGAACTGAAAACTTGCCACTTCACACTTCTGAGCAGTTACGTTTGTTATGTAGCTGTATGTTATGATGTTCAGTTGCTCAGTTATACTTTTTACAGATGTGTGCAAGTCCCACATAAAATTCTGTGCCAGGCTTCCCAGTGCTGTCCATATTTACATGAGGGGAAAAAGATTCTCCTGTAGGCTATTGTATGTGTAAGATAGTCACTGTATTTGATGAACAAGTGTGGGGACACAACAATGTAGGTTCCCATCCAGGATGGCTAATTTAAGGGTAGCCATCCCCCCCACCACCTGGTATTTGTACCTGTCATCACTTGTTTTTATCGGTTTTTAACGTTTTATCGTTTTAATGTTTTAAATTTTTGCTTCTGATGAACTCGTGAATTTTTAATGTTTTATGGTGTTGTGTGTTTATAGATTACCCATTGCGGTAATACATTTTGTAAGCCGCCCAGAGTCGGGTCTTCCCGAGTGGGGTGGGGTATCAAATTCGAACAAATAAATAAAAATAAATAAATAAATGAACAGATGACCATCATTTGGGATCCTTTTCACGGCTCTCCTTTCCTGTTCTCTTAATAACAAAATATTTTTTTAATTTCCTCATGGGAACCTGTAATGCCAATCACAGTGTCTTTTACCTGAAAATCTTCTACAATCATGACTTAGTTTCAATTGCTTTCCCCCCAGAGTAGGTTTTTAAAAACATATATACAAAACATTTCCTCTATTCCTGTGGCTACCTTTGATGTGCTTTTATCTTTCAGTGTGCTGGTATTTCAGTTTGTGGCACAAAATTATAGGAAAAGAAAAGAACCTAATTAATTGACCCCTTCCTCTGAAGAAGAGCCAGTGTGGAAGTAGAAGCTGCCATCCTGGGAGAGCATTAGAAGTTTGGAGTATCGTCTAAGTTGGAATGGAGGGTGTCAGAGCAATGACAAGACTGGAGGGAAAACATAATTAGAAAGAAAATTCTATTGGCACGTGGCTCCTACAGGGAACTTACTTCATATCAATCCCTTTTCACAAAGAAATGGGTAGTCCATTTTGCAAGGGTGGCAACACCAAATTGATTACGCAGGCAGAGGGAGGCAGAGGGGAATTCACAGACAATCAAGTATTTCACCTGAGCCCCCTGACTATTCCATGCTGGTGGAAAAGGATGGGATTGTACCTCCTACGTGGGGTATTCCCCATCTACTCTTAAAAGCTTATTCCCATCGGGAGGTAGAAGACACTGTCCATTTGCTAGTCATCCAATCCAGTTGCTTCTGTTTATAGAATGAAGGGGCCGCCTTCACCTCTTACAGCATGTGAAGATAACCCTGTTAACTGAGTGCAGCTGGTGGTGCAGTGGTTAAACTGCTGTACTGCAACTAAAAGGCTGTGAGTTCAATCCTGACCAAGATCCAAGATTGACTCAGCCTTCCATCCTTCCTAGGTCGGTAAAATCAATACCCAGCATGTTGGGGGCAAAATGATAATTACCTTGTGAACTGCCCAGAGAGTGCACGAAGCACTATGGGGCAGTAGATAAGTGTGCTTGCTTTGTTTTGCCTCTTGGGTGAATTGGGCTTTGACATCTAGCATCTCAGTTTGTTTTAAACTCCCAAGGCAGTACAAGAGAAGACACCCCATCTTGAATAGCTGCTATTGTGTAATAAAGCCAAGTTTCTTTAATGAAGTTACAGCCTGTTTAATTGCAGCTTTTGTTGTCCAGCTTTTATATCTCCTCCTTTCTGCAGTGAAGCATTTGACGCTAAATGGTGGCCTCTTAATATGTTTAAGAACTATAATCATTAAAATGTTGATTACACAGAGATAGCTGTAAGAAAGAGCAGGATGCCTCAATTTAGTCCCATAACAAATGCAGTGTGTGTGTCTTTCTTGTGTGAGGATATAATTAATTTAATCCCATTTGAGGGCTATATTCACCTAAATCTTATCACCGTCACTTGTACAGAAATTAAATACCTAACTGTGTGGAATTGTCTTTTACGTGAATTAGGAGAATATGTGAAGGAACTCCCATATTTCTTTTGATCAATTGCCCTATAAGTTTGTGTGTTGTACAGCTATATATTGCAAAAGTCCCTTCTGACAGAAATCCAGACAATGTGTTCCCTGCTGATCATCTCCAGGCAAATGAAATCTTTTTGTTTCAGTTGGCTTTAGGGAAGTGTTTATGTTGATTTAAAAAAAGGTGGATGATGTTATTGGGTTCAAACTAGTCCAAATTTCATTTCTCTGCAGGCTGAGCAAGGCCTACCATTAGAGAGTGAAAAGTCGTTCTTAGGCAGTAGATTGGAGTTGATTGTGGATGCATTTGTGAGATTTTCTGCCTTAGTGTTGAAGGAGGGGAAGAATTTGTGAAATGTTCTGTTTTTGGTCCAAATGAATTGATGTTTTTATAGTATGCATCTCGATTTATTTTTTAAATTTATATGTATATAGCAGGGGCGACCAAACTTTTTGGGCTGAGGGTTGGTCACATGGTTGAGTGGGCTGGTCACATGTTCCTCCCACCAGAAGCGGAAGTTAAACATGCCCACATGTGCACAAAATGCTGCCGTAAATGCATTTACGACAGCTGTGGATGCATTTATGGCAGCATTTTGTGCATGCATCGGCACATTTAACTTCCGCTTCCAGGAGCAGTGCAGGTGGTGCAGGCCACAGACCATAGTTTGGCCACCCTTGGTATATAGAATGTTTTGGAGCATCTTTTATAGATCTGCAGCTAAATGCTTTGAGCCACTTCATCTAAAGGCATTCATTTAACAAATTCAGAGGTAGAGGTGTGACTAACAGGCTGTAATACAGGAGTTCTCAACCTGTGGCCGTTGGCCAGACCCAGCCCATGGCTCCATTTCATGTGGCCCACAATACTGTGCCACCACCGGAAGCAGAAGCAGAAGCATTTAGAACAGCCACAGACATGTTTTACAGTGTGTGTGGGGGAACCACCAGTCCAGCCCGCTCAGCTGTCTGAGGGGGCCTTGGTCCGGCCCACAGCCTAAAAAGGTTGAAAACCCCTGCTGCAACGGCTTACTTTTACCATGCTACTTTTAGTTCCTTTGGCAGCAAGTTGATACATGAGCCTTTTGGTATGGTAAAGTCTTGTGATTGCAATTACTTGGTCTCAGTTTCCACATTCAATGTTTGCCCAAAGTATGGTGGATGGTTGCCAGTTTACCTTGCCCCTCTAATCATGGGAACATTAAATTTGCCTCTCATCAGACCTTCACCACATATTCTTCACCACATATTCTGCCTTCCAAATTGGTGGTGAATCCATACTGTAGCAGCATACAGTATACATAAAAACCCACACAGAGTAAAGAAAATAAAATAAAATATTAAAATAATATATAACACCAACACTCAATTTCAGCATAAAAAGAGTGATACAGTATAGTGATAAACTGCCTTATTCAGTTTATGGAAATTCTGAAGCGAGGGGGCTGGTGAACATGAGGTGGAAGAGTGTTTCAATGCAATGGAGCTGCTACTGAGAAGGGGCCCAATTCCTAGACGAGTCCTTCTAGACTTCCTTTTGGGCACCAATAGCACTCAGATCTCAGAGAACTGAGTTGTCCATTTTTCCACCTGCTACAGCTTCTGTCCTGTCTTTAGAGGCACCTCCACATAAATTGTTTTTGAGATTTCCAATGTATAAACCAGTGTCATGAGGGGCTTCCTATCCATGAAGGCATGAAGCTCAGGTGGAAAAAAGGCAAACCTGGCCATGACAGATATTTGTTTGTCCATAGATATAGTGCAGGGATTCTCAACCTGTGGGCCATGTGCTGGATGTGGCCCATGGCACCATTTCATGTGGTCCCCCACTGCCTCCACCACACCAGGAAGTGCCATGTGGTAGAGGAAGGGCAAAATGCCCATCTGGCCCCCAAAGCTGTCTGAGGTAGCATGACCCAACCCCTGGCTTAAAAAGGTTGAGAACACCTGATATAGATAATTGTTTGTTTGTGTGCTCTCTTCATCCCAGGACTGGGACCCAAGGCCACTTACAATAGGGTTAAAATACATTAGCATTAAAATAAAATAATTTAAACTTTTAAAGTATAATTAAACTCAGAGCTAGTAATTACCTGATAAGCAAGGTAAACCTCAATCTCAGAGTGGGGTAATTGATTGTACTGACTTGCTCACTGCTATGGTGAGAGGCCTTATATAGGTCAAACTAACTAATGTGTTTATCTATACAGACACCCATTTCTTCTTTCTCAACTGTTCATTTAGCCTGTGTTGAGTTACCGGTACATTTATCCCCTGTTTTTTAATGTATTTTTTTTCAAATCTGAATCTTTTTGACATGTTTTTCTTGTACCATTGTTTGAATGCATACTCCCCATTGATTAAATGGGAAGAATGTTTCAACAGAGTTTTGCATTGATTTCAAAGTGTTTTTCCACATATATTGGCTTGAATGTGTCCATTTCCCCCCAGCAGCCCCATAGCTAACTGTCCACATGAGAATTCTGTAGCACAGATGGCATCCAGCATGTGGACAGTCTGGGAAATGCAAACTGGGTCAGTTCTCTCCTCCAACCCAAAAAAGCTTCCCTGCACACAGATTCCTCACACATCCCTAGTCACAGTTGAAGTCTTAGTCTTGAATTACCCAGCAATATGAAAGACAGTTGATGTAAAAGGGTTGCACGCATGGCCTGTTTGTAGGTAACAAAATGTAAACTCCCTGTGTTTAAATTAGATTTAGAGATTTAGATTAAATGTCCAGACTACTCTAATCCAACTCTGTGTGCAGAATAAAATAAGAGCAAGAGATTACTTTTTATCGTGTGATCTTCACTTTGGAGAATTTAAGATCACCTTTCCTTCAAAAGGAAGGAAGGGAGAGAGGGGGGGAAGGGAGAGGAAGGAAGGAAGGTTGGATTGGATGATTCCAAATTTTTAATTACATTAATCTATTTAATGTAAATAGATGTTTGAAGAAAGTTATGAATTGTGCAGTCCCTCATTCTTCTCATTCACCACTATCTTTTGACTTTTATTTTTTCCAAGGAGAAGGTGGAATGTCGCTGACGAACTTAACCCTGTGCATGTTTGTAGCTGAAGTAACAAGGGCCTTTGGCTCTTTAAAACTTTCTGCACGGCCCTTATTGCTGCTCTGGAGAAATGCAAATGTTGTCAGCTGATGACACCAATAATGTAAAAAGATTTGCTGTGTATAAAACGGCATGACAGATGAGACCTGCAAGATCTTGGCATCTCACTTATGCAAATACATTAAAAACTCTCTTCTCTTTTCCACAGGCTCTTGCTGTGGTCTCTGTGCACTTCTAGAAGTCAAATTTCTCAACAAGAACAGATAAAGGCCAGTGCATTAACCAAGGGGAGGACAGGAATGGAGTTTTGCTAACATTATATCAGTAATTGACCTTAAAGTATTCATTTATCTGTCAGAGGCAAGCAATTAATTTTTTTATCTTTACAGAGCTAATTTTAATGGAATTCTTAATGAGGAAAGAAAAGTATAAAAATATGCTAATTTTTGCATTCATTTTTAATTTACCTCTGGGGGAAGAAGTGCATAAACAGTGGATAGAGGCTTTTTGCAATGTTTTTATAAATCCAATTAAGTTAACAAACATAAATGTGAAAAAGGAACAGGGAAAAAAGTCTCAATTGCAACAGTTTTTGCAAAATGTTCCATGTAAGTTGCCTGTTAATGTCTGCAAGGACTACAGCTCTGGACTGTGTGTTTTATTCTTGCTAATGGTTCTTTGTAATTGACATTTGCAGTCGGGGAAATTAAATAAATAAATGCAAATGAGAAGAAACAACTGGGGGATTTAGGTGTTTTCTTCCAGCAGATTCCTTGGCTTTCCCTCTTCAGCTGAGAATTTTAGATGCAGAGAAGGATGGTGAACAAACATCACCACAGCTGGGATTCTACTTGAGTTTGGCTATATCAGATTAGTGAGTTACTTGTGGATATGTTAAACTCTTCAGGAGATCTTAGCCTCAACACAAAGCCCTGTTTTCTTTCCCCATTGTGTTCTTTTTGTTATAAAGTCCTTTTTTAATACAAAATCCATGTTTTTTTTCTCTTTGTGAAATGAAAAGGATAGGTATGTACATCCACTAACATGCACATCTCAGTTACGGTAGCAAGGACTAGATGATAATAAATATACAAAAGACTAGTCAATTTTATTTTTATTTAATTTATTTAGAACATTTATATCTTGCCCAAGTGGTCATGCACCGCCCTGGGTGGCTTACAAACAATAAATGCACAAACCCTCATATAATACAAACAACAAACAGCCTCAAAACAATAAATCAATAGAACAATAAATCCAAGTGTTACTCCTTTTACTAATTTAAGCAACAAAGGCAATAGTCACCACATTTTTGATATTGTGTATTTTGCAGAAATTTACAGACATCAGTTTTGAAGACGTACACCTGTTCCCTAAGGCTGAAGTGGGGGATCCATTGTTCTGAACAAACTCATGTCGAGAAAAATTCTGAAGTTTTGGTATTGAGAAATCAAATTAGGTTATATGGCTATATAGCTATTGTGTGCTTCGTTTCCTAATGCAGTTTACTAGCTATAATGCAATTTGCATGTGATTTTCCCCCCTTAAGATGTGCATTTTAATACATTTTCACTTAACAGATGTTTATTATTTACACAGGTTTTCACTGAGGGATCTGCAGTGCAAAGTTTAGAGAAGTGAAAATAGCAGACACATTTCAGTTCAATTAAACAGGTTCGAGTTGAACCAAGTAAATGTCTGTTGCATTCCTTAATTTCCTTTGTATTTGCTTCAGCCAAGTTTTCAAAAGTTTAATAGTTCTTTTGCCTTTTCCCCCCTATCACAAATAGGATAGGGTGAACATTTTGCACAGAGATTCAGGTTGTATCTCAAAACCCTCTTGCAAATATCTTCACATAGGGAGCTTCCTTATCAGAAATATGCCAAATGTTTTGGATGGTTGAGTTATATTGGAAGCTCTTATGGTTCATGTCCTTCAGCTATGTCTGCCAAATCAGCTACCTATGTTACCCATAGATCTGAGCTGGCCATGGTATTTTAACAAGAAAGTAATGATTTCAGAGTATTTGTTGATCCACTGAGGGATGTTGAATCTCCCAGATTGTAACGTACAGTAGTTCAGCTTCCTATCAAGTGCCAAACCTAATGGGAGATCTGAACTGAAGGACTAATTCATGATCCTCTAGTTACCATTTTTAAGAATTAAGTCTGGACTATTTAAGGAGAAAGTGAATTTGTGGTTTGCAGAATGTGTATTAGAAAAATCTGCAGGATTCTATCCCCTCTTTCAGTTCTTTTTTCTCTCTCAATGTCATTGGTGGACCAACAAGTAAAGAATTATTTACAAATCACTAGCTTTTAAAGGTTTTGCATTGCCCCCATTTTTGCTGCTCACAAAAATGTTTTTAAAATGTTAACACCACCTAATTGAGGAAAAGAAAAGATCCTACCCGGGAGTCTACAACTTCTCCATAGCAAAGGAGGACATATATGTAGTTCACTGATGATAAGAAATGTATAGTTCTACCCTATTTATTCAGATAAGTAGGTTTCATTTTCTATCCACACATCTTCTCTATAAATATATGAATTAAAAGAAATAAAGCTGTAATTCTTTTAACACATATTTATGAAAATGCTGCATTTATATTTCTAAGGCTAACTCCTTCCAGCACACTAACAAAACTAAACAAATCTGAAGCTATGCTATTACTAGATGAGAATCTGTGAATCATACTACAAAGAAATGTACTACTTTTCCTGAAGCAAGCAAGCAAGCAAACAAACAAACAAACAATAGTAGTAACAATAGTAGCATTTTAATTACATGTACCATAAAGGGTGAATCAATTAATCACTGCCAAATCAAAGTCACTGTTCAAATATGTGCTTGCGACATTCAGACAAATCAAAGTTAAATATTAGTAACTGTAAAATTGACTCATGGCTATTAATTTTTAAAATTGAAAACATTTAATTTGTTATAGGCTAATATTAGCATAATTAATACATTAATTGAAATATCAGTCCAATGCATTCCACAGAGGGTGCGTGTCACTCACACTCTTTCTTCCTAAAGTTAAAGGATGTATAGTTCTCTTTAAAAACTACACGAGGGTGTCCAAATGTGGCCATGTAAATACTCTTGGATTAGAACACCCAAGCATATTTGTTTAGGTATCCAGAATCTCTGGGAACCATGGTATAAGATCACGAAGCGTCCCAAGGTTGGGAACAATTACTGTACAAAGGTCCAACTGCGACCACTCTTTAAATATTTTTATTCAACACGGCCGTGTAGTAACCTTTACCTGATGGTACAGGACTGAATAAAATGTGCTGACATGTCTGGTGCTAGGCAGTTACCCACTCCATCCCTGTTACATCCAAATCAGTTAAAGACTAGTACTGTCTCACAAAGGAGAATCAGAGAAAAATACTAATGCTCTGAAAAATAATGTTATTTGGAGCATAACCACAACCCATCTACCTTTGTGCAAGATTTAAAAAACTATATGTTAGTGCAAGAAACCTTGTGCTTTTTAAAAAGATTCATAGCCACCTATGGAATGGCTAGAAACATATGGATTCAAAAAAGAAAAATGCTGATATCTATGTGTACTTGTTCAACCTGCATAGCTTCCGGAATAAGAAAAGGGAGCCCTCTGCTCTTCATATTTCAAGTATTAAATGTTCTGCAGATTTGTCAGTGTGGCTGAAAGGTGTGAAAGGACACAATTTAGTATTTTTGCTGCCCCTTTTACATAATTGTTTGATTATCCATTCTGTCTCCTATTATTTTTAGCTTACTTACATAGCAGGAGATCTCTTTCATCTTAAAAGTGATTTCATGAGCATGAAGGAGAGTAGTCCCATGCCAAGAGGAATGAAGAACAGGGATTTATTATTCTGGACTGCTAAGCTTCAAGGCATTTGTTGTATTTATGCTATACATGCATGTGTAATAATAATTGAGAGCAGGGCTTTGTTTATGTAAGAGGTTAGTAGACTTTAGCCCTTTAGGCATTTTGGATGACAGATCTCATAATTCTTTACAAGTCAGCAAAGTAGCTGCACTTTCTGGGAGCTGAAGTCAAAATGATTTGTAATACCGCCCCTGCCTCTGCTTAATGCTCTGTGGAGATATCTCCAAAATTAGGCGCTACCTCCATGTGGGAAAGGATCATTTCCTAGAGTAAAGGCCAGCAGAGACCAGAGGCTGCTGACAGATCAATAGGTGATTTGTAATACAGGCACAAGAATGCCTGGTCCCTAAATGTGTAACAATAGGAACAATTAATTATCCATTTATTGCTGGCCCCCTTCCCAATAGGCTGCTGAAAAAATGTTGTTATCCCTCCTACCTTCCTTTGGTTGTTTGGCCTCCATTTTCTAGTGAGAAACAAAGTAAATCCCACATGCTTGAGTTCTGACTCCAATTTTTTTTTGTACAAGAACCATTATTCAGGGCAGAGCTTTGGAAAGTTCAGCAGACAACATCTTCTAGCATCTCCAACCTTGAATGCCAAAGTTCCCTGGTTTGTTTTCTGGCATTTCAAATAAAAAATGTTCCCCATGCTTAGTGGGGAGAAAGACCTCTCCCTGACACCTTAGAGACAATATTGGGCTAGGTTGACTGGTGACGCCATCTGGGGTAATATAGCAGCTTGCTGTATGCTGCTGTTTTTAATATTACTCTAAGCTCTGGCTGCATTTTGAGATTTCTTTTTTCTTCCTGTTTGCAACAGAAGGGTATATATGAAATATTGTGGAGGCAGGATATCCTAAATAGACAACAAACAAAGCTATGCCCAGCTCTTGTATGTGTTGTTTGTATACATGGCTAGAAGCCTGAAAACTGACCTCATTGAACAAAAGCAGCTTGCGAGACTGTTATTCAGGTTATAAATCCAGCACACAACAGATGCTGGAGTTTTACTAATATGGGCAGAAAATCCATGTAATCCCTGCTTGACTTAATCGAAGAGCCAGGGTACTGCTCAAAATAAATCACTGGTTCTTGTCTAGAGGAAAATGATTTCAAACAACTCGTTTGTCCCATCTGTCCAAGAAAGCCTTTACATTTACACAAGGCCTGCAGGGCAGAATGAGTCATTTTCACTTTATGGAGTAAGTGATCTATATATCTTGGAAATCTGGACAATTTAGAACAAGTTTGGCTTGGCTTTGTGTGTTTATAACAAGTGTTTACAAAACTAGGCATCTTGGGTTGACTGTGATAATCCATTGACCTTTTAATACTCTGTAAATAAAATATCTGCTCAGATGAGGTGCTGAGAATTTATTGTGCTTACGTGTAACCATATACATCTACTGTATATAAAATATCGTGAATACACTTTGATTATGCTTATTGCAAATAGATGCATAAAATGCTTAGTCTCTGTGTGTATATCTGTCTCTCTGTGTAATTTTAACACACTATTCTTCTTTAATAGTACATAGTTGGCTGGGCTATGAATCTACATTCAAACTCACAGAAGTATCCAGCAAAGTATTCTAGGAGGTGTAATATTTCTGAGCTCGTTCCATTCCCGTTTACAAAGGTGGTCAGAGAACTGACTGATCTATTAGTGTACCATCATTGTTTAATTATTAAGGCATGAGGATGTGGACAGAGTGCTTGGCCAGATCCAGATCTTGTGGACCAATGCCAATAATGTGCTTAGCCTTTCCCCATCATCGGTCAGCTACTACAAATAAATCCAGCAGGGTCTGGGATGAGGTCAATTCTGCTTTGAGAGTGTGGTGAAGTTTTCTATTTGCAGCAGGTTGCTTATCCACATGGATTTCCCTTGTTAGACAAGAAGAAATACTGTCACAAACCAGAACTATTAAATAGCACAAATGGAAAATGAGGAGGTGAGACTCTTTTTCTTGTGTACATGTGAATATGCCTCATAGCAATGGAAAGAGTGGTGTGGCTGACAGCAACAAGGGGACCCTTTCCAATGCTTTCAACTCAATGTTTCAAGTCAGTGCTTTTTGAAGGGAAAGAACCACATGTCTGCACTATGGCCTTTGTATGCTGTCCTTCTAGTATGTAGAACACATTTACTACATTATATATCTGTGACCCGTATGGCAGCAGGGTGCACAAACCACGTTTTGTGAATCCATGCAGCCCTTAGGCCATTTTTGGAGTCCTCTGATTCCCACTACTCAAATTTTTGTCCATTTAAAACAAGGATGGTGTTGCTCTTCTAAGCCTTGAGGAAGCAGTTCTCTTTCTGAGCTATGAGCACAGCTCCAGAATACTTCACCAAAATTTTCAGGCTGAAAAACATCACATCTGCCACTGAATTTTGATCACTATGTCAAGGCAGTCATGGTGAGGATTGTTGCTGAAATTGCCCTAGAGATAAAACATAATCCACCCTTTTACTGTAAAGAAAGTCATATTATTCTATGTATCAAATGGGAGCTCTCCTATTGAACAAGGACAGAGGCTGGAGAACAGGAAATAGCTCAGATCACACAGTCAGTTGCAGAGGTAAGATTAAGTCCGAACACTTCTTGACTTCAATCTCATACCTATTATGCTATGATGGGCCCAATGAGTCTATGGCTAAAGTCCTTTTCCTTGGGGTAGGAATTGCACTAGAGTAACGTGATTTGAATCCTTGACGATTTAATGAGTTAACTTATCTATTCCGTTGATTCAAAAGGGCCTACACCTGTGGCTCCCAACATGGGGCACATGCTCCACAGGGGGACAATTTGGTTTTTAAGGGGGGCAATTTGAAAATGAGTTATTAACAGTGAATTCTTTGGAAGCTTGTTTAGACCAAGTTAATGGCCTTTCAGGGTTCCTCCTTGTGAAAAGGAGTTCACTCTTTGAATAATAAGAATTATATGTCACGGGGGCGTGATCAGGATTTTAGAGATGCTTAGATGGGGCTTGGCCAAAAAAAAAAGAAAAGAATGGAAACCACTGGCCAACACTAATTATGGTAATGAAAGTCACAACTGAAGTAGGATCACTTGAATCAATTGAACTTGCAAAAGAGCAGACTCCCCAAATCACATTCATTCAACGAGCCTGCTCCAGTGTGCTTTTCTAACATTAAGTAACAGGATTTGGGTCTATATTTGTTAACTTTTATTTGTCATTGTGCTCCACCTCAATGAAGCCTTCTGTATTCTGATAATGTAGAGATGGATAGGAAATATTCAAAGGCTGACATGATTTCTGTATATGCAGAAAGGATGGAATAAATATTTGCAAATTTTCATGGTAACCGCTGTGAAGTAATTTTGCTCCTAGTTGATGTTTACTTCTTGGGAGGCAAGCTAGACAGCATAATGAAAAGTAGAGACATCACTCTGCCAACAAAAGTCCACATAGTTAAAAAAAATGGTCCTCCCAGTAGTAATGTATGGCTGTGCGAGCAGGACCATAAGGAAGGCTGAGCGCAGAAGAATAGACACCTTTGAACTGCAACACTGGAAGAGACACTTGAGAGTCCCCTGGACTGCTAGGAGATCAAATCAGTCAATCCTGGAGGAAATCAGGCCTGACTGCTCATTGGAGGGACAAATACTGAAGCTCAAGCTCAAATACTTTGGCCACCAAATGAGAAGAGACGACTCACTTGAGAAGGCCTTGATGCTTGGAAAGATTGAAGGCAAAAGGTGAAGTGGATGGCAGAGGATGAGATGAATGGATGGATGAAATTGTTGAAGTGGTGGGTATAGATCTGGCCGGGTTGCAAAAGATGGCAGATGACAGAGGAGCCTGGCATGCGGTGGTCCATGGGGTTGCAAAGGGTTGGACTTGACTATGTGACTGAACAATAACAAAGATGAGAATGGACAGATCACTGAATTGTTTGTCAGCAGAAGCACCAGCGAATAGCAGTAGCGGAAGCAGTATTTTTAGCAGAAACAGATTTTGTACAAAAGCCTCATACAGTATCTTGCACAAAATAACGTTGCCAAAATCCTCTTTTTCTCAGAAGCAAAATTTGTTGAGGAATTTCAGTGTTCTCTCTAATGATCAGAACAGGGCTTAGAAATAATTCATTACAATAAAACTTTAAATATTAATCCATAACATTTTTGCTCAGTGGGACTATCAAGTTAGCAACTTAATGATTTGAGATGAATTTTTTAAAATTCTTATCACATTAAAGGAATTTTCTCTCCTTAGTTGTCATGATATCTTTAAGAAGCCACAAGCTGGGCAGTTCCCTCATCACTGCTAAATTTTATTTACTGCATTAATTCCTCTGCTTTTCAGCTGAATGGGTTATTGGAGTTGGATAATGAATCATTCCAAGCCAAGATTGCAAAAAGTCAAGCTGCTTTTGGGATTGAAAGTCTAGTATGGTGAGAAACACTGAGCAGTTGGCTATAAATTCTGTTTAGTTCTCATTTGAGTTACTCTATATTATAACCCATCATGCAAGGTTTGTATGCATGCTGCGTTATTTGAGACATTTCTCCTCCTGCTGGCTCCTTTTTGATTTCTTTGACATTCATTGCCACATTTAGCAATTGCTGCTTTTTATTTCATGAACCTACACTATTAAAAACCATTCCATCTGCTTACTGCAGAACAAAATGCTCTCACCTAATTGATTCTTTTAAATACTGTTACCAGTACCTACCTGGTGATAGATGAATCTCTTGAGAAGACAGTGCATGTCCTCACTCTGCCTCCTTGTTTCATTGTTTAAAAATTATATTTGTTTATATTTGGAAGTGCAACACAATAATACACAGGCGTCCTCATAGGCAAATCCCACTTGCATTTAGTTGTGCTTAGTCTTCTGTAAATGGATATAGGATTACAGACTTTCACTTCCAGTACGTTCATGTCTAGTCTAGATGATACAAAAGAGAAGCATTTAGATCTCTTAGATACCATTTTCCATGCCCAGCCAGCCCATATTTTAGAAGCAGGAGCTGGACAGATTTTATAAGAGAACGTTGTTGTGAAATGATAAAGAACACAACGACACCAACATATTTTAGAAATGCCACGTGGTTTCTTCACTGAATGCAGCTACTAGGACCAGGGATATTCATTTCCCTAGTCCTAAAAGTGAGCAGATGGGCTCAGTGATGGGATGACAAAAATTTTTACTACCACACTGTGACATCACAGATGTCATGGAGGTGGCCAATGTCATGATCTCGTGGGCGGGGCCTAAAAATAAAAAAATTTAAAATAAACACTCACACACCCCTCAACCCACCCACCCAACCAAACAATCACAACACAAACATGTAAATAAAGAAATAAATAAAATAAAAATTAAATAAAAATACACCCACCCACCCCAGACACAAATAAACCCACCCACCCCAAACAAATAAAACCCCCAAACACAAACCCTGGGTCACTTACCCTGGGGTGGTCGACTTGTCCGGGAGCAGAAGACTTGTCTGCGGCGGCATGGCGGCAAACCGTCACAGCGGCCTGGCAGCGCACCATGCCAAGGAAAGGCCACTGCTACTTTAAGCACTGCCTGTGCTTCCTTTCCATTCTGGCTGCCCAGAAAAAAAATTAAGAAAAGGGTTCAGCCCGAACTGGGAAGGTGACCAAAACGGTCGCCTGGGGTTCTATGAACCCCCCTGGCGAACCCCTCATGATGGGTGCTACTGGTTCGGGCAAACCGGCCCGAACCAGTAACATCCCATCACTGGATGGGCTTCTTAAGAAAGTCAGAGGGAAGAGAGGGAAGAAGGGGCATGAAAAGAAAAATACAGATTACTGTTACTTTTTTGAACCCATCCTTAAATGAGTTATAGAAGGAATCTGTTCTTCCTTACATCCTATGAAATTTCAACTCATCCTGTTCCCCTTCTCAGTCCTCGCATCTTATGTCCATCAGAATAGCAAGTAGGTTTACTGAAGAAAAGAAACGCATTGATCATTTCTGTTGAAAGAAAGAATAAAGAAATCTTCCGATCCTATCTCTACACCTCCTCTTCTCCTTACTCTTTCCTTTTGTTCTTCTGTGGGAGTCCGAAATGATTGGAGCTGTGGCCCCACTCCTGTTGGAAGAGGGGGAAAAGTTTCAATTGCTAAAAGTTCATTATTCAATATGTTATTGTAGAGAAAGAGGATATGCTTCAAAATATGTAGGGTGATATATGTATAGCAAGCAAATGGAATAGAAAAAAAGGAAAACAAGACAGTATTTATAGTTCACTCTGGAATTAATCAAAGTATACATCTTTGAACTATCTAACACAGAACTCATGTGATTTTTTTTTTGTGAAACAAGGCTAATATTTTCCTTTTCTCCCCGTGCCACAAAAAAAAAACATTCAAAATATTGTACCTGAAAAATGAAACGGAATAAACACAATATTTATCTTTCTTTGGTTGATTATAAATGTAAGCCACCTCAACTCAACTCATGCTGCTAACTCACAGCTTGTTTCCTAAACAGTGCAGGTCTGCTTACTTACTTAATTGCCTCTTCTTCTACATTACAATGTAGAAGATTCCACAAAGGATCTCCATTTGGATGTCTCCTTAGACAGTTCCATAGCTCGCCTCAGATCACTCCAGTGAACATGGAGGGCTTCCTTGATGTTGTCAATCCACTTGATATGGGGCCTGCCTTGGGATCTTGTACCCTGCACTTGGGCCTCTCATGCCTGCCACAGAATCCTGGTATCAACTATTCAAATGACGTGGCCAAACCAGCGTAGCTGACCTTTTTCGAACGTACTCCTCAGTTGTTGAATGTTCAGGTTCTGTCTGATGGTCACATTTCACATTGGATTATGCCTGGTCTTCTTCTTGACCTTCCACAGATATGTCATCTCCATTGCATGCAGTTGGCTGTAATGCTTAGAGGTGAACAACCATGATTCACTGCTACACATGAATGTAGCAACACAGATCAATTTCTAGACTGTCATCTTAATGCAGGTCTAACATTCAAAAAAGAATACAGTCTTCTTAAGAGTATTTACTCAGCACATAGGGAGGAGAGCATGTTCCTGGGACATAATTTTGCCCATGCAAAAAATGTGAGTTTAAAAAGGAGAGGCTCCTCTAAGGTCAGGAGCTCTCCACTCAAGGGAGTGCCTGATTTTCCATGTTCCATATGGAGAGGCTCCATTGGCAAAGGATGCTCTTCTCTTTGGACCTGTTACTTTTCATATTGATTTAAGTAATGTGCACAAGCACTTGATTCTATTTCCAAAGGGAGAATGCATCCAAAATGCACATTTTTTTTAGAAAACTGTATAAAAATGCACACATTGGTGTGGTAGTGTATAGATTTCTATATAGATTTTCTTTTAAGTCTTGCAACCCATTACAAAATTGGGACAGAATCAGAATGCCAGAGGGATTCTTTGGAGTGCATAAAAAATGTAACAGTCATTGTGGTCTCATCTCAGTGAAAGTAACTTTCTACTTAAACAAGACAAAATCATATCAAATGCACAGTGTATATTCCTAGCCACAACATGGCTTTGAGTAACTTCTGAATCCAGCTGGAGAGTTTGTTTAGTTTGTTGGACTAGGGTTCAGTGAGCTGAGAAACATCACAAATGTGCAGAAGAGAGGTACAGTACTATATATCAAGCCCAGAGTCAGTACTTTGTCAAGACAACCATTCTCTCTCGCTGTTATCTCTATCTTACTTCCTTGTTTTCTTGCCTCATCTTCAAATCACTAGACAGACAGCCTGTGCTATACACAAATCAGATTCTGCTGTGGCACAGGTAGTGTAGAATAAATATTGCTTCTAAGAGCGACTGGGTTTTGGAAGCCTATGAGATGTGACAGTATTCTGTTTAGCTGATAAATTGCAGTGTAGCAGGAAGGATTCTACAATGAGTATTGATTTCTTTTGTGCATAGAACTCATTTTGCCACAGCTTGTGAATTGCCTTCATGAGCTGACAATCCATTAAGGATCACTTTGTATGTCTCTCCCTTCATTATTGCTTCTTTTACTGCTTTCTGCTTTACTGCCTTTTAAAATACATTGCCAAGGCAAACGAAAATAGGTAAAAGGGGAAAACTCTAATAGTGAGAAAACAATTTGGCTCCTGGTAAGTGGCTTTATTGAAAGGGGGGAAGGCAGCATTTTCACTGGGCAACTACCTGCCAAATTGATATTGTTTTTAAGGTTAGAAATGTATTGTATGGGGACAAGATTACCTGCCTCCTTTCCTGTGTAATGTGTAAGAGGCATTTCAATATAATAACTGCAGGTAGGTGTTTGGTTATCATTGTAGATGACAATATGGTTGCATATATCTGTTCTGTTCCAATTTGCCAAATCAATATGTCATAGAATTTCTTCATTAAATCATATGAACTTTCCACCATTTTATGATTAAATTTTCTATTCCTCATGTTGAATTGGTCCAAACATATAGTATATCTCTGCATTACTTGTTTGTTTAATTTTTTTGGTATATTATATTGTGCATTTATGATCTGTAGTGAAATATTTCAACGGAGATTAATCAATCTGTAGAGGGTTTTTTGTCACTTTTATTACAGGAGTGGTAGGTCTCTTAGCTGTGTATAAAATTAAAAGTATGCTCAGGCCACAAAAATTACTGGCTAGTTTTTAAAAGGATACTTTGGAAAGGAAACCAACATAAAACAGTGAAAGAGTGAATCAGGACTACAGAATAAGGTAGGATTCTATTTGTAAGGAATTTTCAACAAAGGAGAGAAACCAAAGCTATTTTGATGTCTCTGCACTCTGAAATGGTCATCCCTTTTGGTACTCCTCACACATGTTTACCCAGCTGTATGACAACTTCTTTGGATGCCTTTTTTAAAGTGCCCTCATGAGGTAGGTATGATTTTAGAGCAGGTGTGATCAACCTGTGGTCCTGCAGCTGATACTGGATTATGACATAAATCAGCACAGACAGTAGGGAGGGATGGTCGACGTTTTGACTCTAGAGGCTGTACATTACCTGACCCTGCCTTAAATCTGTCAGTTTTGCTTTATCCTACATTTTAAACCTGAACATTTTAAAAATGAAGTGAAAGAACTTCTCACTTAATACATAGCCAGATTTAATAGTTGTAACAACCTCTAGCATTGAGAGAGCAATGGAATTCGAACGAGGGCTGTGTGGAGATTAAGGCTACACCTCAGCTTTGATGGAATTTCAGATACCAAACTGGATCAGACCAAGTTAGACTAATTTGTATGAGACTGGAAGGGAGGTGGAACTTCAGTTCTAGAGTGAAATGAAATGGTCCAAGAGCATTTTACAAGTTTTGGAAATATTGATTTCGTAAAAACCAGACTGGGAGGAGATATTAAATGAATGCAGAAGGTGGTGACATGATTAGGAAGTGAAAGAGGGGAACTAGACTTTTATTTATTTATTTATTTATTTATTATAATTCACATTTATATAACCGCCCACTCACCACATCATGGCAACTCAGGCTGGCTTACAATATTAATACAAAACTACAGAGTAATAAGACAAAAACAGCAGGAGGGGAAAAGCTCATGAAAGTTTGAATGTTCAGGTGCCTGCATGGGTGGTGCGTTGGAAAGGGCCGCCTGCACAGCTGGGGCTCCTGCCGGCAGCCCTTTTACCCCCTGGACAGGTGAAGTGAGTCCAGGGGAGGGCAGAGACATGCTCAGGTGCCTGCATGGCCAGGGCAGCGGAAACGGCTTCCCGCAAAGCTGGGGCAACGTTAGCAAGAAAATTTTAGGCAAGAATTTTTGTCATCATTCACCATTCAAGGTGCTTGCAAGGAGGGATTATGTGACATCACTAAAGTTAAATAGTCAATTATTTCACACAGCTCTTCATTTATTTAGCTGTTAGTGCAATACTTAGCAGATCATAAAACTAGTAGGGGTTCTTGACTGCTCTGAATCTCTGTCTTCAATGCTTCTTACGTTTTCTTGTGAATTAGAGTAGTTAGTCTAATCCTGTAATTGCTGATTTGTTCAATATGTGTGTGCCAGTGAAATTTATTTTCCCAGTCCATTGCTGTATATGTCTAATTAGATCAGGGGTTCTCAAAGTTTTTCAGCCGTGGATCAGACCATGCCTGTCATACAGCTGAGTGGGCCGGACTGGTGGTTTCCCCCACCATAAACACTGTTGTAAAACTCATCTGTGGCCATCATAAACATGTTTATGACAGTCATGGACTCATTCATGGCTGTAGTAAATGTGTTTATGATGGTCGTGTACTCATTTACGTCTGTCATAAATGTATTTATGACAGCTGTAAATGACTCTGCGGCTGACCCCAGTGGCAGCTGCGGGTGGAGCGAGGTTGGCAACTGGATTATTTGGTGCTGTGGGCCATAGGTTGTGAACCCCTGAGTTAGATGGTAAAGGTACCCTTGGTTACATTCCTCATTCTAGGACACAGTAGTCCAGCAGTCACTGCATCTCACAAAGTCAAGCTTCCTCCTTCCAGGCAGGTGAAAAATACCACACCTCAATTTAGCTGAAGACATTGTTACAGACTAATATACTACATACCTAACTAAAATCTGGCATCTCCATCTGTTCCTATGCTAAACCTTTCAGTGTCTGTGTTGGGCTGAAAACAGTTTGAACTGCTCTTTGCTGTTTTTATGATTATAGCCTGTCACAGTGATGTGGCAGGATTAAATGGCCAAAGAGAGCCGAACCAAATCCAAACTGAAACAAAGCCTGCATGACAGTATGCTGTCTTTATGTTAATTTGGTTTTAGGGTGGCCATGAGATAGTTGAGTTTCATGGGAGCAATGTGTGGTCTGTATCAGCCTCAGTTTTTATTTTATCAACATTCTGATTCATCCAATCAATTCAGATACATTCAGGATGCACTTGATAAAATGAGGTGCCCTCCTTCATGTATAATAGGAATCTGAAGTTCAAACTAGAAAGAAAGTATTTTCTACAGACCTTTGATTCCCTCCTATATATTAAATAAAACTTTTCTATAACATGGTGAGTCAGCTCCTCCTTAAGTTTCCTTTTATTCAATGGACCTTCTCTAGTTGGGACCTACTAATGGATTTATGTTATAGTTTACCAGTGGATTTCCTGAACTTACAAGCTAGGCACTCCTATGTCCCTACATATAATAGATCAAACATCAGGCATAACACCCTGGAATGGGCCTAAAAACATGTTTGTTATTATATACCGCCAAGTCAAAACCAACTAATAATGATTCTTATAAGACTTTGGCTTGACAAGTCGCCAGTTGTGCAGGCTTGGCATAGTGAGGTGGTAAAATGTTTTACGTGGGCTGCATGTGATCCTCACTTGTTACTTCTCCTCCTAGAGCCTCTCCAATTCTGCCATTTTTTGAAAAATTGAAAACGGGGATAATGGTTTCCTTGTATTTCCCAGAGCTCATTACGAGTCCCAGCTACTAAGGAACCATTAGCTGCAATCATGTTGCTTAATTTAGTTAAGTCACTACTAGAGAAGGTCCAGTTGACTCACTGGAACTTATGGGAATGTCCGTTCACTAAATCCGTCCTGATTCAGTGTGGATATGTTTGTACAAAGTACTATGTTAAGGAAAGGGATTTCAGGCTTTGGATCAGCTGCTGAATAGTAAGTCAACACTTCTGTAAACCCCCTTGATTTAATGGGTGTACTTTAATTGACACCAACAATTAGACATAGGAAATTATTTAAATTGCAAAACAGCATTTTCCTGAAAACTTAAGTAGATTTCACCTTCTAATAACTGCTCTACTGCTGCAACTGAATTTCAGCATTATATGAAAGCAGCCTATCAACAAAGCCTACAGCAGGTCCAAGGAAGGAAACACACAAAATCTGCTCACACTCTAACATTGTGAAAAATAATCTTTAAAGCTTTTGTTCTTTATTTTCTAAGAGGACTCTCGTTCTTGTGCATTTCACTTCATGAATAATTATGAAACATGGATTAGTACTTGGGTTCCCCCACTGGAACTAATGGAATATTTGTTTTCCCCATTATGCGGAGGGTGATAATAGAAGGATAAGCACAGAGGTACAGTATTACAAATATTAAGATGGGGAAAATGCTGTTTGTAAATGTATAACAACATTTAAATGTTAGTGATGTATGAAGCCAGGTATGTAAAATTAAACTTTCATGCCTGCTAAATAATAGTTTTCATCCAGCACATATTCAGGCTAATTATTGGTATGCTGGCCAGAACAAAGGTTGTTGATGGGGTACTGGGAGCCTGAGGTGGGGCAGTCTCTCATTTGCCATAACAGCAGTTTTGGCAAAGGAGACTCTTCCAGGAAAAAACAAACAAGTAGAGTCAAACCCCATTAATGTCAAGGGACCCTACCTGGGTTTAGGCATTCAGGAGGACCCCTCAAGGTTTCAGAGTGCATGCTTTGCTCTTCACCTTGGGCCACAGAACATCTAGCTTGCATCACCCATGTAGTTTGTCTTCCTTCACTGGATGCAGGTACTTAAACACCATCAATCCACAGACCCTTCTGTGCTTGTCTATGGTCTCATTATAAGGGCCCTGATGCTTAATGTGTACAGTTTATGGGGATGTGTGTTCTTCTTTTTGTCTTCCATGTCTTCCTTTTGGGTGATATGTGCCCTCATGTTGGGAAATGATACAGTGTCTGCCCACTCATGGGGACTATCCAAGAAGCCTCCCTCAATGTACTTAGCTTGACAATATTTTATCTATTCTGTGGTCAGCCTTCATAACTCCTCCTAAAGTTTTTGTGGTGTCTGGATAACTTAAGAGCATTGTTTGCATTCTCCATGTGACGTGCATCATACCCAATAGGACTTTGGATGATGTACCTATAACATGTGCATTTAGTAGACTTTCTTGACAATAGGACTTCACTGCTCTGCACACTTCATCAAGAAGGTGTATCCTTAAATAAAAGTTGGATAGTTCCATGACCACAGGCCAGATATATCCTGCTCTATGATTTCATGCAGCTTTCAGTTTTTTCTCCAACAAATCAAGAGACTAGGGTGCAGAAGAGGTATCATTGCTTTGTAACTGTCCTCTTCCCCCACACTCATCAGTCTGAAAGGGGAATTACCCCTTTTCTTTTCCTCCTTACACCTGCAACATCCTTGTTGCTCTTGGGGGGGGGGGGGATCTAGTCAGTTTTTTTAAAAATCACCATAATTAAGTGATTTTAGGGGAGGAAGAGTCTATTCCCACTGAACTGGATAAGATTATTAGTTATTATTATTGTCAGATTCACCCCAAAAACTGGAGATTGTTGTTTGTGGAATAAGCTCCAAGGGACAAATATGTGAAGTTGCAACTTTTCTTTTTAAAGGCTGGAATATGAGCCAGTGAAGGTTGAGAGCGTTCAATAAAACAATACTCTAAATAGTCAAAGTGAAAAAAATGATGCCTTTGACTTACTATTTTTCAGGATGTAAACCTTTTTCATGTTTCATTCCTATTTAGATTATTCCTTCTACTCTAAATATGAAAGTAGATGCTTGAGTGTGGCTTATACTCTCATATACAAAATAATTTTAAAGTTTAGGTGGTAGAAGGCAAACATGCACATTTGTAGATTTATTTATAAGAGACAAAGAACTTTTCAAATGTCTGAGAGAAGGGGTTTATTTTAAGCAGTTTCCTCAGATATTCACCCTCCAATCAATTCAAGTTTTTTAAAAAAAATCTTTTGAGCCTCATGCAAATTATCTGTGCCTTCTGATATTAATCTTTGCTTTGAATGGGCAGATGCGCAATTTTTTAATAAAAAATAAATTAAAAAATAAATTAAAAATGAAATGTGGAAATCCAAGGATGAGACTCTTGAATGACATGACAGTTTTATACTAAAAGTATGGAGATAATGCTTGGACTTCTGTGCTAGACTTTAGTGCTAAGAGACAAATAAACCTCAAACCTGTACAGTAAAACCCTGTGTTACATACACTTCTTTTTACGTAAAAATCATTTTACGTAATGATTTTTTTTTTGTGGAAAACATATCCCGTTTTACGCAAATAAATCATTTTATGTAACAGGTTTCCCCAGAATCTCCTTGCATCTTGTAAGTCTAAAATGGCAACCCCATCATTTTAAACTCTAAAATGGCAGCCCTATGCTAATAATTCCACCCTGTCCCCACCGCCAGAAGTTGCAAGACATCGCTTACAGTATAACAATTGGGCATGTGTTTCCAGAATGAGACCAGGGATATAATTGATCCAGCACCCCCTTGGAGTAGCATAGCAATGGAATTCAATGTTATCCAGATCAAGCATCAGGATTTTAGAGATGCTTAGGTGGAGCATGGCCAAAAAAGAAAAGGTTGGGAATCATTGATCTAGGTCCTAAACTTGAACCCATTTTAATTACAGAACATACAAGTTTTAGACCTGGCAAAAGATGTACAGCCAAATTCTTAAATCTAACCCAGCATAGAGAGAAAGGTTTTAAAGCACACAAAATAACTAGAGTGGCATTCCCAATCTTTGTCCACCATCAATTATTGTTCATAAAGCCCTACCTCGCTGCTTAAGATCATGGACTAAGAGAAATGATTTCCGTTCTTTCTCAAAATAGAAGAATCTATGCTGAATTTCAAAGGAGGCAGAATCACTGGAGCAATCAAAAGAATGGTCTCCCACAGGGGTGCAGCTTGGCACCATTACTTTTCAACTTTTACACAGATAAACAACCAACGCTCCCATACTCCAGGAGATTCATTTGTGCTGATGATTTTGCCTTGACAGCCAGAGGAAAACCTTTGAGTCTATTGAGCACAAGATAACCTCTGCCATAGAACAATAGTCCCTATATTGTAAAAACAACCAGCTGAAATAAAAACCCTTTAAAAGCACAGGTCTGTGCCTTTCACTTAAAGAACAGAGAAGCAGCTCTGAGCTAGCTGGGAAGGCAAGATTTTGGAACTCTGTCCTACATTAGAGTATTAGAGCAGCACTTTGGATCAAACTTTTACCTACAAAAAAAATGTCTAACTTTAAACAGAAAGTTTTGGCAGAAATAGCATACTTATGAAATAAGGTAATACAGACCCAAACTCATCGACTTCATGGACAGCAACTCCCTAGATGACAGATAAAATTGACGGGGGAAATTCTGCACACATATCAGGCTCTAAATATTAAACCACAAGCCTAGCCAAAATCTGTGGAGAGTAAAAACAACACACCTTGCTGAATGGATGGATGCCACAGAGAGTTTTCCACCAGGACTTTGAAACACAGTAGGAAGATTAAGGAACAAACAACTAAAAAGGGGTTACCTTGATATAGAACAGATTTTGTATAATGTAGAGAAATTTGAACAATGCAGCATTTTTGTGCATTCCATTTATGCCCTGTCACATGATTCCATAAATGGCTGAAATAACAATTTTGAAGTAGCCCCCTTCTACTCAAAATAGTCTAATTATTTAAACCTTTTAATATGTTTGAATTTTATCCTATATTTCACATGTGCCCATAATTTTAAATTTTGCAATGGTATGATATGTATAAAGAAAGAAATGTACAGTTGTACCTTGCATAAAGAGTATAATGCATTCCACAGGATTGCTCTTTAAGCGAGTTTGCTTTTTAAGTGAAACACCATTGTAAGTGACCAATTGTGTGTGTGTGGGGGGGGGGGGATTGTGAACCCTGATTTAGTTGTTAAGTGAGTTTTTGATTGGTTTTATTTGTTAAGCGAAGCAAACATTCAGAAAAAAATCTGCTCTTTAAGTGAAACACTCTTTATGCGAGGTTTGACTGTACTTTGACTGATCAGTTTAGACACGATTTTAAATATCTGATTGAAGTATACTGCCAATAGAGGACAGTCTGTTAAATGTAATGTGCATTTCTTGCTTTTCTAAAATGGAATGTTTGGTTCTACTTAAGCATCTAATCTAAAGGCTGATTTGTATATTATTCTTAACAATGTGGCATGCAGTTTTGGCTTCTAGTTTTCTTTAATTATCTGCAATTGCCAGTGTTTGGGGATGAGAGGTGCTGTGTCACTGTGCCATGAAAGTAATATGCATTCAGTTGAGATACGTTACGATAAACTTTTGTTGTGTGACTTAAAGTGTTTGCTGTGTACTGTAGTATATATTCAGACAGGTATTCTTACTATGTGATGACGCCACTTATTTTTCCAGGAGTGGGTTGTGTGGAATGGTTTGCGGGGCTGGAATGACTTTCAGAAAAGCTATACATATCATGTGATCCATTGGTTGAAATCTAGAACACTTGGAGTGTTCACAGGGAGCGATACCCAGGCAATCCATGTTTCTGATTGCACAACTAGTTGTGTAACTTATTGCACCACTGATTGCATAGGTGTCGCTAATTGACAGGATGTGAGGGCACATCACCAGGCATAAACGCAAGATGCATCCTGGGACCTCATTAATTAGTCACAATTTACAGAAACCTTAGAGAAACCAGCAGGATCCTGGTTGATAAGAGGAAAATACTGTTTAAGCATTTTTCAAAGCGGAAGAATGTTTGGTGCGGGGAGGGGGAGGGGAGAATCAATGCCTAACACATTTATATGCTTCAACAAAAAATATAATGATTTGCCAGCTCTCCTTGCTATAGATTACAGATTGCAAACGTTGTATAGATTTTGTTCCTGATAAGTAGGATGTTAAATATATTGTATATATAATAATATGAAGAGTCATATCATATAGGTTTATTTTTAAATTTTCAAATTTGTGTATTATGTAGAACCCTACACAGAAATTTATGCTACCAATAAAGCAAGAAATCTCTGCAGCCTTCCAGTGAGATAGGCATTTGTCACTTAGCAGATGTCGCCCCATAAAACTGCAATAGCACTGAGTTCCCTCCCCTCTATGTGGAGAGCAGAAATGTTTACACAGATTTAATTGGAGGTGGGTTTTAAATGACAGCTGTTCATGTCAACTTGCTCCTTAGTGGCAAGGTGACCCATTTTTATATTAGTTGTTGCAGATCAAACAATTTAATGAGATGTTCTGTAGTGTAGGGTTTGACTATATTAAAAAATTCTCATATCAAGGTTGCTTTGCATAAATTGTAACAGCATTGCAATTTTAAAAGACACTGGATGACTAGCTGAACAAAAAGCTTAATTTCAGATTCAATTTTATAAATAAAGAGCAGCCCAACAAACCATCAAAACCATGTAGAGATTGTAGGGGTTTAGAAAAAGTTTTGTGAATTGAGTATTAGGCTGTGGACAATCATCACCCTTTCCTTTCAAGCTCTACACTCATATGTAGTTCCATATCTTACTGATCCGAAGCTAGTGTCCTTGATCCATTTAATGCTCTTCTAGAGGAAGGGATCCCAGAGAACTGAGGCAAGGAGTGTTCACAAAAGTAAGATACTCATTTTTTTTTTTTGGTGTGAAGCCATATATGTTTGGTGGTATTGTTAGCGGAAGCAAGGATTTGAATCTTCATTTCTGGCTAGTGAGAGTGAAAAATTGACTTCAAACAAGAAGAACTACAGAATGAAATGAGAGATAATATTATTGGGGGGGGGGGTATGTGGAAAAAGACTATTTCCATAGATAAGATCACTTAAACAGTGATCAATTAAATTCTTTAAATTCTTAACAACCAATGACAAATGTAGGCAAAAGATGACAGAAACAACATCAGAATCCTAAATGCAACTTTTTACCATTAATTCAGATGGAAGGAAGAGGTGAAATTGGTGGAAGAAAAAAATTATTTGAGATACAGTTCATTGATGCCCCTGGATTATAGCAGAAAGTAGCAGCAGAATGATGTTAATACTAATAAAAGTTAAAGAAGAAACTGCAAAAGCTGGATTATAGATGAAAGTGAAGAGGAAAAACAATGACTACAAAAATAACAGGACTTGGCTTTAATGCTGACAAAGAAGAAATCAGAAAGGTTAAATGATTTTTCATACCTTGGTTTCAATCAAAACAGAGACTGCATCCAGAAGATCAGAAGAAATTTGAGATTTTAAAGGCCAGCTCTGAAGGAACAAGAAAAGATCCTTAAGTATAGGGACTTTTAATTTGAGATTATGGTAAATATCACCCATACTGGGTGAATTTGACAATTATAAAAACAGAAAGAAACACAATAAAATAACCAACACTCATTCAAAATGTGGCATTAGAGGAGAAGGTATTTTCTTCTATCATTGATGACCCATAAATAAGTGAATTCTGGAATGAATCACACCAAACTTTCACAAGAAAGGTCTACCCAAGCTAAAGGTAATTTGACCACAAAGCTTGAGTTGGGGTTGGGGGTGGTGAAATAACATGCATACTGAACTTTTCACTCCTTTTGAAGTGCAAATACATAAAATATACACAATTAGAAAAATGCATAGACACATTATTTAGTCAATGGGGTAAAATAAGATAGGTAAAAATGAGAATCCAGCTTGTTAGGAGCAATAGTTTACATAATTATCTTGTGAACCGCCCAGTTTAGCACTATAGAGCAGTGTATAGTTGGAAACAACAGGTAAAAAGCATGAAGAAACACAAATATTCAGATAAATGTGCATGAATTCCCCATATGACATCTCCCCAAAATCTCAAAACCCGATATGAAACAAGAAAAATAATTAGGGATGTAAATTCTGGTTTTCTCTTCACATTATAAACAAGAGGACACAACAGTTTCCCCCTTTATTTTGTGATTTTGACAATTTCAGTGGGGCTGTGTATATTTTTGAGACTGAATTTGGCACAGTCCCATAAATGCAGAACTTTTAAAAACTCTGATAACTACTTCCTTGTTGTTTGAACTTGTAAAAAAAATAGCTGTTTGCGTATCTATGATCAGTCAGCCTGTTCTTACATGTTTTCTACGTAAGCACTTAGCTTTACGAAGAGAAAATATGTCTGTTTGGGTTGCTGATATTTTTGTGCAAATTTCCGAAAACTTGGAGAAAACAGTACTCGTGAAATACAGTACTCTCATAATAAAGGCAAAATCTTGGTTGTGGGCTGAATAATTCTTGGTGGAACTGCTATGTCAGGATAGTGTGCCTTGCCCAGAATTGAGACAACCATAAAATTTCTTCATATTCATAAAGAAATTTTTGGTTGGATTTAGAGAAGTCCAGGAACATCAAAGTTAAAAGCTTGTCATACCCCTCAATTTGCCATGAGGGAAACTTCACTCCTACTGAATTAGAATTCCTGTAATAGCACTAGTAATTCCAATTAGGAACAACCAAACATTTCATAGCAGACACTAAGACCTGATTAGTTTCTGACTGATCTATTTTTTTTAAAATAAATTGTTCAAACGTAGAGACTAGAGGGCTCCACACGGTGATTAATACAGCACTTACATAGGGGAGAACAAGCATTCTTACTTTGCTTTTCTGCATGGTTTACTTTACAGTATGGAGCAGACCTAATGACACATTTATTGAATCATCATTTCTCATAGTATATTTTTAATTGAATCTTTGTAATTGCTTCTTAGGACATTTCCCCTCTTAGGTGTAATATTCAGTTTCAATGCATACATATTCACTCCTATGTTTTTCATCAGAAAAGTGGCTTAGATGGGAAGCTATCAATCTTTTCTATCTTACATACTACCAGTCACCCATCAGAGAATTTGAATTGTGCCCAGTTTCCCCAGGGGTCACATTTGTACCAACCAATTACAGTCAGTTGATGTCAGAAGAAGCAGGGGTAGGGAGATGAACTTGAGTCTAAAGAAAGAAAGAAAGCTGGTTATGTCTATTACATAGGGCCTTAGATATATGCATCTCTTGGGAAGGGCAATATATTGTCAGCCAAGGAATGATTACAAAAATTAGAAAAAAGGGATGGAGGCAAAGGTCTCTATAAATGTCATAGGTAGAAGAAATACACATGTCGCATCTATCTTTTAGGGAATCCTACAGATCTTATAAGAGATCAGTTCTATCAAAGGGAGATTTCCCATAATTTAGCATACATTGACAGGAAGGATTTCCATGGGTCATTGTCTTTACTAATAAGTGTCACCCAAGGTGTGCTATTATTTGGCTATCATTACTTCTAATTATTTGGCAAACCTTGTACCCAGAGAATGTCAGAATAGAAGGGACTTGCCATGTATCTGACAAATAGCAATGGGTGGTATTGACTTCAATGAAGGTAGTCAAAGGGAATCATAACTGTTTCCAATGAAACTGCAGGTGGGGCAGATGGAGTAAGATTAGCTGTTCTGGAGGGGCATTGCCAGTTTCTTTACACCAGATCTTGCTGAAGCAGAAAACGAAAGGAATATTGCCTCTGTCCATCACACCCATTAGTTCTGCTTGCTATATTAATTCTGTGAGAAGCATTCAATAGCATTGACAATGCAGGTGGCAACAAAATCACCTCAATACAATCACACCAAGTGGGTAGAGCCAAGAAAAATGTGCAGAACCTGCCACAGCTGCATGATTTGGATGCTCCTCCACAGGAGGAATAAACTGGCCAACTATACAACTATGTCCTTAAGAGCAGGTTGAACTGCAGAAATTCCAGAGAGACGTGCAGAAATCAACCTAGGATGAACCCTGGGGTTTCTGTTCCCTCAGATAGCACAGCAAACAATGCCCTTAATTCAAAGTACGTGGTACCCAAAGCCAGCCAAGTTATTCTGGCAGTTAAAACACAGCAATAAAGTGATTAATTGGCAGTTTGCTTTGTTTCATGATACTCAAACTGGCTGCTTGAGATGGCAACTTCCTACTGCCCTGTCATGATATTGATGGAAATAAATCTTATTGCCTGTTAAAGGGGAGATGCATGGACACTGAAGCTCGCTGAAAAATTGGCCACATTAAAGAAAGATGATATAGATGTTTACTGGCTGGTTACAGCATCTTGTGCCAGATCAGCATCGTCTTCTTCTGTGCCATCCTGCCCAGTAGAGGCTGGTCTGTTTGACTGAAGGGAGCAGTGCCTGTATTTTCTTCCTCCTCTTGAACCTTCAGCCTTAACTCCAGAGGGGAACAGTATCCAGTAGGAATATATCTGATTTGGAAGGAATGTGCATTTTTCTGTTTTTGTTGTTGTTGTTGTTGTTGTGTTTTTTTTAGCTTGAGTGGTGAACAAAAGAGGTGGAAGTAAGGAAGTATCTTGAGTGAGTTCCTGCCTGTATATGTTTGAATGCCTACCTGCCTGAGTGTATGTGTGCATTTGAAAGAAAGCTCAGTTTTGTTACTGGCTCTGCCTCTTCCCCAAACATCTCCCACTGCTGGTTGCTGTCTTTTCCTACACCAATCATAATGGGCAGCAGCTGCCACAGTCTCAGTACTGATCCCAATAACCAATATAAGGTGGGTTGGCCATGGCGTTAAAGTGATTTTTGGATTCCCTGGGTCTCAATGTGTGTAGCTTCACCAGCTGTTGTTCTTACACCTACTTCTTGTTCCAAAAATGTCAGTGTTATAAAAAGATCTGTGTAAATTGTAAACTGCTAAGTCTACCGCTGACAAAAGCAGATTATTTCCCATATGGAAAATCCTCCTAAGAGTCAATGAGTCACAGAGTAGGACCTGGAAGCTGATGAGCCATCATTGTAGTTGTGTGGAGAACTTGGTAATTGTTACTATGTAGATGTGAGTGAGGAAAAGCATTTTCTCACTTATTATATATTGCAACGCTTGAGCTTCTTGTAGTCAAAACAGCACCTGGGCTACAACTCTGAAGGAAATTAAATGCTGGCCATCTGGTGAAATGTTCACTGTGCCAGGTGGAGCTTACCGTTCTATACATTATATACAAGGAGATAACTGAGATACAAAATGTTAGAGTCTGTGACATAGGAAGCTGGCTAGCAGCACAGGTACCAAGACCCAAGGCAGCCAAGTTAAAGGTCAAGGGCAAACCTTATCAAAGTCCAAGGTCAAAACCAGGAGCAGGCATGGGAACGAGGCTAGTCCAGTATAGCAGACATAGTTCAAGCAGGCCAGGAGTCTGATAACCAAGGAAGCAAACAAAGCAGAGTGACTTAAGGGCTGGAGGAAGAGCAGGAGGGTCACACAAAGAACCACAACAAATCCAAAAGCCTTTATTAGTTCTAGAGGAAAGAGCTGGTTTTTATATAGCTCTTCATCGAGGCCTCTCAGGTGGAGCTCATCAGGGCTCTAGAAGACACAGAAGGGTCTGGGTGTAATCAGAGCTGGAGCCTTGATGCTGCCTCAGATTCTGACACAAATCATCATCATCATCATCATCATCATCATCATCATCATCATCATCATCATCATCATCATCATCATCATCATCATTAACAAAAAAAAATATCCTAAGTCCCATAGGGTCAGTGAGTTTCACTTCTAGGCCAAGTGAGTTTAAGATTATACAGTGGTACCTCGCTTAATGAGCATAATGCTCTTTAAGTGAGCTGCTCTTTAAGCGAAACACTTGGAAAAAGTGCCACTGCTGCCATTGTAAGTGACCGATTGTGACTTCTGGCTGGGGTGGGGTGGTGGTAGGGATTGCAAACCCTGATTTAGTTGTTAAGCGAGTTTTTGGTTGTTTTTACTTGTTAAGTGAGGGTGACCATTCAGAGAAAATTCTGCTCATTAAGTGAGTTAGTCTCTAAGCGAGGTGCTCTTTATGCGAGGTTTTACTGTATTCTGAGAAGGTGAGTGTCAGGTTGTTCTCTATTAGAATGCTATTTCACACAAAAAATCTGCTTGCAGGTTTTATTGGCTAAGCAGGGAAATCATTCTTGCAGGCAGTGGCACAGTAGGCAACACAATGAGATTGTTGCAGAATATTGAATTTCTGGTAAAGTTATCTTCAGTTCCCCTGGACTGCAAGTCAATCCTAAAGGAAATCAACCCTGACTGCTCCTTGGATGGACAAACACTAAAGCTGAAACTCAAGTACTTCGGCCACCAAATGAGAAGAGAGGACTCACTGGATAATGCCCTGATGCTGGGAAAGGGCAAAAGGAGAAGGGGGCAGCAGAGGATGACATGGCAAGATGGCATCATTGACACAGTGGGTGTAGATCTGGGCAGACTACAGATGATAGCAGATGATAGAGGAGCCTCACATGCTGTGGTCCATGGGTTTGCAAAGGGTCAGACTCAACTGTGTGACTGAACAACAACAAAAAGAAGTGCAAAGACCCACAGAAGATAATTCAGAAGTGGGAAAGAATGATTCATTACTCCTGTAGAGTAGCCATCCTACACTAGAAGCCCCCACCATCACTTCTACTACAGGCAGCATGCATGGTTGTAATAAAACTCCAACAGATATATCTTATATATACAAGTTCACACTTAAAATGTATCACAAAGAGGAGGCCAGACAGAAGGAGAACAATCAACTTAAATTTACCCACTAAGAAGTATGCAAAGAACATCTCTGTTGCCAGTTGGCTGTGGGCAGCAATTGGACTGGAAACTACAGTTACATTGCCTGACACATGCCTGGAGCTTACTTGGAAGCAGAGCTAGGAGGTAACAGGTTACAGATAATATAATTACCTATAATGTTTGTGCAGGCATATGTGTAAAATTATGACAATGTTGCATTTAAAAAATAAATATAGGGATAAAAACCATATTTTTGTGCTATCATAACAAGTCAAAATTTATGTTACTTTTTATATTTTAGAGACCTTTAGAGGCATCTTGGTTTGATCTTTGTTATTTCCTATAAGTATCAAGAAAATAATGGTTAACATAATAAATAATATAAGAAAATACTTTTTAAAATAAATTATTTGGTAAAAAAATTACTTTTGGGACTTTTGCTTAGTTACATAACAAATTACTTAAAAAATGTAACCTTCTGCTAAAAAGGCAAATATTACTACACTAATACCCACAGTGTGAAATAGCAAGAGTCCAGATTTCTACTTCCTTTGCCATATTGATGATGCTGAAACTGCTTTTCTGTGGCTTCAACCCACAATGATGGTATATTTTGGGTTGAAGCCCAGTGTCCTTTGTGGGGCAACATACAGGGTCTTTTGAGTTTTACCATTGATTATGATTGGACTTCAGTTTTCTGAGAGGGACCTGGTCATGTCTCAGATAGTCCCTACTGCATAGACTGTATATGTAACGAATACAAAAAGAGAAGCAGGATTCAATCCAGTAAATCCATCATCACTTTGTCTCAAATCCCAATCAAGCCCAACAATGTGATTTTTCATATGACCTAATGGAGGATAATACTGTACCTAGTTTGGGGTAGTGTAGAGATAGAAACTAGGGATTAGGAGGCCTGGGTTCAAAACCCTGCTCAGCCATGGAAGCTCATTCGGGGAACAGAACCTCTAAAACCATTCCTTAAATATATCACTTACCTTGAAATGTCTATCCGAGTTGCTTTAAGTTAGTTCTGACTTAACTCCACATACCAAATGGAGAATAGTGGCTCCAAGGTTAGTCATTCTGAATTCTGGTCTGGAACTTCTTACAAGGAGCTAGTTGCCCAACCCTGTCTCCAAAATAAGTTCAGCACCCTGGACAGTTCTTTTAAAATCTAAACTAGAACTCAGAATAGATTCACCAACCTCTTGTCATTGGTTAATTCATTCACCATTGCCAACCCCACCCTCATCCTATACTACATCTCCTTTTGCAGCCCTGCATGGAATTCTAATGACTACCACAGCCTTCAAAGAGACCTAGCTGAAATGGTGCACAGAGCTACAGAAGGGAGTGGACTGGGGGCATCTCCCTTTCCACAGCTAGACCATTAATGAGGATGAAGATAATGGTTAGAGATATTTACCTCTTGCTTTTCCTCCAATGGGCAGAAAGTGTCATATATGGCTTTCTTCATTCTGTTCTGTCTTTCTGCACCAGAATTGTACTTAAAAATAAATGAAAATAATAAGCAAGGTAAGACAATTTGAGAAGGAGTGCCTGAGGGTTAATGATGAGATCCATGGCTCATCAGGGACTTAGCATCTGGATTTCCCCAGCTCTAGGCAATTACTCTAACTGGTAGACCAGACAGGTGCTCACTTGTTATTCCAGTAGCTTAAAGAACTGCAATTTTGCCTTTTCCCACCCTGCCATGATGTTTAATTTCATGAACTTTCTGAATCACAGTGAGGTGGGATTTGAAAGAAAATTAACTTAATGTACATAGCATTTTAGCCTACTATCCCAAAGAGTGCTGACTAGTAAGAATTCATTTATTGTATTCTGCCTAGTGATGGATTTCAGAGAGCATTTGTAAAATGTCAGAGAGTATTGCAGTAATTCTCTATTCTCTGGCATAATATTATAAACTATAAAGTTGTCTTCCTGAGTGCAAAATAGCTTTGATAACCTGCACTCTTTCTCCTGTCAGCAATCCTTAGGATAAGACGGTGGATTAATTAACACACAGGAGAGCTAATTGATTCCTTTTTATAAAGTTATTTAATAGCATCAAATACAGAAAGCAATTTCCTTTCCAGCTGGGAAATGCAAATAAAGAGATGCCAGAGATTCACAGAAGACATATAATGTACTGACATTTTAGCAAAGCTTTTTTAAAAAGTTTTTTTTTTGCAGATACTAAGCATTGGCCCAGCCTTGTTATCTCACATCTTGGTAGAAATGTGGGAACAATGTTTACTTTCCCACACTTCCGTCTGCCCCATATGAGGCCTAGCCTGTTTTAGAACACTAAGAGCTTGATTTAGAGAGAGTTGTGTCAGATTGTTGTCCCAGATTTCTTCAGCAATGGGATAGTGAGGATAGTAGAATCACAGAGTTCCTCTCATGTTGGAGAAAAAAAATTCTGGAAGATTTTGAGGTGTTGTTTTAATCTTACAACCCTTTTCCTCAGTCTTCTTCCTTTGTGGTGGTTTTTCTTGGTGCTGTTGAAGTCCCTTGCTGCTTGTTGTAAATTCAAGCAATTCTTGGGTGATTTCCTATCCTCACTGTGGTTTTTGCCAGGGTCACTGTGAAAAAGTAGGGTCAGAAAATGTGATAGGATTGAGAAGATGCCAATAGTTACTACCCTTCATGGTAGTGGACCAAGATACTTAAGAGACCACATCACCCCAAGATCATCTGCCTGTCCTACAAGATCAGACCAGAGGGGCTCCCTAGTGGTTCTACCTGCCAGAGAGGCTTGTCTCTCTGGCACTAGAAGGAAGGCCTTCTCCGTATCTGCTCTGGCCTTGTGGAATCTCTTGCCGACTGAGTTGCACCCAGTGATGGGATGTAACAGGTTTGCACCAGTTCGCCAGAACCAGTAGTAACTTTTCCCAGTGTCCCGGAGAACTGGTAGCAGCTTTTTGGGGGGGGGGGGACCACCTTTGGGGCTTACCTTTCCACTGGTTCCCCCACTGCACATACGCTCCAAGCACTTGGTGTGCATGCACGCCTACAGTGCTTGGCGCGTATGCACGGCTTCCTTGCTGTCCTCCCAAGCGGGGAGGAGGAAGACAAGCTGCTTGCCTGAAGCTCCCTATAGCCTGCTCCCCAGGGTAAGTGACTCACCTTTGGATGTGGTGTGTCTGTGTGTATTTTAATGTGTATTTAATACCTTTACCTATATTGATGTACTACCACAATTCCTAAAAAGGTCTGGCGGCCGGCAGGCCTAGTGGCCTGGCTTGGGGTTTTTAAGCAAAGTCTTGGAGTTACCTCATCAATAAGCTACACCTGTACTGTTTCAATTGCTGTTCCAATTGGAGAACCCTTAAGGAGGTAGAGCTGTTTTACATTTACATTAAGGCATATTATCCTAGAGAACTGGTTAGGCAAAGACTTAGTACAGTACCTAACTTCTTTAATAGTTGAAAAGTTGAAAAGTGCCAAAATGAAGCCATCTTGTGGTGAGTTCATTCTGTAATTCCTTCCATCTGATCTAGTGTGAGAAAGATTAGCCAGAATAAGCTTTAAGCTCTGGTTTAAAAGCTCTGGTTGATTTGTGTTTGGGGTGGGTGGGTGTATTTTAATGTATTTTTTATTTTATTTATTTATGTTATTTAATTTATTTACGGGTTTGTGTTGTGGGTGGGTGGGTTGAGGGGTGTGTGTGCATGTGCATGCTTATTTTTATTTTATTTTCTTTGGCTCCGGCCACAACTTAATGATGTCATGATGTTAGCTCCGCCCACACTGTGATGACATCACGGTGGGGTAGTAAAATTTTTGACATCCCACCACTGGTTGTGCCTCCAGGCTGAGCTGCCAGTCTTCAGAAAGGGCCTTAAAACCTGGTTAGTGTAGCGGGTGTGGGACACTGCTGGTGTGGACCCCCCCCCCCCCGGCTTATATAAAACTGTCTGGGTTTTTCAATTTTATAGGGAGGGTGTTTTAATCTGGTTTTAAAGTTTTATTTGTTTAGTCCTATATGATGAGGACGTTTTGTATTTTGAATTTTTGATACTGTTGTGAGCCGCCTGGAGTTGGGCATGACTTGCTCGAAAGCCAGTCATATCTGACTCTAGAGTTCAGTGCTCATTTCTTTTTCATAGCCAAAGAACCAACACTGTCTGCTTCTGCAGACGTTTCCATGGTCATGTGGCAAGCATGACTAGACACCAGAGCACACAGAATGCTGTTTACCTTCCCACCAAAGTGGTCCCTATTTATCTACTTGCAATTTCTTGCTTTCAATCTGCTAGGTTGGCAGGAGCTGGGACAAAGACGGGAACTCATTCTGTCCTGCAGTTTTCGAGTATTGAACTGCTGACCTGCCACCTTCCAGTCAGCGTCTTAGCCACTTGAGCCACTGCAGTCCCCATGTTGCTGGTAATTCTATTATAAAAAAAGATACTATTGTTTCCAGCGATTTTCTGTATAATACTATGCAAAGACTCCCTCTTCCTATGCACCAGAAAAATTTCAAAACTTTCTTCAGAAATCAGACCTTCCTCTCCCCCTTTTCTACTTCTTCATTCATCCATTGTTTTGTGGAGGAAAGTGGCAAAATCCAGTTAGTTTAATGCCCTTTCCAATGAATCCTGCTTGGGAGAAATGCTGTTCTATGGAGGAATTGTTTATGGCAGTGTCTGCCTTTCTGCTGCTCTCCGAATAGCCAGAGTACACACAAAGCTTTGTGGCAGTAATTATGGTCTGGTTGTTTTGGCACAAACCCGTTTCACTTTGGACATCACAGAATTAGTCTTATGTGGCCAGTTTAGAATTCTGCTGAATCCAGTGCACCTCTTCAGTATGTATTGCTTCATAATTTTGAAGATCTTAAATTCTGCCAGAAGGCAGGTTTTCCAATAGCCTGGTCCAAACCTATTCAGGGTTTTATAGATCAATGCTTACAAGTGGGTTGCAGACTACAGCTGGGATATCAAATATTTGAATGTTCTCATTTTTCCTCTCCATGTAGAAGGCTAAGCATATCAGAGGAGAGCTTGCATTTAAACATGAAATGTAAAAATGCTGCATTAATTTTTTTAAAGGGGAAACATTAAGAATGCTGCTGCTTCACAAATACTCATGGGGCATTCAAACATCTGAGTCTTTACCTTGCTTGAAGGGGTGAAGCTAAGAAACAGATACATTCTATTGTGCTGCTGGTCATTTTCTCAAGGCTTTCCTTTGTTAGTAGTGTAGTTTCTAGAAGCTGCCTCTCCCCCACCCCCAACTGTTTCCCATGCCTTTCTCTGAGCAATGAATTAAACTGCTATGAAATATTGAGAAGGCTTTTTCTGGATGGATTCCATAGAATGTGTTAAACTTGCTTTTATGCTTTTGGGTATATGCACAGTACAAGTGGTTGGGGAACACGAACAGGCAAACTTGTTTGGCTTTTGAAGAAAGCTGTAATTAATTCTTCTTAACTCGCCCCAGTTGAAATTGTGTTATTTTGGGAAGAGATGCCTTTTCGATGGGGATGATGAACTTTGGCTCAGCATCTGATTTCCTGATTAATTTCAGATTCATTTTCCACTTGATTTTTTTATCTTATTTTCTATCCCTAATCGTCTAGTAAACCAAGACTATTCCTATAATGCATTTGCCAAGTAAATGCTTTGTTCATTATTTCATGGGAAAGCAGGAATTCAGGCTTGTTTTTTAAAGAAAAAATATATGTTTGTATGTATTGTATTAGATGAAGCAGTATGATTCTGACTACTTTCTTAAATGCCATTCCATGCATACATTTAACTGTATATATCTGATATCTTATCCCAAAGGTACAAACAAAATAAATCAAGCATTACCATGGACTTAAATAAGTGGCAGGATTAACAAGAGAATGAAACATACTGGAGATACAGTACTTTAATAATTATCTCCTCTATGAGATTTCCTCCCGTCATATCTAACAACAGCGATGCCTTACCATTTAACATTCACAGAAGCTTTTTTTGGCTCTGAGACTTCATCTGTGATGAAGATCAGCTTGGAATTTTCCTTATGTAACCAGGATCCAGAAGGCGTTCCACATTTGGTGGCACAGGATTTTTTTTTAAAATAGCAAATATGTTAAAAGCCTACATCAATAAAAAAGTAAAATATATTATTTTGTATTATTATTTGTTGCATTTATACCCCACCCATCTGGGGTATTCTCCCACTCTGGGTGGCCAAACAACACATTTTAAAAATCCATAGAATAAGAAATTAAACAAAGAGAATAAACAAACTGAATAAATTATAAATAACAAAAAAAATAACACCCCCCCCCCCATTTAAAATGTCAACAAAGAACATATCTTGGTGAAGGAAAGAGTTAATCAAAACCTATTGATTGGCCTTTGGCAGTATATCCTTAAAAGCCTCTTTATAGAGGAACAATTTAAGTTTTTTTTAGAAATGTAGGTAGTGATGGAGCCTAGCACAGCTCAACCGGAAGGGAATTCTACAAAGTTGGTGCCACGACTGAGAAGGCTCTTCTTCAAGTCCACTAACATTAAAACACACACACACACACACACACACACACACACACCATTCTATTAGGAGAAATGGAAACAAAAAAGAACTCAACAAAGCATAGCATATGGCAAGAAACTGACCTGGACAGAAAGGACTACATAAACCATTCAGACATTCTGCCCAAACATTTACCTGAGGTAGATGATTCCCAGACAGTCAAATATTCTGTGACCAGAGAAATCTCCCTGCTAGGCTTTCCCCCCACATTCTGAGTCCTCAAAGTGCTTCAGAGAGACTCAATAAAATACCCAAGTGTACATTTTTTTATCTTGCACACCAGTCCTGCAAAGTAGCACAGACCAAACAACCACAAAATAAATGACTCCTTATGTAGCAAAGTCCAAGAACTAGAAATAACACCACAGAAATTCTCACTTTCCACGACAAACCAAACCTGGTTGAAAATTTTATTGATTTTTTTAATTTTAAAATGGTGCAAAAGCCCCCAAAAACCTTCAGAAAGTATAAATAATAATGACAAAGAGTAAAACCATCTGTTCTCTAAACAAGTGGGATAAGTAACTTAAAAGCAAATGCCCAATAAAACTATAAAAGCTAGCTAAACCTAATCTACTACTCACATTGCAGTACAGTTCCGAATCCTATGCAGTGTAGAAACAACAGCAATTGAGTATAATTCATGAAAGCAGAGCTAAGTTAAAATAACTTTTTCAAACCAAGAGATCTAACCTTTGCCCATTTCACACACACACCAGTTCCCCCCCCCTTCATATTTCAGACCAAGGTAGAGATCATTACTATTGTATATAATAAAGGAACTTTCATGGGAAAGGTACTTGAACAATCATCCTTAGCAGCAAAGTGAGTGTTGCAAAAATGCTCTTCTTTTCATTTGCAAACAGCTGGAAGGGATGGTGTGTCTGTCCTTATTTATTCCCATTTGTTGCAAAGACAGGAGGTAGATGCCAATTCTTTACTGTGTTCAATCTACTGTACTTCCTATCCATTTGGATTTCTCTAGCATTGTATTTGGTTGCAAGCAAATATATTCACTAGACTGTGCTTGAAACAAAACAACATACAAAAATCTGCTCTGGGAAAAGGGAAATGTAAGGTTGGCATTATTATCTGAATTATCAGGATTTTGTTTCTCCAAAATGAGCCTTTTTTAGGAGGGGGAAAAAGAATGGAAAGAAGGGCAGGAAATGTTAAATATTTGTAGAATTTGGACTATTTTTTAAACCTGATTTCAAGTGACTTTGGAAACTGCCACTTGTCGACTTTGTCATATTTCATTTCCTTTTCAGTCTTCCCTTCATATGACAGAAAAAGGTTCAATTCCTCTCCCCCTCCTGCAGCTGCTACCAGCTGAGAAGAATAATTTTCGAACAGTGGTGTGTAGCTTTTGGCAGGATTCTTAGCAGGCACTGTATTACTTGTTCGGAGAAGGGGGCATTACTCAGTTCAACAGCTGCTGCTGGTTTTGTGCTGCTGATGGAGCAAAAGGACACTTAATTCTCTAACTCAGTTTTGTGTCAATTGTGGGCAGACTGTCCTCTTGTTCACTGCAGACAAAAATGGACCTTTTGTTGTTTAATTCAAGAATTACTGGTCTAGCAACCAAAAGTGGCTTTTTCTTATGCTGTATCCAAATCTGAATATTAGTGATCATTATGGTGAACAGCCATGAAGATTATCCTGAGAATATAATGCAGTGACCTTCCATCCTTCTGCATCACAACATGACACCAGTACCACTGATTCAGTTCAGCGAGTCACTTTCTGGTCCTGAGCCCCTTTGGCACTCAAAGTCTTCATTGGCTCAGCCCAGTATTGATGAAGCTGCTGCCCTCCATCAAAATGGATTCAACTGGGATTTAATCCACTTAGGGACCATCACCCTTCCCTATGGACTTCACCACTAAGGCTGTTAGTCCTTTGGGTTGTCAGGTTAGTTAACTGTCATCTGACAATTGGTGTTGAATCACTGGCAGTACGGTCTGCTCTATTCCCATAGCAGGATAACCTGGCCAGACTGGACAACATTTCCCATAATTCCACAGGTGGCATGGCCAGTTTCAGGGCAATATTTCATGCCATACCTATAGGGAAAGGACAGTACTGAGACATTAGAAGTGTGTTCTTTCTGGAATGTTTTAGGGATGTAAACTAGTGTTTGCTAGTTAATGAGGTATTTTGGCTTCTCTGAAAAATCTGCTATGTTTTAGTCCAACTGCAATGTAAACATTCTGACTTCAATTTCATGATAGGTGGCAGTGTGGGAATGTGTTAAAAGACCCTCACTGAAATTTTATTAAATATTCTTATCCTCATGTCTGGCCAGGTTATCCTGCTGTGGTAATAGAGTAGACCATACTGTCAGTGACTCAACACTGAGTGTCATGCAGCAGTTAACTAACCTAACAACCCTGAGGACTAACAGCTTGAGTGCCAAAGTCCACAGGGAAGGGTGATGGTCCCCAAGTGAATTAAATCCCACTTGAATCCATCTTGATGGAGGGCAACAGCTTCATTAATACTGGCCTGGGCCCAATGAGGACTTTGCATGCCAAATGGGCTCAGGACCAGTAAGTGATTCGCAGAACTGGATCAGTGGTATGGGGGTCATGCTGTGATGTGGAAGGCAGATGAAGGGCCACTTCATTATATTCTCAGGACAGTCTTCATGGTTGATTACCATGAGCATTGCCTATATTTGTGTTTGCTATGACAAAAGAAGAAGATTTCTTATCCTAAAATCTCTCCCCCAGGTACAGATCTCCATGTGAAAACGGTTTAGTTTAGTGGTTTGGAGCACCAGCCTATAGAGTCAGGAGCTGGAATTGTCCTCTGTGTGTGCTGGAGGCAGGGCAGCATCCTGTGTTGATGATGTGTTGTAAGTCAGACTTGACTTACAATGACATAATTAGCTGTATAGTTAACTGGAGAAACCTCATTTCATAGAAAAGTGCACCGTGGTTGGGGGCAGATTTTCTCCAAGGTTTATCTAACCATCATCCAAGTTCAACATATCTCACCCACTTTAGACTTGTACAAGACCTGTGTTTACAATGAAGAAATGAAATTGTCTTTAGACAATTCATGGTAAGGAAACAAAAAGGAGGGACATTTGGGGGGGGGGGATCAAACAACACAGTTCAATCTGTCCTGTCTTCTGCAGCCCCAAAATGTCATTCAAAATAACTACCAATAATAAAACTCAACTGAAAAATACAGCTGTAACATAAAATGGATTAAAACATAATAATAAATATGGGAAATAATAGTACAGTACCTAACTATTTAGTATCCCATCAACAGAAGCCCTGTTTAACTGCCAAAGGCCTGCCTGAAAAAAATAGTCCTTGCATAAAAAGGGAGGAAGATAAAAAATAAAAATGTTGTGGCATCTTAAAGACCAACTACTATATTTTAATGTCAGCTTTTGTTGTGGATTACGTCCATTTCATCAGATATAAGGGTGAGACCTCTTAGCATTAATTTATACATTGCCCCAGATGGGGATTCAGAGGTATACAATAGTGGGTTAATATAACAGATACAGTTGAAATCAGTGTGGCTTTTTACACCTGGTATGACTGAAGATCCCTGATTGATATTCAGATTTATTTCTGTAAATTTTGATTCTGTGAAGTACCACCTACTAATCATTTACCACTTCAGGGAACCAAAAATCACATAAATAAATCTACATATCAATCAGGAATCTGTGGTCATTACCAGGTGTAAAGGGCTAAACAGAAAGAGCCTCCTCAAAGATTGTGGTATTTTTGAACCACAATCGAGCATACCCCAGGCAAAGTCAACCTTGTTGTGGAGACTAATCTTTCTCACACTAGGTCAGGTGAAAGGAACTGCAGAATGAATTCACCAAAAGGTGTCTTCATTTTGGCAGTTTAAAGTCTGACCTAGACACAAAAGAAGAAGAAGAACCAGGTATAAAAAGCCTCACTGATTTGAATTGTATCCTATATACTAACCAACCACTGTGTACTTCTGTTCCCCACACCTATGTATAAATTAATCCCATGAAGTCTCACTCTTATGTCTGAAGAAGTAGACTTGATCCAGGAAAGCTAACATTAAGATATAGTAGTTAGTCTTTAAGGTGCTACAACGTTTTTGTCTCTTTTTGTCTTGTTTTATTTACTATCTGATACGCCTGCACAGACTATCATGGCTAACACTTCTAAAAAGGGAAGAGTGACAGACAAAGAAGAAATTCTAGCTCCCTTGGCAGACAGTTCTAGTGCCTAAGAGATGTTCTTAAGGCCAGAAACAGATGTTAGAAGTAGTGCCCCATGACTGAAAGAGGAGAATTCTTAACTAGTGTTACCTTTGAGGTCATGAAACAAGATGCTTTCATATCTGGCTATCCAGATTGGCTTTCTTACTTTGGTGACTGGTTTTCAGGACCTAAGCACAGGATTCCTTTGAAGTCTGGTTTCACAAACATGCAAGGACTACCTCAAATACCCCATCTGCAACATTAATATTCTTTCAGCTCCAATTATGGATTCTTTCTAATATCTGTTTCTGGCTTGAGAATCAGTGGCAAAAGGAACTGGTACATCCAAAAAGGCACATAATCAAAATGAGAGACTAAGTCCTAGGTTGTAGAAAAATGTATAAGTTGTACTTTATTCCAACTTAAAATACCAAATGCACTTTGCATAAGAACATGATGCTAACAATTGTTTGTATTCTTTTATCTGTATAGCTCCTGAAGAAGGCTGAAAGGCAAAATGCATCCAGGATTTCAAAGATGGGCATTTTAAAGTTAGAATAAATTACAATATATATTTTTCTACAATCAGGGACTTCATTTCTCATTTTGATTGTCTGTCTGGGTTGAGAAAACCATCTCTTGCACACCAAACAAACATGACTTTGAAGGTGGTGGGACCAAAAAAGCCTAGGCTGGTTTCTATGGGAGGATACAGTAAGCTGGCCCCAAGGCAGGACTTTCTGCATCATGACAGTTTCATAGGGCTTTACAGGTCATAAGCAGCACTTTGAACGATGCCCAGAAATGGAGTGGTTGGTAGCCAGTGAGGAAGGGAATACATGATCCAAATAACTGACTCTGGTCAACAGTCCATCTCTATAAAGTGATGTTTTAGAACACCCTTTCAAAGGCAACACCACACAAAGTGGGATTCAGTAATAGAAATAGGTTGTAGCTAAGTGACATGTTGTGATGGTGAGATCCAAAATCCTTACCAATGGGTGTGGTTGGTTCACTGTGGTTGGTGCACCAGCTTCAAGTATTTAACTATATTCCTGGTCTTTGCTAACATCCAGGATTCCAGTTTAGAGCTGAAACCAGAGTGCAGCCAAGCTTCAAAGTGGACTCTTCAAGGATCAATGGTTCATACAATGTAATTTATTGTGTCTGTATTCCCTGTTCTGCCATTTGATTATGATTCTTGTATGAATTTCAATGTGTTTTCCTTCATCCAGTCTATGGGCCATGCCAATATCAGGTCACAAAGACATCTTCCTGAAAGTGCTATGAACTTTACAGTCCTGCAGAGGAAAATCAGAATCCTGTGTTTGTCACAGCTGGCATTTATCCCAATGGGTTAACTCTACTATGAAACAGGAAAATATTTTGCACTCTGTACAATTTACTTCTTCTTCTGATCATTTTTTTAACTTCTTTGCCCCATGCAAGACAGAACTGAATCCCTCAGAGAAACCTCATTTTCCCTTCTTTAAGTAAAGCAGATATGACTGTTTTATATTGAATACCTTAGAACCAAATGAGAAACAAGGGAGATGTTCCTTTAACCCAGGAGTTCCCAACCTTTGTAAGCCGGGGGCCGGGTCACACTCCCTCAGACAGTTTCAGGGGCCGGATGGCCATTTTGTCCTTCCTCCACCACAAGGCACTTCCTGGTGTGGCAAAGGTGGTGGTGGGCCACATGAAATAGTGCTGTGGGCTGCATCTGGCCCACAGGCCACAGGTTGAGAATCTCTGTTTTAACCCTTTATTTGGATAAATATCAGCTCTTGCAAACACAGCCCTCTGATTTTTCCCTGGTGGTCTATAAAGTTCTATAGGGCTTTTTAGGGAGATTTTCAGACATCAGGCTCCCTGACATGACACCATGACATATACTTGCCAGCATGAGCCTATATGATCCAGGTTGTGCAAGGGGATGGGAGAAGGGGAGGGGTAGAATCTCCTGTGTCTTTGAAAAACAGCGTCTAAGTTGAATTCTGTATCCTAGCTAGAGATGGGGCAGGGGATCACCTTGGCTGAAGATCAGTCATTTGTAAAAGGAAATGAGCATCAGTATGACAGGAGGGAGATTGAAGAGCATGCACAGGGAGATTTCTCTGCTGTCAGTTTTTGCATGCAGACCCAGGTTATCCTACTTTGTTCTTAATTCCCCCACTTTGCTGAAAGCCTCTGAGCAGGGAGAGTGCATTTGTATAAGTAAATCTAGATTAGCATAATTATTAATCATACATCTTTTGTCCACTTATTTCCACTCCTGGAGAAAATTACCTACTACTTGAGTTCAAGCACGGTAAGTGCTTTCCTTCCCAACAATCCACTAATCGCCAAACTTCCAAAAGGGCTCTTACATTGCCTTTTGTGTTTCTATTATTTGTGTGGCTGCCTGGGCCAGATGCATCTCTTGGCAGCTGCAAGCTTGTCAAGCATTCCTATGGAGGGCTGTAGAAGGTGTTTTATGGCATGACAATTTGCAGAGTGGCCACGGCTCCCTTTTAATGAGGTCCAAGTAATTTAAAGACCTATTCAAATTACAAAATGGCATAGCCACTATTGTCTTTCCCTCCCCACCACCTTCTCCTCCTTTGGAATGTGATGCTGAGCATCATGTCATATGTTGTTTCTCACTCACACAAATCCTTCAGGTCACCCCAGAAAGTATGCCTTTCTCAGCAGGGTGTTGTTACATCTGTCCACGTTAGTGAAAGAACTGTCAGGGCAGAATTCAGAAGATACGAAATATACCTCTGATATTATTCATTCACTTATTTATTGGATTTATAAAATCCTTCTGCCTTGCAGGTGCTTCTGATGATGGGTAGTAAAAACATCCAAACTTTGCATAAAATCAAGGAAATGTATCTGTACAATAAAAGGTATTATAGCATTGAAATTTGAAAAAAGTGGTAAACACACACACTCGCACACACACAAATAGCATTAAGAACCTGACAAAATAAGACAGTCTTTAGTGCCCATCAAGAGGAGAAAAGGAGGGCACTGCTCCCTCAGGAGGGCATCTCATGATCAAATTACTCCACACCCAAACTCTGCAACCTGGATCACATCTTCAGACTTGCTGGGTGAAATGGTGTGAATAGAAACAACAGCATTTGACCCATTTCTCAGTACAGAGTAGGAAAAACTCAAGTTGCATTAGGTCTTCTGTTAAAGTCTCATCATTATCATACAAGTGTATGTGTGTGGATAGAAGGCCACAAAGGATTTATGTGGATTGTGCTTCTGGCATTGAGAATAGAGAAAATTCCTCTCATGCATTTCACTGATCACAGTCTGCCACCAAGGATTCACTTCCTTGTTTTGATTTTTAACACACACACACCATGAACACGGTAATAAATACTTTAATGCAGGGGTGGGCAAAATGGTTCAGGGTTTCCTCAGCGGGCCAGTCTTGTGGTTCCTCCCACCAGAAGCAGAAGAAAAATGTGTCTTGCAATCTGTTTTGCAACAGGATGCGATAGGTTTTAGGTTGCCATTTTCTCTGCTTAAACCAGGGGTGCCCAAACTACGGCCCATGGGACAGATCCACTTGGCCCCCAACACCAATTCAACCAGCCCACACCACTCTCATTGCTCCTGGAAGCTGAAGTAAAATGCACCATATGGGTGCGTTATATTTCCACTTCCAAGAGTGATGAGGGCAGTGTGGGCCAGATGAATTGGCATTGGGGGCTGGATCTGGCCCATGGCCTGTAGTTTGGGCACCCCTGATGTAGCCCATGGCATGCATGTGCTCTCCCTACCACCACCCCCAAAGTTATTTTGAGCTCTTCTGTTGCTACCACTCAGCCACCTTTTGCCCTCTCTGCTCCAAAATAGAGGAAACCTGTTTCCCCACTACCACCTCCTGGAGGCCTTCATCTTTTTGAAATTGCAAATAGATAAATAGGGACCACTTCGGTGGGAAGGTAAACAGTGTTCCGTGCATCCCAGTGTTGAGGCATGCCTGCCACATGTCCATGGAAACGTCTGCAGACGCAGACAGCTCTGGCTCTTTGGCTATAAGCAGAGATGAGCACTGAACCCTAGAGTTGGATACAACTGGCTTTCAAGCAAAGACAAATTATCAATTTGAAGATAATCAACATTTATTCAGCTACAAAAAAACATCAAAAACAATCGGTATCAGTAAGCCACAGAGTAAAAACTAACATAATATTATATTTTAGGTTTGTGTTTAATTTAATTGTTGTTCTTGTGAAAAATGACCTAAACAAAGGCTGCCATCTACCTTTTGTGACCTCATTTAGTGTCCACACTGTTCCGCATTAGTTCTCTTGTAGAAAGTATATGACATTGGACTCTCAGGCTTAATATAAAGCTGTGAGGGCACTCATTATTAATCCCTGCTACTAAAAAATTCTAATAGCTAGACTGCAGCCTCTTATGTCAGGCAGTTTTAAAATGTGATAACTAGCTGCTGTGATTGAAATGGTTGCTTTCAATTGGGTCAAGGCACCAGGGAGCTCACAGTGGATAATGTGCGTATGTGTTCTCAGTTGCTGTCAGATGAAACTACTGGATTTCCACTAATAAATCCAAACAACAGGGGTTGCCCATGATCTATATTTCTCCAGTAGCACATCAGTTTCTTTTGCCTTGAGGGGTGGGCCAGGAAGTTATCCACAGTTTTATTTATCTGTGGGTCGAAAAACATTGAGTAAAAAAAAAATTCATAAAATACATAATATATATGTATTTCTATGGCATGGTAGCTCAGTGGTTAAGAAGCTCGCCTTGTTAGCTGGAAGGCCAGTAAGTTGGCAGTTCAAGACCTGGGTACTGCATGACAGTTTGAGCATCTGTCTCTGCCCCAGCTCCTGCCAACCTAGCACTTCAAAAGCAAGAAATTGCAAGTAGATAAATAGGGACCACTTTGGTGGGAAAAGATCTTGGAGACATGAAAGGAGCCTCATTCAGGCATCCCCTGAACAGAGTTTATCCAGCAAAAATCCTTTCAACCCAGAATAATTTCTGACACAAAATTATTATTATTATACCACTACACAGAATATAGCAACCATTTCAGGTACCAGATGCTCTATCTAGGAGTGGCTATTTCTCCTGAGTCTTTGGGCTTTTATTTTCCCTTTGAGGACAGAACTGTGTTCCTTAGAGCTTGTCTTCCACCCTCCCAAAAGACCTGCTATTAGGTTGTCATTTTATCCATCTGGCCTGATTTTAGGCTTAATGTTTAATACTTGTTGAGCCCATTAGCTGACCTCAATTCTGAGCTTTCTTTTTCTTTCCCTTTTTTAAAAAGTAAATCTCTAGATTTTACAGAAGTAGAGATATGAGTGAAAGGGAATCGCTTTCAGTTTGGGTTAAGATGTGAGAAACAAGCCTTTCTGTAAGATTAGCCAACGAAATGTCATCTATACTTTGAGATGATCTCATAAATATGTAAATCAATGGGCACCCTAGTCTTGGCTGGTTTGCAAAACAGCTAAAATCTGTGCACATAAATGTCTACATTACAGTAACAACAATGAAACCATAGGAATGAACATTAGTTTGAGGATTATGGCAGTAGTGGTCCAAAAGACAGACAAACAAACAAACAAAAAATCATTTCCAAGTTTCTGATATTGCAGATATAGCTTAGTGTTTCCCCTGTTTAGGTAGCAGGTTACACTCATAGTGTAGGATTAAACCATGTACTATTGTTTGAGAATCACACTGAAGGCTTCTAAACGGTGTACTTCATTTTCTTGACCATAGAAAATATTGATTGGGGTCTCAGGAGATTCTGGGGTTGGTTCCATTGCTCCAAGGATCATATTGATTGCTATACCATCCATTGGCTGCACTATTCCCCAGTTCTGATCCCCTTGCTCACAGCTAATGCTAGATCAATATGCTGCTGTTAACAAGCGTATGGGCTGACTTTTTGGCTTTCTGTAAGTTAATGTTAATTGGGGATATGCTTTGGCTTTTGGGGCTGGAGGGGATTTGTGCCTTTCTGAAGTTGATACAGGGCAGTTCAAGAAGCCCCCTACTCACATTCAAGCCACTTTTAATGTCTCTACAAACCACTGAATTACACTCCAGTTTTTACACTCCAGTTAAAAATACTCAGAATCTTTTGTTGTAACAAAGGATAGAGGTACCAAAGCAATAGGAGCACTTCCTCCCTCCCCCCAGCACAGAGCTCACCCCACCCCTCTGCCCAGTAGTCCAATGGGAGCACTTGCTCCCTCCCCCACCACAGAGTTTGCCCAACCTTTCTCTTTGGACACTTGGTCTCTAAAACTTTCACCATCTCTGGGCTAGATGATACCTCCAGATACTAGACCAGGGCAGGGGCTGGAATAGAAATACAGCAGAAATAAGATAGCACAACTGGACAGTAAAGGTCATTTGCATGTTCAAGAGCATGAAGCCAGTCTTTGCTACTGCTGTCCTCTGCCTTGGCTTTCTTCTCATCTTCTTTCCCATTGAATATCAGGAAAAACTTCATAACTGTTAGAGCAGGAAGTGTTGAGCACTCCAACACTGGAAGCATTCAAAAGAAAGTTAGACACACTTTCTAACAGATTTTGATTTGGATGCCTACATTGAGCAGGAATTGGACTCAACAGTCTCATAAGCACCTTCCACCTCCACTAGTGTATTATTTATGTGTTCAAATGTCTATAGTGAGCAGGTCCACTGACTAGCCTTCGGTATGGGGCCAGCTGTATATTTCAACAAAGTGAGCTCGCTGCCTCAGGCCTATTTTGGAGGAGAACAATGTTCTATTCTTCAAACCCTCTTAACACCCAAGAGGCTAGGGCACGGATGCTAATGGATACTCACTTATTAATTGGGGAACATAATAGTAAATGATGTGCGTGGAAGAAGGCACGGAATGATTGGTATATCTATTAAGTACTGTACTGTTATAAAACAAAAGAAGAGTGGTGTCCTTTCCTCTACAAAAGGGTTCTGCAGATTATATTCCAAATCCTTTTAGCTTTCAGAATCTTCACAACCAACTCGTGTCTTCCTTTTTAAAATTCAGGTTGTGTAGATAAATGTGATTTAAAATGTTGAAAAGAGGGAGAGTAGCGGTTTTACTACTCAGCTATAATGTACCCCTGCAAAGCAGAGTCCGTGATTTTTATCTAGTGCTTGGCAATTAGTAGCTGCAGTCCTTTCCAGCAGTTAATTTTTATTTGAGCAACTCTACTCCTTTCTGTGGTGAGGAGGGGTACCATCCCATTGCCCTCAGGACTAGCACCATGTGTTGGAGTTCTCTACATGTTTCCCCGAGGATCCCTGAGGGTGGTCTTCACAGAGGCAGCCCTTATTGTGACATTTCACACAAGAATGTGCTCAATCCTACGTGTGTGAAAAAAGATGACAGAGCACACAGCAGAAATAATTCATGATCATGCACCGGAAACCAAAAGCTATTACTTGGAGTTGCCGAAGCTGGAAGCACACTGCTTCTGACAGCTGACTCTTGGTGGTTTGTGTGTGTGCGCGTGTGTGCATGTGCACATGTATATGTATGTCTGCATATGTATATCTTCAGGATTTATCCATAGTGTCTTATCTGTTCACTTGATTGTGCAATATGTCCCGGAAATTTACAGCCTCTGACCTGAAAGTGCCTGGAAAGCTGGCACCAAGGGCTTGTCACTTTTATTGCAAGTTCCCTGAAGTGTATTTATGCATGCACTGAAGAATCCGCTCAACAATTAAATCTATTTTAACCAATTAAAAGTACATTAAACACTAATGGTTATTATTTTTGTAATGAGAGATGCAGGGTTGCCGCTAGACATTATCAAAGCACTGCCAGTGATTTTGAACCCCTTAGGTTCTGATCAAGGTTGAATACAGCATCTTGACGATTGGCAGGAAACAGGATGGGATGGACCTGTTTCTCTCTGCCATCACACTATACAGCACACAAAATTATAGGTGATGCTTGTCTCATGCCACACAATGTGGGAAAATCAGGGCACAAAATTGATGAGGTATGTACAGGTGGGCAAATGGCTTGAGACAGATGGCATGGTTTACTCACCTTCAAGATATTAGATACCTGAGTGGACAAAATTTAGCTCTTGCATGTTTCTGCACCACAATTCTCACCAGCCCCAGCCAGCTCAATCAAAGTTAAATAATAAGGATGTAACAAATACTCAACCCCCCCCTTTCACTCACACCTACAAAAAAGGACATCTCCATGCATCAAAAGTGAGGATGAACTAGGTGAAGCTCTGCAGGCCTATCAAGGAGAGTATGGAGCAGAGGCCCAGCCTTATTTTGAGAGCTGTACTTTGCCTACCCCTGGTTTCATATAGATACTAGTTGTGAAAAGGGCTCAGCAAGGAGGAAAATAATTTAAAATGATGAGAGAGGTGGAGAGTTGATGAAACAGGAGAAAAAGGGAGGGAAAAGGAGAAACTGAAATGGGGAAAACAAACGCTAGTGCATGAGCTATGACCTTTTTTTAAAAAACATAAAAATAAAGCAGAATAAAAAAGTGTTCAGTTTCTCCCCTAATATAAGATTATTTTTTCACTGAGCTGAGAAGGAACATCTTCTTGTTCAGTCGCACAAAGGAGTCAAATCCTTCACAACCCCATGGACCACAGCATGCCATGCTCTTCTGTCACCTGACATCCTCTGGAGATCTACTCCCGCTGCGTCAATGATAGTGTCTAACTATCTCATGCTCTGCTGCCCCCTTCTTCTTTTGCCTTCAATCTTTCATAGTGTCAGGGCCTTCTCCAGGGAGTTCTATCTTCTCAAGTGGTGGTCAAAATATTTTAGCTTCAGCTTCAGTGTCTGTCCTTCCAAGGAGCAGTCAGGATTTATTTCCTTTAGGATTGACTATTCCTATAGTGTCTATTTTTCTGCACTCAGCCTTCCTTATGGTCCAGCTCTCACAGCCATACATTACTACTGAGAGGACCATTGCTTGAACTATGTGGACTTAAGTTGACAGGGTGATGTCTCTACTTTTTATTATGCTTCCTATGTTTGCCATAGCTTGCCTCCCAAGGAGTAAGCTTCTTTTTATTTCATGGCAGCAGTCACCGACTGTAGTGATCTTAGATCCCAAGAAGGTAAATTCTGTCACCGCTTCAATTTCTTCCCTTTCTATTTGCCAGGGAGTGATAGGGCTGGATACCATGATCTTGGTTTTTCCGATGTTCAGTTTCAGGCCAACTTTTGCACTCTTCTCTTTCATACTCATCAAGCGGCTCTTTAGAACTTCTTCACTTTCTGCCATTAGGAAGGTGTCATCTGCATATCTGAGGTTGTTGATATTTTCCCCAGCAATCTTAATTCTGGCTTGTGATTCATTCAGCCGTGCATTACACATGATGTACTCTGCATATAAGCTAAATAAGCAATGTGACAATATACAGTCTTGTCATGCTCCTTTTCCAATTCTAAACCAATCAGTTGTTCTATATCTGGTCTTAACTGTCACTTCTTGACCCAGATACAGGTTTCTCTGAAGACAGACAAGGTGGTCCTGTACTCTCATCTCCTTAAGGACTTACCACAGTTTGTTGTGTTCCACACAATCTAACACTTTAGCGTAGTCAATGAAGCAGGAGTAAAAGAAATTCTGCTGCTCCCTTGCTTTCTCCATAATCCAATGAATGCTGGCAATTTTGTATCTAGTTCCCCTTTTTTGAACCCAGCTTGTACTTCTGGTAGTTCTCAATCGACGTATGCTGATGCCTAGCTTGTAAGATCTTGAGCATGACCCTGCTAGTGTGTGAAATAAGCTCAATTGGACAATAACTGGAACATTCTTTGGCATTGCCCTTCTTTGAAATTGGAACATAAACTGACCTTTTCCAATCCTGTGGTCATTGTTTCATTTTTCAATTTTGCTGAGATATTGAGTGCAGACTTTAATGACATCATATTTTAAGACTTTAAATAACTCAACTGGAATACAACATTTTGCTCAAAATGTTAGCTTGATTTCTGAATAAAACAGATATCTCTAGTCCTTCCCATTCTCCTTTTTCCTCAATTACTTTCCATTCTTTGTTTTAAAAGGCCTCATTATCTGTCCTTGCTGTTCTCTGGAAATCTGCATTTAGTTGGGGGAATATTTCTCTTTCAACTTTGGCTTTTGCTTTCCTTCTTTCCTCAATTCTTTGTAAAGTCTCATCAGACAGCCTCTTCACTTTCTTGCATTTCTTTTTCTTTGAGATGATTCTAATTGCTGCCTCCTATTCAATGTTATGAACCTTGATCCATAGCTCTTCAGGTACTCTGTCTATCAAGTCTAATCACTCAAATCTATTCTTCACCTCCACTGTATATTCATAAGGGGTGTGATCTAGGTCATACCTGAATGACCTAATGGTTTTCCATACCTTCTTTATTCTAAGCATGAATCGAGCAATCAGCAGCTCATGATCTGAGCCACAGTTGGCTCCAGGTCTCGTTTTTATTGACTTTATAGAACTTCTCAATCTTTGACTGCAAATATCATAATCAATCTGATTTCACTGTTGGCCATCTGGTGATGTCCATGTGTAGAGTCACCTCTTAGGTTGTTGGAAGAGAGTGTTTGCTATGATCAGCATATTCCCTTAATAAAACTCTGTTAGTCTTTGTCCTGCTTCATTTTGTACTGTAAGGCCAAACTTGCCCATTATTCCAGTTACCTTTTGATTTCCTACTTTAGCATTTCTGTCCCCTGTGTTAAGGACATCTTTTTGTGTGTGTCAATTCTAGAAGGTGTAGGTCTTCATAGAATCAGTTGACTTCGGCCTCTTCTCCATCAGTGGTTGGTCATAGACTTGGGTTACTGTGATGTTGAATGGTTTGCCTTGGATTCTGACTGATACCATTTCTTGTTTTTGAGATTGTATCTCATTACTGCTTTCCTCACTCTTTTATTGACTATAAGGGCCATTTCATTTCTTCTAAGGCTGTGGTTCCCATAGGGGGGCAATTTGATTTTTAAGGGGGCAATTCGAAGTTTGTTTAGACCAAGTTAATGGCTTTTAGGCTTCCTCCATGTGAATAGGAACTCACTTTTTGAATAATAAGAATTATATGTCATGTGGAGGAGAATCAGGATTTTAGAGATGCTTTGGTGGGATATGCCCCCCCCCCTGAAAAGGTTGGGAACCACTGTTATAAGGGATTCTTGGCCAGGGTAGTAGATATAGCGGTCCTCTGAGTTAAATTTGCCCATTCCCATCCTCTTTAGTTCATTGATTACCATGATGTCGATGTCCAGTCTTTCCATCTCATGTTTGACCTCATCCAGCTTACGTTGATTCATAGCTCTTACATTTTAAGTTCCTACGCAATATTGTTCTTTATAGCATTGGACTTTCCTTTCACCAACAGACACATCCACAGCTAAGCCTCCTTTCAGATTTGGCCCAGCTGCTCACTCTCTCTGTGGCTACTTGTACTTGCTCTCCACTCTTTCCCAGTAGCTTATTTGATACCTTCCAACATTAGGGCTCATCTTCTGGCATCTTATTGTTTGGCCTTTTGATGGTGTCTGTGGGGTTTTCTTGGCAAAGATACTGGAGTTAGTTGCCATTTCCTTCTCCAGTGGATCGTGTTTAGTCTACCAAACATAGTGTTCGATTTATTAGCTTTGTTTTTGCATTCAGTATGGGTAGTCAACCCAGAATGATGGGACCAGACTTTTGTTAATATGACTTTCTTTAGAGAAAAGAAACTCTGGAAATCATTCTGCTAGGATCAAATTTGTCCTAGAGCAAATGTTCTTCCAGGTGCCAATGGAAATGCACTTAGCTGGAGCTTTGTACCAGTTGCAGTGTCACTTCGTGTCAATGCATAGTATGCAAGGAATTTACCAGTCACGTTCCTTCTGTATGTTCAGAAGATTATATAGATATAGAAATGTATATAGATGGATTCTACCTTTATTTTTCCTTATTTGTATTTAGGGTGCTGTCCAGATCTATTGGAAATGAGTTGTTTTGAAAAACAGATGGCTAGAATAAAAAACAAATATCTCTTTCTTCCCCTCCCCGCTCTCTCCTTCCTACTTAGTTTGAATTTGCTGCTATTTCTATATTTGTGCTCTTTTAAAAAAAATTGGTGTGAGAGTGTAAGAGTTAGACAATTGGTGAAAGGAAGAGAAAGAGAAAAAAAGGCACTGTTGCTTTTTTGAGAATTATGAAATCCTTGACAGTTGCATTTTTAGTATAATCCAACATAAAGGTTAGTGGAGCCCTCCAGAAGACTTTTTAAAAATAGTCCCAATGCAAAGCTAGAAACCTACTTTTCATTTTTTTTTATAGTATGTTTGTAGCTTAAGGCTTCAGAGATGAGCCATAAATCACATACAGCTGGCCTATGGAATAAGGATGTTTGAGACATTTGGTCTTTGTGAATTACAATACAAAGTGACCTTATGCATCCTGCTTAGAATAGTGTGCTGATTTAAAACCAGATCAGATTATTTTTCCACCTAGCCTATAATTGGTTGAATCATGTTTGTTGCTGCGCAGTGTAAAGTTAGACAGCATAACTTTGCTGGGTGTCAAGTCAAGGCAATGAGGACTGTGGGAAACAATTGCATAACTAGCTGTGTTACTCAAAAGTATTTCCACGTGGAATGGTTTCCCAGAATCTCCAGCAGAAATCTTTCATAGCTCTTGCTTTTCAATCCAAGGAATAAATATGGTAGTTTCTGAGTAGCAAAGCATGAACTTCAAAACTGGAGGTATCTCAGATCTTCAGAATCTTTCTCTCTCTGAATATGATGTCGCATGTTCAGGATGCCTGCTGGATGTTAATTTAATCAGAATGTGCAGACAGTTAAATATGACATGTATTTGCAGTACTTAGATCAAATGTAAGTAATGTCATAATCCATGAAGACTGAGAAATTTCAAGAATTAGACTGTAAAAGTGAACAGCAGGTGGATGGTTTAGACACTTATTTGAAGCCAGCAGCACTTAATTAGGCAGTTATTTAGAATAAAGGGAAACAGAGGGAAAGAAGAAATAATTCCATCAGATTACAGTATATTATTTAGTTGTCATTGCTACTCCTGAGTTCCCCTGAGCTGCTATTTGGATGTAATGTTAGGGTTTGTATTTAGTGAAATGCCTTGAATACCTTGGAGTCTTTACTGAGTGAGGCGTCCACACATTGGTAGATGTTTCCATGATGTCATTCCACACATGCAAATGGATTTGAGAAATCAAGTCCATTAGCAAATTGATTTTTATCCATTTGGATATCACGTCAACCTCTGGCTAGGCAGACCATGACGTGTGCCCTCTGCTTTCACCTGGCCTAGGGGATCCATTGGAGGACGCTTTAGTGAGTTTTAATCCCATTAGTGAAATGCTTCCTGAAATTCCAGATTCCTCTCCAGATATAGTATTAGGCCAAAACTCTATTGTCACTTCTAAGCAGAGTAGATGTACAGTAGTACCTCGGATAATGTTAAGACTTGGTTACACAAGTCTTAACATTATCTGATTTTTAACGTTGTGTGATGCATTGATCACACAATGTTTTTTTTAAAAAAGCCCTGTTCCCTTTCTGAAGAGTCTGGGGGACTTTTTCAATTGTGAAATTTATGGGCTCTGCAGAATGGCTGGGACCGATATGATCTGTACTCCCAACCCTTCTGGAGTCTGTGGACCAGCAGGCAGACCAGTGGCAGTGGCAGAAACAGCCACGGAGCATTGTAATTTTCCACCCAATGGCTGTTTCTGCCGCTGTCACTAGTCCGCCTGCTGGGTCCGCAGCAAGTGATCAAGCTTTGCTTGTGGGGGGAACATACATTCCCTCCACAAGCAACGCTCTATCCCAGCGAGCGATCAAGCTTTGCTTACGGGGGGAATGTGCGTTCCCTCCACATGCAAAGCTCGATCCCAGCGAGCGATGGGTGCTTGGATTGGGGGGAGGAACAGGCACGCATGCTGATTCAACCACCCACACACCCAAGCACTGATCGCACGCCGCAATGGGCACTTGGATTGGGGGGGAGGAACAGGCATGCATGCCAGTTCAACCCCCAACCCAAGCGCTGATTGCACCCTGTGATGGGCGCTTGGGTTGGGGGGAGGAATGGGCACATGTGCCAGTTCAACCCCCAACCCAATCACCAATCACAGTGGAGATCTCTGCCCCAAAGTTCACAGGGCTGGTCTCCAGCCATGCAACGCTTTGGAGCAGAGATCAATGTTGGGGAATTTGAGGCAAACATTTCCATCACACAACATTGTTGTGCAATGCAAATGTTTGCCTCAAATTCCCCAATGTTATCCGATTTTAGCGTTATCCGATGTAAACGTTATCCAAGGTACCACTGTATTGAATTAATGGGGAGTTGTGCTAGTGTTGGCTTACCAAATTCATTCATTTTGCAAGTCTACTTGAGTTTGATGTGATTTAAGTTATAGTGTGCTAATTTTCAAGTTAGCTTGCACATGACAACTGGAAGTCTTTTCTTGGCTTATATATATATATATATACTTTCACATTCATATCAATTATCCTCTTTCAGCATGATGTTACAAATTTGTTGTGTTTTTTTTTCTTTTTTAAAAAAAACATAATACATATAACACCCAGTGCACTAAGGTCCTTGAGTCTACCAGCCATCCCTTTTACAACTCAGTCATTCTGCCAAAAATACATTGTATTCAGTGCAGGTTTTTCACCTTTATTTTCCCTCAATGTATATTGCAACCAAGATTTCCAAATATCCCAAAATCTATTTTGTTTTATTAACTCCCTTTTTATATTTAATTCCCATGTAAGTTTTTCGTTTAGCGCCATGTCCCAAACATCGGTATACAATTTACCAATTTCTAAGTTCATATCACCTTTCCAGTTTCTGGCCACTTGTTGTCTTGCCAACGTTAAGAAAATAGATAATAACTCTTTTTTATTTTCCTCTAAGTTCAATTCTTCTAAATCTGTTAGTAAAACATTTTTTTCATTCAACTTTAAGTTGAAGTTTAAAATTTTTGCTATTCCTTGTTCCATTTTATGCCAGAAATTGGAAATAATTTTACAATCCCACCACATATGTTTGTATGTCCCAATTTCCTGATGACATCTCCAACACTTTCTTGAGTTGCTACTATTTATTTTGTTTAGCCGAACTGGCGTCATATACCACCGCCACAAAATTTTGTAGTTGTGTTCTTTAACTTTTGTGGACAGATTTCGCATACTCCTACTTTTCAATTTTTTCTTCCAATTCTTGTCCGAAATATTAATACTTAAATCCGTTTCCCACAATCTTTTAAGAACATCCTGAGTTTCTTCAGTACTGTTTATCATTTTGTATAACTTACTTACAACTCCTTTTATCCCCATTGAACCTTTTCTTATCTTATATATCATTTCCTCGAAGTCTGTCAACTGTCTTGTAGATTGTAATTTCTCTTTAAATTGTTTATTCCACCTATCCAACGTTAGTATTTGAAGCCAGTTCAAACTTAATTCCTTATAAATTTCTTTTTTAGTATCTTCATTCTCAATTCGATTCAACCAATCTTTTAGTAAAATTATATCATATTTATACATAATGTTTTTTAATAATTCTGAATTTTTAAGCAGAAATGTTTTAAGATCTTGCAACTCTAATATTGGAGAAGTATTTGGTGCCAATTTTTCTTTTAATTTTACCCATACACATCATAGATTTTAGGACATTATTTCCTGGTCTTAAATGAAAAACTGAATTTTCCAAAAATTCTTCCTTTGCACACACATTACTATCTTTCATTTCTATCTCCCTCCATATAAGATCTTTTATCGTTAAAAGTTTTACCAAACCTTTAATTTGGAACGCCCTACAATACGATTTAATGTTAGGTAACCCTAAACCACCCCCTTTCTGTGACTTATGCCATAAACTTTTAGGTATCCTCGCTCTTTTCCCTCCATTGCAGTAATTATTCAATAAATTTTGAAAAAACTCTTAATTCTTTTTCAGTTTGTTTAACTGGGAGGACTTCAAATAAAAAATTGATCTTTGGTAATAAACTCATTTTACAAACAGCAATCCTTACAAACCAAGAGGTCTTCAACACCCGATATCAAACAATTTTCTTCTTGATTTCCTCTTTCACGTTATCATAGTTTAATTTCTTCAAATCCTCTACATTATCTGCAATATTAACTCCTAAGTACTTTATACTTTTCCTAATTTGAATTTTAAATTTTTCCTTAATTTTCCCTATCTCTTCCTTATTTAATTTACTAAAAATTGCTTCCGATTTTCCCCAATTTATTTTCAGGCCTGTTATCTCTTCAAATTTTTGCAGGTGATTTTGAATCTTTACCATATTTTTAATAGGATCTTTCATTATAATCAAGGTACCATCTGCATACAAACTTATTTTTGTTCCATTTATCCCTTCTATATTTGTATCACTCCTTATAGCTCTGGCCAATAATTCCATAGCCATTATAAACAAAATGGGGGAAAGAGGACATCCTTGTCTCATTCCCGCTTTGATTTCAATATCCTCTGTAAAAGAGTCATTTACTCTTACCTTGGCATAGCTAATTTTATAAAGTTGATTAATTATATTTTTAAAATTTCCCCAAATTCACCTTTTTTAATAATATCCTTGATTGTGACCCATTGCAATGAATCAAAGGCCTTAAAAATATCTAAAGATAGTAGTCCTATTTTACCTTCTCTTCTATTGTTTATTTCTAACAAATTTAACACTCTTCTTATTAAGTCAGACATATATCTTTCCTTTTTTAAAAAGTCTTTTCTTGGCTTTGTATGCTGTCTCTAATATTGAGATGGCTTCACAGACAAGCTGTTAAAACTATGATCCACTCTACTTACAGTAAAAGAGTACTTGGTTTCCTACCAAATTTAGTAACAAGTTCCTTTTAGACAACACAGGATTATGAAAAATAAAGTTGCATGAGAAGCTAAATACACAGGTCTGATAAGATACGGCATAGCCTGGCATCATGCTTAACCTATGTGCAGGGAAACAGGATGTTACAGAATCTCGTGGGACATTCAACTTATGCATAAATTATGGCAACATAGTTTCTGTCTGTGATACAGGTCACTGGTGGGCACACACTGCCCAATTTGGGGCTGGCATCAACCCTTTCAATATGATACAGCACTGCACAAAATAGGGATGGGTAATTCCTTAGTCATTAGTTACATTCACTCACTTTTCTTCCAATGAAATCAAGTTGATGCACATCACTCTTCTTCCATTTTTGCCTTCGATTAAAAGCAATAAGGAATCTCAGGATATCTGAATAACTAATACATTCAGTTTGTCATTGGCTTTTCTGAACAGATAACTTACTGCATGCTATAATTCAATTTGCTAGTCTTCAAGTTGCCATGATCTCCAACCACTACCTGAAGACACATAGACTTCCCTGTGACTTTTTTCTAAATGTCCATAGAGAGCTCTCATGATTAGGGATCATATCCCCGTGTCCCCACCAGCTATTCAGCCTGATACAATTTCAGGAATAAGTCGTAAACAGAGCTAGCCTTTCAAAAAACCTTCAACACTTGCATTGTGCAGAATATTTTTCCGTAACAGAAAAGTTTTTCACTTTTTTGTTGTTTGCCTGCAATAACTAATTGTATCAAGTTGTCACTCATAAGATTTAAATTCTCTGTTTTCCAGCTGACTGTTCTGAAGAAAAAGAGAGAGATCTCCTGTAAAAAAAAAAAAAAAGACAACTAAACAATTTCCATTGCCATTTCTCTACTGGGAAAGCATGAAATAATTTTCTTTCTTTCTTTTTGTCAAAGCTTCTGGTCATGAGTAGCCAGGCAGGTTGATTAGCTGTAAGCGAAAGAACAAAGAGAAGGAACAGGGTAATGTAGGAAGAATTGAGTGGAGATTAGACAGCAAAACTGGCGTGAAGTGGAAATGAAACAACTCCAGATCTTGTTTTATCCTCACAGTGAATATTGTTCCAGACAAAACAAAAATAAAGCTAGATGTTTTTAACTCTTATTTCTAGGGCGTCTTAAAGAAAAGTCTTGGAGAAAACCTCCACCCATGCACGGTTGTTGGAACAAAGCCAGACTTAGCGATTCTGAATTTATTAGAAAGTAATAACAATATACAGTACTCAACAGTTATATGCAGTCACTTGAGTTTTCAGTGTACCTCCCACACATAACAGCTCAGTAAGAGATGATACTATCATATTTTAAGCTGGAGTCTGAGAGACAGTGGCACAGTATTCTAAAAATTCCCTAGTGAGTTAAAGAAGTGATATTTCTATGATGCCTTCCCAATTGTCATTTTTAGCAACTACTACATCTTAGCAACATACTACTGTTGAGTTTATAGTTGCATATTGGACCCAATAGTGGGCCTAATAATTGCTTTTCTGGATCAAAAAAGGGTCTGCTTTATACAGGGTGCTTGCTTGCATCCACTTAGGACCTCTATCTATATTATAGATTCAATGGGATTAATGTCAGCATTGAATTACCACTCAGCAACTAATTAATAGTGTCTAGTATCTTGGCTGGGTCTAGCAATTAGATTTAGTCCTCTGTATTTTGTACTCTCCAGCAATGACACCTTGGGAGAATCATGAAACAGTCATTTCCTATTGTTTGTGCCCATCACACAGGAATCAGTGAGATACTGCTTTTCTATGGAGGTTGCAACTGAGATGTTACAGTTAATACAGTACTCACTGGCAAGTCTCTTCTTCCAATTACTGTTTGATCTTTTCTTCCTGGATTCTTACCAACTTATTCCAAAGATTGAAAAAGTTACTTGGGTATTCTATGAGCTTTGTAAGCACTGGTCCTTTTGTAAACCAGGGTCCTCAAATGTCTTTATTAGAGGAGGTGGAATATAAAACGCATTTTTGTCATACCTGCCCATTTTTATGTCCTACACTCCAACTTTTGGATCACATTGCTGCAGAATGTAAAAGTGAAATAGCTTTAATGATAGTGTTGATGCTTCATGAGAAAATGCAATCAAGTGATAAGTACGAAAGAGTGCTGGAAAAACAGTATCTTTTTTGTTTTGTATTTTAAAACTAATTTAGGCTGATAAAGTATTTTTTGTGGGTATGTATTTGATGGATGAAAATAAAAATATTTTAGAGCCAGAGTTTCTCTGTTTATTGAGTAAATAAAATCTATGGGTAAAGAAAAAAATTAACTGCTAGTGAAAACAATGCAAAGTGAAGTACGGCTTCTTTTCAGCATAGCATTCTCTAAATAACAAAGGAGGTTAAAAAAGGCTTGCTTTTTGTTTATTTGAAAAAGACAATACTAGATAAACACAGTTTTTATTTAACTTCTGAAATATTGCTGATGAGTATATTTGTGATCTGGCACCATGTTTCATAATAAAGCTGTTGACAACTAACATTCAATCACACTTTATCATTGCCTTTGTTAAGGAGTAAAAATGGACAGCTAGTGAAATGTGCTAACACCTCATTAACTTTGTCCTCACAAATGTCGGTAACAATCTTCCAAAAGAAAAATCCCAGATAAATTCTGAGGGAGGTCCCCTTGAGGAAAATAACTTATGGAATTCTGTAAGTGCAACCTACTTTATCATAGTAAGTCACAAAGTAGACCTATCTGAATCAATGGAATTCACAAAGAGTTGACTCACCAAATTCCCATTGATTCAAGCAGGCCTTCTCCAATGCAATTTACTATCCTAAACAATCGGATTTTGACCAAAGGAGGCATGGACAGGTTGCTTATCCTGATGTTTACTGGCAAAGCCAAATGACCCAACAGAGTTTGTGTGACAAAAGTATGTTAAAAGGAGCTTGCAAAAATAGATTAACTAACTCTTCACATTTTTGAAAAATGCCACCACCTTTTAAAATTTCCATAAATCTGCAGAAAGTTCTAGAAAGGAAACATGTCTTCATGAAACCTCCTGAGCAGAACAACTGTAACTCAAATAGCAATTCTGACAAACTGGAAAGAAAACACCTAACAATCTGGAATACATATGGAGACCAATGGGAAAAGTTAAAATCCCAGAATAACCAGCTGCAATGGCTGTGATTGCTGGAAGCCAGTCTTATGGAATCATTTAGCAATTGTGAGGCTGCAGAACTGGGCGATGGCCCCCATATGTGAAATGTGTATGAAAATGCTTAGAGTTCTTATTTTACTTGACTGCCTAAATATCTGCTAGCATAATGGACAGCCCTCTGCACTCTTTAATGCTTGTTCTGCCTGGCTTGTCTTTCATTTAGAACATGTCCTTCCATGCTAATCTATTTTTCTCTGAGGGGGTGCTTTACCAGGATGGGGGAAATTAAAAATATTCTTCCTCTTAATGTTGTGAATATGCTTGTCAGGAAAATGAAGCTCTCGGAAAGAAAGGACATTCTGCCTCTGCCTGACCACCCCGAAAACCAGTTTTATAATCATAGCTGAAAAAAGGAAATTGGAGCAATTTGCATAAGAGAAAGGAAAAGATGATTATTTAGACAAAAAATGAACTGTTTGGGCTGCGCAGGAAGCAAAAGGAATAAAAATGAGTAATCTCCTCATTAGTGCTTTCTGGCATAATCAAACGTCGGGGAAAGAAACAGCAACATTGCCAAGAGAGATAGAAGCTGGTCAGCCTTACATGGCAGGCCCAAGCATATTTATGCTGTTGGGGAGAAGGTACTGCTTCATCCTGCTTGTTTTGTAAGACATTTCCCCTCCACATAGACAGACAGATGGACAAGCAACCACCACCAACTGTGGTAGATAAGTTCAGTAAAATGTCTCCCTGGGGGAATGAGAAAACCCACAGATTTTCACCTTTAGTGACAAAGTAGAAAGAGCCTGAGGGTTTGACCAATGCTACTGTTGCCCAATTCTTCCTGTTGTTCTTTACTCTTTTCAGTACAGTATATGCAACAGCTTGTTTTCCCCTTTTTTCTCTTATCTGCATTTTCTTCTGGGACGTATGGCCCCATGGACTGTTTAAAAACATGTTGACTTTGTCTTTTCTCTTTTTTATGTCAGTTCCCTTTAAATCCATATACGGTAGGTTTTCACATCTCTGTGTTGATGCCAGCAAATGGGAAAAGACTTCAGGTCTTGGTAAGGAGAAGAAAAGGAAGCAGATACACATTAAGACATGGGTTTTTCGTGCTTCTGGAGTCAATAACTCTGAGACAAAGATGATTTCAGAACAACCACTATCAGATGTTTTTGGGTTTGAGACTGTTCTCTCCAATGCCAGCTTGCACCTACATTTGACTCAGATTTTTGCTTCTTTCCATACCTGAAAGAGAAACACATGAAAGATCAATGCTAGTTGAACCTCTTGAGAACACCTCTCTGAATAAGGACAGTCTGTTCTGGCAATGCCCCTGCTTCGCATACTAGTTGCCATGCCTATAGAGATAATTCTTCTTCATCTTATCATTCTTCAAAGGCTCTGGGGAAAAGAGAACTGCAAGAGCTCTCAATGTTGAATATATTTGGTGTAGATTTTATTAACAATCTCACCCCTAATGATAGTTTGTGTCCACCTCATTTAACACCCAAAGAGTAAAAGAAGTGAAGATGACAAAGGCTATGGCCAACGTCAGCACTTTAGCAGCTGTTCATCTGGGAACAGTACCATTTCATTTCTTGAAGTATGACAGTTCAATCAGATGAGTATTTATATGTAGATAACTTGCTTCTATCATCACTATCTCCATTATCTATATATTATTACTCATCTATCCTATAGTCTAATGTTGCTTTTCTACCAGCATAAGTAAAGCCTCCACCACATACAGTTGCTACTATGTCATTAAACCCGCCCCTCCATGCAACTTTCCACGTTGTCAGTAACCCACACTAGCTTCTTGATTTGGCACTTTCAGATATTGGCTTTGGCGCCGTTGATAATGTCTTTGTTCATGGTAATGGTACTCATGTTTAGCACCATTACTGTCATGGTAGCAATCTGTACACCAGCCTCTTTAGTGATGCAACATGCTCTCTGCAACTGTAACAATGACTTCCATTGCTGTCATGCATCCACTATCACCATTTGGAGTGGAATGAGATGATCATCATGAATCTGCTGTTTCTCATCATCCAGCTTTTGACTGTAATGCCATTCTTATCACTTGGTGGCTTCATTAGTCCATATCTTGTCATTCTCTCCAGTCCCTCTTGTTGAAAACTATGCTCAAATAATTGTATCTCCCATGCTGAACTGACTGTCCAGGTGGTGCAATATTTGCAAATTCCTTATAGATAAAATAATCCCTTCAAGGATTTTCCTGCTTTGTTGGTAGTCCATACTCCAGGTAACACTACATTGGTGCTTCCTGATTTACGAGTGCTTGGGATGACTCATCTAGATACCATCCATATCCTGTCAGGTGTTAATGGTATCCAAATAACCATTCCTCAGATTGGTTGTTGCCTCGTCTCTGGTTTTTTCCTGAAGAAGTTTGATGTCTGAACTCCATGGGAAGTCTGTTGCTACAGAAGGCCTCCTTAGCCCTTGCTAATCAACAAGCTTGTTCTGCCTTCTTTGATGAATTGCATGACTGATGATAAGAAAGAGCTGGCTGACTTTTTCTTAAAAGAAGCTGATAAGGTTTCTCAGGAACAAAGGAGTGCTCTGAGACATGCATTCAGTCAATTTTTCTGATTCGATCCATTCTCACAGATGCCTAATTTCAAGAAAGTGCTTCTGAATGGTGATATCTTCTGTGGATATAAGATTAGTTTGCTACAATCCATGTAAAGGATACATATTTCCATACTTCCATCAAACTGCAGATTTCAGACATTTTCACTGGGCAGCAGTCATTACCAATGAGACCTCCACTTCAAACTTTCTACAACATCAAAAGTATTTACCAAAACCATAGCAGTTATTGAAGAAGAATTATGGGGCAAAGGCACTGTTATCCTCAGGCATCTTGATATTCACTTAGGCCTCTATGTCAATATTGACAAATTTCATTTGTTCTCAGTAAAGAACAAATTGAAGCCAGTAATACAACATCATGTGTCCATCAGGCCCTTATATTTTGGCCAGAGGACAACATGCTCACAATAGCTGTGATGACACATTATCCCACTGCCAAACTAATGATGACAGCACTATGTGTCCTCTTGCTTTCAATATTCATGGTGTGAATAGTCAGATTTATGTTTTGTGAGGACTTCTGTATGTCATCCTCAGTCCTGTTTTCTGTATCATTATAATCCCAATATCAGTTCTGTTCTCTAAGCCTTCATTTATTGTTTTTCCCTCAGTCTCCTATTAGTCAGCCAATGATAGTTGGGTATTTCTCTGCTGCTGTGCTATCTGAAGTTTTAACTCAGGCACACATGCATTATAAGGAGAGGGATGGGGCTATCACCAAAATGTTATGTCTTGAGAAGTTTCCAAACTGTGACTACCGTATGTACAAGTGTAAACTCATGTATGTGAATGCATAGCCAAACATTCAAAAACGAATATTACAGCTTTAAAATCATGCTCTTCCCATTAGAAATAAAAAATAGGATTTAGAAACAAATGAATGATGGAGTCGTAGCAATATTCTTCTTGATATGATAGCCTTAAAAGAAAATATTTCAAACTTTTAAGTATGTGTTAGTAGATCTAGACTAGGGATGTAAAAATGCTTGCTAATTTCCCCCCTCTCATAGATTTAAGTTGACTAGACTTGAAGAGACACCTTGATGAGTAATTTGTAACTCTTGCAAGATTTCTCATCTCTGAGAAGCTGTATTGTTCTGCTTGCTTGTCTGTCATTTTGCTTGAACACACCCTGCTCCCTTTGACCCCTGAATTTGGTGTATAAAAAGCATGCCTGTAAGTTTCACTCCTTGTCTGAAGAAGTGGACTTGATCCACAAAAGCTAACAATAAAAATATAGCAGTTAGTCTTTAAAGTACTAGTGTTTTTGTTTCATTTAGTTTATTTTGTTTTGTTTTCTGATATGCCTGAACCACAGACTAACACGGCTTTTATTCCAAAACATCTGCTAAAAATGTTTCTTTTTTGCCTGCTCTTGTCTAAAGAGGAAAAAAAAATAGCCTGCCCTGGAAAAATGATTATTCTTTACTCCTTGTTCTCACTTTCATGGTTGAGAGATATAAGGATTTACATTACTTATCTAAACGAATAATGAGCAAAAGCTTCTAAGAACAAAATCTGCGTGTTTTTATGTGTTTATTTTATCATGAGATGTAACTTGGCAACATTCATCATAGGTTGATGCAAGTGTTGGAAGAGAATAAGTGATAAAACATTATAGATGATCTCTTAAGCCAAATAATACTTTTTATGACCAACCTATGTTGTTTATTTATATCTTCTGAGCACATTCTAAACAATGTATATATTGCTCCCTTGGTACCCGAGACAATCACAGAATTCCATTTATTGTATTCATATAAAATACACAGCATATTCTTTAAAAAACTGTTTTTGGGTTCAGGGACTGCAGTGGCTCAGTGATTAAGATGCTGACGTTGACAACTGGAAGGCCAGCAGGTCAGCAGTTTGAAACCTGAGTGCTGTATGACAGAGTGAGCTTCAGTCTCTGTCTCAGTTCCTGCCAACTTAGCAGTTCGAAAGCAAGAAATTGAAAGTAGATAAATAGGGACCACATTGGTGGGAAGGTAAACAGCATTCGGTGCAGCCGGGCACCTAGTCATGCCTACCACATGTTCACAGAAATGTCTGCAGATGCAGACAGCGCTGGCTCATTGGCTATAAACAGAGATGAGCACTGAACCTTAGATTTGGGTACAATTGGCTTTTGAGCAAGGGTGGCCTTTACCTTTTTACCTCTTGTCTTCAAAGACTGTGCACAACGATTTAAAACTTCAGTATCCGTCGTAGGTTATTAAACCAATCAGCTACCTCAAGAGCCTATTACTGTGAGGAAAGCAGCTGCCATAATACAGATCTAGGAGGAGAAGTATGAAATCCAATTTCACAGGGCAGGATGGTTTGCTGCATTAGATCATCAGCAGGAAGGAGAAGGCTGGCTTCTTATTAACTGTGTGGTGAAGCTAACAGTGTAGCTGCAAAACCACAGGCTACCTTGGTCTGGATTACACCTGACACTAGGAAACCTTTCTCTTTTTTCAGAGGTGCTGGAAAAGTATTGACTAAATAAAAAGGCGGGATTGTAGGAAGCCTTTGAATGAGATAAATGGCAAGCATGTGTCCCCCCCCCCCATGAACATATTTGTTTTTAATAATTTTGATTGCTATGGGGATTTTGTATTGTATTGTATTGTATTTTCGACTTATATGCCGCCCCACTCGCATAGCGACTCTGGGCGGCTTACAGAAGAAACAGTTACAGTACATAGCACATTCATAGCATAAAAACAGTTACAAATATTACAAATATAACATATACAGTATATATATCTCCAATAACAATTGCAATTACAAAACATCAGGACATCAAGATGCAGTACTACAATAAATCAATAATAAAATAAAATACAGTGCAACAAGACAAAAATGAAATAAAAATAAATATAACACAATATACTCTGGCTACAGTCCATAATCAATATTCAATACCTAATGGCCAATGGCAGCATCCCGCTGCAGGGGCTTTTGTAGCCCGGCATGGGGCGAGGCTCGGGAGCGCAGGCAGGTGAAACGAATCCGGACGCTCCCAGCCAGAGTCCTCCTCGCCCAGTTGGTCCGGCATCTGGGTGGCGGGGAAGCGTCCCGCTGCAGGGGCTTTTGTAGCCCGGCGTGGGGGCGAGGCTTGGGAGCGCCGGCAGGTGAAACGAATCCGGACGCTCCCGGCCAGAGTCGTCCTCGCCCAGTTGGTCCGGCATCCGGGTGGCGGGGAAGCGTCCCGCTGCAGGGGCTTTTTGTAGCCCGGCGTGGGGGTGAGGCTTGGGAGCGCCGGCAGGTGAAACGAATCCGGGCCCTCCCAGCCAGAGTCCTCCTCGCCCAGTTGGTCCGGCATCCGGGTGGCGGGGAAGCGTCCCGCTGCAGGGGCTTTTGTAGCCTGGCATGGGGGCGAGGCTTGGGAGCGCCGGCAGGTGAAACGAATCCGGGCGCTCCCGGCCAGAGTCCTCCTCGCCCAGTTGGTCCGGCATCCAGGTGGCGGGGAAGCATCCCGCTGCAGGGGCTTTTGTAGCCCGGCGTGGGGGCGAGGCTTGGGAGCGCCGGCAGGTGAAACGAATCCGGGCGCTCCCAGCCAGAGTCCTCCTCGCCCAGTTGGTCCGGCATTTTGATGTTGTTGTTCAGTCGCACAGTCGATTCCGACCCTTTGCGACCCCATGGACCACAGTCCGCCAGGCACTTCTGTCCTCCACCATCCTCCTCAACTCACTCAGCTCTGTGCCCATTGTGTCTACAATACAATCTAGCCATCTCATTTTTGGCCGCCCCCTTTTTCTTTTGGATAGGGTGATCTATTTTTGCATGGCTCCTCACTGTCATAAGGATTTTGATAATGTGTGATTTATTTAGCCACTGCTATAAGATGATGTTTTGAATATTCCACAGTTTTGAAGTACAGTATTTTATTCTTATGGAACAAAGAAGCAATGCAAATTAATAAAGCTTGTAATAACAGACACTCTAATGTTGCCTGGAATTATTGAAACATTGAAATAATTGCTCCGGCTCTGTCTTGATGAATTCTTGGTCTTCGATTGTCATTCCGGCTTCAGAACAATATGAAAATTGGCCATGTTTATCTTACTTTTGGTTATTATCATTAAAGAAATCTTATTATTGTTCCTTCTCTTTAAATACTATTTCTAGTGTGATATTAATGATTTGTATATAATAACCATTTTAATGATTGAAGGATATTTAACTATGTTTGTTTTCTTTAGTTTGTAATTATTAGAAAGAGAGGTGGAAAAGATATAGCCCAGGACAGCACAACCTGTAATCCCTGCACCCACAAGCCTAACATACCCACCAACCATGTATTGTGTTCTAATGTTCCCTGGGTGTGCAATAACTTGAAGAGAGATTAAGCATCTTCCAAGCTTTCCTTAACACAGAGCTAGAAAAAGTTGTCTTTTTGGGCTATAACTCCCAAAATACCCCTGTCAACGTGGCCTCAGTACAATTTCTGCAGGATCTCTGGGAGAATGTAGTACTGTATCTTTGTCCTCATTCAGGGCTCTCCCACTGATTTCAGTAAAAGACTCCCCACTGGCCGGAGAAGTGAGTGAGTTAGGATTGTTCTATGTTTTATTTCCTGTTTTGTTGTAAGCCGCTCAGAGTCGGGTTCTCCCGATTGGGGCGGGGTAACAAATGTAATAAATAAATAAATGATTGTAGAAGATTTCGGATTCCATTCTGGATTCCATTTTTTATTGGGACAAATGCCAGCCATAATGAAGACAGGCTTCTGATTTTTCCCCTAGAGGAAATTTGCTGCCTAAGGTGAATCAACAATTTGGACATTCAGTATATACAGTACTCACAGCTCATTAAGTGCTATTGTGCCCTAGTCCAGTCACGTTATTCTGTCTCCTGAAGCAGAAAATCTCACAAGCAGTGAAAATGTAAGAAGAAGAAAATTAAAAACAAACTATTTGCTGTCTTTTCATGATATGAAAGCCTGCTGTGTGAGATGTCTGCCTCACTCTGCTTCCTGATGGGCCCAGTTCCTATGTGTTTCTGTATATATATCCCATTATTTCAACCAGAGATGCATGTGGGAAGTGAAGGAGGCAGGGAAAGAATTGTGATTGATGCCTTTGAGATGTTGCCAGTCTGACTAAATTTCTTGGTCATGAAAACCAAAGAACTGGATATGACGAGCGGCTGAAAAGATGACCGCTTTGGCTGCCATCCAGTCTCAGGTCCACATAATATGAAAACGAAAGCCCAGGTGTCCAATGCCTTCTCCTGCTAACACCATTAAACAAATTCTTTCAAAGAGGTGGAAGAACTTTGGCATTGAGTTCCTCAGTTTACTCTCCTCCTGAGAAATGAGGAAAAATGCATACAGTATATTCTGGCTCTAGAAACCTGATGATCTAGCCCAAGGGTTCTCAACCTACAGCCTGGGGGCCGGATGCGGTTCACAACACCATTTCATGTGCCCCCCACTGCCTCTGCCAAACCTAGAAATGCCATGTGTGGCAGGCAGGGCAAAATGGCCATCCAGCCCTTGAATTGTCTGAGAGAGTGTGACCTGGCCCTTGGCTTGAAAAGATTGGGAACCCCTGATCTAGATGAGTATTTTCCACACCTAGAACTCAAGGCAGACATCACTCTGTGTCTCTCATATTTTTCTTTCTATGATGATACAAATGGCTGTGTGTCAATGGGAATAACAGAATATTGTAGGAGGAAAGTCCTATCTTCAGTAGTTGACATCTCCTGGTAGGGCTAGGAAAGATTCTTGAGAAACTTCCACCTGTTTGCATAGGCAAAACTGAACTAGATGCAGAGCTTGAGAAGTTAGCTGTTAAATAAAGAATCATTTCTCTAGCAATTTGCTACCATTAATATTGCAGCTGCTTGATTATGTAAAAAGAAATTCATTACATTACTTATTACTTATGCTACATTTCTATAAAATCTACTCAGATGGGAGTGTCTACAGACCACAACTTCCCCATTAAACAGGGATATTAATGGACATTATCCTGACATCTACTCAGCATTCCTCTTGGGTCACCTAGTGTTTTTAAAAAATGTGTTCCTGCACCTTATTGTCCTTTCCAAACCACTGCTTTAAAAAAAAATCAGTTTGTGACAAGATAAGTTCAAGACTACAGTGCTTCCCAAAATAGTTGCAGTAGCACTAATGCCATTTTAGCTTTCTAACAAGCCACCTTTGCCACAAATCTAAATGTACGTGTTGATGTGCCAAATCACAATACTGTACAAATCATGGTAATCAGTGTAAGGTCTAATATACTAACCAGCCTTGCAGAAAGAATTTTCTGTAAGCCGCCTAGAGTCAGGTTTGCCTGATTGGGGCGGGATAATAAATCTAAATAAATAAATAAATAAATAAATATTAAGTTCATTGCAACCTGTCTAAGACTTCCACTGAATGGAAGATCCTGTCACAGTGATTTTTATTATTGTTATTATTATTAATTGACACTTCTCTTGCCTCTCATTAAACTTAACAACATATGCAGCAGAGAGGAGTTCAATTTCAGGAACCACCAAACAACAGTTGAATCAGGGGCACATCAAATGGTATCATTCAATGTTGTTACATTACCATGCATTCTGAATGTAAAGGGGGGAAAAGGTGGGAAAACCAGGTGGAAGACCCCATTCAGACTGTGCATCTTTCAAACATTCTAATGTGACAACCTAATGAAAATTTTGCAGGAAGTCCCTTCTGGCATGCATGTGTGATTGCCTAATTTTTTCCCCAAGATTCCAGGTAGATGTGGATCTTTGTCTACAGTTCTTTAAACTGCAAATGTCAAGAATTGGATCTCACACCTCTGTACACTTTACCACTGAGTAGAGTTTGAAAGGAAGTGAAGCCAAAACTGTGAATCCTGCAAAAAGTCATAATTTTTCTCAGTGGCTTTTGACTCTTGGTTTTGAAGGAGCTTCTGATTCAATGTTATACTGGAATTGTCGGTATAAAAAGTAGCTGGATAGCCCAAACAGCTGCAAGAGCAACTCTTGTGAGTCATTCTTCTTCTTCTTCCATGTCCAGACCAGACGTGAAACTGCCAAAATGAAGCCACCTTTTGTCAGATTCATTCTGCAGTTCCTGTTGCCTAACCCAGTGTGAGAAAGATTAGCTGGCAACACCAGGTTGCTGTTACCAGGGCATGCCTTGTTGTGGTTCAAAAATACCACAATATTTGAGGAGGCTCTTTCTGTGCATCCCATGAGCCATGCTTAACTTGCTATATTGTCAGTTTTAATTCTTCTTATAGTAAACTCACTGTAAGTAGTAGAACTCTCTGGTGGGCCATAAGCCCATAAGATATGCTGTTTGTAGCCACATGTCTGCACTAATTTCAGTCTCATTGGATTTCTCTGGATCCCATCAGCACTCTTGCTTTGTCCCAGTTCTGTACTGAGTTGTTAGCTTTCTCCCTTTTCTTCTTACATGGATATTCATATATTGTTTTCTATATGCTTTTCAAAATACATTTCTTTTTTGTTCATTTGTTTGAATTTTTTTGTTTTTGGCATTTCAGCAGTGACTAAGGCAAGCTTGTACACTGAATTTCTAATGTACTCATTCTTACCGTAGTTATGTACATTTCTGAAGTCAGACAGAATTCATTTTCTTTCTGAAAGCTGGTCTAATTTTGCTTCTGTGTATAAAAATCAGCCTGTTTCAAGTGTTATGTAGATTTATTTTATATGGACTTGTGCCCAAATCTTTAGTCTTATGGTTGTAAAAATGACAACTATTTAGCAAATGACTTGACATTTTGCACTCACTCTCTCTCGAAGCCTACAGTCTTTGTCAAATGAGAGCTGTGCCTATTAAATTTGTCTGGTTTGAAAGGAGAGAATCTTGGTCACTACATTTTTGAAGAATTTTCAAACAAATATTATGCTGGATATATTTGTCAACATTTCTGCATTGTAGGATAATATTTTCCCAACTTTTTCTTCCATCGCAGTCTCACTCTCTCTCTCTCTCTGCATTCTTCTTTCTGTTGGACTAGTGTGTGGCAAAGGAGGTATATTTTACAAGATAATCTATTATTTGTTAAATAAACAGTAGTTGTGGAACTGGAAAAATTCCCAAGTGCTAAAGTGTAATCAATGAATTAACAATCAGTGAGTGATTAAATCACAACTAAGCACAATTACTATACAGTGGAACCTCATACAACAATCGCTCCAAATAGCAACAAAATCGCATAACAATTAGATTTTGGGGGGAAATGGTGTCCCACATAAAAAAATTCCCTATGGGAAAAATCCATACAACATTTTTTTAATGGGAAAAACCAATTAGCGAAAAAATAGTTGTACAATGCATCCTGTAGGGAAAATCGCTATACAATGGATGCATCGCTTTACAATGGATGCATCGTATAGCAATTGTTTTGTACAACAGCAAGCCCTGTGGAACGGATTAAAATCATGGTACAGTCAAACCTCACATAAAGAGCGTCTCACATAAGGAGTAACTCGCTTAAAGAGCAGAATTTTCTCTGAATGTTCGCTTTACTTAACAAATAAAACCAACCAAAAACTCGCTTAACAAATAAATCGGGGTTTGCAATGCCCCCCACAATTGGTCACTTACAATGGTGTTTCGCTTAAAGAGCAAACTTGATTAAAGAGCAATCCTGTGGAATGCATTATGCTCTTTAAGCGAAGCACAACTGTATGAGGTACCACTGTACTTTTAAACATGCTTGGTCCCTTTCCTTAGCAACGAAGTTACCAGAGTTGCTCATGGACTATCCACATTAAAATCCTTACATGGAAAATATGCTTGATCACAACCCACTCATCCAGAGACAACTAGGGACAAGCAGAAAATAAGGATATGTTCAAAATCAACACTCCTCTCTCTTTTTCTTTCTCTTTCTCTGAGTGAATCACAATCTTAGTCATTCCCAACAGCATAATACACTTTGCATAAATCTCAGTGTCAAATTGCTGCAAGCTGAGAAGTTAGTGTAGGTGATTGCCATTATGTGCACAAAATCTTGCACAACAGCAAACATCAATGCTAACTTCTTAACTTGCAGACATTTATGTCAGTTGCATTATAATCAGTATAAAAGCTCAATTGGAAGTTTCCCATCAGGTTAGGATTCAACAAATTTCTTCCTCCAGTACCCTTCCTCAACATTTTCTCTAGAGGTCTTGGAAACTACAGATGTAAATCCATAGGAGCTGCCTTGATGAAGAAACCACACTATTATTATCTTCACACAGTGGCAGGGCAAGTTATTTTGTAACATGCTTCACAGGAGAAGATATTGAGAAAATGCACTGCCCGAGTTAAAGCAATATTAAGCAAATTAATTCACTTGTTCTTCTGTGCTTGCCCTGCTAGTGTGCACTTTACATGTCAAAATGGGAAAGATTTGAGTTTTGTGCAGAGGCAGTTTGCACAAATTCCATAGCCCTTCCTGGGGGAAAAAAGAAATGGAGGGGGTCCTCCTCTGGAAGTAAACAATCTTGTGGAGCTTGAAAATATCTCTGTGTTCTCTGTGTATGTTTTGTCAAACCGAGTTAAGTCTAAATTGACAAAAATGAATAATGTAGACAGTAGTTGTTACAACTGTGTAGCAAAGAGTTAGGTGTTGTGCAAAAGACTGAATTAGGGATGGGGGTAGGCAAAGTATGTCCTGTTATGCAGTGGGCAGGTGTCAATATACTGAATTTAGGCACTTGCATCTACTAAAATTCAAAGGATTTAGAGCAGAAATCCCTTTCTGGCCTTTGCTACCAATGGAGAAAATGTAAGGACTGAGTAATTAGGGAAAGGGAAAACATTGAGACTTGTTTGACTCCCTCCTTCCCCAGGATTAAATATATCCATGAACTACCCAGGAAAGGTCATTCTATATTACGGTCAGTCCTGTGAAGTACATGTATGGCAAAGTGAGAGAATGCTGTTGTTTTCCTGCTTTCTCTCCCCTCCCCATGGCTTTTCCTGGCTAACAGAGATATAAGAGTGTTTCACTATGAGCTGATCTTTCTGGAGTAGGGAACAACACTGAATAATACATTGGTTTTGTGCAAATTTTAATATATGGTGTAAATTTTAATGTGCAACTTTTCATTCTAGCTTTATGGGTTCTTTTCCTTGATGAGGCCCTTAGTTGTACTGCTGTTCATCCAAAACATTGACTCTCTCCTACAACCAAGTGAATTAAATATATCTAGATTTTGCCAGGGGTGGATTTTCTATGCATAGTATTTACTTTTTAGTAAGCAGTCACATTCAAGTGGGGAATAATGGGAAATTATTTCTGTGTATAAGGCCCATCAACACAAGTGTGTAAATATCTGCATTCACAACCACAGGGGCAATTTATTAAAATGTCAAAGAAATCGCCCTTTCATTTCTCACGTTATCAGGCTACAGAAGTTTCAGATGGATTGCCTTTGTGTGTACGATTGTCTTGTTTGAAATGGGCTATTTCAGAAGAGTAATAGAAAATATGGATTAGATATGTTGAAAGATTAAAAAGCAAATTCCAATACTCAAGTTACTGAGGCTTAAAAATAGCTTGGATGTAGTCTCAGAATCCTCCGTTAATAATTTTCACTTTTTAACACAGTTTATCTGTCTCAACCATTCCAATTTGTGTTTATTCTACTGGGAATTGGGTTTTGGTCCAGTTTTGCACTTTAATCACCAGTCCAGCTTCTACTTTGTTAATAATGCATATTTTTAAAGCTCCATATATATATTTATAATGCATCTTAATAATTCATTCCTTTCAGCGGTATGATATGCCACATCAACTGTTTTGATATACAGTTTTGACATCAATGTGCTGTACTCTGAATGATTATTTTTTGGTCATGTTATTCAAGCATTTTTACAGCCCTCTTCAGTTAAAAAAAGGCTCCCATAGGAGTTTACAAAACTAAGACAGTCTTTGACCTCAAATCTGAAAGCTAAAGGAAAATATGCAAAAGAAGAAAGAACTGGAAGGAAGGGGGAAGCACTGAACTCAAGAAACATTTGTGTTATAAGATGATATCCTCACCCACAGAGTAGGGTAGACTCACTCCTATGGACACACACACACACCAATCACTACCTGCTGCCAGGAGATGATGGGGGAAGGATTGGGCAAGGAAGATCGCTGGAAAAGGAGCTCTCTTGCCCTCTCCAGGCCCCGCTAGGAGATGACTTGAGTATAAGCTGAGTCTATTTTTTTCAGCAAATTTTGGTGCTGATTTTTTTTAACTTATACTTGAGTATATACGGTATATTTCTTCCTAAACAGTAATCATTGTGTGCCTTCAAGTCAATTCTAACTTATGGTTACCCATTCCAGGGTTTTCTAGGAAGAGAGTAGTCAAAAGTGGTTTTGCATTCCATTTTTTTCTGGGAGCACTTCTAGGACTGTGCAGCCTGCTGAAGTTCACACAAGTTAGTTCTGGGATCTGTAGTGGGGAACTGAGCTCCCTACCTCTGGCTCCAGAACCCAATGCCTAAGCCACTGAGCTATCCAGCCGGCTGTGGTTCTTCCTTACGGAGCAGTTCCTTAGTCATCGTGAGAGGAAGAGGGAGACCTGGCCAGCTGTGACTGGAAATGGTGAAGAGGGATGTTTGCTTTTCTACCAAGTATCCCTCTTTTTCAAAGCAGTTTGTTCCAACTTCAGTTAGTTCTTCAAAGACAGAGCAACAATGCATGTCAAATTCTTTCTCCCTCATTCACCCATGCCTAAGTACCCCCAGCATCCTGATCAATTTTTGCACACAGAGACTACTGTGTATGATAGCATCTGAAGCAGAGATGTAAGGCCTCACCAGTCTTGCCAAGGATAGAAAACCAGCAAGTGATTGCCCTCACTTCAAAAGAGAGAGTTTATTTTCTGATCTCCCACCAGAAGAAAAGCATTAGGATGTTATTTTTTCACAAATTTCATAAATAGCACGAAATAACAGTGACAGCTGCTTTCTTTCATGAGAAGGATTCATTTGCATCACTTTATATGATCAGCAAGGAGCCATGTGCTTGCTGGATGTCCATGCTGCTTGGCTTCTCAGAGACAAAGTGCACAGTTTTATACTGAATTGGTTTAAGAAGGATGGGAAGAAAACCATATTGCATATCTCACTCAGGCCTATAGCTGTTTATGTATTTCTCAGTGCCTGGAAACATTTTCCTAGGTGGGGCGGAGGACACAATGAATAAAGATAGTTGAAATTCAGCAAAAATGAAGAATTTCGTTATGTCTCTCCAGTCCATTGAATTCTAATTTGAATGGACCTGACCCATCATTATGAGCTGGCTGTCATACTTTCTGAATATTTCTAACAATAATTATCAGCTCAAAACCTGAGCCTAACGCTAATTCTCAAACAGGGGAAATCACCAGGCTTGAGATGTCACAACCACTAGGAAAAAATTAGTTACAAGAGCATGCTGAGGCATTAAAAAAATAGAGAACTATAAGAAACAGTTCTAAATAAAATTGTGTATTCATGATCATGGTAGGACTGCGGTGGCTTGGCAGGTCAGCAGTTCAAGACCCGAGTACTGCACGATGGAATGAGCTCCCATCTCTGTCCATGCTCCTGACAACCTAGCAGCTTGAAACCAAGAAATTGCAAGTAAATAAATAGGTACCATGCACTACATCTAGTCATGCCTGCCACATCTGCAGACACAGACAGTGCTGGCTCTTTGGGTATAAACAAAGATGAGCACTGAACCCTAGAGTTGGAAACATCTGGCTTTTGAGCAAGGGCGAACTTATACCTTTACCTTATCAGGATCACAGCTGCTTAAGTGTGGTATCAGGTAGCCCACCCTGAATAGTCTGCTCACCTGCCTGCCTGCCTCCCTTTCTTCTAAAGGCTCAGCCGATGTGGTTTCCAATAATTAATGAAATGTTATTAATTTCAAGAGACAGACTATCCACTCCTTCTTTAACCCCAGACACTATGCATAATGGCACACCTGAAGCATGAATCTGAGACTAAATTATATAGTCTATAGATGCCACATTTGAGATTACAAGCCTCATGATCATTATAGCTACTCCAGTATTTTCACATTGTTTTTTTTTTTATCTTTTCCCCATCTCCTGTTATTTGTATAAACTTGTTTGACAAAGAACTATGATGGATGCAAAACTTTGCACACTCTTTTGTGGTATTTTGGTTGGGTCTCATAATTTTTTAAAGACACAGTTATGGATTTTTGGATAACATTAAGTATTATTAATAATGAGAAATATCCAGCTGCTTCTAACTTTACATAGCAATCGACAGCCTACATGTTTATAATACCACTGGTGGAAGACAACATGGTCTATATTTGGGCTTCTGGTAATTGAAGTCCCAGAACAGCTGGAGTGCCAAGGTTAGCCACCAGGGGTCTATATATATATTGCTATGTAAAGTCTGACATCTATTGTGCAGCAATACCGGGCCACTTTCTGCATTCTGAATCATTGATATTGTAACAAACAGGAAGCCCATGTGGTGCAGTAGTTAAACTGTAGTACAGCCAAGCCAATGATTACAATCTGAGTTTGAACTTGATGGGACTCGAGGTTGACTCAGCCTTCCAACTTTCTGAGGTCAATAAAATGACTACACACCATGTTAGGAGTGAAATGCTAATTAACTTGTGAATTGCCCAGAGAGTGCAGTAAACACTATGGGGTGGTATATACTTGCAATTGTTATTGCTATTGATATAGAAGCACAGTGCAGTAAAATCTCAGATAACACTAAAACTTGGTTCCACAAATCTTAGTGTTATCCGATGTTTAACGTTATCCGATACATGCATCGGATAACGTCAAAATCCTATGGGATACATTTGATAATGTTAAAACTCAATAGAGATCCATTGTAACCAACACAGGCTTTAGCGAATGTTATCCGATGCATCTCATAGGATTTTAACGCTATGCGATGCCATTTTTTCCAGATTGCTTAACATTATGCAGTTTTAGCACTATCTGATGCAAACGTTATCTGAGGTATTACTGTATCTCATATTCATAAACCAAAGGGGTTTAAAAAAAATTAATTTCCTGGCTTTTTAGGTATACATACACTACAAACAAATTCCTACAGAAACATCCCTCCTGTAGAATTACCTGGTGCCAAAGGATCCTAGAAGATGAGCACATGATGTGTACTGTGGTTGTTGGGATAGGACAGAAGCAAGGATGGCTAGGATGTGGCTGTAGTCCCTCCATGCCAAAATATTTTGAAAGACTGCTTTGGACTTATTGAAAAGTGTTTTGGACTTATTGCCCCCATGCCATTTGAAAGGAAAAAAGGGGAGAGCTGGAAATTAGCAAAATTGTCACTGGAGACCAAAATCAAAAACCATCCATGCTATCCAAATAAAAGACAGATAAAAATATCTCATTTGAAATTTAAGGAAAGCCTTAAAGATACCACAGACAGCAAAAAAGGCAGGAAACTGGCTGCTTGATCAAGTCAAGCCTAAGCTCACATTAGAGCAAAAATGAGTAAATTGAGTAAATTGCTCTCATTAGAGCAAAAATGAGTAAAAATTAGTAAATTGATATACTGTGTACATATAATGAAAATACAGAACTGGCCAGAGAAGACAATATTGCTGGGAAAAGCTTTTGGGGGCGGGGGGCGAGTGGAGTGGGGAAAAAAGGTAAACCTAATGTGAAATAGATTGACTCAATAAAGGAAACCACAGCTGTTAATAGGCAAGACCTGAGCAAAACTTACTGAAAGAATGTAACATGAGATGCTGTTGGTTTACAAGATCTGAGCTGAGCTGTTAATGATTGGACATTTCAGAAGTCATTATCACATATCAGAAGTAACTTAATGGCACACAGCATCTGTGGTTTCTTCTCTTAATTACCAAACCATTTTTATAGTGACAAGATACATAGTGCATAGACACCAAAGCTCTGCTAATATCAAGAGAAACCATCTCTAATAATAGAAACATCAGTGTTGAGCAAGTCTCATTCATTCTGTGTATCTTCAGTAACATAGAGCAACAACTGGAATTAGCTCAAATATCTTCATTAGGCTCAGAAATTCACTGATATTCAAGGGGCATTAGGGACACTGTTGTCTCAGTAGTGGTGAATATTTGCAGGTTTTTAGTGCAAACTGTACAGGAGTTATCCAAGGTGCAGAACTCTATCCCACAAATGTGCTGAATCCTACTGCAAATTATGCAGTCTCATTTCCCACAACATGCGAAGTGTGCAATGGGTTTGCCTCAGTCTTGGAAAACCATCTTCAGCGTTATGGATAAGATTCAGACTAAAATCTACAGTAAGCTTACTGCCCCACTTACCACAAGAGCCAAGCGCCCTCCCTGCATGTATCACATTAGCCTTCTGCACAAGCTGAAGTTTTTGAGCCATTCTCAAATACTGCCTAGGGAAAATTATATTGGAGCCATCGAGCTAAGGCACCATTGCTACAGAGATAACTGAGCTTGTGGTTATGCTCTCAATTGCCAACTATTGGACAGCCTCAATGTCTTTGAAAGAAAACTGAGCCACCCCAAAGCTATTCTTCTTCTTCGGGTGCCGCATCCATTCCAGATATTAGCTATCATCACAGTGATAGTTTCCCTGTTCTTAACTCCTCAGAACAGTTCTTCCGAAGTCACGCCACACCAGTTTCTCAGGTTCTTCAGCCATGAAGTCTGTCTACATCTAGGGCCTCTCTTCCCAGGGAACTTTCCTTGCAAAAGGAAGTTGGAGTATTCTATACTTTATGTCAGGGGTTCTCAACCTTTTTATGCTGTAGGGCTGACCTTGTCCCCAGTGAGCTGAGCGGGCCAGACTATATCCTCTGGAAGCAGAAGTGGGGGCATTTACGGCTATCATAAATGTGCCCACTTCTGTATTTATGATAGCCACAGGTGTGTTTACACACATGCAGGTGTGTTTTACGGCTGATGTAAATATGTCCGCTTCTACTTTTTGGTGCGGCAGAGGTGGTGACGAGTCAGATAAGATGGCCGGGTCCAGCACCAGCCCATGGGCAGTATGTTGGGAACAGGGGTGTAGCTACCGCCGTATCTGCCGTATCAATTATATGGGCCCCCCGGGCCACGGGGCCCCCTACGTGCATAAGAAAAAATTAATAAAAACTTCCCAATAATTTTTTTATTTCACAAGGGCCCCCAAACAAATTTTTATACGGGGCCCCGCCAAGGCACGCTACACTTCTGGTTGGGAACCATTGCTTTATGTTGTTCCTCATGATATGCCCAAGGTATAAAGCTATTCAGTTTGCCCAAACATTGTCATGGGCATATTAAGGAGCCACTAGGCTACAGAATGCATAATAGTCAGGCCCTGTCACCTCAATTTACATCAAGACAGAAGAGTGATGGAGGGAGATGTAAATGCACATCACATGGGCTGTTTGATTATGCATGCAATGATGTGGCTTTCAGTATTGTTCCACTGCTACCTCTTTGTCAGATGGCATTTTATATCCTGAATGAAAGAAGGGACACATTCCTATTATTAGGAGTGATTGCAGTATTGGGGTAAAAGGGAGCTGGAACATTTCTGGCATTGCTTTATGTGGGGTTTTGTGAAATTCTTTTTTTTGGAAATGTGAAAGAGATTTTTTTTAATCAAGGTAGCTTGTCCAGAGATTCATCAGAATAAGTTCATCTTGGATTGTTAGGCAGAACAGAAGATGAAGGCTCCTGGTAGCTTTAAAATGATGGATGCCTAATTGAGATGCACAGGAGCGACTATGACTAAATTAAGAAAATCTCCTAATGTTCTGTGAACAGAACAAAGTTTGTGCAATGCAAGTTTGGGGTCTGACCAGGACAGCTGTGAATAAAACCTGTGCATGACTTTTGTAGGGGAAAAATGAGCACCCTTTGGGTGGGTTGGTCTTTGCCTCCCTCAAAGTCTTTGGTTCATCTATGGCAGAGTTCAGCAAACTTGGCTCTCCTGGTGTTCTTGGGCTTCAGTGACCAGAAGCCCAAGTCAGCACTCTGGTTGATCAGAGCTTCTGGGAATTGAAGTCTAAGAACACCTGGAGAGCCAAGTTTGCTGACCCTGGATCTATGGAGTAATAGGCTTTTAGTCTTCCCTACCATTAAAAGGAGAAGGAGGTGGCAGAGGCATCACTGACACAGTGGGTGTAGATCTGGGTGGACTACGAAGGATGACAGAGGAGCCTGGCGTGCAGTAGTGAAGCGGGGTGGTATGGGGGCGGCCCACCCTGGGTGGCACTTTTTGGGTGTATGGGTGTTCTTGAACTACAATTCCGAGAAGCCCTAGTGGGAGCACGCACCAGCATCCTAGGCCCTGGCCAGAGGGCGGCAAATTTGGCTTACGCCTCGGGTGGCTGAATCCCACGCTACACTACTGCATGTGTGCTGTGTTCATGGGGTCACAAAGGGGCGGACTCCACTGTGTGACTGAACACCAATAACCATCAATACAGTTTGAAAGAGAGCTGACATGGATTAAATAAAACCATTCTTGCAAGTGCTATAATCAATCTACCCCCCTTTCCCAGTCCAGCCAATACAAAGTGGTGAGGAGCAAAATTATGAAAAGGAAGAAGCTAACAAAAAAAGGGGGAGGTACCTCCATAACTTCTGGTCAGCTAGAACAGGCTGATCAGGTGGTTCAGTGACTTCCTCCTTGTGGAAATGACTATGACTCCCCTGCTAGTGAATGTGTGCCAGACAAAATAAACATTTTGCCTTTCACTTTCTGTGAGCTGCATCTTTTCTCATGGATGACTCTTTATTTTTAAACATATCAGAGAGTAAACAAAACAAAACAAAAGACAAAAAAACTCTGGCACCTTAAAGACTAACTCTTGTATTTTAATGTTAGTTTTCATGGACCAAGGTCTGATGAAGTGGACTTGGTCCATGAAAGTTAACATTAAAATACAGAAGTTAGTCTTTAAGGTGCCACAGCCTTTTGTGTCTTTTGTTTTGTGTTGTGTTGTTCACTCTCTGATATGCTTGCACAGACTAACACGGCTACCACTTCAAATATTTTTAAACAATCACCCATGAGAAAAGATGCAGCTCACATAATCTCACAGCCAGATTTGCGAGTTTTCCTATTTCTAAGAAAAAACAAATTATGACATTTATGGCAATTGTATTATCTCTTATTTTTGAAGAGTGGCAAAACTATTGGATTCATTTAAATCTAGGTTTTATTTCTGCTTCTCCTCCAGAAGCAACATTGTAGACAGCAGACAATATTCAGCAATAAAATACACTCATTATTAAAGAAACAGATGACCAGAAAATTAAATCTTCTAGTCCCAAAGCAGACTCTCAAATGTTAAGTGAAAACATCTGGAACAGATCTGTTTTATCCCCTCTTCAGTAACTATGTTTTGTAATTTTCCACCCTAATTGTTTTCATGCACTGAAATTCCTGTGTTAAAAATAGTACCCATGGACATAATTATTCAGCGAACAATACATGCAATATAATGGAAAGCATTTTCTGATCTCATGATAATATTTTGAAGATATGATGAAATATGAAGTATGGTCCTGCAAGAAGGAAAAGGGTTTAAAAAAATACTTCATAATTTTTTAAAAATAAAGAATTTACTCAAATTCATACATCTCATAATCAATGGAATGGGAAGAACTTGAAATATTTAGACAATCTAAGTGGAGGAAGGTAAAACAGGCTCTTCCACCTATATACCTAAGTGCCAGCTGATGTGGTGGAGTGAGCACTGAAAATAAGCTGATGTTTCCTTTTAGAGTGTTCCAAATTGTAAAAAAAAAAAAAAAAGTATGTGCAGGGCAAAAAAAAAAACTGCAACAAAGTTGACAATGATATATGCAACTATCCCTCTGGAGATGCCATTGTTTGTAGAGAATCTTTCACATGGGGAACCATTCAGAAATAGCACTAAGCTGCACTTAGATGTTAAAGGAACATTTCACTTCTTCTCCTTCTGATGTATCCAAATACAAATATAGGTGATCCTCATGGTGATCAGCCATGAAGAATATAATGCAGTGGCCATTCATCTGCCTTCCACATCGCAGCGTAACACCCATACCACTGATCTAGTTCCGCGAGTCACTTTCTGGTCCTGAGCCTTTTTGGCATGCAAAGTCCTCCTCAGCCCCAGGCTGCTGCCCTCCATCAAGATGGATTCAAGTGTGATTCAATCCACTTGGGGACCATCACCCATCCTTGTGGACTTCAGTACCCAAGGCCGTTAGTCCTCAGGGTTGTCAGGTTAGTTAACTGCCACCTGACACTCAGTGTTGAGTCACTGGCAGTATGGCCTACTCCAGGGGTTTGCAAGCTATGGCTCAAGGGCCAGCTCTGGCCCCCAATGCCATTCCATCCAGCATCTAGTGACAACCTCAAAAGTGGATGTGTTTAGAACAGCCGCAAATGTGCCTGTGCATGTGCAAATACACAAACATGCCCACCGCAGTTTGTGGCAGCGTTTACGATAGGGAAACCACATGTCCAGTCCACCTTGCTGTCTGAGGGAGAGTGGTCCAGCCCATGGCACAAAAACCTTGATAACCCCTGGTCTACTCTATTACCATAGCAGCATAACCTGGCCAGACTGGCAACAGAAAGGAAATAAAAGTGGGTGAGAATTGCAATCTACTTCTTCCCCCACCCCAGTGATGGGCAGTAACAGCTTTGCATCAGTTCGCCAGAACTGGTAGTAACTTTTCCCAGTGTCCCGGATAACCGGTAGTGACTGGGGGGGGGGGGGGAGAACCACCTTACTTTTTCACCGGTTCCCCCACTGCACATGCACACCAAGCACTTGGTGTGCATGCATGCCTAGAGCGTTTGGTGCGCATGCGCGGCCTCCTTGCTGTCCTCCCAAGTGGGGAGGAGGAAGAGAAGCTACTAGCCTGAAGCTCCCTATAGCCTGCTCCCCAGGGTAAGGGACTCACCTTTGGGTGTTGGGTGGGTGGATGTATTTTAATGTGTATTTAATGTGTATTTATTTTAATGTGTATTTAATGTGTTTTATGTGTATTTAATTTGTATTTTATGTGTTTTTATGTCTATTTAATGTGTATTCATTTTAATGTGTATTTAATTTGTATTTTTATGTGTTTTTATGTCTATTTAATTTGTATTTTATGTGTACTTGTTTTTATGGGTTTTTTATGTTGGCTCTGCCCACATCATTGGCTCCGCCCCATGACATCATGACATCATGACATTGGCTTCGCCCAATATGTCATGATGTCGGCTCCGCCCACAATGTTGGCTTCACCACCCCAAATATCTACATTTGCAGATTTTTTCAGAGTAAAAGATATCAGCAAGTGAATGTGGGAAGGAACTGTAATTGATGTTTTTCCCAACCAGGCTCATCTTCTGAAGTGCATGATAAGTTAATAGATATCAGACTAATAAGCAATGTATTTCATAATCTTCTATGCTCTTATTTTAGCAATGTCCCAAAACTAAAAGTACAGATCCAATGGAAAATTTTGGTACTGTCATAAGTTAATGAATCTGAAGGTTTGAAGTTAAAATAAAATATAGGACAATGTTATAAAGGGAGAGGGCACTTAAATCATTGAACACACACACACACACACACAAATCTACATTTCAATATTGGTAAATACATAATAAATATTTTTATTAATTCTGTAATGAAAAAAGCTTTATATTGACTGAAGTAAAAGCAATATGCTTGCAGGTGTATAAAAGCAGAGAGAGAGACCAAAGTATCATATGTTTTATATGTAGACAGCAAAGTAGCATACATAAGGCCAATCAAAACTATTCTACAGAAATATGGAGACAAAGGCAAAATGTCATTAGGCAAAGGTATCCCTTGCTCGGAAGCCAGTTGTATCCGACTCTAGGGTTCAGTGCTCATCTCTGTTTCAGCCGAAGAGCCAGCACTGTCTGCTTCTGCAGACATTTCCGTGGTCATGTGGCAGGCATGACTAGACACCAGAGTGCACAGAATGCTGTTTACCTTCCCAGCAAAGTGGTCCCTATTTATCTACTTGCAATTTCTTGCTTTCAAACTGCTAGGTTGGCAGGAGCTGGGACAAAGACGGGAACTCATTCCGTACAAGCTTTTTAAAAAAAGAAATTAATATCTGGTGCAGCAATAAACCAGTCTAGACTGATGATTCAGCAAACCTACCTAGCTTTTTGTCTTGCCATTGGGTGAAATAGTACCAGTAAGGTATCAGGGAAGATTTTTGCAAAACTGTTCTATGATTGTCATAATTCCTAGAAAACATAGTCAATAGTTTGGAAAGATGGAAGGTGTAGTTCAACACATGCAGAAGGTTTCCCAGACTGGCAGAAAAGGGAATCTAAAAATGTCATGGCAAAGCATGCATGCTTTTAATGGCCTGCCACCCGCTGTGTGCAAAACAGAATTGTCAGTGAGCCTCTACAAAAGACACAACCATATGAATGCAAACAACATAATCATATGGGAGAGCAGAAACATTGTGTAAATGAGATACAGTGGCTGAACAGATCTACCTTAGGAGACAGATAATACTGAGATGAAGACAGAAATGATTTGGAGGGTCTTCATGGCCACTATGGCTTTGGGCCATGAAAACACTCCCAATCATTTCTTGGGTCATCTCCTTCTGACACTGTGTGCCTTTCTGAAGCCTGCATTGATCATCCAGCCTCAGGCCTTGGTTTTCCAAGCCAGGTTTTCCTTAGCACATCATTATCTTCTTTAAATCCCACCTTGTGGCTTTGGGGTGGGGGGAGGCAAACAATGGAGTAGCAGAGCCAGGGCTCATGGGGTGAAATAGCAAAGAGTGTGGTTGTGCTATTCTTGTCTTGCAAAGAATCAGGGAATAAACCTGGTTTTGAACAGTCAATTAAGACCCAATAGCTTTACAAAAGTCCTGCTCCTAGTGGCATTGTGAGAACTACTTTGCTAATATGGACTATCACAGTTGCCTGTAATTTTGGCTCTACTTGGCTATGGAAACTCGTGACAAATATCTGCATAGAAAAATTCACAATTACACAGTGCTTGAAACCTCAACCAAGCAATCTGTTTATCTACCTGCTGCTTCCAAACTGCTGTAGTTTCTTAGTTTCCAAATTGTTTTGGCTCTTTAGGCTGCATAATTTATTGCTGAAAACAATAAGAATTTTGAATAATTGCAGTTCAGCATAATGTCTCCCTCGAGAGCTGACAAACTGGATTTCTATGATTTCCTGGATCCCTGTTATTCTTGGGAATCATGCAATTCAGCACAAAGGAAACACCATAAAAGTGCCTTCTATCTTGAAAATAAGCCCTGCAGCTAGTCTTAGCATACCTTCAAGGTAAACGTTAGCATACCCTTAAGGTAAATGCCAGCCACCTATTTCCCAGCCGTGAATTTTCTTTGTACTGATGTGACAGCTACTCATGCATGCCAGGTACATGCAATTAAAAACAAAGCAGGTGGGTTTATTTCATGTCCATCAATTCCTTAATAGAGGGGATGAACAAACCCTGAGTTGCAGTGTCTGAAGCAATTATGTGATTTCTATCAGCTAAAGAAGCTTTTCATGTAGTAAAACAAAGTGGCTGTACAAGAAGCTGATTTCCCAGTTCATCTCAAAAGCAGCAAACTAAGTTCAAAGTATGTAGAATTATTATGCTTTCCACATAGACAAAGCAGGGCAAATATATATACACTAGAACATTGGATAACGTTATGACTTGGTTCCACAAGTCATGACGTTATCCGATTTTTAGTGTTGTCCGATGCATGCATCAAACAATGCTAAAAAAAAAAGCCCTTACGTCAGGGAAAAACCATGCGCTGAGGAAAGGACCGGCTTGTCCAAAATGACCTTCCCGGGGGGGGGGGGATTTCGGAGAAGCCAATCCTTGCCTAGGCACGCGATTGCTCATCTGTACAAGGATTGGCTTGTCCGAAATGACCTCCCCCCCAGGGGGAGGATTTCGGACAAGCCGATCCTTGCCTAGGCGCGCATTCACGCGTCTGGGCAGGGATCTGCTTGTCTGAAATGACTTCCCCCGGGTGCCGGGGGGGGGGATTTCGGACAAGCCGATCCTTGTACGGGCATGCGATTGCACCTCCACCCCCCAGACAATTGAATTGGATAACGCTTTAAGATCGTTATCCAGAATCGTTACCTGATGCAAGTTTTTTCCAAAATACTTACATCATTATCCGATTCTAGCATTATCCGATGCAATCGTTATCCGGTGTATTACTGTATATATATATACAGTAATACCCCGGATGACATTATGACTTGGTTCCACAAGTCATGACGTTACCCAATTTTTAGCGTTGTCCGATGCATGCATCGAACAACGCTAAAAAAAAAAGCCCTGGCTTCAGGGACAAACTGCTTTAAAGGCAGGCAGGGAAAGAAAGTGACCTCCCTGCCTTTAAAGCCACCCCCCACGTGCAGCGGTCTCTGCGACTGCAGTAGGGTCAGGGAAAGCGCCTTTCCCCCGACCCTACTGCAGTTGCAGAGACTCCTTTTCTCTTTCCCTCCCTGTATTTAAACTAGAGAACCAATCACGTCTCTCTCTTTCCCCCTTCCCTGTAGTTTAAATACAGGGAGGGAAAGAGAAAAGGAGTCTCTGTGACTGCAGTAGGGTCGGGGGAAAGGCAAGTGCTTTTCCCCGACCCTACTGCAGTCGCAGAGACCGCTGCGTGGGGTGGTGGTGGATTGGGTTGTTCTACCCAAACCATCCCACACCCACAGACCATTGCATCAGATGACGCTAAGAATCATTATCCAGAATCGTTATCGGATGCATATTTGTTCCAAAAAACTTGCATATTTATCTGACTCTAGTGTTATCCGATGCAATCGTTATCCGGGGTATTACTGTAATTGCAATCTAGAAAGGTAGCTTCCAAGTGTGGACATTTTCAATTGGGGGATGTGAGTGTGCGCATATCACTAAGTATTACTAAATTCACTAATTATTATGGGGCAGTATATAAATGTAATTGCTGTTGCCTATGGGCTTCAACTGGTAGTTGGGTGAGCATTATGTCAACAGAATACTCAGCTACACTGACCTTTGATTAGTTCTAGCAAAACACTTTGTGTATTAAATTAAGAGAACATAGGAAGTAACTAGGATTGCAATCCTAGCTGCACATTATTATGAGAATTATTTTAGTAGGATTACAGTATTTAGGTTTGCCATTGACAATGTTTGTCATTTCTTTGGCTTCTGCTGTGGCTCTATAGGGAAAAAAGGGACAATAAATTGACTAACCTATCTGCTCAGTCATACCTGTAGCCATGATCAGATTCACACAGTATTTATTTGGACATTGTTTACGCTTTTTAAAAGCTAGTGCACAGCTCTGTGGTTTTAACACTGACAGATTCATGTCTTTGCCCTCTTGGGGGGAAAACACAGACTAAAGTTATCATGACAAGTTCCCAGAGAAGAGAGTTGCTGCTGTTTCCTCTTGATCACTTTTTATGTGTGTCAGACAGACTCAAGTGGCAGAGCAGCTTTAAAATTTAACTTCAAATTATTTCAAGTCTTTAAAGTTTGCAGTCCTCAAAACTAAGCATAGTCTGACAACCCTATATTGAGGGGGAAATGGCAACAAAGTTACCCCAAGATTGTAGGTGGGAAGGAGAGAGAGAGAGAGAGAGTTCATATAAACGAAATTAATTTGTTTGTTTGTTTTTTTGGAGAGGATCTTTGAAAGCCTTCAGAAACAGGGATGTTTTTAGATTTTTTTGTAAAGATATGCAAGGATGGCACATCCTCATTTCTACAGACCAGTTAGCTATCATCTAATTTCCAAACCCATTCCTTGGGTTAGGCAATCTGAAGAAGAAAGGCTATGTCGGACCAAAAGCTCTACAAACATGTGGTGCTCATGATTTCCCAAATATGTCCCTTCACTAAGGCCAGAATCATCCATACAATGAAAAGAAAGACAGAGGAGAAAGAGAGATGGGGAAATAAACTCATTTAAATATTGGTGTTGGAAAAGAACCTTACAGATATCATAGAGAGTCAGAAAGGTAAAAAAGTGGCTGTTCATTCAAGACAACCCTGAACTCTGACTAGAGCAAAAGTGAGTAAATTGAGGCTATCTTACCTTCAACATAAAATGAAAATACAGAACTGTCCAGTAAATACAATATTGTTGGGGAAAGTGATTGGAGGGGCAATAAGAAAACAACATGAGCTTGTGTTGACTCGGTAAAGGAACCACAGTTTTTAGTTTGCAAGACCTGATCAGTACTTGCTGGAAAAGACAATATTACTAGGAAAAGAGAACAATTCAAAATGCAATGCTGTCGTTTACAAAATCTGAAGGTTACCCTTGCTTGAAAGCCAGTCGTATCCGACTCTAGGGTTCAGTGCTCATCTCTGTTTATAGCCAAAAAGCCAGTGCTGTCTGTGTCTGCAGACGTTTCCGTGGACATATGGCAGGCATGCCTAGACACCAGAGTGCACGGAGTACTGTTCACCGTCCCACCGAAGTGGTATCTATTTATCTACTTGCAATTTCTTGTTTTTGAACTGCTAGGTTGTGACAGAGATGGGCGCTCATTCTGTCATGCAGTACTTAGGTTTTGAACTGCTGACCTTCCGCCTCCTAGTCAGTGTCTTAACCACTTGAGCCACTGAGCAGAGCTGTTAATGATAGGAATTTTGGAGGTCATTAATATAGTTACCATGGATCAGAAGTGACCTGATGGCATATAGCCATCATTTTTCTCTTAATTACCAAAAATGTTACAGTGACATCTCTGTGCAGCGGTAATAATAAATGTGTTCCATCAAGTCATTTCTGACTTATGAGGGCCCTTTCCAGGCTAATATAGTAACAGACATTGCTTACCATTCCCTTCTTTTGGGCACGCTCTGGGATTGTGTAGCTTGCCCATAACTACATATGCTGGCTCTTCTCCAAATGGGCACAGTGGGGAATCAAACAGCCAACCTCTGCTTCTGCAGCCGGATGCATAAGCCACTGAAATATAGAGGACTAAATCCACTTGTTAGCTCCAAGTAGAGTAGACCCGCTAAAATCTAAATCAATGTGAATTACTTCAGTGTTCACTTACTAAATCCTATTTGTTCAATAGTCCACTTTAGCTGGGACTAGCAACTGGAGTAATTGAATGAGTGTCTAATTGCCCATAAGAAATAGAGGAATATCTTTGACTTGATGGTTTGGGAATATTAAGTAGGCCTGATCTATTTTAATGGCAAAATCTGCTACCCTGTCCTTTGATAACTCAGTGTATCACCTGTAGTGGCAATGGTTACACAAGATGAACATATATTTTACATGTGATTCATCTTCAGTTATTTTACTTTGGTGTATATTTTATTTATTACTTGCTAACTTTTATCAGCTGGTACCAAGCTGATCCAAAATCTATGTCTTGCAAGTATATATAATCTATATGCATGAAAGCTGTTATTTTCTTATTTTGCAGTCTACTTAAAGAGGGCATGCATCAGGAAAAACAGCAACTACATGCAATCAATTGATTGCTAAAGAATTATTATCTCACTAGGGATGCTTTTCTTTTTGTGCAACGAGAAACATGAAAACTTAAGGATTAGCCTTGCCTGAAACCAGCAACAATCTCAGATAAAGAATGTCAATCCACTTGAAGAAATACTAGCATTCTTTTAAATTAGCCCTCAACATCAAACCAAATATCATAAGCTATCTTGGACTGATAGAGTTTATACAAAGTCTCCAAGTCAAATCTTATTTGTTTTTGAATTTTTTTTCTTCATCCATGTCTAGGCCAGATGTGAAACTGCCAAAATGAAGCCACCTTTTGGTGAATTCATTCCGTAGTTCCTTTCACCTGACCTAGTGTGAGAAAGACTAGCCAGCACAAGGTGGCCATTGCCCATGGTACACCTGATTGTGGTTCAAAAATACCACAATCTTCAAGGAGGCTTTCTTGTCTTTGAATAATGAAAGGAAATGAAATTACAGTAATCTTACCCAATACTGTCTGATCAGTATGTTTATTTCTTTTCCTCTGTGACTGCAAAGTTAGGAAATGAGAATTTAGCCACTTGTCTCTTGAATTTCTGCTTGAGTTTCTTGCCCAGGCTCAAAATGCTTATTTCTGTCTTCCTTTATTAAAAAAAAAGACCATCCCTGCTGTGTTGCTTTCCTTGTGCATTGATTGGTAATTTACATGTCAAGAAGCTGATGAGGCCCTGCTGACTCTCAGAATGCCTGCCAGCCAATGGGAGAAGGAGAAGCTGTGCTGTAGAGTCAGCATTCAAAAAGCTTCAACATCACTCATGCCAGGGCAATGGGAAATTGGAAGGATAAATGCTGAAGCTGAAGTTCAAATACTTTGGCCACCAAATGAGAAGAAAGGACTCCCTTGAGAAGGCCCTGATACTAGGAAAGATCAAAGACAAAAGGAGAAGGTGGCAGCAGAGGATGAGGTGGCTGGATGGGATCGTTGATGTGGTGGGCATAGACCTGGGTGGGCTGCAGAGGATGGTAGATGACAGAGAAGCCTGGTTTGCGGTGGTTCATGAGGTCACAAAAGGTTGGACTTGACTATGTGACTGAACAACAACTGAGAACCAGGGGTTGGTTTTTTTTTTTTTCACAAAATGAAAAAGTTTCCCTAGGATGCATTGCACCTGAGAGGTTTATAGTGCCACCCCCACGCATGTGGGAGTCTGTGGATAGCACATGGTGCCGAGTGTGGAGGTATTGGAGCAATTTTTGCATCAAATTTTGAAGTCATTCTGGAATTATTTTGCAGTGGTTTTGGGAATTTTTGGAACATTTTTGGTGCATTTCTCAAGCGGTGGAAAGGTAGGGAGCTTAACTTCATCATTTGCATGCCTTTTACTGTATGTTCTGGAGCAGTTTTGGGACATTTTGGAATATTTTTGGTGCATTTCTCAAGTGGTAGAAAGATAGGGTGCTTAACTTCATCATTTGCATGCCTTTTACTGTGTGTTCTGCAGCACTTTTGGGATGTTTTGGAATGGTTTTGGTGCATTTCTCAAGAAGTACAAAGGTAGGGAACTGAGCTTCGGTGATTGCATGCCTTTACTATATGTTACTGTATGTTCTGCAGTGGTTTTGGGACTTTTTGAAAGTTTTTTTTCCTCATCTCCAGAATGGATTAATTGGCTTTCAATGCATTCCTATGAGAAACCACATTTCCCTTTACAATTTTTTCATAATATGAAACATTCATAAAGCAAGGTACCACTGTATATGTGTGCACATGCCCGCACACACACAAATGCAAGTAGTCCCATCACTTACATCTCTCTTCAAACGCTCTGTCAATTAACTCCTTTTTAATTTTTAACAGCTTTTCCTTAGGCAGAATTCCTGTTTACTTTTTTAAAAAAAACAGTTTAACAACCTTTCCTGCCAGCTAGATAAGATGAGGAACTGAGTAAACTGAGGAAGGAAAGATAGCATTTGAAGTGGTAGTCAAGAAAAAAACACCCAACCATAAAAATAATGAATACAGATACATTTTGGCACTTTAAAGTTTAACTGCTATAACTTTTTAATGTGAACTTTCATGGATCATGTCCACTTCCTCAGACACCTACTTTCTTAAGCTAGTTTCTTTGAACTGCACCACCTACAAGTGCTTCTATAGAACTGCAACTAGAAGGCTTTTACTCCTCTGCTTGTGTGGCCATTAAACATGGAAGAAAACAAAATCCTCAACAGTACAGTGAGAGAATGCAACTTAATTCTCATTTCTCTTATGATGTACTCCGTGTGTGTGTGTGCCCCTGCCTGCCCGCCTGTTGAGACTGGCATTGTCCCAGTCAGAATCTGTGGGGGAATCCTTGGCCAGCTGCAAAAACACTATCTCTTATGTGGAAGGTGACCTGTGTAATGCAATCCTAAATAAGTCTACTCCATAATAATCCATACTGTATATTCCTCCCATTACCTGGGATAAAACTAAAGGTCTCCCTTGCTCGAAAGCCAGTCGTGTCCAACTCTAGGGAGCATGGTCATGTGGCAAGCATGACTAGACACCAGAGTGCATGGAATGCTGTGACCTTTCCTGCCAAAGCAGTACCTATTTATCTACTTGCAATTTCTTGCTTTCAAACTGCTAGGTTGGTCAGACCTGGGGCAGATAATGGGACCTCTGTCTTGCATCACTCGGGTCTCAAACTGCTGATCTGCCAACCTACTGGAACCCCATATTAACTGGAACACTGACATACTGACAGGGATATTAAATATCCCTGTTAGTTCCATCTAAACATAAATAGGTTTCCAAACCTTGTTTTTTTCTTTCTTTCTTTTTTATTTTTTATTTTTAGATAAGTGATCGTGCAGTGCAGGCTAATCTGGGAGTTGGAGTTCAAAAAAAAGGAGTAACTTTCCCATTACTGGATGGCTGAAAGAGTGGGAGGGGTGAAGGCTAAACTGTGCTTAATTCACAGCATGCAGCTATGCTTCCATTTCATCCTTAAACAGAGGCACAAAGAGTGTGTGATTGTTATTGGGACCATGATATGCAGAGGGAGTGGTTAATCTGTTCCTTCAGAAGTCATGATTCAGACTAAATACTTTCCCCTTCACTAGCTGTCTCTTATTTATCTCCTTATTTGTCAAGTTATTATTGGAATATTTGATGTCTAACTTTAATAGTCATGCTCTTAATTAATTTTATTTTATCTGATTGCATTTCATGTTTATTAGTAGAAAGTCTGCGTTTGAAAGGAAGAAAGCTGTCAGGGTTTAGTCTAGTCATAGCCCCACCAAATTACATGGGGAGCTGAAATGAAGTTCACTGCTGTCTTGGAAGTTGTGTCCTGAGACCAACATATTACAAAGCCTTCTAGGGAAAACGCTGCAGTAGTTTGTGATAAATTGAGTTTCCTCAACTTCTCATTTAGCAAACATCCTGGATTCACCTTAAGGGTTTTTCTTTTTCACAATTGCAATAGTTAGTTCATGCCATATTGACGTGTCACTTTGTAGGCTTCTGTGTGGAGAGACAGGACGGTATTCTGAAGTCAAGGCACTTTAGTACTGTCTTCCTTATGTTAACTATTAGACTTCATTAATTTCTTTCAAATGTCGTTGCATCTGTTAGGGAGAAAATATTAGTCATCTTCTGCCCAAATGGGAAGATATAATAGGCAATTTGTATTCAGGGAGCGTCAGCTATATTGACTCATTTTCCCTCCATTTACAAAAATACACATGTGTCAGTTTCTACAGATTCTCCCCATATGTAACGTTGTTCCATATTCTTTTCAACACAGATATTTTTAACCAGCAAGAACAAATCAATGTGCATTGTGCAGGTTGTTTGTATTGTTTATACACATCCATATTCACTAAAGCTTGTCTGTATGGATTTTGGAAATACTGTACTGTATAAACATTTATATATATTATTCCTTTTATGTGATTTCCCCCCCCAGGTATAATATCCTATTTTATATGAAAAAGTGTATCAGTAGCAGAAAACAGAAATTAAATAGACAAACAAGTAAAATCACTATAACAAGGGGGTATGTACATTCATTGAATTAGTTAATTATTTCAGAAGGTCCTTCCAGAGGCCCATATGTATAATAAAGAGAAGAACATGCATCATAATTCTCAGTCACAACATTGGTAAAGCGATAATGATCTCCATTAACTGACATTCTCAAGGTCCTGGATTTGGATAATCAATTCTTCTGCTTAACCAGATTTGAATCTTCCACTGAGCAACTGAGAAATGGAAAATAATCTTCTAACTTGACACTATAGCTAGGCATGCCACTAGATGTCACATAGTTGTTAGTTTTATGCAACAACCAGGACAACATTATGTGCCTAAGTTTGGAAATATGTGGAAACTTAAATGCCTTTTGTTTCTGATTGGTGTACATCAGGGAATCTGCTTCAGGAAATTGGACAGAGTGAATTCCTCACATGTTTTTACTTTCATTTGTCCATATTGCAGCAAGCTGCAAGTTATATGTTTTCAAATATCTGCTGTGGATTTCCATACATCTTCAGCTGAATGATGTATGTCTGAGATTTACCAAGTTATTAGTCTGAAGAGTTTCAAGAAGCTTTACAAATAAGGAGAAAGCTATATGTGTGGAGGGGCCATACAGAAAACTTTTTTGGGGCTGCTGTAGTCTGTTACTGTATGAATCTGAGAATGACCAACTACTCTCATGCACATTTTGAAGGACAGGATAAATTCTTCTGTCTCTGTTTTCTGTTACTTGGTGTGATAATTCATATTGTTGGTCATGACATTAGGCATCTTTCTGGAGGAATAAAAAGGCTGTAGTCAGGGATGGGCAGCAAAAAAAATTGCTACCACACCGTGAGTGGAGCCTATGTAGTGGGTGGAGCTTACATCATGGGCGATTTAGTCATGCCTGCCATATGGCCATATATACATCTGCAAACACAGGCAGCACTGGCTCTGGCTGTAAATGGAGATGAGCACTGCACCCTAGAGTTGGATATGACAGGCTTTTGAGCAAAGGAGACCTTGAACCACTTTCAGGGACAAAACCTGATGGGGCAGGGCAGGGAGGTAGGCGTGGCCACCCAAAATTGCCACCACTCTTCCCAGAGGTCACCCAGTTTTGCTATCCTCCTCCCGGAGGGGTGTGAACCTGTTGCTGCCCACCACTGGCTATAGTTCTAGAAACACACTAATTCTATTTTATTATAATAATTTTGTGTCAGATATTACTCTGGGTTGAAAGGATTTTTGTTGGAGAAACTCTGTTCATGGGACACCTGAATGAGGCTCCTTTCATTTCTCCATGCAGCCCTTGCGTATCGAAATCCAACCTTCCAGTCTCTAAGCTCAGTGTCTTAACCACTTAAGTCACTGGGGGAGGTTCCATTTTATTAAGTTTCCAGAAACAAAAGCTAGTTATATGTAAAAACTCTCCATCATGTAGATATTAAAGGCATGGAATCTCTCTAAAAACAGAGGTGACAACCACAATTCAGCACTAAAAGACCTGAATATTTAGGTAAAAAGCCACATTGATTTGTATACTTATCTGTTATGCTAACCAAACATTCAGTACCTCTGTACCTTATGTCTGACAAAGTGGACCTGATACATGAAAGCTAACATTAAAATACAGTGGTTAGTCTTTAAAGTGCTACAATGTTGTTGTTGTTTTGTATTTTTGTTTTGTTTACTCTGAAACACAGACTAACATGGCTACCATTTCAAAAGTTTCAACTCTGAATGTTTAGGGATTCCAAACCAGACTTTTTCAGAGTGAAGACCTCAATTCTCTGGGGCTGGGTGAATCTGTCAACTGCATATTCTGTTTAATTTTTTTTAGCAGTGAGTCTTCCAAGACCAGGGTAAGACAAGATTGGGGAATGTATGTTTCTCCAGATATTTGGATACAAACCCCATAGTCCATCTTCTTTCATTATTCCAGAAAGGACTAACGTTTGTTAACTGACCAAGACAATAGGAAGGGCTACATAAGTGGGAGAAGACAAATAGATGGACTAAGGTGAAGACCGAATGATGCAGCTTCAACAAGCCCCAGAATTTGAGAGGGTCTTTCTTTGCGCCAGGTGCTTGGAGAAAGCTCTGAACTCATCAATGAGATCAACAGCTTCTTAAGATAGCCATCAGGAAGATATGAAGCAAAGGATATTAAAAAGACCAGATTCCATGAGACTCTATAATTAGTAATAGCAAGCTAAAACAATTATATCACCCCATACTACTTAGAGTACTTTCTGGGCGGTTCACGGGTATTTTCTTATTAAAAGAGACTTGGTGGGCTTCTGCTCTTCTCTTAAGTTTTGATCATTTATTTCACCCATCCTTTCTCCTCTTGTTCACCGGATCTGAAACTAGTGGTGCTGAAGGCACAACACAGACCCTTAGATTTAGTCACTTTGTGACAGAGAAGGAAACAAAAGTTCATTCCTAAAGAGTAAAGCAACATTCTCCATGGCTGCCTCTTGATTTTTTCTTCCCTTTGCCAAGTTCTAACCATAACTTTTGAATGGGTCGTGCAAAATGAAGCGGATGCCACTTTGCCCCTTGATAATGTTGAGCTCATCACGTGTCCCCCATGGTTGCTCCAGAAACATGGAAAAATCCCTATTTCAGTTTCTGTTTCTCTCACGACCACGCACATCTCAAGGAAGTATGTCTTTCCAGAGAAGCATTCAATACTAACTCTGGTCATCTTTTCCATTCTCCCGATGACGATGACGATCACATTTATATGGTGCCCACTCGGCTATGTGACTCAGGGCGGCTAACAAAAATGCAAATCATAACAGTGAATAAATCACATCACACCAAAT